>CAWUFW010007508.1:0-600000 GCA_963921515.1 Calotriton arnoldi | reverse complement strand
CAAGCCTGGGGGGACAGTTGAAGACTTGGTGGGAGGCCAGGCTAGGACAGGACTTGCCACAGACTACCTGGGGGAAATGCCTGGAATCTGTCAAACATATGTCCGTGTACACCAGACTGTGTTATACTCAGTTTAATATCATACACCATCCTTACCTGACACTGAAGAGGGTGCGGCGCTTGTATCCGGGGGCATCCTCTGCTTGACCCCGTTGTGCCACTCCGGAGGCAGACTTTCCCCATATGTTGAGGCACTGTCCTGTAGTCATTAAATATTGGGAGGAGGTGTACTGGTATGTGGGGGATTTGACTAGGAGAAGCCTTCCCCTCTACCCTTTGCAGTCACTACTGGGAGTGCACCCAACATCACCCGAGCATAAACACATTGCGAAGCTGGAAAGCGGATCTACTGGAGAGGGCCTGGGTGGAGGTAACTGCCCATTCTGATATATGGAACCAAATGAGGGGTGAAAGAAGGTTTGATAAATGGGACATTTTTCTTGACAAATTGGAGAACAAGTCAGATGATCGGCCACCGTAGGTTCATTATAAATTACCCTGCGAGTGCTGGATTCCTTTTTGGAGAAGCTCTGTTGGTAACAACATGTGAGTACACCCTTACAAGCCGCTTTTGATGTAACTTGGAGCTAAAATACATATATATACATATATATATATATGCCACAACGTTTCCCAACCAAAATCCTCCTGAAACGGATAGAAGGGTACGGACTCCAGCAATTGTCCTTAAATCACCTTTATTTACTCACTCCAACTCGCCATTATACGTTTCGGTCACTGCACGTGACCTTGATCACATGAGGAAACGCCGCAAATGATGATGTTTAAATCTATTGTGTCATTATGTCACATGATAGGAGTGCCTATAATAACCATAAAAGACAGACTGTTTGATAGTAAGGCATATGTTGCGATAAATACAGCTTGCAGCATTTTGTAAATTCTGTTTTAACATGAAATGGATAATCAGTTTTTCACAAGGTATTTATAAACACAAATGTGTATGATCATGTGTATAAATATACACAGAAAAAGGAATAAATGATATCATCAATCAATTCAATAAATAATTAAATAAATAGATAAAATGCATAAACATATTTAATAGATATTTATATAACTCATGTGTGGGAAGACTTGAATCTTACTGCATAGTGCTTTTAGTGTCATTGTCTTACCTACACATAAACATAATTATTCATCTCTGAAATTATTATGTTTCTTTTTGATTTGATTACAATCTTTCCTATTTTTGCCTTGTGGTCAGACTGATTTCAGCTTCAATGCTTCACCACTTGTTCCTCTTAAGTTTATGCCATCTTATTATATCGCAAAGTGCTAATGTACAATTGACAACATTTGTCAATACTTTCTTAAAGTGCTAAGTGTCACCCAAAGTGCTAAATGCCTACAATTTTTTAAAGTGCATATTTTCTCCTATAATTATGTTAAAAAACAGTTAAATAGCTGTTTAAAAGACAGATAAAAAACATTGTATAGCAGCTAGATGTTAAGTGCAGAGGCTGGACGCTCTCTTATCAACAATTTCTGTCTGCAAGACCCTCAGATTTTCTGTTTGCGTAATTGGAGAAAGAGAGAAATCTGACTTCGTTCTATTTCTCTTCTCTCTTTACCTTTATATTCTCCTTATTTGTTTGTACAAAATTATTTTACCTTTAGAGAAATAAATGGTATAATCCCATACCATGTTAGTTTGTCGTGTTAAGATGGTTCTGTTATGTCATCATATATTTCTAGAGTGTGTTTATGCTAAATTTCGACAGCATCTAAAATGAATGCCATAAAACCTTCATAAAACTTCCATAAAATGTCATAAAATTTAATAAACATTTCATGCGAATATCATAAATAACCCCACAAAACTCATTATAGGATTAACCTACAACACCCTGCATTTTATCATATGTATGTTACAAAAACATTACATAAAAAACACTTTACATAAAAAACTTTACATAAAACTTTTTCGACAGAAAATTATGTAGCTCTTCACTGTTGTTTAACCCACACGGTGACTTAGAGTCCAGTTCTAAAATCATTTTCGACTCTTATCTTCTAAGTCATTTTTCTCTATTACCCCCTCACCTAAGAGGTGGTATAGATCCAATTACGTAGTAGGTTAAACACTTGAGATCATTATGATGTACAGCCTTAAAGTGCCTGGCCACAGGATATGTTTGATCAGAATTCACTATTGCTCTTAAGTGCTGAAGTATTCTTACATGCACCTGCAGCTTGGTACTACCCACATATCGCAGGCCTCAGGTGCATGTCAGCACATAAACTGCATATTCAGTGCAGCAGTTATAATTGTCTTTTAACAGTGTGGGTTCTGTGTTGAATGGGGTAGTGTATTCTGTGGTATTGACCCCAAATTTGTATGCCCTGCACGATGTGCATCTGAAAAAACTATTTTTTGGTTTGAGCCATGATTTATTGGGGTTGATCTCTGGACTATTTTTGACCAACATGGACCTCATTGATAGAGCCCGCCGGAATGTTAGTGTGGGCTTTTTCAGAATTTTTTGTGCCATAATAGTGTCTGTCACAACTATTGGCCAATTTCTGTTAATTATGCTTCTGATTTCCTGCTGGCTGTGGCTAGTTATTAGCCTGACAGTGGTGTCCTCTACATTTGTCTCATTGGGTGTGGCGCTCGATTGGAAAGGGATTATCTCTTTCGTGTTAGTCTTTCTCGTCTGCTCGTTCTCCCTTAGGTTCGCATTGACTTTTGTTATGGCCAGATTAAGTATAGTTTGACTATAACCTTGTTGTGAGAATCTGGTAATCATTTCTTATATCCGCCAGTAGGTAGTTATAGTGTTATAGATAGGACCTAGTTTCCATAGGAAAAGCGTTTTTTGATTTGCCAATAACTTTGGCGCCGTTTAACGAATCTTCGCGAAATTTTAAAAAGTAATGGTTCGCTCAGGTCAACTCCTGTTGTGAAAGTTTCGGGGTGATTTGCCAAGCGGGGGCCGAGAAAAAAGGGGGTCCCAAAAAACATTTTCTCCATGTTAATTTCCGTAGGAAACTTTAGACAAAACTACAGCCCGAACTGCTGAACGGAATTACACCAAATTTGGCAAAAAGGAAGCTCTTGGTTCAGAAAGCGTTCTTTTTTTTAAATGGTGTAAATCCATTCAGTAGTTCCTGAAAAATTAAAAAATTAAAAAATATCGATATCTGGTGACCGAGGAGGATTCGCAAACCCTCCCGAGCACGAGCTAGATTCTGATTGGCTGCCAACACTTCAAACCAGAAAGTGTTGGCAGCCATCTTGTGACTCGGTAGAACTGAGTCACAAGAAAAAAGGTTAAAAAATGAAGAAAAAGGGGCAGGGTAAAAACACCCTGACCCCCTAGGCGTGCCCAGGGCCCAAAAAAGCATTTAAAAAAAAAAAAAATCAGCTGGATTCATGCTGGGTTGGCGAATCCGGCAGAATTAAAAAAAAAAAAAAAAACAAAGCCCGGACTCCCACGCTTCGTTTTCTAGAAGCCCCAGGGTGGGCCAGATCCCGGAGGCAATGCAAAATGATCATGTGGGGGCCCGTGGGGACCGCTACCTCTCCAGGGCTTTGCTCGAAAAACTGCATGGGGTTATTTAAGATGATTTTTCCATGTTATCGTTACATGATTTAATCAATGATTGGATGTTATTATTATTATGATCTTATGGCTGACAGACGTATATATATCTTTTACATACTACAGATACCCCTGAAGAAGGTTTAAAATAAACCGAAATGCATTGGGTGTAGAGATCGTAAATTGAAGAACTCGGAAATCTGTTTAACTGTTCTAGAATAGGCCTGGATGGGCAATTTCGGAATAAGCAAAATGCATAAGATTGTGGAATTCCGAGCCTTTGGCGTGATGGATTAACTGTGAATAAAAGCGTGATTAACAAGAATAAAGACTTGATTACTGTGGTTTAAGTGGAAGTAATTCAAACACTAGTGCATAAGGCTGTGCAACCCTTTGGATCTACAAAAGGCGGGTCCATATTTTTGGAAGTATCATTACAAGTGCTTACTGGAACAGAGCATTATAAGGGTGCATGCCCGCCGAACTTGATGAATTCAGAAAAGAACAAGTGAGAAATAATATGGGTGTGCTCCAGACTATTCAAGGGCTCCTGCCCCACCCATGCTGCCCCGGAGAACGCTACCTTCCTGGGGCATTCCTTATTATGGGGCGAGGGGACCTCACAGGCCCCCCCCAAGCCCCAGTGCCCGCCACCTCCCCGGGGATATTAGTAATAATATGTGTGCGGGGGCTCGAGCCCCCCCACACTGCCCCGGGGACCACCACCTCCCCGGGGAACTAATTATTAAAAGGCTAGTTGGCCCCCAGGGACCCTCAGGATTCAAGGGGACTTAATCCGCTAACCAAGAACACGCCAGGAGGTGCGTTTGCAGAGTGGTGGAGAAAGGGGGCATGGCCTGTGTCCACCTGTCAGCAATCTCACTATCTGGGGCATACTGGAGGTATCAGGTAGGCTAGTTGGCCCCTAAGAACCCCCAGCAGCGAAGGGGACTTTACTCCCCATCCAAGAGCACGCCAGGGAGTGCGTTTGCAGAGTGGTGGGGAAAGGGGGCATGGCCTGCTATGACAACTTAGCAATCCCACTGTGTGGAACTTACTGGAGGTAATGGGAAGGGTAGTTGGCCCCCAAAGTTGACTGTGGGGGACAACTACCCCTCCTGTTACCTCCAGTAAGTCCTACACAGTGGGATTGCTAAGAGGTCTTCGGAGGCCATGCTCACCTTTTTCCACTACTCTGCAAACACTCATCCTGGCACAGTACTGGTTGGGGGATGAAGTCCACTTTACTCCTGAGGGACTTTGGCAGCCAAGTAGCCCTCCTGGTACCTCCTGTAAGTCCTACGCTGTGGAATTCCTGAGCGCTGGTCAGAGGCCCAGGCCCCCTTCTGCACCACTCTGCAAACCCGACTACTACCTTATAGTTAGAAATTAGCATTTAAAAAACTATAGATTTCAGGGACGTTATAGTTAGTTGGACATTTCATTCGTACAAAACCAGAGAAATTCGGCCGTTATAGTTAGTTGAGCTAACTATAACTCGCGCCCCTGCAATGCACTGCTGATGACGTCACATATTACATCACTCATGACATGGTCAGTGACATCACTGATGACATCACTCATGACATCTCAAATGACATCACTGATGACATCATCCATGTAATATCTGATGCACCTCCTCACACCCTAATATAACCTTTGATACACCCACTCTAAAATACAGACTAGCATTCTCGCCATAGACACATCAATCAGTTAGTACATACCCACTCACTGATTCATAGGTCTACACACACATCCACTCACTAACCCATACAGTCACTCATACACGCAATCACTCATCAATGCAGCCACTGATATATGCACTCATACACCCATACAGACACCCATACACCGCCACTCATCCACAGAGTTACTGAAACACCTAGTCAGTCAACCAAAGAATCAATAACACTGCCATTTAGTCACCTATACAGTTATTCACACACCACTTCACTTATTCATGCAGATTGTAACACATAGTTACTCTCTTCTACAATCACTGGCACATGCACACACTCATCCATACAGCCACTCTCACAATCACTCACTCTCACATTTAGTCACTTATATACACCAACACTCACATATACTGCCTTTCACATATGTAGTTACTTACACATATACCACAGAGACATCCATTCACTCACCAACACAGCCGTATGCACAGTCAGTCACCCATACAGCCCCTCGCAGACGTACTCATGAACCCATACACCCAGTGAATCACACACTCACTCATCAATGCAGGGAGTCACACACCCCCTCACCCACCCGCACAGACACTGAGGCACCCGTACAGGTACTCAGGCAACTAATCAATAACCCATATAGACACTCAGCTACCTACTCACCAACCCATGCAGCCACTTACACACCAACGTTTACTCACTCACTTATATAGTCAGTCACACACCCAATAAATCATCAATTCAGCCATTGATACACCCACTCATTCCTCAATACACCTTGGTGTATTATCTACTGGCGGTCGCCAGTAGATAGTTATAGTTAGGACCTATTTTCCATAGGAAATCTGCAACATTCTATTTGAAATAACTCTTGCGTTGGTTGACGAATCTTCGCGAAATTGTCAAACTTTATGGCCCGCTCCGGTCCGCTCCAACCCTGAAAGGTTCGGGGTGATTCGTCAAGCGGGGGCCGAGAAAAAAGGGGGGTCCCAAAACATGTTTTCCCCATTCATTTTCCCATAGGAAACTTTAGCCACGGCTACAGCCCGAACTGCTGAACGGAATTACACAAAATTTGGCAAAGAAGTAGTTCTTGGTTCAGAAAGAACCCTTTTTGTTAAATGGTGTAAATCCGTACAGTAGTTGCGGAGAAATTAAAAAAATAAGAGTAAAAAATCAATTTCCCATAGGAAACTTTATGCAAGGCTACAGCCCGAACTGCTGAACGGAATTACACCAAATTTGGCAAAGAGGTAGTTCTTGGTTCAGAAAGAACCCTTTTGTTAAATGGTGTAAATCCGTTCAGTAGTTGCTGAGAAAATCAAAAGTAAAAACACATATATATCTGGGCGGAGCCTAACCACACATGTCATCGTGAGATCTGATTGGCTGTCAGCACTTCATCCTGGAATTGCTGGCAGCCATCTTGGGACCAATATAAATGATAGTACCCCATTGAAATGCATTGTAGTGAATCGAAGATTTTGAGGGTTACCAAAAGGAGAACTATAAAGGGTGATAACAGACTTTAGTTACATTAGAATTCATTTGTTGATGGTACCATACTAATTTCAGGAATTGTGGTGTGTTCTAAGGTGATTTTACCCTGTGAAAAACCTTCTGCTGGGATATCATGAATCATGTTTGAGAGAAAACTATTTTCACATGATTGTCCCATACAGTTTTGGAAGGTGCTCCAGAAGCTAAAATGAGAGCATATTTTCTGTAAATTCACATTATCTTTCTCAGTCATGTGAGAATGAAGTCTGACATTCTCAGTAAAACATGTACATCCAACAATGGCAGAGACTGTCAGTTGATTCCTTTGTGTTCTAATGCAGCTTCCCAGAGTGTTCTAAAGAACAACTAGAGTGCTAACAGCCTTACTTATGACAAAAGTATGGCACACCTGAAGCCATCTTGATTGGAATAAACTGGTAACACTTAAAACATTTAATTTAAAAAGGAAGAAAATGATGGGGTTCATTTTGTCATAGAAATTATGGTTAGTGCTGTAGAAAGAAAAATTAGGACATGTTTCAAGTGTGATCTCAAATATCTTCCTGTTATATTTCAACAGGAGCAGCCTGTCAGTTGATGCCTTTGTGTTCTACTGCAGCTTCCCAGAGTGTTCTAAAGAACAACTAGAGTGCTAACAGCCTTACTTATGACAGAAGTATGGCACACCTGAAGCCATCTTGATTGGAATAAACTGGTAACACTTAAAACATTTAATTTAAAAAGGAACAAAATGATGGGGTTCATTTTGTCATAGAAATTATGGTTAGTGCTGTAGAAAGAAAAATTAGGACATGTTTCAAGTGTGATCTCAAATATCTTCCTGTTATATTTCAACAGGAGCAGCATGTCAGTTGATGCCTTTGTGTTCTACTGCAGCTTCCCAGAGTGTTCTAAAGAACAACTAGAGCGCTAACAGTCTTACTTATGACAAAAGTATGGCACACCTGAAGTCATCTTGATTGGAATAAACTGGTAACACTTAAAACATTTAATTTAAAAAGGAACAAAATGAGGGGGTTCATTTTGCCATAGAAATTATGGTTAGTGCTGTAGAAAGAAAAATTAGGACATGTTTTAAGTGAGATCTCAAATATCTTCCTGTTATATTTCAACAGGAGCAGCCTGTCAGTTGATGCCTTTGTGTTCTAATGCAGCTTCCCAGAGTGTTCTAAAGAACAACTAGAGTGCTAACAGCCTTACTTATGACAAAAGTATGGCACACCTGAAGCCATCTTGATTGGAATAAACTGGTAACACTTAAAACATTTAATTTAAAAAGGAACAACATGAGGGGGTTCTTTTTGCCATAGAAATTATGGTTAGTGCTGCAGAAAGAAAATTTAGGGCATGTTTTAAGTGAGATCTCAAACCCTCTTCTATTTCATTAGAAAATTCTGACATGCAGACTGAAACAATCACTTTCAATACCAACAGTAGACTTCCAGTTAACTCCTTGGTGAGCAGTAGCTTTACTACAGTGATCTAATGAACAACTAGAGTGCTAACATTCTGAATTTATGGCAAATGTGTGACACATCTGAATGCCTTCTTGATGGAATCAAAGTAAAAACTGAAAGCATTTCCTACTGAGGAGACTGTAGTAAATGAGGAAATTAGGAAACTTCATAACAAATAAGTCTCCCAAGATAGCCACCAGAGAAAAAAGAGCCCAAATGTAGCACAAATATCACCCAGAGGTAGCCCACGTATACCCCAATGACAGAAGTGTGCAAAACACTTTTTATTTTTTGTTTTTTTGCAGTTTTATAAAGTGCAGACTGGTCAGGTATTGGAGTGCATTACATGAGCATTGGTTACATCACACAAGGACAAATTCATGTTGGGTGACCCCTACACTACCCAAACACCACTGCACTACCCTAAACCCTAAAACACTACCCCCAGCACGACCCCCTTCACTTATCAAACACAACTGCACTACTCTAAACTCAAAAACACTACCCCCAGCACGACCCCCTACACTACCCAAACACCACTGCACTACCCTAAACCCTAAATCTACCCCCTACACTACACAAATACCACTGCACTACCCTAAACCCTAAAACACTAGAACCCAGCACGACCCCTACAGTACACAAACACCACTGCACTACCCTAAACCCTAAAACACTAGAACCCAGCACGACCCCCTACAGTACACAAACACCACTGCACTACCCTAAACCCTAAAACACTACCCCCTACACTACAAAAACACCATTGCACTACCCTAAACCCTAAAACACGACCCCCAGCATGACCCCCTACACTACACAAACACCACTGCACTTCCCTAAACCCTAAAACACTACCCCAGCACGACCCCCTACACTACCCAAACACCACTGCACTACCCTAAACCCTAAAACACTACCCCCAGCACGACTCCCTACACTACACAAACACCACTGGACTACCCTAAACCCTAAAACACTACCCCCAGCACGACTCCCTACACTACCTAAACACCACTGCACTACACTAAACCCTAAATCTACCCCCAGCATGACCTCCCACACTACACAAACACCACTGCACTACCCTAAACCCTAAAACACTACCCCCAGCACGACCCCTATACTACTCAAACACCACTGCACTACCCTAAACCCTAAAACACTAACCCCAGCATGACCCCCTACACTACCCAAACACCACTGCACTACCCTATACCATAAAACACGACCCGTACACTACACAAACACAACTGCACTACCCTGAACCCTAAAACACTACCCACAGCATGACCCCCTGCACTACACAAACACCACTGCACTACCCTAAACCCTAAAACACTACCCCTATACTACACAAACACCACTGCCCTACCCTAAACCCTAAAACACAACCCCCAGCATGACCCCCTACACTACACAAACACCACTGCACTACCCTAAACCCCCTACACTATACAAAGACCACGTGCATTACTCTAAACCCTAAAACACTACCCCCAGCACGACCCCCTCACAACACAAACACCACTGCACTACCCTAAACCCTACATCGACCCCCAGCACGACCCCCTACACTACCCAAACACCACTGCCATACCCTAAACCCAAAAACACTACCCCAGCATGAACCCCTACACTACCCAAACACCACTGCACTACCCTAAACCTTAAAACACTACCCCCAGCACTACCCCCTACACTACCCAAACACCACTGCACTAACACAAACCCTAAAACACTACCCCCAGCACAACCCCCTACACTACACAAACACCACTGCACTACCCTAAACCCTAAAACACTACCCCAGCACGACTCCCTACACTACCCAGACACCACTGCACTACCCTAAACCCTATATCTACCTCCAGCACGACTCCCTACACTACCCAAACACCACTGCACTACCCTAAACCATAAAACACTACCCCCAGCATGACCCCCTACACTACACAAACACCACTGCACTAACCTAAACCCTAAAACACTACCACCAGCATGACCCCCTACACTACTCAAACACCACTGCACTACCCTAAACCCTAAAACACTAACCCAGCACGACCCCCTATACTACCCATACACCACTGCACTACCCTAAAGCCTAACACTACCCCCAGCACGACCCCCTACACTACTGCACTACCCTAAACCCTAAAACACTACCCCCAGCACGACCCCCTACACTACCCAAACACCACTGCACTACCTTAAACCCTAAACACTACCCCCAGCACGACCCCCTACACCACCCAAACACCACTGCACTACCCTAAACCCTAGAAAAGAAACCCCCACCCCATGCCCAATCCCCCTTACCTCTCACTCCTTGTGGTTCCTCTCTCCTCGTGGTTCCTGCTTCACGTCGTCTCTGAGGGGCGGTGCACGTCGTTGTGAGGAAACGGAACAGCCTCTGTTTCCTTACAACGACATGGATCATCTACATGTTTTTAGAACGCATGGTCATTTACCATACATACCTTTACAACAAAATTCGTTGTAAAGGCATGCGTGGTAAATGACCATGCGTTCTAAAAAATGCGTAGTAATGACTTCGCGATGTACAACACATGCGTGGTAATGCATGCGTTGTAATGGTATCGCAAAGTAAGAAAGTCGTTGTAACGGCTGTTTACCGATCGAAGCTGGCCCCTGTTCTTCAGTGAGACGTTTATTTGATTAATTAGGAGGAAGGCATGTGTTTTTTTTACCGAAAAGTGCATTCCCGGCTGTTGTATTGTGAAAGTGTCCGCGTGGCCTGGTTTCACTTCCGGTGAGAGAGTGGAAGAGTCTGTTTGGATCTAAAGGAGTTCTGTTGTTGGACGGGGCCGGCGCGACATGTCATCAGAAAACATAGCTAATGGAAAGCGTCCTCCCTGAAGTGTGGAGCAGTGCCATGAGAGGTCAACGAGTGTGCGTCCCACCGCAGTATGACCGTACCGCGTGACCCATGTGCCACCTCCAGGGTACGGGAGGCAGAAGCGGCATCGCAGGTCCTCTTGAAGACCGTTGTAGCACTAATTCTACATTTTGGTACTAGGGCATTTTAACTTCGTTGTTCCTGCCAGATACAAAGAGAAGATCCTGTGTTATTCAGTGCCCTCGTTACCTTTTTGTGGGTTGTGGTGCTTGTCACTTCGCTGCCCCGCCGGTGCACACGACTGGGCACCCCACCTCGTGTGCCATCTGCAGGGCCTCTGCCGTCGGATCACTGGTTTCGGTTTCTGGAGTGGCAACATAAACAGTTGCTCCCAAAGGACTAGCCTGAACACTTAGGTGAATATCCCCTGCACCAGCATTCCACGGAAATTCTTTCCTAGCTCTCCCACGTCAACGAGGACGTCATAATAGCACGGCTCCGCTCGCGACACCGTATGACGTCATCGGAGCCATAAGAGAACCTCGTTGGCGTGCTGACGTCAGTTCCACCCATTTTTTCCGTGCCACCGAGGCAAACAGGGGACCGAGACATTTTCACATATATACATTGTATAATAAATATATATATATTCACTGGAAAAAACCATAGGTTTCAGGCACGTTATAGGTAGAAATTAGCATTTAAAAAACCTTAGAAATTCACTGAAAAAACCATAGGTTTCAGGCACGTTATAGTTAGAAATTAGCATTTAAAAAACCTTAGAAATTCACTGAAAAAACCATAGTTTTCAGGGGCGTTATAGTTAGTTGGACATTTCACTCGTACAAAACCATAGAAATTCCCCGTTATAGTTAGTTCAGCTAACTATAACTCGCGCGCCCGCAATGCACTGCTGATGACGTCACATATTACATCACTCATGACATGGTCAGTGACATCACTCATGACATCACTGATGACATCTCAAATGACATCACTGATGACATCACTGATGACATCATCCAGTGAATGTGTGTTTTTCTGAAAATTAAATATGTTTTATATATGTATATCTCAAGGTCGATGGAAGAATAAATGGGTATATAAGTGTCTAAATGGATGATTTTGTTTTGTAAAATTGATTGTATAACTGACTAAGTGTATCTTAGTGAATACATGGGTTAGTGAGTAATGTTTAAATATGAAAATATCTGTATCAATCTCTCACTTTGTGTATAAGTGGCTGCATGGGTTGGTGAGTAGCTACATGAGTGTCTATATGGGTTATTAGTTGGTTTTTGAGTATCAGTATGAGTGTCTGAGTGTCTGTATGGTTCGGTGGGGGGTATTACTTAGTGCATAGATGCATGAATGAGTGACTCACTGTTTGTATGTGTTGAAGACAGCATGTGTGCAGGACTGTATAGGTGGATGAGTATGTGTATGGGTGTGTTAGTGAGTGAATGACTGTCTCAATAGTGTCTTTATGAGTAACTACATATGTTTTAAACTAGTATATGTGAGTATTGGTGTATATAAGTGAGTATATGTGAGAGTGAGAGATTGGAAGAGTTCCTGTACAAATAAGTAGGTGTTTCTATAAGTGATTGTTTAAGAGAGTAAGTATGTGTAAGTTTCTGTAGAAGTAAGTGTGGTAGTGTGTGTATAACTGTATATGCAAGTAAATGGATGTTTGATACTTTGTTTGCATGTGTGACTATGTGTGTGAGTAACTCTATGGATGAGTGGCGGTGTGTAACAGGATGTATAGGTGTATGAGTACATATGATGAGTGAGTACATGTATGAGTGACTGTATAGGGACTGTTGGTGAATGAGTGGATGTGTGTGTAGATCTTGGAATTACTGAATAGGTGTGTTGTAACTGGTATTGGTATGTCCATTGTTTTGAAAATGTTAGTTTGTATTTTTGAGTGTGTGTATCAAAGGTTATATTAGGGTGAGAGGAGGTCTGCCACTCTATCACAAGGATGATGTCATCAGTGATGTCATTTGAGATGTCATCAGTGATGTCATGAGTGATGTCACTGACCATGTCATGAGTGATGTAATATGTGACGTCATCAGCAGTGCATTGCGGGCGCGCGAGTTATAGTTAGCTGAACTAACTATAACGGGGGAATTTCTATGGTTTTTTACGAGTGAAATGTCCAACTAACTATAACGCAAAAAGGTAGTGCTTGGTTCAGAAAGCGCCCTTTTTTTTAAATGGTGTAAATCCGTTCAGTAGTTTTCGAGATATTAAAGGAAAAAAATCTTTATATATCTGGGCGGGACCGAACTACACAAGCACGAGCTTGGCTCTAATTGGCTGCCAACACTTCAATCCAGGAAGTGTTGGCAGCCATCTTGGTGCAATGCTTTTTAGGTCTCGCATAGCGACACAGCGTATGCGCTGCCCAATACACAAACACCACTGCACTGCCCTAAACCCTAAAACACTACCCCAGCATGACCCCCTACACTGCACGAACACCATTGCACTGCCCTAAACCCTAAAACACTATCCCAGCATGACCCCCTACACTGCCCGAACACCACTGCACTGCCCTAAACCCTGAAACACCACCCCCAGCATGACCCCCTACACTGCCCAAACACCACTGCACTGCCCTAAACCCTGAAACACCACCCCTAGCACGACCCCTACACTGCCCGAACACCACTGCACTGCCCAAAAACCCTGAAACATCACCCCCAGCAAGACCCCCTACACTGCCTGAACACCACTGTCCTAAACCCTGAAACACCACCCCCAGCAAGAACCCCTACACTGCCCGAACACCACTGCACTGCCCTAAACCCTGAAACACCACCCCCAGCATGACCCCGTACACTGCCCGAACACCACTGCTCTGCCCAAAACCCTAAATCACTACCCCCAGCACGACCCCCTACACTACCCAAACACCACTGCACTACCCTAAACCCTAAAACACTACCCCCAGCACGACCCCTACACTACCCAAACACCACTGCACTACCCTAAACCCTAAAACACTCCCCTCAGCACGACTCCCTACACTACCCAAACACCACTGCACTACCCTAAACCCTAAATCTACCCCCAGCACGACCCCCTATACTACCCAAACACCACTGCACTACCCTAAACCCTAAATCTACCCCCAGCACGACCCCCTACACTACCCAAACACCACTGCACTACCCTAAACCCTAAATCTACCCTCAGCACGACCCCCTACACTACCAAACACCACTGCATTACCCTAAACCCTAAAACACTAACCCCAGCACGACCCCCTACACTACACCAACACCACTGCACTACCCTAAACCCTAAAACACTACCCCAGCATGACTCCCTACACTACCCAAACACCACTGCACTACCCTAAACCCTAAAACACTACCCCCAGCACGACCCCCTACACTACACAAACACCACTGCCCTGCCCTAAACACTAAAACACTACCCCCAGCACGACCCCCTACACTACACATACACATACACAACTCCACTACCCCAAACCCTAAATCTACCCCAAGCTTGACCCCCTACAATACACAAACATCACTGCACTACCCTAAACCCTAAAACACTACCACCAGCATGACCCCCTACACTACACAAACACTACTGTACTATCCTTAACCCTAAAACACTCCCCCCCGCACGACCCCCTACACTACCCAAACACCACTGCACTACCCTAAACCCTAAAACACTACCCTCAGCACGACCCCCTATGCTACCCAAACACCACTGCACTACCCTAAACCCTAGAAAAGTAACCACCACCCCATGCCTAATCCCCCTTACCTCTCACTCCTCGTGGTTCCTCTCTCCTCGTGGTTCGTGCTTCATGTCATCTCTGAGGGGCGGTGCACGTCGTTGTGAGGAAACGGAACAGCCTCTGTTTCCTTACAACAACGTGGATCGTATACATTTTTTTAGAACTCATGGTCATTTACCATACATACCTTTACAACAAAATTTGTTGTAAAGGCATGCGTGGTAAATGACCATGCGTTCTAAAAAAATGCGTAGTAATGACTTCGCGATGTACAACGCCTGCGTGGTAATGCATGCGTTGTAATGGTATCGCGAAGTAAAAAAGTAGTTGTAACGGCTGTTTACTGATCAAAGCTGGCCCCTGTTCTTCAGTGAGTCGTTTATTTGATAAATTAGGAGGAAGGAATATGTTTTTTTTACCGAAAAGTGCATTCCCGGCTGTTGTATTGTGAAAGTGTCCGCGTGGTCTGGTTTCACTTCCGGTGAGAGAGTGGAAGAGTCTGTTTGGATCTAAAGGGGTTCTGCTGTTGGACGGGGCCGGCGCGACACGTCATCAGAAAACACAGCTAATGGAAAGCGTTGTCCCCAAAGTGTGGATCAGTGCCATGAGCGGTCAACGAGTGTGCGTCCCACCGCAGTATGACCGTACCGCGTGACCCATGTGCTGCCTCCAGTGTACGGAAGGCAGAAGCGGCATCCATCGCAGGTCCTCTTGAAGACCGTTGTAGCACTAATTCTACATTTTGGAACTAGGGCATTTTAACCTTGTTGTTCCGGCCAGATACAAAGAGAAGATCCTGTGTTATTCAGTGCCCTCGTTACCTTTTCTGTGGGTAGTGGTGCTTGTCACTTCGCTGCCCCGCCGGTGCACACGACTGGGCTCCCCACCTCGTGTGCCATCTGCAGGGCCTCTGCCCTCGGATCACTGGTTTCGGTTTCTGGAGTGGCAACATAAACAGTTGCTCCCAAAAGGACTAGCCTGAACACTTAGGTGAATATCCCCTGCGCCAGCATTCCGCAGAAATTCTTTCCTAGCTCTCCCACGTCGACGACGATGTCATAATAGCACGGCTCCTCTCGCGACACCGTATGACGTCATAGGAGCCATAAGAGGACCTCGTCGTCGTGCTGACGTCAGTTCCACCCATTTTTTCCGTGCCACCGAGGTAAACAGGTGGACCGACACATTTTCCCATGTATACATAGTATACTAAATATATATTCACTGAAAGAACCATAGGTTTCAGACACGTTATAGTTAGAAATTAGCATTTAAAAAACCTTTGAAATTCACTGAAAAAACCATAGGTTTCAGGCACGTTATAGTTAGAAATTAGCATTTAAAAAACCTTAGAAATTCACTGAAAAAACCATAGGTTTTAGGGACAGTTATAGTTAGTTGGACATTTCACTCGTACAAAACCATAGAAATTCCCCCGTTATAGTCATTAGCTTTGTCTCAGCGCGGGGACACACCGGGCGGTGTAACCATGCGCTCTACAAATGAATAAATAAATAAATAAATAGTTCAGCTAACTATAACTCACGCCCCCGCAATGCACTGCTGATGACGTCACATATTACATCACTCATGACATGGTCAGTGACATCACTGTTGACATCTCAAATGACATCACTGATGACATCACTGATGACATCATCCAGTGACTGTGTGTTTCTGTAAAGTTTAAATATGTTTAATATATATAGGGAAAGGCGTATTGAAGAATGAGTGGGTGTATAAGTGTCTGAATGGATGATTTAGTAGGTGCGTGACTGACTCTATAAGTGAGTGATTAAACGTATCTTACTGAATGCATGGGTTAGTGACTAAACTGTGTGAATGTCTGTATCCGTATGTCTGTTGGTGTGTAAGCGGCTGCATGGGTTTGCGAATAGCTACATGAGTGTCTACATGGGTTATTGACTGGTTGTCTGAGTATCTGTATGGGTGCCTGAGTGTTTGTGTGGGTGGGGTGTGTGACTCTGTGCATAGATGTGTGAGTGGGTGATTCACTGGGTGCATGGTTTCAAGAGTGCATCTGTGATGGACTGTATGGGTGGGTGAGTGTGTGTATGGGTGTGTTAGTGAGTGAATGTATATCTCAGTGGTACATGTGTGAGTAACTACATATGTGAAAGGCAGTATATATGTGTGTTGGAGTATATAAATGGGTATAAGTGAGAGTGTGTGATTGTGAGAGTGGCTGTATGGATGAGTGTGTACTTGTATCAGAGATTGTATAAGAGCGTAAGAATGTGCTAGTATTTGTATGAGTAAGTGAGCTGGTGTGTGTATAACTGTATAGGTGAGTAAATGGCAGTGTGATTAATTATTTGCATGATTGACTAGGTGTGTGAGTACCTCTATGGATGAGTGACATTGTGTGAGTGTCTATATAGGTGTATGAGTGCATATGATAGTCCTGTACTGAGTGACCGTAAGTATGAGTGACTGTACGGGTTAGTGAGTGGATGTGTGTGTAGACCTAAGAATCAGTGAGTGTGTATGTAGTTATTGGTGTTGGAGTGTCTATGGTTTTGACAATGGCAGTCTGTAATTTAGAGTGGGTGTATCAAAAGTTATATTAGGGTGTAAGAAAATGCATCAAATTATCACATGGATGATGTCATCAGTGATGTCATCAGTGATGTCATTTGAGATGTCATCAGTGATGTCATCAGTGAAGTCACTGACCATGTCATGAGTGATGTATTATGTGACGTCATCAGCAGTGCATTGCGGGGGTGTGAGTTATAGTTAGCTGAACTAACTATAACGGGGGAATTTCTATGGTTTTGTACGAGTGAAATGTCCAACTAACTATAACTGTCCCTAAAGCCTATGGTTTTTTCTGTGAATTTCTAAGGTTTTTTAAATGCTAATTTCTAACTATAACGTGCCTGAAACCTATGGTTTTTTCAGTGAATATATATATATATGTGTGTATATATATATATATATGCATATATGTGTATATACATATATCTATATACATATTACCTACTGGCGGTCGCCAGTAGGTAGTTATAGTTAGGACCTTGTTTCTATTCAAAAAGCGTTTTTTCTTTTGCCAATATCTTTGGCGCCGTTTGACGAATCTTCATGAAATTTTCAAAACTAATGGCCCGCTCCAGTCACCTCCTGTCTTCGTCATGTGGGGGCCGAGAAAAAAAGGGGGTCCCAAAACGCAATTTCCCCACGTTAATTCCCATAGGAAAAATTGGAACAGGCTACAGCCCGAACTGCTGAATGGAATTACACCAAATTTGGCAAAAAGGTAGCTCTTGGTTCAGAAAGAGACCTTTTTTAAATGGTGTAAACACATTCAGTAGTTGCTGAGAAATTCAAGAAATAAAAATATTGATATCTGAGCACCGAGGAGGGTTCGCAAACCCTCCCGGGCACGAGCTTCACTCTGATTGGCTACCAACACTCCAAAGCAGAATGTGTTGGCAGCCATCTTGTGACTGAGTCACAAGAAAAAGGGTGAAAAAAAGATGAAAAACAAGAAAAGGGGGCAGGGTAGAAACACCCTGACCCCCTAGGCCTGCACAGGGGGTCCCACAGGGACCCCCAGGGCCCAAAAAAGATTTTTTTTTTTTAAATCAGCAGAATTCGCGCTGGGTGCGCAAATCCTGCAGAGAAAATTTTTAAAAAATGAAGCGCGGGCTCCCGTGCTTCATTTTAATGAGCCCCTGGGTGGGCTAGGTCCCGGGGGCAATGCCAAAATTAAATAGCGGGGACCCGCAGGGCCACCACAGCCCCAGGGACCGCCACCTCCCTGGGGCTATGCTAATTATATGCGGGGGCATGCGGCCCCCCCGCAGACCCGGGGACTGCCACCTCCCTGGGGCTTCTTTAATTGGATGTGGGGGCAGGGCTCCCAGGCCCCCCCCAAGCCCCGTGGACCGCTACCTCCTGGGGGCTTTATTTAATTATGCGCAGGGGCATGTGGCCCCCCTGCATCCCCGGGGACCGCCACCTCCCTGGGGCTTAAATTATTATAAAATAGGTGTGGGGGGAGCTCTTGCTCCCCCCACACTACCCCGGGGACCACCACCTCCCCGGGGCACTAATTATTCAAATTCGGGGGTCTGTTACGGACCCCCAGCCCCGGGGACCACCACCTCCCCGAGGCTTTACAAATGGGGGGAGGGGGCCATGTGGCCCCCCTCTTGGAGCCCTTGATGGCCCTGGGGACCGCCACCCCCCCAGGACCGGCTCCTGCATTGTACCGTGGTGCCCACCCCCAGGACATTGCTGTTTGCTATGGCAGGGCAGGAGCACGGCTCCTGCCCTGTCATAGCAAACTCTGCTTTGGGTTTTGGACGCGAGAGCAGGAAACCTGATCTCGCTTCCAAAACCAAAGCAGATTGCTTTGCATAAGGGGAGCTGCATGTCAGCAGCTCCCTTGTGCATAAGCAATGCCGGCTCCTGCAGGAGGCGGGGAGCCGGCTGGGACTGTAGGGGCATTGGAGCTCTCCCACGGTCCCCAACGGTGAGGCCAGGCCCCGGGGGATGGGGTCCCCGGGGCCAGAAGTGGCCCAGGGGAGGGGGGCCATGCGGCCCCCCTCCTCACAAATATAAATAAAACATTTTTTAAAACGAGGCCAGGCCCGCTGGATGGGGTCCCCGGGGCCAATAGTGGCCCAGGGAAGGGGAGCCGCGCAACCCCCTTCCCCTTTTTTTTTTTTTTTTAAACAAAATAAAATGCTCAGGTCCTGAGGGATGGGGTCCCCAGGGCCCAAAAATAATTAAGGGAAGGGGGGCCACACAGCCCCCTTCCAAAAACAAAATTTTAAAAAAGCTGGCATCTCACCAGAGGCCCGCCCCCTCCCTGCAGCACTCTGAAAACACGCCCCTGGAGCGTTCTAAATTGGGGAATTAAGACCCCCTGAATACTGAGGGTCCCTGGGGCGATGAGGTCCTCTTGTGTCCTGAGGACCTCAGGACACAAGTGGACTTCATCCCCCGAGCAGCAGTGCACCAAGAGGCGCATTTGCAGAGTGGTGTAAAAAGGGGGCATGGCCTCGGACCACCTCTCTGCAATCCAGCTGTGTGGCGCTTACTGGAGGTACCTGGTGGGCTAGTTGGCCCCCAGGGACCCTCAGTATTCAAGGGGACTTAATCCCCCAACTTAGAACGCGTTTGAGGCGCGTTTGCAGAGTGGTGGAGAAAGGGGGCGTGGCCTGTGTCCACCTCTCAGCAATCCCACTGTGTGGGGCTTACTGGAGGTAAGAGGTAGGCTGGTTGGTCCCTAAATGACCCCCAGCAGCAAAGGGGACTTCAATCCTCATCCAAGGGCGCACCAGGGAGCATGTTTGAAGAGTGGTGGGCAAAGGGGGCATGGCCTGTTATGAGAACTTAGCAATCCTGCTGTGGGGTACTTACTGGAGGCAATAGGAGTGGTAGTTGGCCCCCAAGGATGTCCTTGGTGGCCAAGTACCCCACTTGTTACCTCCAGTAAGTCCCACACAATGGGATTGCTAAGAAGTCTTCGGAGGCCATGCCCCCCTTTCTCCACCACTCAGCAAATGTGCCTCCTGGCAGACTACAGGATGGGGATGAAGTCCACTTTACTCCTGAGGGACTTTGGGGGCTAAGAAGCCCTCCTGGTACCTCCTGTAAGTCCTACGCAGCAGAATTCCTGAGCGCTGGTCGGAGGCCCAGCACCCTTTCTCCACCACTCTGCAAACGCGACTACTTGTTAAAGAAGCATTTGCAATGTACTAGGTTTTACATTCGCGAGAGTTAGAGCTATTGGCGTTGTAAATGTAAAAGTGTTTTAATAATGTTTCTTGGAGTGGAGTGGATGTAGGTTGTGTGTAGTGGAATTATGTGGTATGTTGAGAAGTGAAATTATGTGGATAGAAAGTATGTGGTATTTCGTGTGTAGGAATTATGTAGAGAGGGATTATGTGTTATGGAGAGTAATTGTGTGATATGATAGTCTGTGTTGTGTAGTTGTAACCTCAGGTTTAATCTTCCTCGTTTCCATAGAAGCTAAACTATGAACTCAATAAGACAAAAAAAAAAGAAGGAACCACTGAGGAGCACTTCTGGACCTAGTCAGAGGTATGAGCAGGGCCACTGGAATTATGTGACTGTTTGGCTGCACCGACTTTTGCACAATTATACATTTTCCGCATTTGCCACATAATCCATCATCTGCTGCATAATCTGCAGATTTGAACAAAAAAAGCATTGTTTCTAGCTCAAACGGATCAAACGTTACCAAAAATGCACCGACAAGTGTTACAGCGTGGTGGAAGGCCCTGTGCAAACCTAGAATGGTCACCTGTTACTTATTGCTAAATGTGGGTATTAAATTGGTACTAATGGTGTGTAAACCACTCTTGCTTCTTTCTGCGCCTCTCTTGCCTCTTTCTACATTTCTGTTGCTTCTTTCTGCAACCCTCATGCCTTTTTCACACCACTCTTCCCTCTTTCTGCACCCCTCTTCCCTCTTTCTGCACCTCTCTTGTTTCTTTCTGTATCCCTCTTGCCTCCTTCTCCACCCCGCTTCCCCCTTACTACATCTCTGTTGCTTCTTTATGCACTACTCTTACTTGTTTCTGCACCTCTCTTGCGTCTTTCTGTACCTCTGTTGCAACTTCCTGTACCTCCGTTGGTTCTTTCTGCACTTCTCTTTCACTTTCTGCACCCTTCGCGCCTCTTTCAGTACCTCTGTTGCTTTTTCTGCACTTCTCTTGCTTCTTTCTACACCTCTGTTGATTATTTCAGCAATTCTCTTGCCTCTTTCTGCACTTCTCTTGTTTGTTTCTGCACCCCTCTTGCCTCTTTCTGCACCCCTCTCCCCTCTTTCTGCACCTCTCTTGCCTCGTTCTGCACCCTTGTTTCCTCTTTCTGAACCTTTCCTGCCTGTTTCTGCACCTCTCTTGCCTCTTTATATACCTCTGTTGCTTTTTTCTGCACTTCTCTTACTCTTTCTGCACCCCTCCTGCCTCTTGATGTACCTCTCTTGCCTCTTTGTGCACCTCTCCTACCTTTTCCTGTACCCCTATTGCCCCTTTTTGCACCTCTGTTGGTTCTTTCTGCACTGCTCTTGCTTCTTTCTGTACCTCACTTGCCTCTCTCTGTACTTCTACTGGTTCTTTATACACCTCTGTTGCTTCTTTCAACAATTCTCTTGCCTCTTTGTGCACTTCTCTTACTTCCTTCTGCACCCCTCCTGCCTCTTTCTGTACCTCTCTTGCCTCTTTGTGCACCTCTCCAACCTCTTTGTGCACCCCTCTTGCCACTTTTTGCTCCTCTGTTGGTTCTTTCTTCACTGCTCTTGCTTCTTTCTGCACCTCACTTGCCTCTTTCTGCACTTCTCTTGCTTCTTTCTACACCTCTATTGCTTCTTTCAGCAATTCTCTTGCCTCTTTCTGCACTTCTCTTGCTTGTTTCTGCACCTCTCTTGCATCTTTCTGCACCTCTGTTGCCTCTTTCTGCACCTCACTTGCTTCTTTCTGCACTCCCCCTGCCTCTTTCTGCACTCCTCCTGCCTCTTTCTGCACTTCTCTTGCTTCTTTCTACACCTCTCTTGCCTCTTTCTGCTCCTCTCTTGCCTCTTTGTGCATTTCTCTTGCCTGTTTCTGCACTTCCCTTGTCTCTTTCTGTACCTCTCTTGCCTCTTTCTGCACCTCTCTTGCCTCTTTCTGCACTTCTCATGCTTCTTTCTGCACCTCTCTTGCTTCTTTCTGTACCCTTCTTCCCTGTTTTGCACCCCTCTTGCCTCTTTCTGCTGTTCTCTTGCCATTTTCTGCACCTCTCTTGCCTCTTTCTGCACCTCACTTGCCTCTTTCTACACTTCTCTTGCTTCTTTCCACACCTCTGTTGCTTCTTTCAGCAATTTTCTTGCCTCTTTCTGCACTTCTTTTGCTTGTTTCTGCACCTCTCTTATGTCTTTATGCACCTCTGTTGCCTCTTTCTACACCTCACTTGCTTCTTTCTCCACCCCTCTTGTCTCTTTCTGCACCCCTCTTTTCTCTTTCTGCACCTCTCTTGCCTCTTTCTGCACCCCTGTTCCCTCTTTCTGCACCTTTCCTGCCTGTTTCTGCACCTCTATTGCCTCTTTCGGTACCTCTGTTGGTTCTTTCTGCACTTCTCTTGCTCTTTCTGCACCCTTCGCGCCTCTTTCAGCACCTCTGTTGCTTCTTTCTGCACTTCTCTTCCTTCTTTATGCACCCCTCCTGCCTCTTTCTGTACCTCTCTTTGTGCACCTCTTCTACCTTTTTCTGTACCGCTCTTGCTTCTTTTTGCACCTCTGTTGGTTCTTTCTGCATTGCTCTTGCTTCTTTCTGCACCTCACTTGCCTCTTTCTGCACTTCTCTTGCTTCTTTCCACACCTCTGTTGATTATTTCAGCAATTCTCTTGCCTCTTTCTGCACTTCTCTTGTTTGTTTCTGCACCCCTCTTGCCTCTTTCTGTACCCCTCACCCCTCTTTCTGTACCTCTCTTGCCTCGTTCTGCACCCCGGTTCCCTCTTTCTGCACCTTTCCTGCCTGTTTCTGTACCTCTCTTGCCTCTTTATGTACCTCTGTTGCTTTTTTCTGCACTTCTCTTGCTCTTTCTGCACCCCTCCTGCCTCTTTCTGTATCTCTCTTGCCTCTGTGCACCTCTCGTACCTTTTCCTGTACCCCTTTTGCCCATTTTTGCACCTCTGTTGGTTCTTTCTGCACTGCTCTTGCTCCTTTCTGCATCTCACTTGCCTCTTTCTGCACTTCTTTTGCTTCTTTCTACACCTCTGTTGCTTCTTTCAGCACTTCTCTTGCCTCTTTCTGCATTTCTCTTGCTTGTTTCTGCACCTCTCTTGCATCTTTCTGAACTTCTGTTGCCTCTTTCTGCACCTCACTTGCTTCTTTCTGCACCTCACTTACCTCTTTCTGTACTTCTATTGCTTCTTTGAACACCTCTGTTGCTTCTTTCAGCAATTCTCTTGCCTCTTTCTGCACTTCTCTTCTTTCCTTCTGCACCCCTCGTGCCTCTTTCTGTACCTCTCTTGCCTCTTTGTGCACCTCTCCTACCTCTTTCTGTACCCCTCTTGCCTCTTTTTGCACCTCTGTTGGTTCTTTCTGCACTGCTCTTGCTTCTTTCTGCACCTCACTTGCCTCTTTCTGCACTTCTCTTGCTTCTTTCTACACCTCTGTTGCTTCTTTCAGCAATTCTCTTGCCTCTTTCTGCACTTCTCTTGCTTCTTTCTGCACCTCTGTTGCCTCTTTCTGCACCTCACTTGCTTCTTTCTGCACCCCTCCTGCCTCTTTCTGCACTTCTCTTGCTTCTTTCTACATCTCTCTCTTGCCTCTTTCTGCTCCTCTCTTGCCTCTTTGTGCATTTCTCTTGCCTGTTTCTGCACTTCCCTTGTCTCATTCTGTATCTCACTTGCCTCTTTCTGCACCTCTCTTGCTTCTTTCTGCACCTCTGTTCCCTCTTTCTGCACCTCACTTGCTTCTTTCTGCACCCCTCCAGCCTCTTTCTGCACTTCTCTTGCTTCTTTCTACACCTCTCTTGCCTCTTTCTGCTCCTCTCTTGCCTCTTTGTGCATTTCTCTTGCCTGTTTCTGCACTTCCCTTGTCTCTTTCTGTACCTCTCTTGCCTCTTTCTGCACCTCTCTTGCCTCTTTCTGCACTTCTCATGCTTCTTTCTGCACCTCTCTTGCTTCTTTCTGTACCCTTCTTCCCTGTTTTGCACCCCTCTTGCCTCTTTCTGCTGTTCTCTTGCCATTTTCTGCACCTCTCTTGCCTCTTTCTGCACCTCACTTGCCTCTTTCTACACTTCTCTTGCTTCTTTCCACACCTCTGTTGCTTCTTTCAGCAATTTTCTTGCCTCTTTCTGCACTTCTTTGCTTGTTTCTGCACCTCTCTTATGTCTTTATGCACCTCTGTTGCCTCTTTCTACACCTCACTTGCTTCTTTCTCCACCCCTCTTGTCTCTTTCTGCACCCCTCTTTTCTCTTTCTGCACCTCTCTTGCCTCTTTCTGCACCCCTGTTCCCTCTTTCTGCACCTTTCCTGCCTGTTTCTGCACCTCTATTGCCTCTTTCGGTACCTCTGTTGGTTCTTTCTGCACTTCTCTTGCTCTTTCTGCACCCTTCGCGCCTCTTTCAGCACCTCTGTTGCTTCTTTCTGCACTTCTCTTCCTTCTTTATGCACCCCTCCTGCCTCTTTCTGTACCTCTCTTTGTGCACCTCTTCTACCTTTTTCTGTACCGCTCTTGCTTCTTTTTGCACCTCTGTTGGTTCTTTCTGCATTGCTCTTGCTTCTTTCTGCACCTCACTTGCCTCTTTCTGCACTTCTCTTGCTTCTTTCCACACCTCTGTTGATTATTTCAGCAATTCTCTTGCCTGTTTCTGCACTTCTCTTGTTTGTTTCTGCACCCCTCTTGCCTCTTTCTGTACCCCTCACCCCTCTTTCTGTACCTCTCTTGCCTCGTTCTGCACCCCGGTTCCCTCTTTCTGCACCTTTCCTGCCTGTTTCTGTACCTCTCTTGCCTCTTTATGTACCTCTGTTGCTTTTTTCTGCACTTCTCTTGCTCTTTCTGCACCCCTCCTGCCTATTTCTGTATCTCTCTTGCCTCTGTGCACCTCTCGTACCTTTTCCTGTACCCCTTTTGCCCATTTTTGCACCTCTGTTGGTTCTTTCTGCACTGCTCTTGCTCCTTTCTGCATCTCACTTGCCTCTTTCTGCACTTCTTTTGCTTCTTTCTACACCTCTGTTGCTTCTTTCAGCACTTCTCTTGCCTCTTTCTGCATTTCTCTTGCTTGTTTCTGCACCTCTCTTGCATCTTTCTGAACTTCTGTTGCCTCTTTCTGCACCTCACTTGCTTCTTTCTGTACCTCACTTACCTCTTTCTGTACTTCTATTGCTTCTTTGAACACCTCTATTGCTTCTTTCAGCAATTCTCTTGCCTCTTTCTGCACTTCTCTTCTTTCCTTCTGCACCCCTTGTGCCTCTTTCTGTACCTCTCTTGCCTCTTTGTGCACCTCTCCTACCTCTTTCTGTACCCCTCTTGCCTCTTTTTGCACCTCTGTTGGTTCTTTCTGCACTGCTCTTGCTTCTTTCTGCACCTCACTTGCCTCTTTCTGCACTTCTCTTGCTTCTTTCTACACCTCTGTTGCTTCTTTCAGCAATTCTCTTGCCACTTTCTGCACTTCTCTTGCTTGTTTCTGCACCTCTGTTGCCTCTTTCTGCACCTCACTTGCTTCTTTCTGCACCCCTCCTGCCTCTTTCTGCACTTCTCTTGCTTCTTTCTACACCTCTCTTGCCTCTTTCTGCTCCTCTCTTGCCTCTTTGTGCATTTCTCTTGCCTGTTTCTGCACTTCCCTTGTCTCATTCTGTATCTCACTTGCCTCTTTCTGCACCTCTCTTGCTTCTTTCTGCACCTCTGTTCCCTCTTTCTGCACCTCACTTGCTTCTTTCTGCACCCCTCCAGCCTCTTTCTGCACTTCTCTTGCTTCTTTCTACACCTCTCTTGCCTCTTTCTGCTCCTCTCTTGCCTCTTTGTGCATTTCTCTTGCCTGTTTCTGCACTTCCATTGTCTCATTCTATACCTCTCTTGCCTCTTTCTGCACCTCTCTTGCCTATTTCTGCACCCTTCTTCCCTTTTTTGCATCCCTCTTGCCTCTTTCTGCTGTTCTCTTGCCATTTTCTGCACCTCTCTTGCCTCTTTCTGCACCTCACTTGCCTCTTTCTACACTTCTCTTGCTTCTTTCCAAACCACTGTTGCTTCTTTCAGCAATTCTCTTGCCTCTTTCTGTACTTCTTTTGCTTGTTTCTGCACCTCTCTTGCGTCTTTATGCACCTCTGTTGCCTCTTTCTACACATCACTTGCTTCTTTCTGCACCCCTCTTGTCTCTTTCTGCACCCCTCTTTTCTCTTTCTGCACCTCTTTTGCCTCTTTCTGCACCCCTGTTCCCTCTTTCTGCACCTTTCCTGCCTGTTTCTGCACCTCTATTGCCTCTTTCTGTACCTCCGTTGGTTCTTTCTGCACTTCTCTTGCTCTTTCTGCACCCTTTGCACCTGTTTCAGCACCTCTGTTGCTTCTTTCTGCACTTCTCTTCCTTCTTCATGCACCCCTCCTGCCTCTTACTGTACCTCTCTTGCCTCTTTGTGCACCTCTTCTACCCTTTTCTGAACCCCTCTTGCTTCTTTTTGCACCTCTGTTGGTTCTTTCTGCACTGCTCTTGCTTCTTTCTGCACCTCACTTGCCTCTTTCTGCACTTCTCTTGCTTCTTTCTACACCTCTGTTGCTTCTTTCAGCAATTCTTTTGCCTCTTTCTGCACTTCTCTTCCTTCTTTCTGCACCCCTCCTGCCTCTTTCTGTACCTCTCTTGCCTCTTTGTGCACCTCTCCTACCTCTTTCTGTACTCCTCTAGCCTCTTTTTGCACCTCCGTTGGTTCATTCTGCACTGCTCTTGCTTCTTTCTGCACCTCTCCTGCCTCTTTCTGCACCCCTGTTCCCTCTTTCCGCTCCTTTCCTGCCTGTTTCTACTCTTCTCTTGCTCTTTCTGCACCCTTTGCACCTCTTTCAGCATCTCTCTTGCTTCTTTCTGCACTTCTCTTCCTTCTTTCTGCACCCCTTGTGCCTCTTTCTGTACCTCTCTTGCCTCTGTGCACCTCTCCTACCTTTTTCTGCACCCCTCTTGCTTCTTTTTGCACCTCTGTTGGCTCTTTCTGCACTGCTCTTGCTTCTTTCTGCACCTCACTTGCCTCTTTCTGCACTTTTCTTGCTTCTTTCTACACCTCTGTTGCTTCTTTCAGCAATTCTCTTGCCTCTTTCTGCACTGCTGTTCCTTCTTTCTGCACCTCTCATGCCTCTTTCTGTACCTCTCTTGCCTCTTTGTGTACCTCTCCTACCTCTTTTTGCACTCCTCTTGCCTCTTTTTGCACCTCTGTTGGTTCATTCTGCACTGCTCTTGCTTCTTTCTGCACCCCTCTTGCCTCTTTCTGCACCCCTCTTTTCTCTTTCTACACCTCTCTTGCCTTTTTCTGCACCCCTGTTCCTTCTTTCTGTACCTTCCCTGCCTGTTTCTGCACCTCTCTTGCCTCTTTTCTGTACCTCGTTTGGTTCTTTCTGCACTTCTCTTGCTCTTTCTGCACCCTTCGCGCCTCTTTCAGCACTTCTCTTACTTCTTTCCACACCTCTGTTGCTTCTTTCAGCAATTCTCTTGCCTCTTTCTGCACTTCTCTTCCTTCTTTCTGCACCCCTGCTGCCTCTTTATGCACCTCTGTTGCCTCTTTGTGCACCTCTCTTGCCTTTTTCTGCACTTCACTTGCTTCTTTCTGCACCTCTCTTGCCTGTTTTGGCACCTCTGTTGCTTCTTTCTGTACTTCTCTTGCCTCTTTCTGCACCTCTGACTTAGAGGTAGTTTTAATCCTCTCATGCCTCTTTCTGTACCTCTCTTGCCTCTTTGTGCACCTCTGTTGGTTCATTCTGCACTGCTCTTGCTTCTTTCTGCACCCCTCTTGCCTCTTTCTGCACCCCTCTTTTCTCTTTCTGCACCTCTCTTGCCTCTTTCTGCACCCCTGTTCCCTCTTTCTGCACCTTTCCTGCCTGTTTCTGCACCTCTTTTGCCTCTTTCTGTACCTCTGTTGGTTCTTTCTGCGCTTCTCTTGCTCTTTCTGCACCCTTCATGCCTCTTTCAGCACTTCTCTTACTTCTTTCCACACCTCTGTTGCTTCTTTCAGCAATTCTCTTGCCTCTTTCAGCACTTCTCTTCCTTCTTTCTGCTCCCCTGCTGCCTCTTTATGCACCTCTGTTGCCTCTTTGTGCACCTCTCTTGCCTTTTTCTGCACTTCACTTGCTTCTTTCTGCACCTCTCTTGCCTGTTTTGGCACCTCTGTTGCTTCTTTCTGTACTTCTCTTGCCTCTTTCTGCACCTCTGACTTAGAGGTAGTTTTAATCCCCCTGCCCTATTATGTACTAGGGCCTTACAGGGAAGGTCATGCCAATCACAGGGGTACCCCAACCCATAGTGTATCCTAGTGTATGTAGGTGTTTTCACTGTATTCTAAGTGTCTTTCAGCATATCACTGGCTCCGGGCCTGGTTAGGCAGAGTCAGTTACCACCAGTACCAGTCAGCAAAAAGTTCAGGGCACAGGATGACTTTGCAACAAGGCTTCTTTCTGCACCTCTGTTGGTTCTTTATGCATATCTCTTGCTTCTTTCTGCACCTTTCTTCGTCTTTCTGGACTTCTGATGCCTCTTTCTGCATTTCTCTTGCTTCTTTCTGCGCTTTTCTTCCTCTTTCTTCACATGTCCTACCTCTGTAGGCATAGTTATAAATTAGCATTTAAAAAACCTTAGAATTTCACTGAAAAATCCATAGGTTTCAGGGACGTTATAGTTAGGAATTAGCATTTAAAAAACCTTAGCAATTCACTGAAAAACCATGGGTTTCAGGGACGTTATAGTTAGAAATTAGAATTTAAAAAACCTTAGAAATTCACTGAAAAAACCACAGGTTTCAGGGACGTTATAGTTAGTTGGACATTTCACTTGTACAAAACCAGAGAAATTCGGCCGTTATAGTTAGTTGAGCTAACTATAACTCATGCCCCCGCAATGCACTGCTGATGAGGTCACATATTACATCATTCATGACATGGTCATTGACATCACTTATGACATCACTGATGACATCTCAAATGACATCCTGGTTACGTGGAATAAACTATTGCAAAGTTAAACTGCTCCAGAGTGCGCTCGTCTGTTGAAAGCAATTCCCAGGATGGGAGAATTGCAGTCGAAGAATTGATTCCGCAAAACCACCTTGCGGAGAGCGGCACCCGAGGCGCGTGGAGCGATGGCGGGTGGAATGGAGTTGTGGTATATATATTTATTTATATATATCTCCTGCTCCAAGGTTTACCCGACCGGTAAGAAGCACTCTGGCACCAGTTATATAGCTCCAGGCTTTTAATAGGTATGCGTGCAGTCCCGTACACCGATACAAATTACAGCGCTGCCTTTATCATGCCGACGCGTTTTGGAGTACAATCCAACCTCCTTCCTCAAAGGCTCCGGCAGCTCCCATCATGCGCTTGACACCGCCCCTCCCTAAAATACCAAATGGTCTGTCCTGAATGTACCGCTCTACCACGTCTTGACGTAGAGCATTATGGGGGTTGTAGTGTAACTGTCATCAATTCCACCAATGGCTTGCGCGAGTACATCTGCTGATAAAATTTACCGACCCGCAAATGGGCCTCGATGCGCGGTTGCATGCTCAATCCTGTAACCAGTGCCCCTTGCGACGACCTCATAGATGCTTGGCCGTCTCGGCCCCCATCAATCAAGGGATGGTGCGCATGATGGGAGCTGCCGGAGCCTTTGAGGAAGGAGGTTGGATTGTACTCTGAAACGCGTCGGCATGATAAAGGCAGCGCTGTGATTTGTATCGGTGTACGGGACTGCACGCATACCTATTAAAAGCCTGGAGCTATATAACTGGTGCCAGAGTGCTTTTTACCAGTCGGGTAAACCTTGGAGCAGGAGATATTGGCGACGGCCCTGTCGCCAAGAAGCACCACCCCTTGATTGATGGGGGCCGAGACGGCCAATCATCTATGAGGTTGTCGCAAGGGGCACTGGTTACAGGATTGAGCATGCAACCACGCATCGAGGCCCATTTGCGGGTCGGTAAATTTTATCAGCAGATGTACCCGCGCAAGCCATTGGTGGAATTGAGGACAGTGACACTACAAACCCCATAATGCTCTACGTCAAGACGTGGTAGAGCGGTCCATTCAGGACAGACCATTTGGTATTTTAGGGAGGGGCGGTGTCATGCGCATGATGGGAGCTGCCGGAGCCTTTGAGGAAGGAGGTTGGATTGTACTCTGAAACGCGTCAGCATGAAAAAGGCAGGGCTGTGATTTGTATCGGTGTATGGAACTGCACGCATACCTATTAAAAGCCTGGAGCTATATAATTGGTGCCAGAGTGCTTCTTACCGGTCGGGTAAACCTTGGAGCAGGAGAAGACGTCGCCAAGGAGCACCACCCCTTAATTGATGGGGGCCGAGACGGCCAAGCATCTATGAGGTCGTCACAAGGGGCACTAGTTACAGGATTGAGCATGCAACCGCGCATTGAGGCCCATTTGCGGGTCGGTAAATTTTATCAGCAGATGTACCTGCGCAAGCCATTGGTGGAATTGAGGACAGTGACACTACAAATCCCATAATGCTCTATGTCAAGACGTGGTGGAGCGGTCCATTCAGGACAGACCATTTGGTATTTTAGGGAGGGGCGATGTCATGCGCATGATGGGAGCTGCCGGAGCCTTTGAGGAAGGAGGTTGGATTGAACTCTGAAACGCGTCAGCATGATAAAGGCAGCGCTGTGATTTGTATCGGTGTACGGGACTGCACGTATACCTATTAAAAGCCTGGAGCTATATAACTGGTGCCAGAGTGCTTCTTACCGGTCAGGTAAACCTTGGAGCAGGAGATATTGGCGACAGCCCTGTCGCCAAGAAGCACCACCCCTTGATTGATGGGGGCCAAGACAGCCAAGCATCTATGAGGTCGTCGCAAGGGGCACTGGTTACATGATTGAGCATGCAACTGCGCATTGGGGCCCATTTGCGGGTTGGTAAATTTTATCAGCAGATGTACCCGTGCAAGCCATTGGTGGAATTGATGACAGTTACACTACAACCCCCATAATGCTCTACGTCAAGACGTGGTAGAGCGGTACATTCAGGACAGACCATTTGGTATTTTAGGGAGGGGCGATGTCATGCGCATGATGGGAGCTGCCGGAGCCTTTGAGGAAGGAGGTTGGATTGTACTCTGAAACGCGTCAGCATGATAAAGGCAGCGCTGTGATTTGTATTGGTGTACGGGACTGCACGTATACCTATTAAAAGCCTGGAGCTATATAACTGGTGCCAGAGTGCTTCTTACCGGTCAGGTAAACCTTGGAGCAGGAGATATTGGCGACAGCCCTGTCGCCAAGAAGCACCACCCCTTGATTGATGGGGGCCAAGACAGCCAAGCATCTATGAGGTCGTCGCAAGGGGCACTGGTTACATGATTGAGCATGCAACCGCGCATTGAGGCCCATTTGCGGGTTGGTAAATTTTATCAGCAGATGTACCCGTGCAAGCCATTGGTGGAATTGAGGACAGTGAAACTACAAACCCCATAATGCTCTACGTCAAGACGTGGTAGAGCAGTCCATTCAGGACAGACCATTTGGTATTTTAGGGAGGGGCGGTGTCATGCGCATGATGGGAGCTGCCAGAACCTTTGAGGAAGGAGGTTGGATTGTACTCCGAAAAGCATTGGCATGATAAAGGCAGCGCTGTGATTTGTATTGGTGTACGGCACTGCACGCATACCTATTAAAAGCATGGAGCTATATAACTGGTGCCAGAGTGCTTCTTAACAGTCGGGTAAACCTTGGAGCAGGAGATATTGGCAACGGCCCTGTCGCCAAGAAGCACCACCCCTTGATTGATGGGGGCCAAGACGGCCAAACATCTATGAGGTCGTCGCAAGGGGCACTGGTTACAGGATTGAGCATGCAACGCGCATCGAGGCCCATTTGCGGGTCGGTAAATTTTATCAGCAGATGTACCCGCGCAAGCCATTGGTGGAATTGAGGACAGTGGCACTACAAACCCCATAATGCTCTACGTCAAGACGTGGTAGAGCGGTCCATTCAGGACAGACCATTTGGTATTTTAGGGAGGGGCGGTGTCATGCGCATGATGGGAGCTGCCGGAGCCTTTGAGGAAGGAGGTTGGATTGTACTCCGAAACGCGTCGGCATGATAAAGGCAGCGCTGTGATTTGTATCGGTGTACGGGACTGCACGCATACCTATTAAAAGCCTGGAGCTATATAACTGGTGCCAGAGTGCTTCTTACCGGTCGGGTATATATATATATATATTCACTGAAAAAACCATAGGTTTCAGGCACGTTATAGTTAGAAATTAGCATTTAAAAAACCTTAGAAATTCACTGAAAAAACCATAGGTTTCAGGGGCGTTATAGTTAGTTGGACATTTCACTCGTACAAAACCATAGAAATTCCCCCGTTATAGTTTGTTCAGCTAACTATAACTCTCGCGCCCGCAATGCACTGCTGATGACGTCACATATTACATCACTCATGACATGGTCAGTGACATCACTCATGACATCACTGATGACATCTCAAATGACATCACTGATGACATCACTGATGACATCATCCTTGTGATAGAGTGGCAGACCTCCTCTCACCCTAATATAACCTTTGATACACACACTCAAAAATACAAACTAACATTTTCAAAACAATGGACATACCAATACCAGTTACAACACACCTATTCAGTAATTCCAAGATCTACACACACATCCACTCATTCACCAACAGTCCCTATACAGTCACTCATACATGTACTCACTCCTCATATGTACTCATACACCTATACATCCTGTTACACACTGCCACTCATCCATAGAGTTACTCACACACATAGTCACACATGCAAACAAAGTATCAAACATCCATTTACTTGCATATACAGTTATACATACACTACCACACTTACTTCTACAGAAACTTACACATACTTACTCTCTTAAACAATCACTTATAGAAACACCTACTTATTTGTACAGGAACTCTTCCAATCTCTCACTCTCACATATACTCACTTATATACACCAATACTCACATATACTAGTTTAAAACATATGTAGTTACTCATAAAGACACTATTGAGACAGTCATTCACTCACTAACACACCCATACACATACTCATCCACCTATACAGTCCTGCACACATGCTGTCTTCAACACATACAAACAGTGAGTCACTCATTCATGCATCTATGCACTAAGTAATACCCCCCACCGAACCATACAGACACTCAGACACTCATACTGATACTCAAAAACCAACTAATAACCCATATAGACACTCATGTAGCTACTCACCAACCCATGCAGCCACTTATACACAAAGTGAGAGACTGATACAGATATTTTCATATTTAAACATTACTCACTAACCCATGTATTCACTAAGATACACTTAGTCAGCTATACAATCAATTTTACAAAAAAATCATCCATTTAGACACTTATATACCCATTTATTCTTCCATCGACCTTGAGATATACATATATAAAGCATATTTAATTTTCAGAAAAACACACATTCACTGGATGATGTCATCAGTGATGTCATCAGTGATGTCATTTGAGATGTCATCAGTGATGTCATGAGTGATGTCACTGACCATGTCATGAGTGATGTAATATGTGACGTCATCAGCAGTGCATTGCGGGTGCTGCGAGTTATAGTTAGCTGAACTAACTATAACGGGGGAATTTCTATGGTTTTGTACGAGTGAAATGTCCAACTAACTATAACGCCCCTGAAACCTATGGTTTTTTCAGTGAATTTCTAAGGTTTTTTAAATGCTAATTTCTAACTATAACGTGCCTGAAAACTATGGTTTATTCAGTGAATTTCTAAGGTTTTTTAAATGCTAATTTCTAACTATAACGTGCCTGAAACCTATGGTTTTTTCAGTGAATATATATATATTTATTATACTATGTATACATGTGAAAATGTCTCGGTCCCCTGTTTGCCTCGGTGGCACGGAAAAAATGGGTGGAACAGACGTCAGCACGCCGACGAGGTCCTCTTATGGCTCCGATGACGTCATACGGTGTCGCGAGCGGAGCCGTGCTATTATGACGTCCTCGTTGACGTGGGAGAGCTAGGAAAGAATTTCCGTGGAATGCTGGTGCAGGGGATATTCACCTAAGTGTTCAGGCTAGTCCTTTGGGAGCAACTGTTTATGTTGCCACTCCAGAAACCGAAACCAGTGATCCGAGAGCAGAGGCCCTGCAGATGGCACACGAGGTGGGGTGCCCAGTCGTGTGCACCGGCGGGGCAGCGAAGTGACAAGCACCACAACCCATAAAAAAGGTAACGAGGGCACTGAATAACACAGGATTTTCTCTTTGTATCTGGCAGGAACAACGAAGTTAAAATGCCCTAGTACCAAAATGTAGAATTAGTGCTACAACGGTCTTCAAGAGGACCTGCGATGCCGCTTCTGCCTCCCTTACCCTGGAGGCGGCACATGGGTCACGCGGTACGGTCATACTGCGGTGGGACGCACACTCGTTGACCTCTCATGGCACTGCTCCACACTTCAGGGAGGACCCTTTCCATTAGCTATGTTTGCTGATGACATGTCGCGCCGGCCCCGTCCAACAACAGAACTCCTTTAGATCCAGACTCTTTCACTCTCTCACCGGAAGTGAAACCAGGCCACGCGGACACTTTCACAATACAACAGCCGGGAATGCACTTTTCGGTAAAAAAAACCACATTCCTTCCTCCTAATTAATCAACTAAACGTCTCACTGAAGAACAGGGGCCAGCTTCGATTGGTAAACAGCCGTTACAATGACTTTTTTACTTTGCGATACCATTACAACGCATGCATTACCACGCATGCGTTTGACATCGCGATGTCATTACTACGCATTTTTTTAGAACGCATGGTCATTTACCACGCATGCCTTTAAAACGAATTTTGTTGTAAAGGTATGTATGGTAAATGACCATGCGTTCTAAAAAACATGTAGACGATCCATGTCGTTGTAAGGAAACAGAGGCTGTTCCGTTTCCTCACAACGACGTGCACCGCCCCTCAGAGACGACGTGAAGCAGGAACCACGAGGAGAGAGGAACCACGAGGAGTGAGAGGTAAGGGGATTGGGCATGGGGTGGGGGTTTCTTTTCTAGGGTTTAGGGTAGTGCAGTGGTGTTTGGGTGGTGTAGGGGGTCGTGCTGGGGGTAGTGTTTTAGGGTTTAGGGTAGTGCAGTGGTGTTTGGGTAGTGTAGGGGTCGTGCTGGGTTTAGTGTTTTAGGGTTTAGGGTAGTGCAGTAGTGTAGGGGATCATGCTGGGGGTAGTGTTTTAGGGTTTATGGTAGTGCAGTGGTATATGGGTAGTGTAGGGGGTCGTGCTGGGGTAGTGTTTTAGGGTTTAGGGTAGTGCAGTGGTGTTTGAGTAGTGTAGGGGTTCATGCTGGTGGTAGTGTTTTAGGGTTATGGGTAGTGCAGTGGTGTTTGTGTAGTGTAGGGGGTCATGCTGGGGGTAGTGTTTTATGGTTTAGGGTAGTGCAGTGGTGTTTGGGTAGTGTAGGGGGTCGGCCTGGGGGTAGATTTAGGGTTTAGGGTAGTGCAGTGGTGTTTGGGTAGTGTAGGGAGTCGTGCTGGGGGTAGTGTTTTAGGGTTTAGGGTAGTGCAGTGGTGTTTGTGTAGTGTAGGGGGTTGTGCTGGGGGTAGTGTTTTAGGGTTTATGTTAGTGCAGTGGTGTTTGGGTAGTATAGGGGTAGTGCTGGGGTAGTGTTTTAGGGTTTAGGGTAGTGCAGTGGTGTTTGTGTAGTGTAGGGGTAGTGCTGGGGGTAGTGTTTTAGGGTTTAGGGTAGTGCAGTGGTGTTTGGGTAGTATAGGGGTTCATGCTGGGGGTAGTGTTTTAGGGTTTAGGGTATGGCAGTGGGGTTTGGGTAGTGTAGGGGGTCGTGCTGGGGGTAGATTTAGGGATTAGGGTAGTGCAGTGGTGTTTGTGTTGTGAGGGGGTCGTGCTGGGGGTAGTGTTTTAGGGTTTAGAGTAATGCAGTGGTGTTTGTATAGTGTAGGGGGTTTAGGGTAGTGCAGTGGTATTTGTGTAGTGTAGGGGGTCATGCTGGGGGTAGTGTTTTAGGGTTTCGGGTAATGCAGTGGTGTTTGTGTAGTGTAGGGGGTCATGCTGTGGGTAGTGTTTTAGGGTTTTGGGTAGTGCAGTCGTGTTTGTGTAGTGTAGGGGGTCATGTTTTAGGGTATAGGGTAGTGCAGTGGTGTTTGGGTAGTGTAGGGGGTCATGCTGGGGGTAGTGTTTTAGGGTTTAGGGTAGTGCAATGGTGTTTGTGTAGTGTGGGAGGTCATGCTGGTGGTAGATTTAGGGTTTAGTGTAGTGCAGTGGTGTTTGGGTAGTGTAGGGAGTCGTGCTGGGGGTAGTGTTTTAGGGTTTAGGGTAGTCCAGTGGTGTTTGTGTAGTGTAGGGAGTCGTGCTGGGGGTAGTGTTTTAGGGTTTAGGGTAGTGCAGTGGTGTTTGGGTAGTGTAGGGGTCGTGCTGGGGGTAGTGTTTTAGGGTTTAGGGTAGTGCAGTGGTGTTTGTGTAGTGTAGGGGGTCATGTTGGGGGTAGTGTTTTAGGGTTTAGGGTAGTGCAGTGGTGTTTGGGTAGTGTAGGGGGTCATGCTGGGGGTAGTGTTTTAGGGTTTAGGGTAGTGCAGTGGTGTTTGTGTAGTGTAGGGGGTAGTGTTTTAGGGTTTAGGGTAGTGCAGTGGTGTTTATGTACTGTAGGAGGTCGTGCTGTGTTCTAGTGTTTTAGGGTTTAGGGTAGTGCAGTGGTGTTTGTGTAGTGTAGGGGGTCGTGTTTTAGGGTTTAGGGTCGTGCAGTTGTGTTTGGGTAGTGAAGGGGGTCGTGCTGGGGGTAGTGTTTTAGGGTTTAGAGTAGTGCAGTTGTGTTTAGGTAGTGAAGGGGGTCGTGCTGGGGGTAGTATTTTAGGGTTTAGGGTAGTGCAGTGGTGTTTGTGTAGTGTAGGGGGTCATGCTGGGGGTAGATTTAGGGTTTAGGGTAGTGCAGTGGTGTTTGTGTAGTGTAGGGGGTCGTGCTGGGGGTAGTGTTTTAGGGTTTAAGGCAGTGCAGTGGTGTTTGTGTAGTGAAGGGGTCGTGCTGGGGGTAGTGTTTTAGGGTTTAGGGTAGTGCAGTTATGTTTGGGTAGTGTAGGGTGTCGTGCTGGGGGTAGTGTTTTAGGGTTTAGGGTAGTGCAGTGGTGTTTGGGTAGTGGAGGGGGTAGTGTTTTAGCGTTTAGGGTAGTGCGCCCAACCAGCCACAATATCAGTGGACAAAGGGGATCCTGACTCTTTGGAACGCTCCGTCAATTGAATAATTTGGGTCAAGGGCCCTACCACGTCCAAGACCTATCAATTCCTTTCTTGGGATCCCTCATATACTTGGAGAAAAAGGTACATAGTTTCTCATCAATTTCAGGCGTGTGTGCCACCTTCCCCTTCAGTGAGGGCCTGGGGCATCCTCCCCTCATCCTATTCCTGACCTCCCTTTCAAGGGGTTGATGGATTTTCCCCACCACATACACTGCCACTTTGGCATCAGGTGTCCACTCCGCCGACCTAGGATGGTAAATTTGGGTAGGCTCGAACATGTCCGAGTGGACCCCGTCCCCAACCGCGGACTGAGAGAGTTGTACTCTGGACGCCAGGGACGCCCCGAGTCCTTATCCTCATCGGAGGAGAAATCGTCCTCCGATACACCCTCTCCCTCTAAGGGAAACCCGCCGTCGGGGTCTACAATAGTGGTGACAGTGTCGCAATTTTCTCCGGGCCCCTCCTCCTCCCGGCAGGGTGCATGTTTTAGCGTTCGCGCACTCTTGAGGAAGGTCTCCGTAAGTTTATCAAATCCTTCCAAGTGCCCCGCGTTGTGCTTAACGGCCCTTTTATTCCCCATCTGGGAGCTACTGGGACCCGCCACCACCAGATCTGGGTCACTGAACACCCCAGGGATGCTTTTCGCCAGCTTATCAACCTGATCCCTAAGAGGAGCCAGCGCCCTAGAAATAGCCAGAGAGAGGGCTTGGTCCACTGCTGGAGGGAGAAGTTGGGGGGCCATTCCTCCTCCACTTCCTGGTAGGAGGAGTAAAAATGGTCTTCTGGAGAAGACATGATAGCAGAGGGTGCGAGCACAGAACAAATGCCCTTAAAATCCTTAAGGCAGCCCCCTCACCGGTGCTCCAACAGCTGGGCTTTCCCGAAGCTGTTATAAGAATAGACTGAGGCGCAAAAACAATTACCACCACCGGGGGCGCTGGTCACTAACGTGGCCGTGTGGGTAAATCACAGCGTAGCAGTGTCAAAATTAGGCGAGGGTTGGTCGGGAATCAAGCGGACACTAAAGGAGTGACCGGATTCCCAAACGCGCGTAAAGACCAGCGGGAGCGCTCGACGGAGCTGCCTCGCTTGGACCAGACGCGCCGGACAGGATCTCACCGCGCGCAGAGCACACAGCGGGAGAAACTGCGAGGGGGAGAACGCGCTCGGGCAAGAGCCTGCTGCGCAGGGAATATGAAACAATACCAAGGCAATAATGCTAATAACGTGCACAAGAAACCGCTATACAAAAAGCAACAACGTCAGATTAAGCCAAGAATGTAAGGAATGCACTTAACTGATGAGCAGTGAAGAAAGAGGAAGCGGAAGGGACGTCACAATATTATATACGATGGACTGTGATATGATTGGACTATAGTTGCCTTGGAGACTACCCCCCTAATGGTTCATGGGTTGTGTAGTCTTTTGTTTAATGATTGTTGTGTTACGTTTTCTTTGAACTGCTATGCAAATAAAGTGAGGAAAGATATGCATAATCCTCGCCTCCGTCCTGCCATAGAATTCATTAAACTTTATTTGATCTGATTTAGAAACATAGATCATAAAAGTGTACATAAAAACAGTAAATCCTCTTTCCTAATACAATACAGTGAAAATTAATTAAAACCAGTAGGTAAAAACGGGTGTTACAAAGCCCGGTTCAGAGCAACTTCAGGTTAACAGAATCGTAAAGTTCAATGTTTCGCAAGATCAATCTCATGTACTTCGTGCAAAATACGCAATAAGGGGTCCAAGTAAGATGTAACGCTCCAATACCTGACCAGTTTGCACTATATAAAACTGCAGAAAAACTAAAAATAAAAAGTGTTTTGCACACTTCTGTCATTGGGCTATATGTGCGCTACATCTGGGTGATATTTGTGCTACATTTGGGCTCTTTTTTCTCTGGTGGCCATCTTGGGAGACTTATTTGTTATGAAGTTTCCTAATTTCGTCATTTACTGCAGTCTCCTCAGTAGGAAATGCTTTCAGTTTTTTACTTTGATTCCATCAAGAAGGCATTCAGATGTGTCACACATTTGATAATAAATTCAGAATGTTAGCACTCTAGTTGTTCATTAGATCACTGTAGTAAAGCTACTGCTCACCAGGGAGTTAACTGGAAGTCTACTGCTGGTATTGAAAGTGATTGTTTCAGTCTGCATGTCAGAATTTTCTAATCATATAGAAGAGGATTTGAGATCTCACTTAAAACATTCCCTAAATTTTCTTTCTGCAGCACTAACCATAATTTCTATGGCAAAATGAACCCCCTCATTTTGTTCCTTTTTAAATTAAATTTTTTAAGTGTTACCAGTTTATTCCAATCAAGATGGCTTCAGGTGTGCCATACTTTTGTCATAAGTAAGACTGTTAGCGCTCTAGTTGTTCTTTAGAACACTCTGGGAAGCTGCAGTAGAACACAAAGGCATCAACTGACAGGCTGCTCCTGTTGAAAAATAACAGGAAGATATTTGAGATCTCACTTAAAACATGTCCTAATTTTTCTTTCTACAGCACTAACCATAATTTCTATGACAAAATGAACCCCATCATTTTGTTCCTTTTAAATTTAATTTTTTAAGTGTTACCAGTTTATTCCAATCAAGATGGCTTCAGGTGTGCCATACTTTTGTCATAAGTAAGGCTGTTAGCACTCTAGTTGTTCTTTAGAACACTCTGGGAAGCTGCAGTAGAACACAAAGGCATCAACTGACAGGCTGCTCCTGTTGAAATATAAAAGGAAGATATTTGAGATCTCACTTAAAACATGTCCTAATTTTTCTTTCTACAGCACTAACCATAATTTCTATGGCAAAATGAACCCCCTCATTTTGTTCCTTTTTAAATTAAATGTTTTAAGTGTTACCAGTTTATTCCAATCAAGATGGCTTCAGGTGTGCCATACTTTTGTCATAAGCAAAACTGTTAGCGCTCTAGTTGTTCTTTAGAACACTCTGGGAAGCTGCAGTAGAACACAAAGGCATCAACTGACAGGCTGCTCCTGTTGAAATATAACAGGAAGATATTTGAGATCTCACTTAAAACATGTCCTAATTTTTCTTTCTACAGCACTAACCATAATTTCTATGACAAAATGAACCCCCTCATTTTGTTCCTTTTTAAATTAAATGTTTTAAGAGTTACCAGTTTATTCCAATCAAGATGGCTTCAGGTGTGCCATAATTTTGTCATAAGTAAGACTGTTAGCGCTCTAGTTGTTCTTTAGAACACTCTGGGAAGCTGCAGTAGAACACAAAGGCATCAACTGACAGGCTGCTCCTGTTGAAATATAACAGGAAGATATTTGAGATCACACTTGAAACATGTCCTAATTTTTCTTTCTACAGCACTAACCATAATTTCTATGACAAAATGAACCCCATCATTTTGTTCCTTTTTAAATTAAATGTTTTAAGTGTTACCAGTTTATTCCAATCAAGATGGCTTCAGGTGTGCCATACTTTTGTCATAAGTAAGGCTGTTAGCACTCTAGTTGTTCTTTAGAACACTCTGGGAAGCTGCAGTAGAACACAAAGGAATCAACTGACAGTCTCTGCCCTTGTTGGATGTACATGTTTTACTGAGAATGTCAGACTTCATTCTCACATGACTGAGAAAGATAATGTGAATTTACAGAAAATATGCTCTCATTTTAGCTTCTGGAGCACCTTCCAAAACTGTATGGGACAAGCATGTGAAAATAGTTTTCTCTCAAACATGATTCATGATATCCCAGCAGAAGGTTTTTCACAGGGTAAAATCACCTTATAACACACCACAATTCCTGAAATTAGTATGGTACCATCAACAAATGAATTCTAATGTAACTAAAGTCTGTTATCACCCTTTATAGTTCTCCTTTTGGTAACCCTCAAAATCTTCGATTCACTACAATGCATTTCAATGGGGTACTATCATTTATATTGGTCCCAAGATGGCTGCCAGCAATTCCAGGATGAAGTGCTGACAGCCAATCAGATCTCACGATGACATGTGTGGTTAGGCTCCGCCCAGATATTGATATGTTTTCTTTTTCAAATTTCTCAGGAACTACTGAACGGATTTACACCATTTAACAAAAAGGGTTCTTGCTGAACCAAGACCTACCTGTTTACCAAATTTGGTGTAATTCCGTTCAGCAGTTCGGGCTGTAGCCGTGTCTAAAGTTTCCTATGGAAAATTGCATAGGGAAAACACGTTTTGGGACCCCCCTTTTTTCTCAGCCCCCGCTTGCAGAATCACCCCGAAACTTTCAGGATAGGAGCAGACCGGAGCGCCCCACGAGTTTTGAAAATTTCGCAAAGATTCATTAACCGGCGCCAAAGTTATTGGAAATAGAATGTTGTGAATTTCCTATGGAAAATAGGTCCTAACTGTAACTACCTACTGGCGACCGCCAGTAGGTAAGATATATATATATATATATATGATCAAGCTTGCGGGAGCGCAGGCGCAGGCGAAACGCGTTATGCTGGGCACTTGCCAACAATATTGATGCACTGTTTTCACTGAATAAAAAGCACTTTTTTTCTGGATTTGCCCCGTGTGGTCCGTACCTGCTGTGCTGTTACTTAGTAGCTGGCGCTTCAAGGATTTTGGTTTTTCCATATATATATATATATCTATATTATCCACTGGCGGTCGCCAGTAGATAGTTATAGTTAGGACCTATTTTCCATAGGAAATCCGCGACATTCTATTTGAAATAACTCTTGCGTCTGTTGACAAATCTTCGCAAAATTTTCAAACTTTATGGCCCGCTCCGGTTTGCTCCTACCCTGAAAGTTTCGGGGTGATTCGTCAAGCGGGGGCCGAGAAAAGGGGGTCCCAAAACGTGTTTTCCCCATTCATTTTCCCATAGGAAACTTTAGCCACAGCTACAGCCCAAACTGCTGAACGGAATTACACCAAATTTGGCAAAGAGGTAGTTCTTGGTTCAGAAAGAACCCTTTTGTTAAATGGTGTAAATCCGTTCAGTAATTCCTGTGAAAATCAAAAGGAAAATCACATATATATCTATGGCCGCGTCGGATTCGCGCACCCTCCCGATCACGAGCTGCATGCTAATTGGCTGTCAACACTCCAAATCAGGAAGTGTTGGCAGCCATTTTGTCCCTCGGTAGAACCGAGGGACAGAAACAAGTGCGCAAAGCGCAAAGGGGGCAGGGTAGAAACACCCTGACCCCTAGGTCTGCTCAGGGGTCCCACAAGGACCCCTGGGCAGAAAAAGCAATTTAAAAAAAAAATCGGCGGGATGCACTTAGGGTGCGCGGATCCCACCGATAAAAAAAAGAAATCGAAGTGCGGTCTCCCGCGCTTCGATGCTAATTTGCCCCCGGGTGGGCCAAGTCCCGGGGGCATGCGGGGGGTGGGTTTATAGTTAATGGGGGGGCCTCTAAGACCCCCCAAGCCCCGGGGACTGCCACCCCTGGGGCTTTCTAATAAAAATGGTGCGGGAGGGCTCTGAGCCCTCCCGCAGCCCCGGGACTGGCACCTCCCGGGGCTTCTTTTTTAAAAAGAATGACCTGTGTGGGGGCTCCTGCCCCCACACGCCCCGGGACCGCCACCTCCCGGGGCACTAAGAAAATACATGTGGGGATCCGTTTCGGACCCCGAAGCCCCGGGGACCACCACCTCCCGGGGCTATGTAGAAGTCGGGAGGGGGCCGCGCGGCCCCCTCCTGGAGCCCTTGATGGCCCTGGGGACCGCCACCCCCAGGGCCAGCTCCTGCAGTGTCCCAGGGTGCCTACCCCCGGGACATTGCTGCTTGCAATGGCAGGACGGGAGCCTCGCGGCTCCCGTCCTGCCATTACAAACTGCTTGCTTCATTGAAGCGAGAGCAGGAAACCTGCTCTCGCTTCAATGAAGCAAGCAGAATTGCTTTCCATAAGGGGAGCTGCATGTCAGCAGCTCCCCTTATGGAAAGCAATGCCGGCTCCCGCAGGACGTGGGGAGCCGGCGGGACCGTGCGGTGATTGGGGACCCCCACGGTCCCCAATGAGTGGCCAGGCCCCGGGGGATGGGGTCCCTGGGGCCATTAGTGGCCCGGGAGGGGGTCACGTGGCCCCCTCCCAAAAATGTAATTAAAATTAAAAAAAATTAAAATAAATCCAAAGGCCGGCCCCGGGGGATGGTGTCCCCGGGGCCATAAGTGGCCTGAGGAGGGGGGCAAAGCAGCCCCCCTCCATAAGTTTTATTTAAAAATAAAAGAAGGCCATGCCCCGGGGGATGGGGTCCCCGGGGCCGATTAAGGCCTCGAGAGGGGGCCACGCGGCCCCCTTCCAAAATAAAAAAAAATAATAATAATTAGGGGCAGGCCCTGGGGGATGGGGTCCCCAGGGCCAATAGATTAGAAAAGAAGGGGGCCACACAGCCCCCTTCTTTAAAAAAAAACCACAAAAAAACGGCATCGCGCCGGAGGCCACGCCCCTGCTTGCAGCACTCTGCAAACGCGCCCCTGGCGCGTTGGCAGAGGGGGAACAATTCCCCTTGAATACTGGGGGTCCCTGGGGGCCAACTAGCCCACCAGGAACCTCCAGTATGCGCTCAGGGAGCTGCGTTGCAGAGAGGTGTACAGAGGCCACGCCCCTTTTACACCTCTCTGCAACGCAGCTCTGTGGCGCTTTTGGAGGTGCATGGTGGGCTAGTTCGACTCCAGGGACCCTCAGGATTCAAGGGGACTTAATCCCCCAACTTAAAACGCGCCACGGGCGCGTTTGCACAGTGGTGAAGGGAGGGGCCAGGGCTTCAGGTGACATGTGTGCAAACAGGGCCCGTGGCGCATTTTAAGATAGGGAATGAAATCCCCTTCAATCCTGAGGGTCCCTGGGGGCCAACTAGCCCACCAGGTACGTCCAGAAAGCGCCACAGAGCTGCGTTGTAGAGAGGTGCAAAAAGGGGCGTGGCCTCTGAACACCTCTCTGCAACGCAGCACCCTGGCGCATACTGGAGGTACAGGGTGGGCTAGTTGGACCCCAGGGACCCTCATGATTCAAGGGGACTTAATCCCCCAACTTAAAACGCGCCACGGGGCGCGTTTGCACAGATGTCACCTCAGGCCCCGCCCCTCCCTTCACCATTGTGCAAATATTCCTCTAAAATCAGCCGAACTACGAATTCCGATTTACTCACCTGTTATCAGGAGAGACCTCAGTGCTGCATCTTTGAGCCCAGTACTGATCCTGAAAAGTAATTTTAACCGTACTTACCAGTAACTTGAATTTCTTTCCATAGGCTAACATTGACTGGTTTCACTTGGAAATTCTTCTAAGTGTGGAGTTTTGGAACTATATAATATTCCTCTAAAATCAGCCGAAATACGAATTCCGATTTACTCACCTGTTATCAGGAGAGACCTCAGTGCTGCATCTTTCAGCCCAGTACTGATCCTGAAAAGTAATTTTAACCGTACTTACCAGTAACTTGAATTTCCTTCCATAGGATATCATTGCCTGCTTTTTGCTGAAAAAGTTTCTAAGTGTCGATTTTTGTAACATACAAATATTCCTCTAAAATCAGCCGAACTACGAATTCCGATTTACTCACCTGTTATCAGGAGAGACCTCAGTGCTGCATCTTTGAGCCCAGTACTGATCCTGAAAAGTAATTTTAACCGTACTTACCAGTAACTTGAATTTCCTTCCATAGGCTAACATTGACTGGTTTCACTTGGAAATTCTTCTAAGTGTGGAGTTTTGGAACTTTATAATATTCCTCTAAAATCAGCCGAACTACGAATTCCGATTTACTCACCTGTTATCAGGAGAGAACCCAGTGCTGCATCTTTTAGCCCAGCACTGACCCTGAAAAGTAATTCTAACCGTATTTACCAGTAACTTGTATTTCCTTCCATAGGAATCCATTGTCTGGTTTTCAGCAGAAAAGTTTCAAAGTGTCGATTTTCACAAACTACAAATATTCCTTAAAAATCGCCTGTATGACTTAAACGCATTCTTTCAACTGTTTAAAGGAGATGCACCAGTGCTGGATCCAAGATCCACCACTGAGTAAGAAAAAGTAACGATAACACTACTTACCTGCTAAGTGCATTTTCTCCCATAGGATAGCATTGGTGATTTTATGTGAAAAAGTTTCTAAGTGTCAACTTTTAAAATACAATAATATTCCTTAAAAATCACTACTGTAACCAAAACGCTTTTACTCAACTGTTTACAGGAGATGTCCCAGGACTGAATCTAGGATCCAGTCCTGTGGTTAGAAAAGTAATCCATAAAGTAACTAATTGAATTTAACTTGAAATTCACATTGAACTCAATGTTGCATTGTGTTTGAAATTGTGTTGCCCATTGCAACAACTGTAACTACTGTACTTAAAAGTCTATTGCCTATTTGCAAAGTATTTAAACTAAAGTAATTCATTCTGAGAAAGTATATTTTGTAATGTAATGTATAATGTAATTACAATGTAATTTAAAAAATAAAATATGTAAAAATAAATAGTTTAAAAAAATGTAGTAAATCAGTATCAAAAAAATAAATATAACAATTAATACATTTAAAAATTGTCATTTACAAAACCTTTGAAATTCACTGAAAAAACCATAGGTTTCAGACACGTTATAGTTAGAAATTAGCATTTAAAAACCTTTGAAATTCACTGAAAAAACCATAGGTTTTAGGGACAGTTATAGTTAGTTGGACATTTCACTCGTACAAAATCATAGAAATTCCCCGTTATAGTTAGTTCAGCTAACTATAACTCGCGCCCCCGCAATGCACTGCTGATGACGTCACATATTACATCACTCATGACATGGTCAGTGACATCACTGATGACATCACTGATGACAACTCAAATGACATCACTGATGACATCACTGATGACATCATCCATGTGATAGTTTGATGCATCTTCTCACAACCTAATATAACTTTTGATACACCCACTGTAAATTACAAACTGCCATTGTCAAAACCATAGACACTCCAACACCAATTACTATATACACACTCACTGATTCTTAGGTCTACACACACACATCTACTCACTCACCCGTACAGTCACTCATACTTATAGTCACTCAGTACAGGACCATTATATGCACTCATACACCTATATATACACTCACACACCTCCACTCATCCATAGAGGTACTCACACACCTAGTCAGTCATGCAAAAAATTAAGCACACACCCATTTACTCACCTATACAGTTATACACACACCAGCTCACTTACTCATACAAATACTAGCACATTCTTATGCTCTTATACAATCTCTGATACAAGCACACACTCATCCATACAGTCACTCTCACAATCACACACTCTCGCTTATAGCTATTTATATACTCCAACACACATATATACTGCCTTTCACATATGTAGTTACTCACACATGTACCACTGGGACATACATTCACTCACTAACACACTCTTACACACACTTACCCACCCATACAGTCTATCACAGATGCACTCTTGAAACCATCCACCCAGTGAATCACCCACTCACACATCTATGCACAGAGTCGCACACACCCCACCCACACAAACACTCAGGCACCCATACAGATACTCAGACAACCAATCAATAACTCATATAGACACTCATGTAGCTATTCACAAACCCATGCAGCCACTTACACAGCAACAGACAGACGGATACAGACATTCACCCAGTTTAGTCACTAACCCTTGCATTCAGTAAGATACGTTTAATCACTCACTTATAGAGTCAGTCACGCACCTACTAAATCCTTCATCCACCCACTCATTCTTCAATACACCTTTCCCTATATATTAAAAATATTTAAACTTTACAGAAACACACAGTCACTGGATGATGTCATCAGTGATGTCATCAGTGATGTCATTTGAGATGTCATCAGGGATGTCATCAGTGATGTCACTGACCATGTCATGAGTGAAGTAATATGTGACGTCATCAGCAGTGCATTGCGGGGGCGCGAGTTATAGTTAGCTGAACTAACTATAACGGGGGAATTTCTATGATTTTGTACGAGTGAAATGTCCAACTAACTATAACTGTCCCTAAAACCTATGGTTTTTTCAGTGAATATATATATATATATATATATATATATATATATTCACTGAAAAACCATAGGTTTCAGACACGTTATAGTTAGAAATTAGCATTTAAAAAACCTTTGAAATTCACTGAAAAAACCATAGGTTTTAGGGACAGTTATAGTTAGTTGGACATTGCACTCGTACAAAACCCGTGAAATTCCCCGTTATAGTTAGTTCAACTAACTATAACTCGCGCCCGCAATGCACTGCTGATGACGTCACATATTACATCACTCATGACATGGTCAGTGACATCACTGATGACATCATGCAGTGACTGTGTGTTTCTATAAAGTTTAAATATGTTTAATATATATGCCAAGGTGTATTGAATAATGAGTGGGTGTATAAGTGTCTGGATGGATGATTTAGTAGGTGCGTGACTGACTCTATAAGTGAGTGATTAAACGTATCTTACTAAATGCATGGGTTAGTGACTAAACTGTGTGAATGTCTTTATCCGTCTGTCTGTTGGTGTGTAAGTGGCTGCATGGGTTTGTAAATAGCTACATGAGTGTCTATGTGTTATTGATTGGTTGTCTGAGTATCTGTATGGGTGCCTGAGTGTTTGTGTGGATGGGGTGTGTGTGGCTGCACATAGATGTATCAGTGGGTGATTCACTGGGTGCATGGTTTCAAGAGTGCATCTGTGATGGACTGTATGGGTGGGTGAGTGTGTGTATGGGTGTGTTAGTGAGTGAATGTATATCTCAGTGGTACATGTGTGAGTAACTACATATGTGAAAGGCAGTATATACGTGTGTTGGAGTATATAAATAGCTATAAGCAGAGTGTGTGATTGTGATTGTGATTGTGAGAGTGACTGTATGGATGAGTGTGTGCTTGTATCAGTGATTGTATAAGAGCGTAAGAATGTGCTAGTATTTGTATGAGTAAGTGAGCTGGTGTGTGTATAACTGTATAGGTGAGTAAATGGCATTGTGATTAATTATTTGCATGACTGACTAGGTGTGTGAGTACCTCTATGGATGAGTGGCGGTGTGTGAGTGTCTATGTAGGTGTATGAGTGCATATGATAGTCCTGTACTGAGTGACCGTAAGTATGAGTGACTGTACGGGTGAGTGAGTGGATGTGTGTGTAGACCTAAGAATCAGTGAGTGGGTATGTAGTTATTGGTGTTGGAGTGTCTTTGGTTTTGAGAATGGCAGTCTGTAATTTACAGTGGGTGTATCAAAAGTTATATTAGGGTGTGAGAAGATGAATGAAATTATCACATGGATGATGTCATCAGTGATGTCATCAGTGATGTCACTGACCATGTCATGAGTGATGTAATATGTGACGTCATCAGCAGTGCATTGCGGGGGCGCGAGTTATAGTTAGCTGAACTAACTATAACGGGGGAATTTCACGGGTTTTGTACGAGTGCAATGTCCAACTAACTATAACTGTCCCTAAAACCTATGGTTTTTTCAGTGAATATATATATATATTATCTACTGGCGGTCGCCAGTAGATAGTTATAGTTAGGACCTATTATCCATAGGAAAATCGTAACATTCTTTTCCCAATAACTTTGGCGCCGGTTGACGAATCTTCGCGAAATTTTCAAAACTTATGGCCCTTTACGGTCAGCTCCTATCCTGAAAGTTTCGGGGTGATTCGGCAAGCGGGAACTGAGAAAAAAGGGGCGTCCCAAAACGTTTTTTCTCCATGTTATTTTCCATAGGAAACTTTAGCCACGGCTAGAGCCCGAACTGCTGAACGGAATTACACCAAATTTGGCAAAAAGGTAGTGCTTGGTTCAGAAAGCGCCCTTTTTTTTAAATGGTGTAAATCCGTTCAGTGGTTTTCGAGATATTAAAGGAAAAAAATCTTTATATATCTGGGCGGGACCTAACTACACAAGCACGAGCTTGGCTCTAATTGGCTGCCAACACTTCAATCCAGGAAGTGTTGGCAGCCATCTTGGTGCAATGCTTTTTAGGTCTCGCCTAGCGACGCAGCGCATGCGCTGCTCACTACACAAACACCACTGCACTGCCCTAAACCCTAAAATACTACCCCAGCACGACCCCCTACACTGCCCGAACACCACTGCTCTGCCCTAAAACCTAAAACACTACCCCAGCATGACCCCTACACTGCCTGAACACCACTGCACTGCCCTAAGCCAAAAAACACTACCCCCAGCACAACCCCCTACACTGCCCGAACACCACTGTACTGCCCTAAACCCTGAAACACCACCCCCAGCACGACCCCCTACACTGCCCGAAGACCACTGCACTGCCCTAAACCCTGAAACACCACCCCCAGCACGACCCCCTACACTGCCCGAACACCACTGCACTGCCCTAAACCCTGAAACACCACCCCCAGCACGACCCCCTACACTGCCCAAACACCACTGCACTGCCCTAAACCCTGAAACACTACCCCCAGCACGACCCCCTACACTGCCCGAACACCACTGCACTGCCCTAAACCCTGAAACACCACCCCCAGCACGACCCCCTACACTGCCCGAACACCACTGCACTGCCCTAAACCCTGAAACACTACCCCCAGAAAGACCCACTACACTGCCCGAACACCACTGCACTGCCCTAAACCCTGAAACATCACCCCCAGCAAGACCCCCTACACTGCCTGAACACCACTGCCCTAAACCCTGAAACACCACCCCCAGCAAGACCCCCTACACTGCCCGAACACCACTGCACTGCCCTAAACCCTGAAACACAACCCCCTGCAAGACCCCCTGCACGACCCCCTACACTGCCCGAACACCACTGCACTGCCCTAAACCCTGAAACACCACCCCCAGAACGACGCCCTACACTGCCCGAACACCACTGCACTGCCCTAAACCCTGAAACACCACCCCCTGCAAGACCCCCTACACTGCCTGAACACCACTGCACTGCCCTAAACCCTGAAACACCACCCCCAGCACGACCCCCTACACTGCCCGAACACAACTGCACTGCCCTAAACACTGAAACACTACCCCCAGCAAGATCCCCTACACTGCCCGAACACCACTGCACTGCCCTAAACCCTGAAACATCACCCCCAGAAAGACCCCCTACACTGTCCGGACACCACTGCCCTAAACCCTGAAACACCACCCCCAGCAAGACCCTCTACACTGCCCGAACACCACTGCACTGCCCTAAACCCTGAAACACCAGCCCCAGCATGACCCCCTACACTGCCCGAACACCACTGCACTGCCCTAAACCCTGAAACACAAGCCCCAGCATGACCCCCTACACTGCCCGAACACCACTGCACTGCCCTAAACCCTGAAACATCACCCCCAGCACGACCCCCTACACTGCCCGAACACCACTGCACTGCCCTAAACCCTGAAACACCAGCCCCAGCACGACCCCTACACTGCCCGAACACCACTGCACTGCCCTAAACCCTGAAACACCAGCCCCATCACGACCACCTACACTGCCCGAACACCACTGCACTGCCCTAAACCCTGAAACACCAGCCCCATCACGACCACCTACACTGCCCGAACACCACTGCACTGCCCTAAACCCTGAAACACCAGCCCCAGCACGACCCCCTACACTGCCCGAACACCACTGCACTGCCCTAAACCCTAAAACACCAGCCCCAGCACGACCCCCAACACTGCCCGAACACCACTGCACTGCCCTAAGCCCTGAAACACCAGCCACAGCAAGACCCCCTACACTGCCCAAACACCACTGCACTGCCCTAAACCCTGAAACACCAGCCCCAGCAAGACCCCCTACACTGCCCGAACACCACTGCACTGCCCTAAACCCTGAAACACCACCCCCATCAAGACCCCTACACTGCCCGAACACCACTGCACTAAACCCTGAAACACCACCCCCAGCAAGACCCCCTACATTGGCTGAACACCACTGCACTGCCCTAAACCCTGAAACACCACCCCCTGCACGACCCCCTACACTGCCCGAACACCACTGCACTGCCCTAAACCCTGAAACACCACCCCCAGCACGACCCCCTACACTGCCCGAACACCACTGCACTGCCCTAAACCCTAAACACCACCCACAGCACGACCCCCTACACTGCCCGAACACCACTGCACTGCCCTAAACCCTGAAACACCACTCCCAGCACGACCCCCTATACTGCCCGAACACCACTGCACTGCCCTAAACCCTGAAACATCACCCCCAGCACGACCTCCTATACTGCCCGAACACCACTGCACTGCCCTAAACCCTGAAACACTACCCCCAGCACAACCCCCTACACTGCCTGAACACCACTGCTCTGCCCTAAACCCTGAAATACTAGCCCCAGCACGACCCCCTACACTGCCCAAACACCACTGCACTGCCCTAAACCCTGAAACACCAGCCCCAGCACAACTCCCTCCACTGCCCGAACACCACTGCACTGCCCTAAACCCTGAAACACCAGCCCCAGCACGACCCCCTACACTGCCCGAACACCACTGCACTGACCTAAACCCTGAAACACCAGCCCCAGCATGACCACCCTACACTGCCCGAACACCACTGCACTGCCCTAAAGCCTGAAACACCAGCCCCAGCATGACCCCCTACACTGCCCGAACCCCCACTGCACTGCCCTAAACCTTGAAACACCAGCCCCAGCACGACCCCCTACACTGCCCGAACACCACTGCACTGCCCTAAACCCTGAAACACTACCCCCTGCATGACCCCCTACACTACCCAAACACCACTGCACTGCCCTAAACCCTGAAACACCACCACCTGCACGACCCCCTACACTGCCCAAACACCACTGCACTGCCCTAAACCCTGAAACACCACCCCCCGCATGACCCCCTACACTACACAAACACCACTGCACTACCCTAAACCCTAAAACACTACACCCTACACTACACAAACACCACTGCACTACCCTAAACCCTGAAACACTACCCCCAGCACAACCCCTTACATTACCCAAATACCACTGCACTACCCTAAACCCTAAAACACTACCCCCAGCAGTACCCCCTACACTACCCAAACACCACTGCACTACCCTAAACCCTAAAACACTACCCCCAGCACGACCCCCTACACTACACAAACACCACTGCACTACCCTAAACCCTAAAACACGACCCTCAGTACGACCCCCTACAGTACCCAAACACCACTGCACTACCCTAAACCCTAGAAAAGTAACCACCACCCCATGCCCAATCCCCCTTACCTCTCACTCCTCGTGGTTCCTGCTTCATGTTGTCTCTGAGGGGTGGTGCACGTCGTTGTGAGGAAACGGAACAGCCTCTGTTTCCTTACAACGACGTGGATCGTCTACATTTTTTTAGAACTCATGGTCATTTACCATACATACCTTTACAACAAAATTTGTTGTAAAGGCATGCGTTGTAAATGACCATGCGTTCTAAAAATGCGTAGTAATGACTTCGCGATGTACAACGCATGCGTGGTAATGCATGCGTTGTAATGGTATCGCAAAGTAAAAAGTCGTTGTAACGGCTGTTTACTGATCGAAGCTGGCCCCTGTTCTTCAGTGAGTCGTTTATTTGATAAATTAGGAGGAAGGAATGTGTTTTTTTTTACCAAAAAGTGCATTCCCGGCTGTTGTATTGTGAAAGTGTCCGCGTGGCCTGGTTTCACTTCCGGTGAGAGAGTGGAAGAGTCTGTTTGGATCGAAAGGGGTTCTGCTGTTGGACGGGGCCGGCGCGACACGTCATCAGAAAACACAGCTAATGGAAAGCATTGTCCCCGAAGTGTGGAGCAGTGCCATGAGAGGTCAACGAGTGTGCGTCCCACCGCAGTATAACCGTACCGCGTGACCCATGTGCCGCCTCCAGTGTATGGAAGGTAGAAGCGGCATCCATCGCACGTCCTCTTGAAGACCGTTGTAGCACTAATTCTACATTTTGGAACTAGGGCATTTTAACCTTGTTGTTCCTGCCAGATACAAAGAGAAGATCCTGTGTTATTCAGTGCCCTCGTTACCTTTTCTGTGGGTAGTGGTGCTTGTCACTTCACTGCCCCGCCGGTGCACACGACTGGGCTCCCCACCTCGTGTGCCATCTGCAGGGCCTCTGCCCTCGGATCACTGGTTTCGGTTTCTGGAGTGGCAACATAAACAGTTGCTCCCAAAGGACTAGCCTGAACACTTAGGTGAATATCCCCTGCGCCAGCATTCCACGGAAATTCTTTCCTAGCTCTCCCACGTCGACGACGATGTCATAATAGCACGGCTCCGCTCGCGACACCGTATGATGTCATCGGAGCCATAAGAGGACCTCGTCGGCGTGCTGACGTCAGTTCCACCCATTTTTTCTGTGCCACCGAGGTAAACAGGTGGACCGACACATTTTCACATGTATACATAGTATACTAAATATATATTCACTGAAAAAACCATAGGTTTCAGACATGTTATAGTTAGAAATTAGCATTTAAAAAACCTTTGAAATTCACTGAAAAAACCATGGGTTTCAGGCACGTTATCGTTAGAAATTAGCATTTAAAAACCTTAGAAATTCACTGAAAAAACCATAGGTTTTAGGGACAGTTATAGTTAGTTGGACATTTCACTCGAACAAAACCATAGAAATTCCCCGTTATAGTTAGTTCAGCTAACTATAACTCGCGCCCGTAATGCACTGCTGATGACGTCACATATTACATCACTCATGACATGTTCAGTGACATCACTGATGACATCCCTGATGACATCTCAAATGACATCACTGATGACATCATCCAGTGACTGTGTGTTTCTGTAAAGTTTAAATATGTTTAATATATATAGGGAAAGGCGTATTGAAGAATGAGTGGGTGTATAAGTGTCTGAATGGATGATTTAGTAGGTACGTGACTGACTCTATAAGTGAGTGATTAAACGTATCTTACTGAATGCATGGGTTAGTGACTAAACTGTGTGAATGTCTGTATCCGTCTGTCTGTTGGTGTGTAAGCGGCTGCATGGGTTTGCGAATAGCTACATGAGTGTCTACGTGGGTTATTGATTGGTTGTCTGAGTATCTGTATGGGTGCCTGAGTGTTTGTGTGGGTGGGGTGTGTGTGACTCTGTGCATAGATGTGTGAGTGGGTGATTCACTGGGTGCATGGTTTCAAGAGTGCATCTGTGATGGACTGTATGGGTGGGTGAGTGTGTGTATGGGTGTGTTAGTGAGTGAATGTATATCTCAGTGGTACAAGTGTGAGTAACTACATATGTGAAAGGCAGTATATATGTGTGCTGGAGTATATAAGTGGGTATAAGTGAGAGTGTGTGATTGTGAGAGTGGCTGTATGGATGAGTGTGTACTGGTATCAGTGATTGTTTAAGAGCGTAAGAATGTGCTAGTATTTGTTTGAGTAAGTGAGCTGGCATGTGTAGAACTGTATAGGTGAGTAAATGGCAGTGTGATTAATTATTTGCATGATTGACTAGGTGTGTGAGTACCTCTATGGATGAGTGACGGTGTGTGTCTATATAGGTGTATGAGTACATATGATATTCCTGTACTGAGTGACCGTAAGTATGAGTGACTGTACGGGTGAGTGAGTGGATGTGTGTGTAGACCTAAGAATCAGTGAATGTGTATGTAGTTATTGGTGTTGGAGTGTCTATGGTTTTGACAATGGCAGTCTGTAATTTAGAGTGGGTGTATCAAAAGTTATATTAGGGTGTTAGAAGATGCATCAAATTATCACATGGATGATGTCATCAGTGATGTCATCAGTGATGTCATTTGAGATGTCATGAGTGATGTCATCAATGATGTCACTGACCATGTCATGAGTGATGTAATATGTGACGTCATCAGCAGTGCATTGCGGGCGCGAGTTATAGTTAGCTGAACTAACTATAACGGGGAAATTTCTATGGTTTTGTACGAGTGAAATGTCCAACTAACTATAACTGTCCCTAAAACCTATGGTTTTTTCAGTGAATATATATATATTTATAACCTACTGGTTGTGGACTAATGAAACCTTCAGTTCGTGCCACTACCTGAGTGTGCGTCTTACTGTGTAATATATATATATATATCCTACTGGTTGTCACCAGTAGGTAGTTATAGTTAGGACCTAGTTTAAATAAGAAATATGTCTATATCTTTGGCGCCGTTTGATGACTCTTCCTGAATTTTTTTTTTTTTCAAAGTGCCCCTCGATTTTTCTTGTGCATGGAAAGTTTCGGGGCGACCTGAAAGCCGGGGCTGAGTAAAAGGGAGGGGCACAAAAGGTGTGTTTCCCATGTTAATTCCCATGGGAATTTTAGACATGACTACAGCCCGAGCCGCTGAACGGTATTACATCAAATTTGGCAGAAAGTTAACTGTTGGTCCAGAGAGTGACCTTTTTGTGAATTGGTCTAAATCGGTTTAGTAGTTTTTGAGATATTAAACAAATAAATTGTATATATAGGGACATGGATCCTCTGAGGATAGGACAGTCCCCGTGTTGAAATCTGATTGGCTGCCAACACTTCAGCCAGGATATGTTTCCGTTTACAAAAAAGAAAAGGGTACAGGTTAGGAATACCCTGACCCCCTAGCTGTGGTCCTGGGATCCCCCTGGGATCCTGCAGGGCAAAAAAACATTTTGTTCAGCAGGAGTCGTGCTGGATCCGTGGATCCCGCCCTCCTAAAAAAACAGAAGCACTGGCTCCTGCGCTTCTTTACTCTTTAGTCCACGGTTGGGCATGTCCCGGGGGCATGGGGGATTAAAAAAAGGGGGGATGCTCAAGACCCCTCCTGAAGTTCTTTTGGGCCCTGGGACCACCACCTCCCTGGGGCTTTATTTTAACTTTGGAGGGGGGCCACATGGACCCCTCTCCTGGGGCGGGTTCCAGCCCCAGGTACCTCCACCTCCCCAGGCAAAATACAAAGAAATAGGGGGGCCATATAGACCCCCCACGCCCTGGGGACCACCACCTACCTGCAGTTTTCTTTTTTTTTAGAAGAAGGGGGCCCACACGGCCTCCTCTCGGCCATTCTCAGCCCCGGGGACCACCATCTTCTCGGGGCCGGCCCTTGAAAATTAAAGCGGCCCTGGTGACTGCCGTCCCCCAGGGCCGGCTCCTGCTATGTCCCAGGGTACCAACCCCCAGGAAATAGCTGTTTGCTTTAGCTTGGCAGGAGCTCAGAACTCCAGTGAAACTAAAGCAAAACCTCTGCTTCCAGCGGGCAGGAGCTGTCAAATTGCTCCCACCCGCTAGAGCGGAGGTTTCATCTCTTCCCCTGCCCGCAGACATGTGGGCAGGGAAAGAGATGAAACGATTGCTCCCACACAGAGGGAGCTCCCTTTCCAGCAGCTCCCTCCATGCAACAGCAATGCCATCTCTCGCAGGAGATGGGAAGCCGGCTGGGACCACAGGGCCTTGCGGCTCCCCCCACGGTTCTGGGGAAAAGAGAAGAAAGAGGCAAAATAAAAGTCAGAAACAAGCAGAAAGGCTGAATAAAAGTCAGAAATGCACAGAAAGAAGCAGAATAAAGGTCAGAAATGAGCAGAAAGAGGAAGAATAGAGGTCAGAAACAAGCAGAAAGAGGCAGAATAAAGGTCAGAAACATGCAGAAAGAGGCAAAATAAAGGTGAGAAAGGTGCAGAAAGAGGCAGAATAAAGGTAAGAAACTGGCAGAAAGAGGCAAAATAATGAGCAGCAATGAGCAGAAAGAGGCAAACTGAAGGTGAGAAATGAGCAGAAAGAGGCAGAATAAAGGTCAGAAACTAGCAGAAAGATGCAAAAATAAAGGTGAGAAATGAGCAGAAACAGGCAGAAGAAGGGTCAGAAACAAGCAGCAAGAGGCAAAATAAAGGTGAGAAACAAGCAGAAAGAGGCAAAATAAAGGTCAGCAACGAGCAAAAAGAGGAAAAATACAGGTAAGAAACAGGCCGAAAGCGGCAGAGTAAATGTCAGCAAAGAGCAGAATGAGGCAAGATAAAGGTGAGAAACGAGCTAAAAGAGGCAAAATAATGATCAGCAATGAGCAGAGAGAGGCAGAATAAAGGTTAGAAACAAGCATAAAAAGGCAGAATGAAAGTCAGCAATGAGCAGAAAGAGGCAAAATAAAGGTGAGCAACGAGCAGAAAAAGGCAAAATAAAGGTGAGCAATGAGCAGAGAAAGCAAAATAAAGGTGAGAAACAAGCAGAAAGAGACAGAATAAAGTTGAAAAACGAGCAGAGACAGAATAATGATCAGCAATGAGCTAAGAGAGGCAAAATAAAGGTGAGAAATGAGTAGAAAGAGGCATAATAAAGGACAGAAGGGAGCAGAAAGAGGCAGAATAAAGGTCAGAAATGAGAAGAAGGAGGCAGATTTAAAGTCAGAAATGAGTGGAAAGAGGCAAAGTAAAGTTGAAAAGTGAGCAGAAAGAGGCAGAATAAAGGTCAGCAATGAATAGAAAGAAGCAAAATAAAGGTGAGAAACGAGAAGAAAGAAGCATAATAGAGGTCAGAAAGGAGCAGAAAGAGACAAAAAAAGGTTTGAAATGAGCAGAAAGAGACAGAATAAAGGTCAGAGACGAGCAGCAAGAGGCAAAATAAAGGTGAGAAACAAGCAGAAAGAGGCAAAATAAAGGGGCAAAATGAACAGAAAGAGGCAAAATAGACGTCTGAGACCAGCAGCAAGAGGCAACATAAAGGTCAGATACGAGTAGTAGAGGCAAAATAAAGGTCAGCAATGAGCAGAAAGAGGCAGAATAAAGGTCAGAAGGGAGCAGAAAGAGGCAGAATAAAGGTCAGAAACGAGCAGAAAGAGGAAAAAGAGAGGTCAGAAACCAGCAGCAAGAGGCAAAATGAAGGTGAGAAACAAGCAGAAAGAGGTAAAATAAAGGTCAGCAAACGAGCAGGAAAGGCAAAACAGAGGCAGAAAAATGAGCAGGAAAGACAAAACAGAGGCAGAAAAATGAGCAGGAATGGCAAAACAGAGGACAGAAAAATAGCAGAAAAGGCAAAACAGAGCAAAAGAGGGCAAAACAGAGAGCGCTCAGACACTCACACACCCACCCACTTACAGACCCACTCAGACACTATCACATCGACTCACAGACCCACTCAGAGACTCACACACCCACTCACAGACTTACTGAGACACTCATGCACTCACATACTCACTGTCAAAGGTTAATGGTTAGATTTAGGACATAAAATTAAAAAAACCTTAGAAATTCACTTAAAAGAAAACAAAAGTTATATGGACATTATAATTAGGAAACAACATTGTTGCAAACCTTTGCTATGTGTCCACCTGGTCAACGGTTCTAAAAATGCATTCATGAGACCAGAAGAAAAAATTGGTGGCAGTCAAATATGTAAATTGCAAGCTGCTTCAATTTTAGTTTGGTATTATTTCATTCAATTCATCTAAAATCACATCACCTTATTCTACTTTGCAGTTTGATTCCATTAGAATTGTAGTATCCAATGTGAATGTTTTCCTTTGAAAATTAAACAACACTTTATCAATACAATTGTGAATTTATTCATTTCACAGTGATATTTTTACAGCTGGGCAATTGTAAACAGTTATGCTACCCAATTTTACTTATCACTCAAACCAACTCTAGTGTCAAGCTGTATTTAATGTGTGGATGGTGTTAAGGGTGACCTTTCATTGTGGGCTGCAGAGTCAACGGGGTCCCAAGTTTTTTGGCAATGTGGCACAAGTGACGATAGAAACAGCTTTGTTAATAGTGTTTCATGTAGCACTTCTGCCGTTTCTAAGAGCTGTAAAGAACGGACATTGCTATTACCCACTTTATGGTATTCAATTTACTGACCTTCAGAAGGATAGAAGGCTAAGTCAACCTTCTCAGGGTTTTGTCTGGTGTCCCACTGATCACTGCTTTGTTCCAGCAGTGAATGTTTAACTTATTTAGCTATCCCTTCTGCTGTTTCATACTGCTGATAGACTTTTGCCAGATGTTGTTGTAAAATTTCACAGATGGGGAGCTCAAGTGAAAAATGGTGGCGTTACCCGTTCCTCATATCCAAATCATACGTTTTTTTTGCCTTGCAATGACAGCGGGTTCCAGTTGGGGGCCCAGGCTTGGACGGAGGTCAATATCAGTGATGTAAGGAAATCTTGGGGGGGCTGCAGGGAATGGTGAGGGGGTCCTTCACATTACCCATATCCTTCAGTAGTTAACCACTCTGATGTTTGCATGCACATGACATCAGCAGAAGCATTACTTGTTTTGTGATCTGTGTAGACTCCTTTAGAGGGCCATGGAGCTGCTTCTCTACAGAGCCCATGGAGGTGGGTAGGCTCCAGGACAGAACTGCTGTTGCATTAGATCAAGGGGGAACGCCTGATGCTTGCTCCAGAGCAAAAATTTAAATGTTATCAATTAATTTTTGAACGGTTTCCAAAGGAGTGTTAGTGAATGCTTTTCCATCACCTTTGACAAGGACAATCAATCGATAAATCCTGGGATCACATTTTTTTTAGAGTTTTATATAGTGCGAACTTGACCCGAAGGTATCAGAGTGCTTTACATGAGCACCCATTGCGTTACACAACGACACATTCATTTTTGTTAGACACTGGGAGATTAAGTGATTTGCCCAGAATCACAGGATTTTGAGCCTCATTGCCAGACTCGATCCCGGTTCCCCAGATTTGAGATCGATCGCCCTAGCATTTAGGCCACATTCTCTCCCCAACATCTTTTTTATGTAATGGCATTGAAATACTCCCCCTCCAAGTACTTAGTATCTGTCCTGTCAATGTACACATTTTAAAAAGTAATTCCAAAATTATGTTGTAAGTGTCTGGAGATGGGATAAAGGAATTTCATCTGGACCTAATACAATGGACTTTCACTTTAACCAAATTAACTCATCAGTTTTATACGCATCTGGAACATCACTAAAATTTAAAATGGCTCGGCTTACCATTTCTAAATTAAAAGATCGAGAATGGTATTTGCCTAGTAAATTAATTTGCTGTAGTCATTATAAACAGACTACGAGATAAGTATAATTGAGCAAACAAACGTTGTTTACGTTTTATATGCTACAAGACATCAAATTAGAACAGCACACTATTTTGTTTATATTGTATATCCAGCTACTTGCTACAGCGCCGATATGAAATCTGTGCTATATAAAACTGTGCAACATATTGAATGCTTCAAGATACCTCTTTCACAACGTATATCTACATCAGTTATAAAGTTTTGTTTTTCCTTATCAGAGTTATTCATATAAAGGCTTTTGGAAAATAAAGGCGATATTCAATATCGGGTAAGCTAGGCTTCTCTAGCCCACTCATCCTGTCCCTACAGTCATCTGCTTTTTTTTCAGCACTTGGGTACACAATGATTTGTGGCTACAAAAGGTCTCCCATGTATACTAACCATTTTGTGCAACTATGGCGGCTAGAATCCTGGAGCATCCAAGTTAAGTTCTCACCTCAACATCCTATATTCTAAACCCTGCGATACAAAAGGGGATGATGGACGGAACGCTTGAGCCAATCAAACACTCACCCCCAGTCAACTGATCTGGGTTTAATCCATCATCATTCTTTAGCTCACTCCACCACCCCAGTTCAGACATGGCCATATTCAAATCAGTCTGACCCTGTGCCTCATGGGAACAGTCCAGCCCGAACTGCCAAGCCATGTCTTCCCTGGACCGGAAACAAGCATCCTAGGACCGGTTTCTGGCATTTCAGCCGTCATCAGCCAGGCTTGCTTGAATCCAGTGGCAAAGTGAGCAAGGGACCCACGTCTGGGCATACCCCCGCCAACTTAGGGCGAACAAAGCGATACAAAAGGGGATGATGGACGGAACGCTTGAGCCAATCAAACACTCACCCCCAGTCAACTGATCTGGGTTTAATCCATCATCATTCTTTAGCTCACTCCACCACCCCAGTTCAGACATGGCCATATGCAAATCAGTCTGACCCTGTGCCTCATGGGAACAGTCCAGCCCGAACTGCCAAGCCATGTCTTCCCTGGACCGGAAACAAGCATCCTAGGACCGGTTTCTGGCATTCCAGCCGTCATCAGCCAGGCTTGCTTGAATCCAGTGGCAAAGTGAGCAAGGGACCCACGTCTGGGCATACCCCCGCCAACTTAGGGGCGACCAAAGCGATACAAAAGGGGATGATGGACGGAACGTTTGAGCCAATCAAACACTCACCCCCAGACAACTGATCTGGGTTTAATCCATCATCATTCTTTAGCTCACTCCACCACCCCAGTTCAGACATGGCCATATGCAAATCAGTCTGACCCTGTGCCTCATGGGAACAGTCCAGCCCGAACTGCCAAGCCATGTCTTCCCTGGACCGGAAACAAGCATCCTAGGACCGGTTTCTGGCATTCCAGCCGTCATCAGCCAGGCTTGCTTGAATCCAGTGGCAAAGTGAGCAAGGGACCCACGTCTGGGCATACCCCCGCCAACTTAGGGCGAACAAAGCGATACAAAGGGGATGATGGACGAGCGCTTGAGCCAATCAAACACTCACCCCCAGTCAACTGATCTGGGTTTAATCCATCATCATTCTTTAGCTCACTCCACCACCCCAGTTCAGACATGGCCATATGCAAATCAGTCTGACCCTGTGCCTCATGGGAACAGTCCAGCCCGAACTGCCAAGCCATGTCTTCCCTGGACCGGAAACAAGTATCCTAGGACCGGTTTCTGGCATTTCAGCCGTCATCAGTCAGGCTTGCTTGAATCCAGTGGCAAAGTGAGCAAGGGACCCACGTCTGGGCATACCCCCGCCAACTTAGGGCGACCAAGCGATACAAAGGGGATGATGGACGGAGCAGCTGAGCCAATCAAACACTCACCCCCAGTCAACTGATCTGGGTTTAATCCATCATCATTCTTTAGCTCACTCCACCACCCCAGTTCAGACATGGCCATATGCAAATCAGTCTGACCCTGTGCCTCATGGGAACAGTCCAGCCCGAACTGCCAAGCCATGTCTTCCCTGGACCGGAAACAAGCATCCTAGGACCGGTTTCTGGCATTTCAGCCGTCATCAGCCAGGCTTGCTTGAATCCAGTGGCAAAGTGAGCAAGGGACCCACGTCTGGGCATACCCCCGCCAACTTAGGGCGACCAAAGCGATACACAAGGGGATGATGGACGGAACGTTTGAGCCAATCAAACACTCACCCCCAGTCAACTGATCTGGGTTTAATCCATCATCATTCTTTAGCTCACTCCACCACCCCAGTTCAGACATGGCCATATGCAAATCAGTCTGACCCTGTGCCTCATGGGAACAGTGCAGCCCGAACTGCCAAGCCATGTCTTCCCTGGACCGGAAACAAGCATCCTAGGACCGGTTTCTGGCATTTCAGCCGTCATCAGCCAGGCTTGCTTGAATCCAGTGGCAAAGTGAGCAAGGGACCACGTCTGAGCATACCCCGCCAACTTAGGGCGACCAAGCGATACACAAGGGGATGATGGACGGAACGTTTGAGCCAATCAAACACTCACCCCCAGTCAACTGATCTGGGTTTAAGCCATCATCATTCTTTAGCTCACTCCACCACCCCAGTTCAGACATGGCCATATGCAAATCAGTCTGACCCTGTGCCTCATGGGAACAGTCCAGCCTGAACTGCCAAGCCATGTCTTCCTGGACCGGAAACAAGCATCCTAGGACCGGTTTCTGGCATTCCAGCCGTCATCAGCCAGGCTTGCTTGAATCCAGTCCCAAAGTGAGCAAGGGACCACGTCTGGGCATACCCCGCCAACTTAGGGTGACCAAAGCGATACAAAGGGGATGATGGACGGAACATTTGAGCCAATCAAACACTCACCCCCAGTCAACTGATCTGGGTTTAATCCATCATCATTCTTTAGCTCACTCCACCACCCCAGTTCAGACATGGCCATATGCAAATCAGTCTGACCCTGTGCCTCATGGGAACAGTCCAGCCCGTTCGGGCTGGACTGTTCCCATGAGGCACAGGGTCAGACTGATTTGCATATGGCCATGTCTGAACTGGGGTGGTGGAGTGAGCTAAAGAATGATGATGGATTAAACCCAGATCAGTTGACTGGGAGTGAGTGTTTGATTGGCTCAAGCGTTCGTCCATCATCCCCTTTTGTATCGCTTTGTTCGCCCTAAGTTGGCGGGTATGCCCAGACGTGGGTCCCTTGCTCACTTTGCCACTGGATTCAAGCAAGCCTGGCTGATGACGGCTGGAATGCCAGAAACCGGTCCTAGGATGCTTGTTTCCGGTCCAGGGAAGACATGGCTTGGCAGTTCGGGCTGGACTGTTCCCATGAGGCACAGGGTCAGACTGATTTGCATATGGCCATGTCTGAACTGGGGTGGTGGAGTGAGCTAAAGAATGATGATGGATTAAACCCAGATCAGTTGACTGGAGGTCAGTGTTTGATTGGCTCAGCGTTCCGTCCATCATCCCCTTTGTATCGCTTTGGTCGCCCTAAGTTGGCGGGGTATGCTCAGACGTGGGTCCCTTGCTCACTTTGCCACTGGATTCAAGCAAGCCTGGCTGATGACGGCTGAAATGCCAGAAACCGGTCCTAGGATGCTTGTTTCTGGTCCAGGGAAGACATGGCTTGGCAGTTCGGGCTGCACTGTTCCCATGAGGCACAGGGTCAGACTGATTTGCATATGGCCATGTCTGAACTGGGGTGGTGGAGTGAGCTAAAGAATGATGATGGATTAAACCCAGATCAGTTGACTGGGGGTGAGTGTTTGATTGGCTCAAACGTTCTGTCCATCATCCCCTTTGTATCGCTTTGGTCGCCCTAAGTTGGCGGGGTATGCCCAGACGTGGGTCCCTTGCTCACTTTGCCACTGGATTCAAGCAAGCCTGGCTGATGACGGCTGGAATGCCAGAAACCGGTCCTAGGATGCTTGTTTCCGGTCCAGGGAAGACATGGCTTGGCAGTTCGGGCTGGACTGTTCCCATGAGGCACAGGGTCAGACTGATTTGCATATGGCCATGTCTGAACTGAGGTGGTGGAGTGAGCTAAAGAATGATGATGGATTAAACCCAGATCAGTTGACTGGGGGTGAGTGTTTGATTGGCTCAAACGTCCGTCCATCATCCCCTTTGTATCGCTTTGGTCGCCCTGATTGGCGGTATGCCCAGACGTGGGTCCCTTGCTCACTTTGCCACTGCATTCAAGCAAGCCTGGCTGATGACGGCTGAAATGCCAGAAACCGGTCCTAGGATGCTTGTTTCCGGTCCAGGGAAGACATGGCTTGGCAGTTCGGGCTGGACTGTTCCCATGAGGCACAGGGTCAGACTGATTTGCATATGGCCATGTCTGAACTGGGGTGGTGGAGTGAGCTAAAGAATGATGATGGATTAAACCCAGATCAGTTGACTGGGGGTGAGTGTTTGATTGGCTCAAATGTTCCGTCCATCATCCCCTTTTGTATATTCTAAACCCTGGCTTGAACCAATACACACCCTACCTACACCACAAAACAAACAGAGAACAAGTTCATCATCACTCGAGCACTAGAGGATACTCCACCTCCCCCCACAACAATGACAAAAAAATAAGATACAGATGGTGTGGTGCAAATATAATAACTTGAACAAAATAATAATTGAACAATATACAGTGTGATAACAAAACATATCAATAACAACCTGAAAACAAATTATGATTGGCACACAATTTGTTTATGAGCTATAGCTACAGATGGCAACAACCACACACATACTACATTACAAAGTCTCTAAATCTTAATGGTTAGTTCTTGGACCTTTGAGGATGCTGATCAGACCCACAAACATTGGTGGGTTGTCCAGAGTTCAGAATGATGGACACAAAGGATTTATTCCACACCTTTCCATTTTCTATTACAACTACAGTACAGTAGCAGCTGCTACCGGACCCAGGTGGTGGGGCGGGGTAGGGGAACAAAAAAAGAAAGCCTAAACAACAACAAAAAATCACTTACTAAAGAAAGCCTAAACAAATAATAAAACCACTTATCTGAAACGGCCCCCGCCTCTGAGTTTTGTCCCACATCTCTCCTCCATCTTCCTGCACTCCCAGCCAGCAGCAGGAAGCACCCGCCCTCCCAGCCTCCCCATAGCCAAACATAATGCTGCAATGCAGCGTTGTGATTGGTCTGAGCGCCATGGATCGGCGCTCAGACGGGGACTGGGAGGGTTTGCATGCTCCTCACCAGGCTGTGTAATGCAGCCTGCTGGGGGACATGCAAAGTGAGCAGGACTGCTTGGGGTGGCCCGAGAGGGCCGGCCAAGCAGTCCTGCACACTTCAGGAGTGAAAACCACTCCTCTCCCTACTCCGCCAGCCCCGCCCCGCCCGAGAGCCACTGACATTGAAAGGAAAAATAAAATTATAATATCAATAGTTATTATCATAATAATTTTCCTTTTTTTCAGTGGGGCGACACTCCTCTGCCTTAGCAGAGGAGCCGCCACTGCTACATTATCCTGGACTTATTTGATTTGTTCAGGAATGGAAAAACGTGAAATACACTTCTGTACAGGACCTGTTTTTTAATTCTAACCCCGTCATCCACATTGATGGGAATTTTCAGACTCTCTTTTACCACTGCTCGGTATTTGCCCTGAACTGCACGTCTGACATTACTAACGCCTTCCAACTTAACAGTTTTCACACGTTTCCTGTCTACCCACTCCTTCTTTAATTTGGAACTCTCTACTTTCCCTCTCAACAAGGTAAAAGGTGATATCCCAGTGCTGATGTGTTTTATGGTCCATAACATATCCTTGACAACCGATTTTTAAGGGTAGGCGGAACTCGCGGAGATTCACTCCACAGAATTTCACAGAGTTACATGAAAACTCCTCCAAATTCCATGGAGTTCCACGAACGGATGGAAATTGGAATGTCACACTGATTTTTAGCACTGGTAGCTTGTTACGCACTACATAATCAGGCCAAAAGGCACACTGTGGCATGCCAGAGGGCACTGCTTCTTTGCTGCTGCTTGAGTAGATTTTCTTCTTGAGCGGCAGCTTTCTCACCACGAACGGTCACGACCGCCTGTGTTGAAAACATGTCACCGGGTGCCCTCCTAGTGCCTGAAAATCATGCTAGGAGATGCCAATTCTTGCTTGTACTCACCAAGTTACCATTCGCGAGCTGGGCATGAGAAAAAACTCCGCCATGTGTGAGTTGGCGGGGTTTGGCCAGAACTTGCGTTACAAGTGTAACACAGAGTGGCCAAAACTCTACGAACTCCACCGGCGGAGCAGAATTTATCACCCACCCACACAGATTTTCACACCAACCAACTAATCACTAACAATTGCAACTTTCCTTGATAACACGGTACACCACTTCCACTAACCCATCACTCTATGGATGGTAAAGGGAACTCTTAATATGTTTTACACCCACCAATATCAAAAATTCCTGCATTTCTCTGAACAACAACTGGGTGGCATTGTGAGTGACCAGTTCCTCAGGGTACACTTCCTTAAAAATACTTCTTGAAGAAAATCAAGGATGACTCGTGAACTAACATTCTCCACAAACTTTATTTTGGGCCACTCGGAGAAGTAATCAATCAAAACAATACCAAACTTGGGCACATTCCCTAAAACACCAAAAGGTCCAGAGATGTTGAGAGCCAATTTATAATAAGATGTTCCCTGTGGTATTCAGTCTATTCAGGCTGTTCTCTTACAACCACACCCACTCATACGTGCCCATCATATACAAACAAAATGCCTTGTTGGTTGTACAGAAATATTTCCTCCTTTATTAAAAGAATTTCTTCACAAGATTTTTTTCATTCTACATACCATAAAAAATGTTTTTTTTAAAACGTGCAGTTTCAATTTCATTAAAAACACATGCAATTTCATAAATGGAAGAAGCAAAAAAATTTTGATACCCCTATCTCTTTTGCATATATATAACTTCAATTTATATGACACAATATGCAACACATTTCCTTATGTACCAAGTTATACCTGTTTCTCCGTCACAATGTATGAACATGTATCAATTAGCACAAAAATGCACAATATAAAAAACAATACTCAAAAAGAAAAGAAATTGTTGACGCGGCGTTTCGGTGAGATGAAATTGGTTGACACCACCTTCTTCAGGACAAACACATGGGTTAAAAAACAGTATTGTTGAATCTAAAAACAGAATTGCAGTTCATGTATAATCATATCTGGATCTTCTCATTGATCTGATTCAAATTATCACTTGGGGTTCTGGTTGCACCTCCAGTTATCATAAAATTAATGAGGAATAAGCAAATCCTATAGTCGCAGGATGTTTAGATGCTTGAAACTTTCACGGTGAGATTTATCAATTTCTCAGCGACGATCTGCAAATACAATTTATGCCTCCTTATTTTAGTCCCAATGGTTGTTCTTTCTAATATATATAGTTTTATCCTATAGTATCACTGAGGACATCACTTGGTCTCACAGCGATATAAGATATACTTCTAGGACTATATTTTTCCTTCTCAACGTTCTCCTTAAATAGCCCAAACCATTAGTAGTACTTGGTGGCTGTTGGCGGGAGTATAAGAATATCGTGTCTGATTTTAGCGCGACGTCCTCCAAAGTTTCCTTTAGTTACTGTATATATTAGAAAGAACAACCACTGGGACTAAAATAAGGAGGCATAAATTGAATTTGAATATCGTCGTTGAGAAATTGATAAATCTCACCGTGAAAGTTTCAAGCATCTAGACATCCTGCGACTATAGGATTTGCTTATTCCTCATTAATTTTATGATAACTGGAGGTGCAACCAAAACCCCAAGGGATAATTTGAATCAGATCAATGAGAAGATCCAGATATGATTATACATGAACTGCAATTCTGTTTTTAGATTTAACAAAACTGTTTTTTAACCCATGTGTTTGTCCTGAAGAAGGTGGTGTCAACCAATTTCATCCCACCGAAACGCTGCGTCAGCAAAAAATTTTCTTTTTGAGTATTGTTTTTTATATTGTGTATTTTTGTGCTAATTCATACATGTTCATAAATTGTGACGGACAACAGGAATAACTTGGTACATAAGAAATGTGTTGCATATTGTGTCATATGAATTGAAGTTATATATATGCGAAAGAGATAGGGGTATCAAAAAAATGTTGCTTCTTCCATTTATGAAATTGCATGTATTTTTAATGAAATTGAAACTGCACGTTTAAAAATAATTTTTATGGTATGTAAAATGAAAAAATCTTGTGAAGAAATCTTTTAATAAAGGAGGAACTATTTCTGTACTACCAACAAGGCATTTTGTTTGTATATGATAGGCACGTATGAGTGGGTGTGGATGTAAGAGGATAGCCTGAATAGACTGAATACCACAGGGAACATCTTATTGTTATTTGTCTCAACCCAGTTCCCTTTGTGCTGTGAAGGGTCACTCTCTCTTGTTTTTTGGAGAGCCAATTTATGCAAAGACAAATTACTGCTGGTTACAGGACTGACAGGACTAATTGCTGTTACCTACATTTTGTCACTAAGAACTCACACACAACAATCCCTGACAAAGTGTTCCACTTACTTATCAATTCTGAGCCACCAGAAATCTTCTTTTAAGCTGCGCTTCATGTCACGTATGCCTACATTTCGGGTCTTTGTTGCGAAGCTGCTTCTGAACCACCAATAAACCAACTCTCCGTAGAGCACCTTCAACTAGCAACAGTTCTTCAGCTACTCTTTTGTACAGAATAAAATTGTTCTGCAACACTATAGAGTGAGGCCAACCCTGAGGCAAATACCCCATGATCACTTGCACATCACTATTGCCATCTAGTGCTTGCTTCCACTTGTCTTTGGACAATGCCCCTTCCACTGAGCTAGTCACACATACCATCTCAAGCTCACCAGAGAATTCCCACTGAGAATCTTCCTCACTCAAGGGTAACCAGGATAAACAATTAACAGCAAAACGTTTCACACCAGTAACATATTCAGTGTGTGCTGAAATTCCTGAAGTCTATACTGCGACTTAGCAATTTGGCATGTAGCCCTACCACCACCAGTGGTGCTAAACAAATCAACCAGTGGTTTGTGATTGGTTCTGTGGATGAACCAGTACCCCCGAACAAGCTTTTTAAATACTGGGTTCCCCACAGTAAAGAAAGGGCTTCTTTTTCAATGGTGGAGGATCTAGACTCGGCCCCATGCAAAGCTCTAGAAGTGAAAGCTACAATTTCCTCACAACCACAGTTCCTTTTTGCATCAATACCACACTCAGGCCTTGGTTTCTGGCATCAGTCATGATGACACTCACATTATTGGTGCCAAAAGATTTCAGTGATTTGGCAGCGACAATTTCATATTTTATTGACTCAAACACTTTATCACATTCATTGTCTGTTGGACTTTTCCCTTTTTGCAGGGTTATCCCCAAACCTTTTGCTTCTTCCTCCTATTTATTCCTGACCTGTTGTTGTTGGTTTTAGGACTCTGGGCACTTTACCACTGCTGATCAGTGCTAAAGTGCATATGCTCTCTGTGTAAATTAAATTGTGAACATGATTGGTTATCCATGATTGGCATATTTGATTTACTGATAAGCCCCTAGTAAAGTGCACTGTGTGTAGCAGGGCCTGTAAATCAAATGCTACTAGTGGGCCTGCAGCAATGATTGTGCCACCTTCATGAGTAGCTTTGAAAAGGTATCTCAGACCTGCCACTGGAGTGTCTGTGCGCAGTTTGTTAACAGCCATGTCGACCTGGCAAGTGCACCCACTTGCCAGGCCCTAACCTTCCCTTTTCTTACATGTAAGGCACCCCTATGGCAGGCCCAAGGTACCCCCTGAGGCAGGGTGCAGTGTTTGTGAAAGGTTGGACATGTACTGGTGTGTGGCATGTCCTGATAGTGAAATACTACCAATTTCGTTTTTCACTATTGAAAGGCTATCTTATTTTTCACTATTGAAAGGCTATCTTATTGATAGGATAGAATGGGAAATGCTTTGTAACATCTTATCTTACAAGTATAACTTCCCATTGGGACAAGAGAGAGAAATAAAATTTAGGCTCTCTGAACTCAGAATTTAATAACACATCTTTTAGTAAAGATGGTTTTTAAATTGAGTGTTTAAAAATGCCACTTTTAGAAAGTAGGCATTTTCTTGTTTAACCATTCTGTATTCCTCTGCCTGTTTGTGTATTAACTGTTTGGTTTTGGAGTGACAGGGGCTGGGGATGTGCATTCACTGTAGACATCCACTGGGGGGTTGAGATGTGCCTGGCCCTTCCTGGATGGCTCAGAGCTGAGCTGAATAGACCTTGGCTGAATTTAGAGTAGTGGGAGGAGATTTCTTTACACCTGAATTGGGCCTGTCCCCCTTGCACAATGCTGTCTCCACCCCTTGTGGTCATACTGCACCAGTGAGGACAGAACTGGTTTGGACTGGGCTCAGAGACCCTTGCACAAAGAGAACAAAGACATTTTGGGGTATAAGTATTAAACCTAAAACTCCAGAGTTTTTGACTACTTCTGGAATCAAGACAAACTTTGCCAAGGAGAAGAGCTGGAGAAATGGAGGCGGACTACTGCCCTTTTTCTGTGTGCTGTCTGGGGTTGGCCTGCAGTAGCTGTTTCTGACAAGAAAAGGACAAGGACTTTGCTGTGTGCTGTTTCCCCCTACTTGAAGAAGATGTCCAAGGGCTTGAGTAGAGTTGCCTCCTCTTCTGAAGTCTCAGGGACACAAAGACTTCACCCCCAGCTCCCCTGAACTTCCTTGCTGGGAGTTCAGACCTACCAAGCGGTGTCTGTGACTGTGTTGGGCCTCTAGAGGTTGTTCCTGCAGTTGGGAGCTGGAAAAGCAACGCAACTAAGAGAAAATTGACGCATCCCTCTTCTTGCGGCTGTTTTTCTGATGCAGCACCGCTGTGCGAGAAGAATCTCCATGCATTGCAGCGCCGCTGCCGAAACCGACGCAGTGCCTGTCGCCGCTGCAAGAAGCAACGCATCAAGGGATCGCGGCTAGAGAGACCGACCCAGCGTCGCTCGACGACGCCGCATAGATTGCCGAGGCATCCCAGATTTCCCTGCATCGTACCTGTGTGGCAAGTTTTCCCCACGCATCACCCGCGGACCAGAATCATATTGGAGTCGACGGATCACTTCCCCCTACAGACCGGACACGATGCATCACTTCTCATGCGTGCAGCAGAACTGTTGCATCACCTCCCCGTGGCCTCAGGAACTGACGCATCTCTTTGTTTTTCGATGCTTCCCATCTCTGCGGCTGTTTGGCCCTGTGAATTTTGTCACAACTACAGGTACTTTGAGAAAAATCACGCATTCATAGTTTTCTATGGGCCAAGTTGTTTAAAACCTTTTTAAAGTCATATTCTTATTACATGTATGTTGGATTTTTGTTGTTTTGGTCTTGTTGAGTTTAGATAAAGATACTTTATTTTTCTAAACTGGTATGGTGTCCATTTGTGGTGTTATCTCTGTATTACTGTGTGTTTTGAGTACAAATACTTTACACATTGCCTTTAGGATGGGCCTGCCTGCTCGTGCCAAGCTACCCAGGGGGTGAGCAGGGGTTATCTAAAGTGTGTAACCCTCTTACCCTGACTAGAAGCAAGGGTCCCTATTTGGACAAAGGTACCTACCTCTGCCAACTAGAGACTCCCATTTCTAACATTGTCCCACTTGAACGTGGCTATCATCTCGTTGATGTTGGTTGGACAATCAACCCAAATGTGCGAGTTTAGATCCCACAAGTCTTCACACAGTCTCAGAGACTTGTCTGATTTGTGTGCCAGAACCAGAGGAGCAAACCACTCTGAACCCTTGTTTGGTTTGATAATCCCCAATTTGCACAAACTCTCAAATTTCAATTTCAGTTACTTTCTTAAACTCATTGGGACTTTGTGTCCTTTGTGTACTACAGATCCAGCCCCATCTTTCAAAATAATATGGTGTGGCAACCTTTAAACTTCCCCCAAATCATCTGTGAATACCTGCGGAAACTCATCCACCCATTCGTGCTCTTTCATTTCATTCATTTCATTTCATGACTTTATTCGGATAAAAACATATCCATAAAAGAACAAACTCATTACAATATTGAAAACATACAAAATTGTGATATGTTAATAAAGAAAGCACATAAAAATTCAATACAATGCAAAGCTATTAAAGCACAGTCATACATTATTCATTGAGTTACGAGCTCGAGCAGCAGTTTTAACAGTACCTGCCCTTAAACAAAAAAAGAGGAGACCACGCTCCCAGCGGCCCACAGATTTAGTCAGGTAGCCAGCCAGTAGATGGCCATTCTCAATGTTCAAGAACAAGGCCACACTCAGTTTACTGGTCTCTTTGGCCAGTCTATCCTTGCAATAGCACTTGTATAGAGGCACCCGGAGCTCCTTTCTACTTACAGTGTCAAGATCATTAGGTTTGTCAAAAACATGTCCATGGCAAATCCTGCGTAAGCTGGTTCTCACCCCTGCTAACCATGGAATATCCATACCTTTCTCGCATTTAAGGGAATCTTCTATAATTTCTCTGGTAAGGGCCGCCGCCTTATTTTTCCATATAGATAGCCAAAATAAAGCAGGGTGGGCTCTAATATAATTTTCAACGTGGCGTAATTTTAGTTCACTGTGACACTCATATTGGGACGAAGAGATTGGGGCGCCCAAGAGCTTGCAGCAGAACCTGTTCTCTTCAATCTGGATATCACAGCAATTGGAAATGCCCTAATCCTCTGCCTCGTAGGTTGCTGTGGGTGCACACTGAGCATTATTGTTTTTAAAATAGGTGATATGCACCCCCTCCTCGGCTGGGGTAAGCTAAGTACAACATTAATTGACTTAGAGAACTTATTCCTGCAGTAGACAGTATGGTCCGTCCACAGACTGTTAGCAGCAAAAATCAGTCACAGATAAGGAAAAGTGTGCGTGCTTTGTAAACTTTGATTGCCAACACAGAGGGCATTTATCGTATGCTTTCTCGGTCCACAGGCAATGATAAAAGATTTTGAAAAATTAGCGCGTAAATCTAAAGAGGCCATAAAATCCACAAAGCCCTGTACTAAAAGGCGCAAGACTTTTGGAGTGTGGCCCATTAAGACCACATCATCTGCATATAATATGGATGGGAGGATAGAGCCATTGACTCTTGGGACGTCTTTAGTAAGGTTTGTTAAAAACACATGTAAATGATTAATATACAGAAAAAAAGGTAATGGAACTAAAACACACCTTTGTCTTAACCCTCTAAAAACACCAATATCATTAGAAACTTCCCCATGTGAATTAATTATAATTCTGGCCTTCATGTTTCTGTGTAAATAGGCTAAAAAATGCACTAGTATTTCATCCATTCCACTCTCTAAAAGGCTAGACCACAGCCGTGATCGATTGACATAGTCAAACGCTGAGGTCAAATCCATGAACGCCAAATATATCGGTGAGTGTTGGGCAATAGTTATTTCCCAATTATTAAGTTTATATTGAGACACTGTTCTATTGTGCCCACATTGTTTCTAAAGCCATATAGGCAATGGTGCAGAATGGAATTCTCCTCAGCCCAGTCTTTAATCTTGTTGTACAGGACACTGCCCAGGATTTTCAGTGTGGTATCTATCAAAGAAATGGGCCTGTAGCAACTAGGCTGGGAGCGGTCACAATTTTAAAAAATTGGTACAATGACAGAGGTTCACCATGTGCTTGGTAACGGGGAGCAAACTAAGGGGGTCATTACAATGACGGGCGGATCGCCACCGCCCGTATGGCAGTGGCGATCCGCCCGCCATTTCCCACCGCCCTCATGCCATTTCCCCCGCCATATTACGATGGCGGGGGAGCCCGGCGGACGGAAAGACCGTCCGCCGGTTTTCCGCTGGTCCCACAGGGGACCGGGCGGTAAAGGACCCTAATATGGTGGCGGTGTCTGCAAGACACCGCCATCCATATTAGGATGTTGGCGGAAAGCAGCCTTTTCATGGCGGTGTTGCCGCCATGGAAAGGCATGTGGTCTTTGCTTCTGGGTGCCCGTTGCGGGCCCCCAGGATTTGGGGGGGTGGGGGGTGCACATGGGGGTACCTATGGTACCCCCTACATTTGAATGCACAAGGTGGTAGGCACCGCGCAGTGCCTGTCACGTTGTGCATTCAAATGCACAACATGCGTTTTTCGCATTGCGGCGGGTGCTGGTGACAGCACCGCCCGCCGCAATGCGAACAATACGGGATGCCACCGCCACCGTGGCGGTGGCATCCTAATACCCATAGCGGGACCGCCGCAGCCCTTGCGGACGGTCCCGCATTCCGTTGCAGTGTCCGCCCGCCATCGTAATGTGCCCCTAAGTTATTAAAAAACATTAGGAAAGAGCAGACCCAAATATCTGGATTATGTTTCATGAGATCTATTGGCACCCCATCAGGTCCCGTAGCCTTTTTGCCTATACTCTGGTTTATGGCTTCCTCTGCTTCAGCCAGAGATATCATTACTCCCTTAGAAATTGGCAGCTGGGATATCTCATTATCATGAGACGAAGTCGCGTATATCGCTGAAAAATGTGCCTCCCACGCTTCGCTAGTTATATTGCAACTAATTGGTGTTAACATCTGGCCCATCACTCGCATATCTTTTATGGCTGCCCAAAAATGTTTACTGTTCTTTTGGCTTGCCTTACTGACAAGCAAATCCCATTGTTGGACCAGTACCTCTTCCTTCCTCGGTGAGGTAACCAGCTTATATTTTTTCCTTAATGAGGCCACCATTAGCGGGCTCCTAGGATTGGCCGCGGGGGCCTGTTGCAACTGTCGGTTCACTAATGAGCATTCGTGATTAAACCTTCTAGGGTTGTGAGAGATTGATCGGGCAGGTTTCATTAATTCCATCTTAATATTCAGACAGAGGTAAGAGAATGCGGAGACTACATCAGGATTGCGTTGTGCACCGTCAAACAAATCTCGAACAGTGCGAGTTTCTTTCTGACCAATTTGTGAAATAATTGGGCAGGGTCAACTCCTTGTCACACCAATCGTAAATTATCCATGGAGGGTTCCAAGTTCCTTGCATTACATTCAGTTTTATACTCGAGCTTCGGGGACAATTTGAGTGCCACTTCAATCGGGTTGTGATCCCCACAGTGTGTTACAACAACTTTACCATACAATAAAAATTCCATCAGCTCTGCGCCCATTTTGCAAGCTGGAGCTCTGCTGAGATTTCCAAAAAGAGGGTCCTGGGTGCCAGCTTAACATTAAAATTGTGCCACCCAGGTATATACCAACTGGGTTAGTATTTGCGTCCTTCGAATTTCTAAGGGCAGTAATGTAATCAAAAAGACTAATAAATTTAGTGTTAGGTTTTTTATAAAAATCGTTATTATAAAAATGAATCAGGTATAGGGTCATACCCCTTTTTTATCTTATGACCTGAAATTTATCATTATGAGTTGGTATGGCCTTAACACAACCCCCGCTGCAATATTCACCCATAGGCTAGACCACCAGAGGGTCATCCCGTTTTGGGTGGTGGTGCAAGAATATTATGACACTCAAACCCCTCGAGGTATATATCTCTGGTAGCCCAGGTTTCCTGAAACAGCAAAATATCATATTGCCTGCTTAACTGCATCCAGTCACTTAATACTATCTTTGATTGTGGATCGGCCCCGTTCCATCTAAGTATTTTTAGGACCTGGTTATCACAAGCCAGAACCCCCTCTATGTCCGATGGAACATCCATCGAGGATGCACGCAATAAGCGTGGAAATGGTGGATCAGCCCCGCTGGCTATTCTTGGCGTCAGTCAGTCCTGGGCTTCAAGGTCGGTCAACACCGCAAATTTGTTCTGCTCAGCAAAGGAAAATTGGTCTGTCACAATACCTCCTGGGGGTGTTTTATAAAAATAGCCTAGCTTGAATGTGGCTATCATTTCGTTGATGTTGGTTGGACAATCAACCCAAATGTGCGAGTTTAGATCCCACAAGGCTTCACACAGTCTCAGAGACTTGTCTGATTTGTGTGCCAGAACCACAGGAGCAAGCCACTCCAAACCCTTGTTTGGTTTGATAATCCCCAATTTGCACAAACTCTCAAATTTCAATTTCAGTTCCTTTCTTAAACTCATTGGGACTTTGTGTCCTTTGTGTACTACAGATCTAGCCTCATCTTTTAAAATGATATGGCGTGGCAACCTTTCAACTTCCCCAAATCATCTGTGAATATTTGCGGAAACTCATCCACCCATTCATGCTCTCTTACATTGTTGGGCCTGGCCCTCTCTGCGGGGTCACCCAAGATTTTTGACTACTTTAGCTGTTCTGTGCTGAACCCTTTTTTTAGGTCGAGCCTATAGCGCAGCGCACATGCGCTGCTCGCTTTGCGAGGCATGCAGTATTCAGTATGGAGTGGAAGCTCCCTTAAAGCTATGCCCACTCTCCGCCCATCTTTTTCATTAGTGTGTGTCTTTGTCGGTCCTAAATGCTGCCTTCCTATTGGTTTTAGGCTTGTTAGTCCCTCCTTCTGACGGCCATGTCGTCATTCGTATCCTTCCATGGCTACTGGCCCCTTTACTTCGAGTCCGTGCCTTCTCGCGCGCCCCCCCTCCGGCTTCCATTCTAGCATCTGATCCTTAACATTTCTCCGGAACAGGTGAGTCAAATGACAACACGCAAACAATCTGCAGTAATAATAAATAATTAGACGAATAATGCTTTTAAAAAAAATGTTTTTTAATGACTCTGAAATGCCTAATGCCTGATATATTGGTGTTTGGGCATTTGCAATGCTGTGTTCTGTGCGTTCCATTGAGTAAGGAATCTGCGTGCAATTAAATATCCATTTTATCATGTATGGTTCCCATGTCAGTCAGGAGCAGTTTGCTGCGAAGGAGCGCGCCACAGTCCGGGACCCTCTGAAAATTACATTCTCAAGTGTACCGGAGTGCTCGTGGTATTCTGACAGCAGATTGCATATAGGGAAAGCTTAGAACAAAGGAGAGAGCAAGGAAGGAAAAGAGTACGTCCTCTTCCCCACACAATAAATGAATATAACAACTTGGACGAACTCATAGGTTATTCCATAAGGAATGTCCTACTTGTTACTGGATACTAGAGTGCAGGAAACTAATAAGGTTATTAAAAGAACCCTCACCCACCAACCTAGTTGGTGGCATGCTTCATCATCGGGTTCCCAGCTGGGTTGCAGAGTACAACCTAGCTGTGCTACAACACCTGATTACAGTGGAGCTGTTTTTTTTGTGAAGGTGGGAGTGTGAAGAAGTGTCTTGGTTAAAAAATGCCTCTAAAGTGCCCAGACGAGTAGTGCTTTATTTAAAGGGCCTTTGGACATATTAAAATCAAGGTGAGATATTGTGAAGAAAAAATGATCTTCTATATCTCTGTCTAAAAAAAGGTCGACATGTTTCAGCCTTGCTGTAATTAAATGAGGCTTTCTTCAGGACCGTGAAATGTGAATCGTGAAGTGGCAGTGAAAAAATTGTTTGCCACGTGAGTGAATGAGTGATTTTCAGCACACACGCTAAGGTGTGCTGTGCATGAAGTGTGATGACCGTACTTACGGGCACACAGGCTGGTAACAATCTGTACGGAAGAAAAGGACATACAACGTAAAGTGACAAACATTACACATAGAAAGGCGTACTATGCCACTTGCTTGGCGTAACCATACATTCGTATATCCCGTGCTCCCAGAAGCACTCTTGTATTCATGCGTGATCGGAACAATGGAGTGACGTGTCTCAATATACCGACAAATCTATACAGGCATACTGTGGACATCCAAACAAGTCCAATTATGTGCATGATATGATGCTAGCATGCAAAGTAAATGATGCTTGAACACCTTGCGTAGTCACAAGTATGCGCATGAGTGACACGATTTGAGCGGGATGCGCTTGATTTGTCATGTGTCGATCACCAAAATGTGCAGCAATATCAATTAATCTTGTTGAAAATGGTCTACAAAAAATGATGCTGATTAGTATCTATTGTAGGCTAGGCAAATGGTGCGCTAGTGACTACTCGTAAGCGCTGCTCAAATTTCGATTTCTATGCTAGTCCTGGTGTCACAGGGAAAGATTATGAACATGGGCAGAAGTACAGGAAAGAGAAACAAGTTCTTACTTTGTATGTTACTGAGTATAGCTCAAACGGATCCCTGAAGTTGGGGGACTCCTGTAGTCACACACTACAAAACAGAAGTGTGAACAAGGGTGTAAAATGCCATTAAATACCGCTCGATGTTCGCTGCTGGCTAATGCGTGCTCGCGCACTTACTTCGTCAAGGAGAACCTCCCTTGTGAACACCTACTTCTAGCTCCAAGGGATCCCGCCGGCACCGGTCACCGTGCATGTTAGGGCTATGAAGGAGAACGCCGGTAGCTGGTGGGCGAGGCTACGTCGGATGATGTGGCCGCATTACGTGACCGCGTCATCCGAACGTGTCCAGTGTTCCATCTGACTACTGAAACGGAGCCTGCTTCCTGGGGGATGTAGTTTTTAAGCTCCAAGGGTAGCAGTGATAAAGTGTTATGTAATCGGACTCTAAGCAGTGAAGCGCACGTTTAAGGAGAATAGTCGTTTTGGCGTCACTAGTTAATACATGTGTCCGCATAGAATATTTAAATAACATGGTACCATATTGATATGTTGTACCAATCATTTTGGCAATACATGTGACCGCATTGAAAATTTAAACAACGTGGTACCATATTAATTTGTTGTTAAAAAATGGGGAAAATGAACATTAAATTCATACTAATTAAGACCAGTGACTTACAAAAGGTCCAATAATCGTGCAGCGTGGTATTGTGATAGAAGGATGCGACCTGGGCGCAAAGAGGTTTTGGCCCCAGAATGTTGCATCTCCATGTCATCCTTACACCTCTGTAGATGGTGTGTTCAGAGGGAGGGTGGGAGATGTTTAACCAATCCCTTATCTCTCATTATCTGGTTATGTAGGTCACCTGTTTGTTAGTGATTGGAAAATTACACAGGAATAGCTCTAAGGTGGTCTATTTAGCATGCTCCAGGGAATATTATCATTAAGTCCTTCGTTGTGTGTATTAAGGCGATATACCCAACGCTGTTCTTTATCATGTAGGTGATGTTGAAGGTTGCTTAGACCAGTGTCAAGTTGTTCAATGACCACCCATCTCATGTCGTTAGTGGTGTGGCCCATTTCCAGAAAATGATTCGTCATTTTGGTGGTGTTTTTCTTGCAACGAATGTTGCTTCTATGCTCGCATATTCGTACCTTTATCTTGCGGCTTGTCATCCCCACATACCTAAGATTGCAGGGGCAGGTAATGAGGTAGATTACATTACTGGAGTTACAGTTCGTATGACGCCTGATTTGCCATGTTTTGTCTGTTTCTAAATCCAGAGTTTTGGTTTCTTTGGTGAGGTGGCACACACTGCAGTTGCCACACGGGAAATGGCCCATCACATTCGGAAGTCCCCAGGCATTCAATACTGTATTTGTAGGGCGTATAGTAGAAGGTGGCCGTGTGGACAACAGACTATCTTTAAGACTCTTGGAGCATTTGTTAGAAAAAAGAGGTTTCTCCCAATTTAATTTGCCACTTGTAAGTATCCTCCAGTTTTTTTAGGATAATGCGCGCCACTCTATTAGAGATGGTATTGTAAGTGGTCACGCGTGTAAGCGGTATGTTGGAGGAAGTCCGTTGAGTCGAGTTGAGTAATGGCGCGCATTATCCCAAAAAACTGGAGGATACAGAAGGGGCCACTACTAGCTCACAGCAAATGAAGCAGTTTGCAGAAACCCAACAGGTTCTTAGTTCAAAAATAAAAAAAAACGATCAAAGCAGGGAAGCTCCAGAGTGAGGGTAGGCAGGGGAGCATATAAATGCAACAGACGAGCCGTCGTAGGAGTTAGTCAATTACCGCTTAGTGGGCGGGACACAGACCAGGCCAGTGCCACTCCCAAAAGCAATGCACTGCCCTTAGTGCTGAAGCAAACTTGTGCTTGGCCCTGGGAGAAGTACATTGGTGAATGGCGGACTGGCTGAAGCTGTCAGTCCACCTATCACATGTCCACCTCTATGTGTTGCGGTCAGTGCACCTCCTGATGACTTCTTTACCTCTGGGCCCGCATCTTTAATAGGTGCAGTGTCAAAGTTTTTGCTCAACTTCATGGGCATGCTGTATTGGAGTATGGAATTAAAGCCCCGTCCACTCTCTGTCCATATTTGTCATTGGCTTGTCATTGCCCTTCGTAAATGCTGGCTTCTGATTCATTAATAGGCTTGTTAGTTCCTCCTTAGTACCGCCTTGTTTTCATTTGTAACCTTCCATGAGGACTCACCATTTTACTTCGGTTGTTACATGGTACGTCTTTTTTTAGTCTGTAAGCACTATTTTCTTTAATGAGTTTCTCCTTCTGTAGGTACGACATGCTTTCCTGCAACATTCAGCGCGCCATGCATGCTTTAACTTTCCGGGCAGCCGGGGACAATGGCAGCCGCTTCTTTGAAAAAGTCTCGCATTTACAAGTGTTTGAGCTATTGGCATTGTAAATGACAATGCCTTTTATTTATGTGTTAATTAGCAAAACAGATAAATAAAAGGCATTGTCATTTACAATGCCAATAGCTTAAACTCTCACAAATGCGAGACCTATCGCATTGTAAATGCTTGTTATTGCCTTTGAGGACTCTGTGCAGTTTTTCCTGCTAACCACTGCTAAAGTGTTTGTGCTCTCTCCCTTAAGCATGGTAAGCTTGGCCTACATGTTATTGGGTTATTTAATTTACTTGTAAGTCCCTATTATATGGTACTACATGTACCCAGAGTCTGTAAATTAAATGTTAATAGTGGGCTGCAGCAGTCATAGTGCTATCCTTTAAAGTAGCCTTTTAAAACATGTCTCAGGCCTGCAGTCTGTAGTGCAGTTTTAAACTGCCATGTGGACCTGTCAAAATAAACTGTTTGCTTGACCTAAACCTGTATATTACTGACAAAGCACCGGCTACAGTAGACATAAAAACTCATTGGGCAGGCTGCATAGTATTTAAAAAGTAGGACATGTGGGTTTAAGTTTTGAATGTCCTGGCAGTGAAAAACGTCGATTTTCACTGTTGCAAGCCTCTCTCTCCCATAGACTAACACTGGGTTACCTTAATAGACTTGCAGAGAAACACTGTGCTACTTTATTACACTTAATACGTTCTAACTTCAGTTAGTGACCAGATGGCAAAATGCTGCTTCCACTCAAATGAATTGTAATTTAAAATCCTCTTTAATGACAAAGTTGAATTTGAAATTACAAATCTGAAAATGCCACCTTACTGCCGAAACCAACTGTGCCTTTCTGACTGTGTCCTTGACACCATGACTGTGAATGGCTCTCCTGTTGTGAGTTGGGTATTGCTTCCCGACATTGAGACAAAAATGGCCTAGGTGTAAGGGGAGAGGGTCTTCCTGATGGGATGGTACATTTCAATGGGCCCTGTCTTAAGCACACACAATGGAATCTGATATAAGGCCTGCCCTTGCCTTTGTCATCATAGACAGTTAGGAGTCAGGATCAGGGGGAGGGAAAGAACTGACCAGGATCAGTTTTGGGGGTAGGCCAGGGACTTACCCCATGAAAAGGTTGGAACCAGGTATAAAATGGGGCCTTCGGAACCTCTCATGACAACATTCCTTGACCTGTGGAAGATTCAGAATAAGGACTGCCTGCTCTCTGAGGAAGAGGGACTGTTAGCTGACTGAAGAAGGAAAATTAGACCTGCTTGCCTTTATCACAGGCTTCTCAGAGTGACTTTAAGAGTCAGTTGTCTGACCTCCTGTTTGAGCTACAGGGACACAGCAAGCTTCCAGAGGCATCTGTGCCACTTCCTAACTGATCAGCACCTACTGAACCAACCTTGCCCTGCCTGGTCCCTGCTTCTGGCCTATGCTGGAGTGGCACCTGATCCCCAAGTGCTATCCCCCAAGTTCCTGGATCCTTGACTGACATCAGAGTGAACTCCTCCTGAAGAAAAAATGAAGCTGGGCTCCTTGCTACCATTAAGTGAGCTCTTTGTGCCGAGATTTGATATGCCACAAATACCGTAAACACAAAGCTCGTGCAGGACCTGTTCTTCATGCCATCAGCGATTGTCCGTGACAACAGCTAACGTGAAGATCCAGTGAGACCAGCCCTCCGCCCTGACAGTGAAAGCCGGTGTCATCTGCCAATGCGAATCTTCATCAACGACTAGCTCTTCATGCCACAGCACCGACCATGTGCGACACCGGACCTGCTCCTTGCACCAGCAGCCTCCTCCTCATGGACTTGAGAAGGTAACTCTTCAGCAAGATGAACCTGGTAACTGTATCCGACTCAAGCTCCATCATGGTCAGCCTGCAATTGTAACTTTACCCTGTTCCTGCACAACCAGATATCTGCGAGTGCTTTTGTGTGCTATTTTCATCTAAAATGTAAAAACTCATATCTCTTATTCTACTGATTGGATATTTATTATTGTGGTGTCATTTTATTTATTAGAATTTACTCTATTTTTCATAATTGGTTTGGGAATTTTTCATGGTTTGTGTTTTTGCTTTATTACTGTTTGAGTGCTGCATAAATGCTTTGCCCTTTGCCTCTCAGTTATGTCTGACTTTTTTTTTTTTTGTTCTAACTTTTCAGAGATTTGAGCAAAGGTTTATTTTGTGACTTTTGTGGTTCATGCTGACAAGGATTGTGTTTATCAAGCGAGTTTCAACCCTCTCAACTAGTAACCCAATTTCTTACACACCTGATTAACATAACTGAGAGTGGAGCTAATGAACCTGACACAACCATGTCCTGATAATTGAGATCTAGAATCATCTTGAGATCCCCTTGATAGCTCCATCCCAACAAGTTTGCTCCATTTTTTACAACATAAATCTGTGTAGTGGACACAATTGTCGAATTTCAAAGTTGCATCAATTTTTCCTATCACCTCTACTCTTTTCCCACCATACATAGATATTTTTATGTGTGAATCTTGAAGGTGAACCCCATCCTTGATCAGGCAGTTCACAATTGTTAATTAATGTGAATGGGGATCCGGAATCTGCCATTAGCGTGACTCCTTTTGTGTTGAAGGAGATGACACAATAAGGTGGATTCCTTTTCTTTCTGTTGTTGTCTGTAGATATTTATAATACTCATTGCAGTCAGTAGAGGACAACATAAGCTCAATGTTATCATCCTCTTCTGAGAAACAATCCTGTAGAGTTTTGACAGTAGAACTAGCAAGTTTCTTCTGTCCCATTGAAGCTTGGCAGGCCCTTGCAAAATGTCCCTTTTTGCTGCATTTGAAACAAATCTGCTTTAGAGCTGCATAGAACTTAGCATTTCCTAAGTCAGACTTGCTGCAAATAGAGTCCTCTAATTTAAAATGAAAATTTGTTAATATTGTAGATGAATATGAAATGATGAATGTAAAATTCAGTGCACCAATGACACGCTTTTGAAATGCGTGGATTTGCAATAGGCAGTCACAGTTAACCTCATAGGCCTTAGGAAAAAAAGAAGCACGTTTCTTTAACAAAAAGCAAACCTAATATTGGTGAAATGTGCACAACATGAATTCTGAAGTTTGACCTTAAAATTACATGCTTAGAAATGTTCGTCATAACTTTAGACTGTTCTGGTTAAATAAATGTATTACTTTATAAGCAACATTTTATTCTTAAATGACAATAACTTCCTATTTTCTCATGTTCTCATATGAATGTTTGATTGAGATAGTTGTGCATTATACACAACAATTCTTGTTCATATTAAAAGGAATTCATTACCTAAGAGTGATTTGTCTCTTAGTTAGCATAGTTCTTCCTTCTCGCAGTGAAACAAAAAGTGATGAGGAAGGCCGACCTGTGCTCAAATGCCTATGGGAACTAAGCCTTATGTTTCCAGAATTTAACTGTGCTAGAAAGTTTGTAGCCCGCTTTGTGCTAACTTTACAAGCCACATGCATTTGTTCATGGAAACGGAGGAGCTTATCCTGCTTAATGATGGGAGATGCCATTTCATTGGTCTGCGGATGAAGCAGCCCGATTACAATGTCTGCAACATGTATTTGTGTCTTGTATATTAGTACGTGTTCCTAGGTAGATGCAATGCTTTTTCTCCCCTTCGCCAGACTCTTGAAGGTTGCGGCTACTGCTGCTGCTGCTTCCCTGTTGCCCTATTTTTGCCATTTGATTTTGACAGATTGCTACTGCAAAGTTGCTGATTATTTTGGATTTACTGAGACTCGCTGAGTTTCATGAACTACTCTTTATGGGAAGTTCTGCTGTTTTAACTTGGCTTTGAGTTTTATGCTCCTCTGATCTCACTCTTTTCCTTTTGAATCCGAACTCTTCATAGGTTCTACGTATCTGACACTCGGATCCGATCTTTAGTATTGGGAATTAGTCCTTTATGGAATGCGCTTAGCTGTATTAATCTAACCATTCTTTCTGATGAGATTTCTGTACACTAATTTTATTTATGGACTAATCAAAATAAAAACTACCAAAAGAACTTTATTAATCTCTTAATAAGAATAAAGATTTTTGAAACTTATCTAAACTCTCATCATTGACTGAACATAAATCATTAAAGAAATTTGAGTTTGCAGAGCCTGTTTGCTTTTTGATTAATAATATGATATTCAAAGATACATTACCGGAGGAGAGAAAATTCCAGTGCGGAAATAGGGCCTAACCCTGCAAGTGATGGCAAAGGGAAAATAAATCCTATTCTTTAAGATTGATTTTGAGGGCCCAGCAGGGGCGTAACACAGACCCCTGCAGCCCCCGCAGGGCAGGGGGGCCCCCAAGTTCTAGGGGGCCCCCTTAGCACAATACTCTGGCTGGAGAGAGCTCCTGATTGAGGCCGGAGGGGGCCCCTCCACGTACATTGCAGGGGGGCCCCCTCAAGTTTCGTTACGCCACTGGGGCCCAGTCCACGCTATTACTGCCACAAAGAAAACATGACAATTCATTCCTTTCATGTTCAGTCTCACTCTTGGGTTTTTCACTCCCAGTCTTTACAAAATATATATTCATTTCATTTCATTTGATCTTGAACGTAAGTTAATTTTCCTCATGCACAATTCAGAATGATTGATGCTCATAGCTAAGGTTAAAGTTGAGTCAAGATCAGGATTTTCTGTTGACAATTACCGTTCTTGGATTTTGTTATCGTTCCTTCATTGGATTAACTGATCGCAAATTACACCATCCTTAAATTGATGATAATTACAAGTAGAAGCGAGTGGTCTGAATGCAGCCACAAAATCATCAATATATTGCACAGACAATTGTGCCTGCTGAGGAAACTTGTCACATTTCAAAAATCTGTTCTTCTTTTGGTTAAATTTTTTATCCAGAGACTTAATAATGAATGCATACTCATCCTACGTCTCAGCTACATCACAGTCATCACCACCGCCTGTGCGCACTTTACAACCTCTAAAGGAGGAGTTTTTAAAATGCTCTCCTTTCTGATCCCAAATTGTACACTAAAAGTGCCTTTTTCCTTCTCGAGTTGAATATGTCACCAACAATGGCTTTAAGATATGACTGAAAAGCTTCATATCACCGTTCCCAACTTTTTCACCATAGTACATCCAGTGATATCACTGCCTTGAGAGGTTTATTTTTTTTTTAAATGATAGTTTTCAAACATGAATTTAGAAACATTCATGCTTCCACCGACCCTAACAACAATGCCAATAGTGAGCTACAAGGCAAGTCAGTTGTCATGTGTTGCTATTATAAATGGAAAATATCATAGTTTATTTAATCACACACAAGTGAAGGAAAAGGAAGTAAAGTGAAAAAAAAACAATTGCCTAGGTTCACACAATTTAGTCAAGTAGGGAAGTGGAATTGATCCCAGGTTTTCTGGTTTCCCATTGTGCAATTCTGCCACTACTTGTACATGCTTTGCTTCTCCTACACCTACCTTACAAACCCCAAATCACCTGAATGCCACCCTGCTGGTATCTGTGCAGCCCTCGGTCACACCACAGACCATACTTTGTGGTCCCTGGGAAAATGTTTGTGAGTACCCATGCACTGAAAGCATGACACTCAGGGGAATATTCACAAGGACTTATCTCCGATTTATCTCCACCTTAACTCATCAAAAGTGGAGATAGATTTAAAACCCCGTTCACAAGCGGGTGCAAACTGCAGACATCGCCAGTATTCCCGAGATAACTGGCCCAAAATTTATCTCCAAGGTGGACACCACCAACTAACCCTAATGAGATGCAGAGTAGGCGTTCCCGTGCAAAAACACACAAAAATACCACAACACCACTTTCACAACGAACTGCCAGATCCGCGATGCGAACCAAAAACAGGCGATAAGCCGCGGTAGCACCAGGGATTTAACACCTGCCTTTTGCTGGTGCTAAGCAGGACGACTACCCGCAGCATGAAAGGGAGCCCAGCCAAGAGCCACACCTGAAGACCCACAGATGCCATGGAGACAATGATAATGTAGCTCCGATACCCATGAGGGCCACAACACCCACCTCCACCACCCCCAGCCCCCCCCCGATCCCCCCCGGACATACACATACCCTGCACGACACAAGAGCCACAAAAAGCGCATGATGGCGCACATTGCCAAAAAAAAACACACATGTGTGGCCAGAAGAACGAGAAACAGTCACACAGCACTGAAGTAACAACCAAAAACTTTATTGAAATACAACACAAAACACCAATGCGGAAGACTCCTGTCGGGTCCGTCAGGGACAATCTCGACGTCACAGCCTGGAAAATAAAGCACAAAATCAGAACGTGTGTCATGCGCACATCAAAGGAGCGAGTCACAGAGAAACAGAGAAGGAAAGAAAGGCAGAGAGAGAAAGAGAGGGAAGGAAAGGAAGGGAAGGGAGAGAGAGAGAGAGAGAGAGAGAGAAGGAAAGGAAGGGAGAGAGTGAGAGAGGGAAGGAAGGGAGAGAGAGAGTGAGAGAGAGAGGGAAGGAAAGGGGGGAGAGTGAGAGAGAGAGAAGGAAAGGAAGGGAGAGAGAGAGAGACACCGCCGCCCCTGCGCACCCAGGCCCCACTGTTCACCTGCTGCCACCGGTGTGTCTCCAACCACGTGCCGGGATACATTGCAAGCCACCAGGTCTGCAATCTGTAATCAAGGCCAGAGTCAATCATGGCAGAGTCCATCACACAGCACACGGCGACAACGCCTGTCCGTCCCTGCGCACGCATGCAGCCGCACCCCACCCCCTCCCGCTGGCCAGCGCTGGCTGTCCGCACTTGCGCACCCCGGGCCCACTGCTCACCTGCTGCCAATGGTGTGTCCACCAGTGGGAACACCACATGCCCGTGCAAGCTCCAGGCCCCGGTCCCGCCACCATGGCATGGTCCACATCATGCGGACATGCCCCGCGGCCCAGCAGGTCCCACACATGACGCTGAGTCCTGAGTCATCAATGGCGGAGACCACATCAGTGCACACGTCATCATCGCAGGCTGAACACCCGGTCAGCTATTCCAGTGCCACTAACCCTGTGCAACGCCAGTCTGTGCCACGTGGTGGTAGGCCCGTGACGGGCGCAAGGCTTCGGGTGCCACTAACCCTGTGCAACGCCAGTCAGCGCCACGTGGTGGTCGGCCCGTTACAGGCGCAAGGCTTCGGGTGCCACTAACCCTGTGCGCAACAAGTCATGGGCCCTTTATGATTGAGAACCGTGGAGCGTCCGTCATCCAGTCACCAACGGCAGAGGGGAATGTGACGTTGTCGGCCCCTTATATTGGCGGGGTCACATGGCCTGTGACGCCTGTGCCGGATGGGTGTGGTGTGTGTGCAAACCTGCCATCAGGGAGTGGCCATGGCATGCTGACAACTAGACCAGTGACCTGCACACCACCAGCGAGTACGACTGCGACAGGTAGCTATGTGGGCCCCCCCTCGGAGCGTAAGCGGAGTGGCCTGGCATACGCCAAACCAGCGCAGGGCTTGCAACAATGACTCGGGAGCTCTGGGCGTGGTTCAGTCCATGTCCGGACAAGGAAGTGACTAATGCGTGTGTCCCCGTTGTAGTGTCCACGGCACCCGGAACACAATAGGCAATGTAGCACACTGTGACTGGCATCCCACCACTAGATGAGCATCTTTGACGTAAGGGAAATCACTGTCCCTACATTCATCCACACATTCATACATGAATGATGAAAGACATGACACAGCAGTGCGTTACTGGATGTTTATTGCACATCCAGTGGAGTTTTGCAGCTGGAGCGGTACAGGGCCATGCCAAGCACACTACACAATATGGGCCCATGGAGGGCCAGCCAGAGTCCATCCGGGGATGACAAGTACTGTGGAAGAGGAAGGGTACAGTCCGCAGTCTGGTCGCCGTGTCATTGGCCATCAAACAGGATATGGCAGTCCATGTCGCGGTCCAAGGTGAGTGCAGCGAAGTGTATCGGGGGTCAGTGGAGGGTCATGGGGCCATGTGCGGCACCAAGCAGCAACAGGCCAGGTGGCGGACATGAATGCTAGTGCCTCCTTCTGAACTCAAGCCCATCCACGTCCTTGTCCTCGGATGTGTGCTCTGCCCCACCTGTGGGTGTTGCAGTACCGGCTGCGGCACTGTGTGCCACTGACAGATCAGGGGCCGGAGGAGGATTGTCGGCTGCACTGTGTGGCAGTGACACATCAGGTGCCGGAGTGGATATGCCTGCCGCACTGGGAGGCACTGACACACCAGGGGGCGGAGATGTGGATGGTGTGGGGGCAGCAGCATTCATCTGCACCACGCCTTGTGGCAGCAATGCCATGATGAGGATCTGCAGGGCCTGGTAGATCCCAGCTACAATTTGCTGATGTGCAGAGGTGGCTGCCATCCTTTCCGCCTCCATCCGCACCATGTCCTCCATTAGCCTCCGCATGTGTGCCAGCTCACGGCTGGGATCGCTGGAGCCACTCTGAGCGGACAGGTGTTCTTGTCTCCGAGTCATGACTCCAGCAATGTCAGCCAGGGCTCGTTGGAGACCATGGAACGGGCCGTGGGTGTCTGTTAGGGACCGGAGCTGGTCCCTAATGGGACCTAGACACCCATGGATGGCGTCCAGTTTGGTAGCCATGAGGTCAAACCCCACTCACACCTGCTCAGCCGTCTCCCTCTGGCCCTCCAGCACACGGCGTTGGAAGGCCATGTGTTGTTCCTGGGGGTCTTGGGCGACTGCCGGGGCTATGGGTGCCTCCTGCTCGGTGGTTTGGGGAGTGGGTGGGGTCTCCTCGATGCAGCTGGCCTGCCCTGATCCTGGAGGTGATTAGCGGATGATGTCAATTAACCATGGGCGTAGTTCGCGTAGTAGCGCTACGCGTACCTACGCACAGTGCACTGCGCACTACGCAAGCTATGCATAGCACTACGCGAACTGCGTAGTGCGGTAGGAAATGCTGTTCGCAATGATTGCACAGTGCTGGATGCTTGTCCGCACTGTGCAATCATTGCAAATGGCATCTTTCACAGTGCAAGCAGTCGTTTTCTGCCGCTCGAGTAGATTTGTACTCGAGCGGCAGTTTTCTCAACGCGGACTGGTAGTTTCTCATCGCGAGCATACGCGACCACTCGCAATGAGAAACCTGACCTCCCCGCGTTGAGAATCTCGCCGGAGGTTTATTTTCCACGCTCGCGATCGGCAACTTGATGTTGCTGATCGCGAACGAGGAAAAAGTCTCGCCGGGATGTCATTTTGCTCGCTCGCGATCGCCAACTTGACGTTGAGGACCGCGAGCAAGCAAAAAATGCCCGCTACGCGTTTTTGCACTGTGCTACGTGCAATTCGCGTAGCGCGTAGTTGCGCAAACTACGCAAACTACGCAAGCGTAACGTAGTTTTCCGCCCAGGCCTAATGTCAATGATGTCTTGGAGGGCTTGGGTGTCGATGCTGGGGGTGTCCTCCTCGTCATCAGTGAAGAGTGGCTGGGACTGCTCTGCAGGAGGTGTTGACGGTGCCCCTGCAATGTGAAGGGGAGATGGTGTATTACAATGTGTCCGCATGTATGTAGCCGCATGGTACAGGTTCACATTCAGACAGCATGGGATTGTACATTGTGACAGTCTGTGGATCAGGGCCATGATCCAGAGTCATTGTGGGTGTGCACTGTGCTCTGCTTGATTGTGCATGTGTGCCATTGTGGCCATCTCCCCCCGTCCCCCCAGTACCTGGTTGTCACTCACCCTGTTGCGGTTGTGTTGTGTCTAGGCCTGGGCGGAAAACTATGCTACGCTCGCGTAGTTTGCGCAACTACGCGCTACGCGAATTGCACGTAGCACAGTGCAAAAACGCATAGCGTAGCGTAGCGGGCATTTTTTGCTTGCTCGCGGTCCTCAACGTCAAGTTGGCGACCGCGAGCGAGCAAAATGACATCCCGGCGAGACTTTTTCCTCGTTCGCGATCAGCAACATCAAGTTGCCAATCGCGAGCATGGAAAATAAACCTCCCGGCGAGATTCTCAACGCAGGGAGGTCAGGTTTCTCATTGCGAGTGGTCACGTATGCTCGCGACCGCTCGCGATGAGAAACTACCAGTCCGCGTTGAGAAAACTGCTGCTCGAGTACAAATCTACTCGAGCGGCAGAAAACGACCACTTGCACTGTGCAAGATGCCATTTGCAATGATTGCACAGTGCGGACAAGCATCCGGCACTGTGCAATCATTGCGAACAGCATTTCCTACCGCACTACGCAGTTCGCGTAGTGCTACGAGTAGCTCGCGTAGTGCGAAGTGCACTTCGCGTAGCTACGCGTAGCGCTACTACGCGAACTACACCCAGGGTTAGTTGTGTCCTGTCGAGCAGTGTCCGGTCCCCCGACTCCGGCCACAGTCTCCACACTGATGACTGTCGACACCAGCTCCTCCATGTCATCCAGCTCCAGCTGTGGCGCTGGGCTCCCACCTCCAGTCTGCATTGCTGCCTTCTGGTTGGCTGCGAGTTTATCCTTGGTCTTGCGCTTGATGTCAATCCATCACCTCTTGACCTCGTCCATTGACCTCTTGTGCTCTCCGACGGCATTCACCTTGTCCACGATGTCCCGCCATATTACATTTTTGGTGCCCAATGACACGTTGGAGGTGACGAACAGTTGTTGATGGTGTTCCATCACCTCCGTGACCAGGATCCTGTTTTCCTGTGGACTGAACTTCGTCTTCCTCTTCTTCTTGTCCTTGCCCTTCCCTGTCCCCGAGGTCCCAGGCTGGTCGTCAGGGGTGCTTGTGGGGTTGCGCTCGTCCTCTGCGCCTGCTCCGGCTGCCTCCATGGTGCTTGGGTGTTGGTCATTTTGTGTTTTTTCTACTTTTATAGTGATTTTTCCCGCCTGCCATGTGTGTATTGCAGGCCTGGCGCTGCTTATCGCTGATTTACTCATCGCGCTTTGGCCCATCGCATGTTTTTTCGCGCTGAGGTTTGTGTTTTTATCACCATCGCGGTTGTTGTATCGCGGACTTTGTCCGCGTTTTCGGCGGACTATCGCATGGTACCGCCGTGTTGTGAATTCCACGTTGACACAGGGTTATTTTCCCGCGATAGGCTGCGATGTGTAAAGTTGCGTTAACATTTTTTGGAGATGTTTAGCACACGTTCTTGTGAATATACCCCTCAGTCTAGTAAATTTCAGCAGTTTATTTCTCTACAACCATCGCACCACTGGTCCAGGCAGCAACTGTCGCTGCTAGAACAATGGAGCTTCCACGTAGGGTTCTCACCCCAACAATCTACGTTCTAATCCCCATCCTGACCCTACAGACCACCACACAGGGGCTGAAAAAAAGAGCATAATCAGCCAAACCCTGCCCACAACAGCCACAAAACCTACTCTAACAACATGTCTCTGCTCCTCCAAGGCCTGTACCGCTTTCTGGCAGTGCATATCTGCCAGGTTTTCAGTTTGCTTATGTGTGACATTTCCATGTTTGCACTGTACTTCTTTGTGCCCTTTCAAAACTGCATGTGTGACATATTGATTAGCACTTCATTGTAGTGAAATTAGGCAGTTATATTTGTTTTCATGTCAATACAGTGGTCTACAAGGGCTCCTAAATAGTTGCAACATTGCTGATGAGCTGAGATAGATTATAAAAATGACAGTGCTCAGATGGAGCACCGATCCATTTAGTGTACCTCACAGCCGGTATACACAGGTAGTGAATACATTGGCACTATGGGGCACACCACCTTGAATGTTTTGGTCCGTAGAGCTTACAAGAGGTGGAACTGAGAGCCTTTCTTGCTAGATCTCTCCCTGTCAAAGTTAGTTTTAAGTAGTCTAAGGAAAGCCTGATACTGAGAGTCCACTGGCAGTATTTCTTTAATCATATTATCCCTATGTGAAGGAAATTCCACCAGTGGATTTTGCTCCAACCCTGTATTATGCTCCATTAATCCAAGAATGCTCCATTTCCACTCACCTGATATCAAGCCCCTACACTGTGTGACTGCAAGTGAACTGAGAGTGCATCTGAGACATTATCCAGCCTTCCCATATTGCTACAGTTGAGAAAAACACCTAAGTCCCTCTTCTCTCCATCCTGCACTTATTTCACTCATTCTTATATTCCTTTGTCACCTGCCTAATTGCAACTTTCATTTCCCACCGTTTTGCTTTCTGCCCCCTCAATCTTTCCTTCACTCACTCTAATTTTTTCTCATGTCTCTCATCCTTCTTCTCAATCTTCTCCCTTTAGATTTTTAATCTGTTCTTTCTCTTCTCCCTCTCTCTGTCAGTCCATCTCTCTGCTTCTGTAGCTGTCCTTTCCTACCTCTTTTGCTCCCTTTACTCTTCTATCCTTCGTATTGATTCTGTGTTGCCTCTCACTGCTCATCACTTATTTCTTTCCTTTTTTCTCTTTCTCTTTTGTCTCCCCTCTCACCGCTCCCCCTCCTTTTGTCTGTCTTTCTCCCCCAATCTCGCCGTCCTTCCTTTATCTCTTGCCTTAATTCCCAAACTTCCCCCTCCTCCCTTTGTCCTTCCTGTCTCTCCCCAATCACCTCCTTTGCCCATCCCTTTTTTCTTGTTTCTTAATCCGAGCCTTCTCACACACTTTTCTGCTCACTCTCTTCCCTTGTTCCATCCTTTGTCTCCTACCATCCTCCTCTTCACTCTGCTTCTGTGACTCTCCTTTCCTTGCTCCTCAATCTATACTTTCTCCCTCTACTATTGTCTATCCTTCTCCCCCTTTTCTTTCTCCATGCATGCCCTCTGACAAAGCTATTTGTGTGGACATAGATGGACAGCCTCATTAATAAGAGCAGATTCACCCAACTCAGTAGCACCCTCCATAGATGAGGACAGTTCTTGAGCCCAGTCTGCTTTGTGGAGATACAAAGACATGCATGTCAGCGATTCTGTGGCCATCAATTGATTGGAATGAATCTTCTGCATGTTGAAGGCTAGACTTGATTATAAAACTAATATCACTCAGTCCCCCTGATTATTGCTGTGACCACTTCGGAAGAGCTCTGCTCACCTGAAAAGTCAGCTGCGGCAGAGTCTGGAGTAACTCAGGGCCAACAAAGCAGGAGGACAGACTACACTACATGTTCACATGGGGGATTGGGGACTTCTCTTACTACTCTGGCAGCACATGAGGAGTATTTGCAGAACTAAATGCCCTAGTCCCACAGCAAATATTATTCAGGGTGCACTGGTGTGGGGACTCCAGGTGACTGGTGGATAGCATACTCCCACTGCACCAGTGTCATACCAATAGCCCGCAGCACATGCTGTGTGGAGGGGGGCATGTATGGCATATTGGTCAAGTGGCCGCATCTCCTTAGTAACCTAGAATGGGACTAGGTCAGAGATGGAACACAGACGGGGAGGAGAATACGTTGTCGGTAGTGCGACAGTGGACTGTCCGACCGAGCTTGGATGGGGTGTAAATAAAGACTCTCTTACCTGTACCTGTGAAGTCTTCTTCCTTGTGTCTGACACCTCAGTGTGCTCCATGGGCCCCCCTCTGGCACTGTGCACAGACAGGCCTGGGAGCTCCTGACTGTGTCTGGAGCATGGGGGCACCCTCTACGTACTTTGCAGGGGGTCCCACTCAATTTTCGTTATGCCACTGCACTGCATATGTAACTTGAGGCTCATGTTAATCTGATTGACGAGTCGTGGCCACAGGCTGCTCCAGAGCCACATGAACAGCAAAAGATGGATGAACCTGTCCTGGGTGGGAGCAGCCAGAGAGCTGCCCATTCAAAGTGTCTTGTCATGACTCCACACAACTGGATACCCTGGCAACCAGCTCCCCTCCCCCTTGGGAGTGGGAGGTTATGCAATACTGTTGTATAGCCTCGGGTGATACTTCTGCTCGCTTCTAAAGATGGGTGCAGTATTATACAAAAAGATCGGCCTTTTGTTTAGGCTCATAGGTGAGTGAGCCCATCTGTGTCTTCAAGCCCAGAGTACTTTCCTTGTTTTTCCTCGCTTTCAGTTTGTTGGCCAATAGCGGATATGCCTTGTCCCCTATGTCATAGACCTTATGCTTTAGGGCGTGCAGTGCCCTTCCCGTATTCTTAATTTAAAATTTTCAAAGTTGGCCTCTGACGCTCATATCTGCTTTATGATTGGCTTTAGACAGTTTATCTTTATCTTTGGTCTGCTTCGGAGCGCTCTCTGAGTTGAAGGCAACCAAAGTTTTCCCCTTTTTACAGAGAAAGCAAATGCTATCAATTTACTTTGTAGTACTGCCTTAAGGTCATCCCAGTATGTACTTGGGGAGTTGTCAGTCATTTGATTAGAGGTCATATACTCCTCAATTGTGGAGGCCATTTCTGCCCTATGGTCTGCGTCTTTTAAGAGGTATTTCTCAAGTCTCCATCGCCTTTCTGGGCAACTCGAGGGCCTAACCGTAGCACTAGCCACATATGTGCATGGTCGGAGACTGCTATGATTCTAGTCCCTGTGTCTGTAGTGAGGGGCATCGAGTCCCAAAAGACAAGGATGACATATTCTACACTCACCCCCAGCCACTAGATTCAAGCTATCCTGGCTAATGTGGGGTGCTACCCCGAAACCGGTCCCAGGATGCTTGTTTCTGGTCCAGGTTCAGGCTGGATTGTTTCCATGAGGAACAGAGTGAAGACTGATGTGCATATAGCTGGGTCTTAATTGGGGTGGCGAAGTGAGCTAAAGAACGATGATGGATTCAACCCAGATCTGTGACTGAGGGTGAGGGTCTGAAAAGTTTCAGTGCTCCTTCCATCATCTCCTTGTGTTTGCTTTGTTCACCCTAAGGTGGCAGGGTATGCCCAGACGTGGGTCCCTTGCTCACTTTGCCACTGGATTCAAGCTAGCCTGGCAGATGAGGGGTATTACCCCGAAACCAGTCCTAGGATGCTTGTTTCGGGTCCAGGGAAGACCTGGCTTGGCAGTTCGGGCTGGACTGTTCCCATGAGGAACAGGGTCAAGACTGATTTGCTGGGTTTGAACTGGGTTGGCGAAGTGAGCTAAAGAGCGATAATGGATTCAACCCAGATCTGTGACAAGGGGTGAGTATCTGAAAAGCTTCAGGGCCCCGTCCATCATCTCCTTATGTTTGCTTGTAGTAATATTGGCTTGTCACCGCTATAGTGAATAGGATATATTTTCCTTGCTTAACGCAAACAGCTTCCTTTTGAGGGTAAGATGATAGCCTGACCACTATTTCTCCGGGCCCGACCTTAGTCATTTCCAGTCTGGGCCCCACTTCGTGAGTTCTGTTGACCTCAATAGTTTCTCCTCCTTTCATGTGCAAAACTTAAGCGAATAGGCCGTGGATATAGAAGTTGAGGTCCATAGCCTCTGCATCTTCCGAGATTTTCCGTACTTGTATGTTGTCTCTACAGGCTCTATTTTTCAAACCTTCACACTTAAGCTTCTTGATCTTCCAAAACTAGTGTTCGGTGAGTGTATGTCAATTGTTCCCATGACAACACCTAAACATTCACCTTATCCGCAATCACCCTGGTTTCAAGCTGGTCTGTATCTTTCCGAAGGGACGCTATGGTGTAGCTGAGTGCTTGGTCACCATCTGTTGTTCTGCTTTCACGTCTTTATTTCACTCAATACATACATCTTGCAGGCAGGGTTTTAGATCATTCTTGGTGAGGACACTGTCATCTTTCTTGGAGGCCATTTTGTTTGTTGTGGAGGCGCTTGCATCCAACAATGGACTGACTGTCTAGACAATGCTGGCCCCAATGTGAAAGTAAACTTGACCCCTAAGCCTTGAGTGAGACTTGTGTGTCCTTCTATCATTCAGTTTGGTACTGCCACAGCCATCAACACTGAAGGGTAGCTGGGTAGAGCTTGAGAAACAGGACACCCAGATTCCAAGGGGTGTCCGTCAAGGCTACCCACCCCAAGTGATCAGTACCCCTCCACCTCCTGTAATAACGCTTTGGGCACCGGTTGGCGTAAAAGTCTCTACCCAAAATATTAGTGGCAAAACCTGGCTGCAGAGAACCTGCCAGACACTCAGTTCATGAGTCTACTCTGGCCTGGCCTCATTTATAATGATAGTCCACCTTGCTTCCTCCCAGGTCTACTGTGACAGCAATTTGAAAGTCCTCTGTAGTGATGTTGGGGCGACCCTCCTGCTGTAGTGATGTCTTGCAGTAGGCTCTTCAGCTCAGATACTTCGGACACCGAGCCGCTCTGTTCAAACAGGAGCGAGCAGCCAGACACACCTATCTCCCCTCCCCCGCAAATATGGGTTACACTATGACGCAGAGAGGGCGTCTGATGCCCCCAAACACCACCACTCGCCCAGTCATGGTTCCTGCCATGGGAGAGAACCAGTGATCAGCATGCCCCCGTCCTGCCTTCGGCTTCCATGGGTGCTGCCATTTTGATTCTCATAGTCTTCCAAGCCACACGGGAAAATCCACTTCAAAAGGTGCAACCACCTCCAAGTTTTACTTTTCTGCAACAAAGCACCAATGTTTTGGGTGGTGGCAGCATGTGCAGAGAATATCACTCCAGTTGCATATTGCTTCTTTCACAGCGGTCTCCTGGTGGGTGGTGCCAGGGTTCAGAAGCTTCAGTCCGCCATCCTAGCTGGCTGGACATGCCACAGTCTGAAATTAATTTTGAAAAAAATTGAACAAGTCTGGGTGTGTGGTTGAAAACAATGGTGTTCTTGTACAGTTTTCTTGTCTTTAGGCTCCAGTCATTGAGCCTGTATACCACCAATTGCAGAAATTCCCTCCTCAGGGGGTATCAATTGTCCTGAAGCAGATGATAGCCTAGGGCACATACTTCTTGGGATGAGTAGGACTTTAAGGCCTTTATTAGGAGGGCAGGTCCTGGTGGTTCTCGGAAGGGATGGCAGCGGTGGCAATGGTGAGTGCTAGACCTGTCAGCCTTAGGGTGATCTTCCCACAAACCTTTTTCCTCTCCTCCTCCATTTTGCTGAACCTATATATGTTGGACTTAGGACCCTGGGCACTTTATCAGTGCTAACCAGTGCTAAAGTGTTGTGCTCTCTGCTTGCAACATGGTAGCATTGCCCCCCACCCAATAAGCCTATTTAATTTACTTGTATGTCACTTGTACAGTGGTACTACATGTACCCTGGGCCTGTAAATTAAATGCTACTAGTATTCTCCTGCCATATGTTAAAATGTGTACCTACACTGTTGAAACTGCTCATGCTACTAATTATGTGTATTATACCGTTGCAGTCGTAACCAAGTATGCATACTGTAATGTCGAAACTGTTCATGCAACTTTTTGTGCACTATCGATTAAGGTTGTTGTATCATTCATCTTGACCATTATGAACAAGGTGCTCTCAACTGTTCAATTGTCATTATGCGCCACATTCTGGCATGTTTCACACGTTCGCTGCATTGCAATTAGGGCTCCCGGTTTTCCGTTTAAACGGATTTTTACATATAAATACAGACGGAAAACAAGTTTTCCTTTTTTCTGTATTTATATATAAAAACGGGAAAATACTAGTACATTTTGTCATTGACATAATAGAATCACACCCCCAACCATCTGGTGTCTCCCCCTCCTTAGAGGGTTAAGAGGTGTCAGCCCGGGCTGAGACAGCTTCCCGGGCACACACACAGCCGCACCCGAGTACTTCACAGGTCTTTAAAAGACCATTTGCATGTTAATGAGGCTTTGTTGTTCTTTCACCCCTTAGCCCCTGCCTCTTCACTCTGCCGATTGCACCAGCACCTGTCTTTTCCTTGCAGACTGGGTTTTACAAGGGCAGCTTGCGATGCGCGCACATACAGGTGGTAGGTTAACAAGCATTGGCATAGCCAATAGGTCTCGCCTTTGGTACCTTTTAAGTATTTAGCCACGAGGCACATCATCCTGGGTGATGCAACATCTACTGTTCTCATTCAGCCTTAAACAATGCCCTGTACGTGAAACACCATTTGGAACTCGTAAGCAATGCATTGACGCAACGCATTTTTCAAGTGCTTCAACGCCTTATTATGCAGTATATAAATACAATAAAATACGACGTTTCAAGCGGCACAGGCCATTCATTATATGTACATTAAGGGAGCAGAGACAAAACAAGGACAAGATGTGGTCTAGTGCCCAGGTTGAACTCCAAGAACAAATACTTTGCATAAATAATACAATATTCAGCATAGAAATAGGTAGATATCATTCGGAACGTGGTGTTAAGCAACGTTAATATTTTCACAGGCATACAAATAAAGTTGTTAAAAGTAGTATCGCTACAGAAGTCCCATCTGTATTTTCTAATATTCCATTCAGTTATAATGAATATGGGACGTGCTCTGAAGCAACTATTACGTGCCGCTATATTAATAACAAAATCTGTTTAACACACAGTAAACAATAATGCACCTATGTTTCACTGATTATGAGAGAGGGGTCCAACGTCAGTGAAAAGTACCAATATAGCTTATTTATTTATGCATGTTAGTCACAGTCTTATCTAAGGGTATTATGCCATCTTTTGGAAATCCTCTGCAAAGCAGAAAAGTGACACTAGTTTCAGGTGGGCTTGAAGTTCGCACTACCAGCCGCTGCAGGACATATGTTATGCTGTTTTGTATAGCGCACTATTCACCCATTTGGGTATGCAGGCGCTTGCTGGACATACACAGGCAAGAACAGTAGTGTGTGAAATTGATATTCGACGATGGATGGATGGGCCGTTTACGCGCACGAACCTTCAGTGTGTATGAATGCATGTATGGATGGATGTGCTGTTTACAAGCGCAAACCTTCAGTTTGTAAGAAGGTAGGTGTTGTTTACACGTGCAAACCTGGCCGAAAGGTAGCATAAAGGCAGAAGAGCACTGCACAGGTGCAAAGACACCCTCCAATATGGGATTTAGAAGACGTAGCTGGTTTATGGACTCTTATTCCAACACAATGCTGTGTTTTTTTTTTTTAAGAAGTGAGTCAATGTTGACAGCAGCAAATAATAACCCTTAAAGCTGCCCGCTTCGCTGCTAATGATCACATGGATTGTCAAAAAGGTGGGCTCGGCGTTGCTGGCAGTAAAAAAAAGCATTGGCATAGCCAATAGGTCTCGCCTTTGGGCCCTTATAAGTGTTTACCCATGCAGCAGTTGATGTTGTTGCACCAAGGATATTATTGTGCTGCATAACTAAATACTTATAAGGTCCCAAAGGCGAGACCTATTGGCTATGCCAATGCTTGTGGTTGTGTTTCTTTTGCAGTTCTATGTAGCGCTAACTAAACCTAAAAGTATTGGAGAAAATTACAAGAAAACCAGTTACATTACTCAACAACACATTGCCTATTGGAAGCCGTGGGGAGATTAACTAATTTGTCCAGAAACACAGGATGGTGAGCCAACGCCGTGACTCTAACATGGTTCCCTAGCTTTCCGCTCGACAGCTCTGGTCATTTCGCCACATCCTTGTCCTTTAGGGAGATTGCCTACTGCCATGTTGTGTGCCTATGCTCCCATCTACAGTACGTCGTGGATTATCTAAAAGCAAAAGCCCCATGCTGCGACCTATTTATGTCTGTGAAACCTTTAGTTAAAGTGTTTTACGTTCGCTGTCTGAAATCTCACTCAGGCGACCCCCACAAGCAGCACCCTCGCTACCCTGTGCGGCATCCTCTCTCAATGACTGTACTGTATAGAAGTGCGTTTTACTAATGACGAGGCACTAAAGAGCTTTGTGGACAGGTAGCATGCTACTCACTGGGGTCTCATTAGAGACTGTCGTGCACATAGAGATACAGTTGAGATGCTGGCACACGGTTTGTAAGCCATCTGCCATGCAATCCATTCCATAAAGTTGTCACAAACTGTTGCGCGTTGTCTCACGCACTGTTTCCTGAAGAGCTCTGCAATCTGCCACGCCGGGGTGATGAAGTTGCTTTGCATGCACCTGAACTGGTGATGGAGAGCTTACAATGTGCCCACCAACTAACAAGGCGAGGGAAGCCATATGACGTAATGGCCAAAGCTGTGGACGTTAGAACTGGTGGAACAACGTTCGAGTCCCGGCGCCAGCACAACATCCTGTGATTCTGGGCAAATCACTTAATGTTCCCTTGTCTAAACTAGGGGGCCCAGACAGAGCATCCCGAGTCCCCCCAGTACATAGGGGGGCAGAAACTTGACTGGCACATTGATGCCCTGAGGTGGGAGCGAAGCGGCGTGTGCACGGCCCTAGGGAGACTGAAGCAGACTGCAGATCAGGAGTGTGCGATTTTCTGCCTGGTATCTGACCTGTTCGGTCACTCGGGTATGGCCTGCAGGGGGCTAAGTTGGTGGCTGCTCCGAATAGGGTAAAACAATAAAAATAAAACAGAGCACGGTGTACCTGAAGCGGGCACCACGCTCCAAATAAGTTAAAATAAAAAAAATAAACAGAGTACTGTGTCCCTGAAGCGAGCACCACTCTCCGAATAAGTTAAAAAAATAATTAAACACAGTGCGGTGTCCCTGAAGTGGGCACCGTGCACAACTTCAAACCTTAAAAAAATAAAATGTAAACTGAGCGCGGTGTTTTAAATAAAAGCTGGGAGAAGTGAAGAGACGCAGCGCGGAGTCCAGTCCGGGTGGGCGGGGCCTAAGGGAGACAGGGCGGTCACCAACCCCACTTCCAAAGAAGCCACATTTGGGAAATTATTCATGGCCAGGGCGATTGGCTGAAATATCCCCACCTGACTCTGCGTTTTCTTCACTCCGCCACCTTCACCCTCCCAAAACGCACACAATCCCTTTCACTCTCCTCTTACACCAGCCCCCTCCTGCTTTGGTGGTATAAAAATAGTGAAAGAATCGCCACCTCTGATGCCTGTTTTCTGCTGTAAAAAGAAAATGTGTTTGCTATGCATGACTGCGCTGTTACCCAGAGGCACACGTGGTGCACTGTTATTCCAAAGGCTAGGGGGCAACGCCGGGAGTGCTCCTTCATGACATGAGCAACACAGTGATAGGTGTGGCTTCAAGAGCAACAAGCAGCCTTTGTACACGCAGCACAGCGTGGCACTGACCCGTGTCGGATCAGAGAGGAGCGGGGGCGAGCGAGCGTGGCAGCGTGCTGAGCTGACCACACGCTCGTGCATCGTGCCTGAAACGTGCGGGTAACCGCATGGAAAAGGCCATTGTGCACGAGCGTGTGGTCAGCTTTAAAATGCCCACTACATAAAGTCTTCGCCAGAAGCAGCGCTTGCGCGCTACTCTAGGCTCGACCTAAAAAGGGCTGGTGCGGTATATTAAACCAGCCAGTTTACAGTCCATGCCCACGCTGCGAACTGCTTCAGTTACAGCCAGAGCAACAGCAGTAAGCAAATCTTCATCTAGCCTCCGGTTGCAAACCCGTGATGCGGTACAGGCAGGTGAAAATAGGAACCGACCTCAGTTCGGTCATTTTTGTGATGTATAGCGTCGATCTTGTCCCCAGTCGAGGTGCCGAAGGACTCGAAGCAGAGAGGCGTACAGAAAAGGCCCTCGTTTTTAATACACGTCCTTTATTGTTTTAACTCATAAATCTGCTTGATGACTTAACTGCCTACGTTGACTTACGTGAAAGACTGTTTCGCCTTATAGATCTGAGAAGAAAAAAACCCACCGGGGACCCTGTTTAAACTTCTGGAAACTTAAGACAAATGTCAAACTTAAAGTAAAACCCCCTTCCGAAATCGTGTCAACGAGAGTATAAAAAATGTGTGCATTGTCAATTTAAATAAATGTGGAAAAATACTAGCTGTAGCGTCGTCTTTTGCTTGTGGCAAAAATAAATGTGGATAAATACAGAAAAAATGCCCAAAAAATAAATATGGATAAATACAGACGGAAATGGCAAAAAAATAAATACCATAAAACCGGGAGCCCTAATTGCAATTTATAACCTGGATGTGTGTTCTAGCAACCATTGTATACGCTGTATAAATCATTACTTGCAGTGTGTGCATCAACAATAGCGTGCCGTCCTACTCAATACTCCACATGAGTGCATAGGCACCGTCTGTATGCAGGCGGCTCTACCACGTACATGTACTAGTTTATTTCTCCACACCTTAACGCGCCTTACCCTTTGATATTAAACGCGCTTCCACTAGATATCATTTTAGAATTCCACAACTTTTTTTCTGCATTTGACCAACCACAACTCCTGCCAAAACTTTATTATTTTTTATTATTTTTTATGTTCTACTCTTTCATTCACTCTGTCCTACGTTATCGGGTCTTTTTTCTATTTTTCTCACGGACACCGAAAACCGGATGACACGGACCAGCGGCAATCGCTAGTGATGCCTGCGGTTCTATCTGGTTTTGGCGGGACCTCTGGGTATTTACAGGCGAGGTCACCGGCCGTACAGTGTCATTCGGCCCCAGCAGACAGACATACGCTGTCCTGCTGATGCGCGTTGGATTAGCACGCGCCACGTAACTCCAAACAATATGTAAGAGTCACTGTTTTGACTTTGATGCGCTTAAGCCGTATACGCCATTATCCTCCATTTCTTTTTTAAAAATAATCTCCAATTTCTTTTTAATTCACAGGAAGCCTTTACTTTTGGCCCCAGCAGACAGACACACGCTGTTCTGCTGATGCGCGTTGGATCGGCACGCGCCACAGAACTCAAATAATCCACAGAGTTCCCACTAGTTCGCACATATTGCTGTGCGCCGCTACATCTCCTCTACGTTATGACTTGACTGATAGCGCTGTGCTATTCTCCAGATTGCCAGCCCTCCCTCACCCTCATTTGGGGTAAGTTCCCAATTGGAAGCTTAGACCATGTGGCAAGCATACGATTATTACTTAATAAATATGGTGTTCTCCTCTAATGTACTATATCTTGTTCTAGTCTCCTTCTCACATATGCAGCACCCGGCTGGGTCCCATGTGAGTATCCTTCACCATTTTTCCTTTTCACCTGCTTGTGGCACACACACAGCAGGTGCTCAGGTACCCGCTAACCCTTAATCTTTGACGCTCGAATTTAAGCTTTGTTGCCATTAGTTTGGCCACACACTGTTCACACACTGATAGTATCCTTCTTCTTTTAGATGTCCCTACATTCCTAGGTCCTGAAGAGACCCTACATTGCACAAAGGGTCGAAACGTCGTCGACAAAGAAAAGCGAACCATTAACCAGCGCGTATCATTGCATATAGTCGCGGTCCACTCTGTGTACATTTTAAAATGGTCGACTTTATAATACTTTGGACACCAAGCACAATTGTCACAAATATGTCACCTATGTTTTAGTTTCCAGTTTCACTGGGGACACCTCGCACTATTATTCTTATAATTTTTTCTGTATATATTTGAGAACCATAAAAACAACTGTGATAAAGTAAAACAAAGGTGTATGTGGTCTCTTCTCCTTTTGGCATTACCCTAACCCTTCCCATTGCCATTGTGCATATTCATATCAGTACAAATTGTTGTATTATTCCACAGGAACCATTGTTTCTGATAATAATTTGACTACCCTGGTTCCTTGTGAGTAGGGCCCCCTTGTTCCTTATTCTCGACTAGTGGGCTTGCAGCACTAATTGTGCCACCCACTTAAGTAGCCCTTTAACTATGTCTCAGGGCTGCCATTACTGAGCCAGTGTGTGCAGTTATAAACTGCCATTTCGACCTGGCAAAATAAACCTTTTTGCCAGGCCCAAACCTTCCTTTTTAATACATATAAGTCTCCCCTAGGGTAAACCCTGGACAGCCGAGAGGGCAGAATGCAATATATTTAAAAAGTAGAGCATGTACTTGTAAGTTTTACATGACCTGGTAGTGAAAAACACTTAAATGTGTTTTTCACTACTGCAAGGCCTATCTCTCCCATGGGATAAGATAACATTGGAGTTTTCTCATTATATTTTATAAGTGTAATTTCCAAATGAGAAGAGATAACCAGTTCATGTTTGGTATCTTTGAAATTGGGGTGAAAATCCCTATTCAGTGGATAAGTTGGGTTTTTGATCACAATTTTAAAAATAGCACTTTTAGAAATTTGGCATGTTTCTGCTCCTAGCCCTTTTGAGCCTATAGCCAGGCCTGGGTCACATGACTTGGTGTAACTGACAGACTTTGTGAATTCCTCCCAGACAGTCACACAATAGAGAAATTAGTTGTGCCTAAGTGGACCATCTGCTGTCAGGATGTGGGTGGAGCTGAGCCACCCCACTTACACCTGAATAGCCTGTACTCTGCCTTCAAACAAAGGGCCTTTGAGCCAGGGCTGGGGAGGCAGGAAATTCCATGCACTTTAAAGCCACTGTCTATAAGCGTCTCCTACCTTCCATAACCAGAGCACCAGGGCATGAAAGAAGGACCTCAGACATCAACTCTTCAGTACACTTCTGGACCAGTGGCTAGTCTGCCAAGAAGAAGGACTGATGTGCTGCTATAAGGACTCCCACTTTGCTGGACTGCTACTTTAAAAGAACTGGTGCCATGCTGTCCTGACCTGCTGCCTGCTGCTCTCTTGCCTGGGGAAGAAGAACTGGACCTGCAACTTCATCTGGAACCTAGGACTCAAAGGTCTAGTCTGCTGGCCTCCTGATCTGAGCCTCAGGGACATAAAAGTCTCCCCCAACAACTCCTGGACCTAGCTGCAGAAAGGTCCAGACCCCCACGTGGTGCCTCTTAGATCCTGGTACCTCGGTGTAGATCACAGGCTCTTTAAATAAAGATTTTGGGCTCTTCGTGACTGTGAACAGGCCTGTTTGCACCAGAAACACTCCGCTCCCACAGAAGCACGAGCCGCCAGTAGCCCGTCTCTTCGCACACCAAGCATCGATCACCCACGGAGGACTGCCACCGTGAAGCTACAGCCCACTCATCCGCAACGTCTGGCCTGCTTTTCTCGCCACGCGGACCACCGCCCGTGACACTCTCCTTGCGATCCTCTCCAATGCAAACGGTTCTCTCTGCTCAAAACTTGAGAAGGTAAAACTTCAGAGGGACTAATGGACTAATTCAGGCAACCATGCTCTATCGCGGTTGCCTGAACGTTTCACTTTGACACGGTCCAGTGCGACTAGACAGCCACGGTTGGTGCTTTATGCTTTTAGGCGCTATATTGTAGTTTATTCTTTAAAAATCATAATCCAGTTCTACAGATTGGATTTTTGTCATTTTGGGCTTGTTTTAGTTATTAAATTAAGCTCAGTTTATTTTTCTAACCTGGTGTGGGGTTTTATGTGTGGTGTTTCACTGCTTTACTGTTTGAAGTATTGAACAAATACTTTACACATTGCCTCTAAGTTTAGTCTGACTGCTCTGTACGAAGCTACCAGGGGGTTGAGCACAGGTTAATTTGGGGTTTGCTTGTGACTCACCTTGACTAAACTTGTGGCTGCTGCTTGACCAGGTCTCATTCCCCTATCAACCAGTAAACCAATTTCTAACAGTTAGATTTTGGGTATGGTAGGTTTTGTGGTTATGGGAATATTTACGGGTTTTTTGTGTTTTCTGGACACATGGAATTGTGGAGCGAGGTTGAAGGATTGGGTCCGAAGGAGAAATATGGATAGGCTATGGAACAGGGTCAGGGCTTTGACTGGGGGCAGGTGGTCGAATGGTGCTAGGGCTTTGAATGGGAGCAAGGAGTGAAATTATATCAAGTGGGGAATGTGGGCAAAATGAGCAATAGGGCCAGGTGTGTCAGGAACGCTTGTGTCAGCTATGGCACTAGGACAGAATAAACCTCTCTTTATGTCAGATGGGGCAGAGATCAAGCCATCCAAGATGCCATTCACTTGTGTGAGTTAATGACTGACACCTTGGACGGCATGCAACAATACAGTCATCCCCACGGATAGGTTTTTTAGAGCTTTCAGTGCCTAAAAAGGCACCAGTGAGTGATAGGAGCAGAAGTAGGTGTGCCAAGGGAAAAGGAGACCTCAGCCCATTTATAGACTGGGTGTTGGCTTTTTACTGGGGGGGGGGCAGGAGAAACGTTGTTGATGGGCATAATGGCAGTGGCGGACACAGGAACAGATACTTCATGAATTGGTTAGTTCACTACCATCAAGGGCTGTCTCAAGTCAAAAACCTTAGATTCTGATGTTATTGTGGCCTCCCATCCATCACCATCAGACACATTGCCACTGTGCCCCTCAGTGTCGATGGATCCATCTTCCGACTCTCAGTGGTTCTCCTACACACCCCCTAACGTCTGCCCAGAAAATATAACAAACCATTATAGATGTAGTTGAACATAATGAGATGATAGTCATTTCAATTTTGAGACATGATCAAATGTGTATTGCATCTAAATAAATTGTGGTAAAATGTTGTGTTATTTCATGTAGTATTCATTTTCATAAACATCAGTGTAAGATTTAAATCATTATATGTGAAGAAGGTTGTAATATGTTTTGATTAATTTCTAAAATATGAAACAGATTCACATTTCAGATTCTCTGAAAATGAGTCAACTTGTATATTTTTTGAGAAAATTACACTTTGTTTAGAGTTCTTTTCTAAGCAACAGTCCATGAGTGGTTTGCAAATGTGCAGAATGTGTTCCTCCTGCTGTGTAGCTGCACCCACCAGGTCTCAACCCATGGCCTTGACATTCGTGGCCATGCCCTGAGCCTCCTTCTTCACCGCAGGGCCCAGCCCAGTGCTGCTCCCACTCAAGGCATCACATCTTCTTTCCTCAGGAAGAGTGGCCAACACAGTTGAAGATGATGACTGAGATCTTACTGGTCGAATCTGTAAAAAAATAAAAATAAATATGTAAACAATGATGATGTATATTCGTTTTAAGTAAATATTAACTGTAAACCTTTTGGTTTTTATTCAAGCTTATAAAGTCAAACTGCTCTCCAACATATTTTTTCACTACTGACCCAATGGAGGGTCCTTACAAATGTTGTCCTAGACATTACAAAATGTTGAAAAAGATTAATACTGAGTGAAGAGAGGTTAATTTTGATTTCACAGTTCAATGGATCACATGTGTGATCTGTCAAACCTAGAGTTGTTTGACTCGCCTGTACCAAGGTCCATTGTACTATGTCTTAGCTAAGTCTGGGCAGAGTTTGCGGAGTTTTACTCCGCGGAACTCTGCGAAGTGCCAGAAAAACTCTGCTGTGCTCCGCAGAGTTCACCCAGCGGCAGAGTCTGTTAAGTCGCGCTGCTTGCACTGATTTTTAGTTTGTCCCACGCTTTGAATTCAGCACAAACGGCACTACACGTTCCACCAGAGGACGCTGCTGCTTTCTGCCAGATCGAGTACACATTCTACTCGAGCGACACCTTCCTCAACGCGAATGGCAGATTTGTCAACGCAAGCGATCGCGACCTGCCGCAACCGCCCACGATGAGAAATCTCGCCGGGAGGAGGTCCAGAGTGTGAATTTTTCTCGCGAGCGCTTACCAGCTTATTGATGGCAAGCCGCTCCAGAGAAAAAACTCCGCTCCGCCTCCCTTCGCTGAGTTTTTTGGAACTCCCCATTCCGCACGGAGTGGGAGGGAAAAACTCTGCAAACTCCGCCGGCGGAACGGAATTCTTCCCCCCCATAGTCTTAGCAACTGTCTGTGAAGTTGAGCCCCTAAAACAGTTGTATGTAAATATTATCAAGGTAGAAACAATCCTAGCCTTCTTATGTGAGCCTATACACTCCAATATGATTGCAACATTTATTGTAGTCCATTTAACATATGAATATTCACAATGAGTCCTTTTGAATTGAAGGAGAAATAATAGTGCCATATTATTAAGACTGAAAAATATTGCTAGGCATTATTAAGGTGTGAATGAAAGACATCTGTTTTAACTAATTCCACATCATTCTACCATCCTGTCACTCTGCCATCCCCCTTTTGTAGAGTTGGATCTTTTAGCTAAATACACAGTGGAGGTTCAGCACTACCGCTATTTTATTACATACTGTCTGCCATAGTATTTTCCCCAAAAAATTGAGACTTGAGTGAGACAGCTGAAACCCTCTGTTCAACAGACATATGTCACTTTGCGGTGGTTTTGAAAGAATTACGAAGGCCAAAATAAAGTAGTAGAAAGGTACATTTCACACTTTCACATTTTGGTGAAATATTATTAATTAAAATTTGCTTTTAAATGCCTTGATTTAGTCTAGAAAGGTGAAAGTGATTATATTAGTTAAAATCATACAATTCCGCTGTCATTAGGGAGACCTAGAGAAAAATCTAAGGGGGGCAATTGACTATGGTTTGGTGCAATGCAGCTCAGCACCCATAGTTGCTATGTTGGGTAAATGGAGAGAGAAAAACAGCACTATATCTACCGCGATATGGTGCTGTTTTTCTTTCCCCCAGCGCTGGAGCATTTTTGGCTGCCATGCACCAATGCACACTCCGTTGCACCATAGTGCAAGGGTGCCTGCATTCTGTGAAGCATGGGTTTTTTACTGGAAGGAAAGTCTTCCAGTACAAAAACTATTATTTAATACTTTTCCAACTTGTGTGTGTTCTGTACAGTCCAGAATACACAGAGAGAGAGTTGGACAAATTAGGAGGCTTTTAAAAGTTGCTCTACTGTTACACCTGCCTTAAGGATGCACATTTTTGGTGCAAAACCTTGACTACAAAAGTTAGTAGATTGGGATTTGCATCAAAACCCATGTATAGATGCATGGTCACTCCCATGTACTACCCATGTCATCCCCTGATGCAAAGTAGTGCAAGTTAGCAGATAGTGCTACTTTTCTTTAATTTTGGCAACTTGTCAACTCAAATTATGATTTGCTTTGGAAAGTAAATCCCATCACAACACTTTGCACTGGGTTTGCATCAATATTGCATCAATATTGTGACACAAACTGGTCTTAACGTGTTAGTAAATCTGGGCATAAGTTTCAGCAACCGATCTGCTGACTTCAGAAGGACCTCTAATAATGGCCTGCTGTAATGGTCTGCTGGACTGCACCATTTCTGCTAATTTCAGAGTGACCTTTAGTAATAATCTGAGGTACTACACCTTTTCTGCTACTTTAGAAATATCTCTAGTAATTACCTCAGGTCCTGTACCCTTCTGCTAATTTTAGAGGGACCTCTGGTAACAACTAGAGGTAATGTACCCTTGCTACTCACTTCAAAGGGACCTCTAGTAATAACCTAAGATGCTTCACCCTTCTTGCTCACTTCAAAGTGATGACCTGAGGTACTCTACTCTGTCTACTAACATCAGGGACATCTAGCCAACATCCAGGTACTGCAACCTAGTACTACATATGATGGAATGAGATGGGGTGCATTGCCATGAGCCCAAACATATTTATATGTGGAAAAGGTGTACTCTTATAAAATATGGGACCCAATTTACGAGAAACTAATGCAGCGTGGTGCTGCAAGTAATTTTGGTGCGCCACGCTGCGTTAGTTTCGAAGCACAGGGATGCAACATATTTTCAACAATATGTTGCATCTCTGTGCTTTTCCCTGCTCTGGCGCACAAACTGCTGCAATGGGCAGGCACCCTTGCACCATGGTGCAAGGATGCCTGCGTCAAGGGGAGATTGTTTTTGTGCAGGAAGGGGCACCTTCCAGCACAAAAACAATCATTTGAGGTGATTTCCTCTTTCAATGCCTGCTGTAGAATGCAGCGCGCATTGAAAGAGGAAAAAGCAAGGAGAAATGAAAACATTTCTCCTCATTGCGCCTCGCTACGCTACCCCTAGGGTGGCATAGCATTATGACCCATTTCCAGGTTTACGATTGCTCGTAAATCTGGAAATGCATCAGTGAACCTAGGTGTTGAGTGGGAACACCCACAGCAACACCCATGTCACGCCCCTAACACGCAAAGTGTTGCATGAAAAGGGGTGATATTTGCAAGCACACGTAAAGCCATGCAGGGTGGCTTTACGTGTGCTTGTAAATATCACACAGTAGGTAATGCCGCCGGTGTTTCACGCAATGTGACGCTTGGCAGCGCAAGGGGTTCGTAAATAAGCCTCATGGTGTTTTTTTCGTTGATATGTTTTTAAATTGAATGTGGCAGTAGTACTTAGTGAAGGTGCAATATGACTTTATGCTGAGCAATAGTGCATGATGTTGAAAATCCTGAAATGCATGAATGATTACTGAGTGATAGTGTAAATCTCAATAGCCGTCCTCATTAATAAGTAATTTTGCAAATGTGCTTAGGCAGCCAAGTCTTTCAAGTAATGGTGCAAAGCTGGCGTCACGGTCAAGATTTCCCAGAGCGAATCTAAAGAAGCAATCAAGATGAATGAGCGAGCGTGCAAATCTAAACACGCTCTAAAATTACTGAGTGAAGGAGCAAATTTAAACATGCACTGATTATTACAAAGAAATGCTACATAGATAACATGCAGCTACGATTAATGAATGATGATTGGGCAAACCTGAGCAAAAATTAATAATTTATAAGAAATGGAGCAAGTTTCATTATGTGTAAGGGTGGTAATGGTAATACAGATGATAGGCATTCTTAGCACAATGGTGCCTATTTTTGCAACATGTTGGCACTGGCACTGGCATAATAGTAATTGTTGATATATTTTACTCACCCTTTGAACATTGGCATCAACCTTTGTGTAATGCTTATGCTGGTATAATATTAGAAATTATTGGCACTTTATAACAATGTTACTACTTCTGCCTGAGGTCTTAGCCTGTAAAATTGGTGTAACCTCTCTTTTTTCATCCATGCTGCTCTCCCTCATTAATCCATTCATGCTCACACAAATTCATTCAGCCATCCATAAGTGCACTCACTAATTCAACTGTTCACCCATCTAAGAACTCATTCACCCTAGTCTTAGCAATGTACTCAATCACATATGCGTTCGGTGATCCAGACACTCACTCATCCATCCAACTGTTGACTCATAAACCCATTCACCCACTCAGTCATTCACACAAATAGACAATGAAGAATCACTTTCACATATAAAGTAGCCAGAGCTATTCACTTTTCCAATGCTTATTTTTGTTGTGGCACTGAGTAGTCACAACAAAAATATGTCAATTTAATTAACCACAGTTTCACTGGGGAAGATTTTTTAAAGAAAAGTGATGCACAGTGGCCGGGTGGCATGCGAGTTTTGAGGGGATTAGTTTTATTTCTAAACACCAAACAAATGGCAATTTAATGTTTCCGATTCTACCAGCTTGGCCTTTTCATAAATTTCAAAATATAGTTATTGGCTTTGAGTGGGTCGTAAGAAAGAGCGCATCGGAGATTACAACAGCAAGGAGTAAGTGGCAATACACTACTACCTCCATAGCCTGTTTGCCAGATTCTTCCTAATATGAGCAGTTCAGGGTTACCTATCATTAGATTTGATTAGGGCTATGCAAGAATTGAGTCACACTTCTGCCAACCCAAAGCCAATCACAGTAAATCCATTGCTTAGATGGAATTAACAAATGGAATAAAATACTCTCCAATGACTGGAATGGTGTGCTAAGTGGCAGGTGATGGGAATCACTTGGCTGTTGGTGAATGGTTTCCCTATATGAATCCCTGCTCCTAAGTGTTCATGTGAAGCTGTGGTTAGCCACAACTTCGCCCACAAGAGAAACCACATTTTCAATATTATATACAACGAAGTCATAGTTGTTGCTTATTTATCTTATGCAGCTACCAACCATTGACAAAGCCAATAGTCCTGGCTTGTTGTAGGTGTAATGTTACTTGTTGTATTATATATCTGGATGAATGGACAGAAGCAGCAAAATACCAGTGGGGCAGCACACTATGCCAAACACAGATTTTTAGCTTAAGTGTTTTAAGCCACGCCCTTATTTACAGCGGCCACGGCCCTAAGAGAGACCCCTAGTTTTTCCATCCCACTTAAAGCCCTGGGTAGGCCACTTTCTGCTTATCATTAATAATAGGTTTATTTCGAACGTATGACCTACAACATAAATTATCTTTTTTTTTATTTGGAATTGTCTCAAGCAGATAATTTTAACGCGTTCCATCAAGTGTTGGAATTCGAAGTTAAGCACATTTACGTATTAACTTTATAGACATAAGAATCCCCGGCACACCTCAGTTCACAAGGATTGTCTCATAAAGAATTACAATGGCAATAAATAATTTCACAGAAATTGAAGAGTTGGCTAGCTTGCTTGTTTGCCACCTGGAGGAAATCTGGATTCCAGTGACTTGAAATGTTTACCATTTTATTGCTGTTCAGTTATAATTAATTGAAACCGTCTTATCCCTTAACAAAGTGTACAAAATCGCGCAAATTTCAAGAGGTCACGAACAAGGGCGAGCGTAAGAGGTCGAATCAGAGGTTGTATGCTAATTCGGCTGGTAGCGAATATATAAAGGGGTAGAAGCACTCGCGAATTTACCTACTTCTAGAGATATTTTAGGTTTAGCTACACTACTCCACTAAAGCCATGTCTCATCTGCCTTTAACAGAGGAAATTAGCATGTCTGTGCGCACTTCAGCGGCGTGGTACACTTTCGACACCGTTTGTTCCACTATGTGCGATAGGACTGTTGGGTTTGCTAGCGTGGCAGACTCCTTTACCATGTATCGTATTGTCGCAGTTGTCATATTTGCTCTGTCTTTGAGTTCTAGGAAAGAATTCAACTGACACACACAACCATTCCTGGTTAAACAATCAAGCCATTAGCGCACCTGCCACAGTGTGTCACTCTAACGGCTCCCTTCACACGGTCACACGGTTACGAGCGTATATCACAGGGTGGCAGGGAAAACGAGCTGGGAATTACCGCAAATAGGGGATTTCCAGCTCATCTTTCCAGCGTTTGAACAGCAAATGCTCAAACGCCCCGGGACCTCCACCCAGCCTCTACGAGCTTTCATGTTTTCTTTTTGGGGGAGGGGATTTGTGGGGGAGAGGGGTCAAAAGTGCCTTTTCGGCACAAGGCCTCATAGTATGACATTTATTTTTTTTACGTGGAAGATCTATATTAGGGACATGAGAAATTTCTATAATTTTACAAATATGTAGTTGAAAGGAAATAAGGCGAATCAGCAAAAATCACACTTTGAAAGTGCAGTAAATTAACCGAAATTCACAATATATTTAGACTTCCTTTTATCTGCGTTGGCAATACAAACAAATAATGTTGAAACATAGATCTAATTTCCCTTCAATTCCTGTCAATTAAATTTCATTTTCCTTATCAAAATCTCACACTTTCATATCCTTAGTTCAGCCGAATATTGCATAGATATTCGTGTCCCTTACACTGAATACATGGTACCCATTCTATCTGCCCTCCTTAACCACTTAAATGTGTAACTGGGCCTGTATTATGTAACGGTCGCACTGTACCTGTTTGTTCCTCTCTTTCGCATAGAGCCATGCCCCGAGCAATTGAGGGAACAACAATAACTATACCGGGCCATTCCGGCAGCGCTCTTGTCCCTTCGGGCAAAATTATACAGGGGAACACCAACCCAGTGCTCCATCAGCCGGGCAGCCAACAAACTCCAGTATTACTCTCTTTACCCCAGAGTACAACTCTAAAGGGATCTGCGACACCCTGAACAGAGGGAACATTCTCCAACTACTGGCCACAATACCAACCTTAAGAGACATCAACACAACCGATCTTCTCTTCATAGAATTTTTAAAGGCAGACAGGGCCCAGGTTATGGAATCCACCAAGGCCACCTGGGGATCAACGAACATTGCAAAGAAAGTCCTGAACGAATGGGACATTTTTAAATCATGGGGCATACGAATTTCACAGTATCGCAACATTGGATACCCTCTCCCACTACTTGCCAACAAGCGGCAGGGAACCACCGGCAACAGAGAAAAAACATCCTCGGTGCTTAGGGGAGCTTTAGGCCGGTCACCCCAAAGGGAGCAGGCACCGGGCATCCAACTTGGCCACAATCACCATCATCCAACGCTTCCCGTAAGCACTCAGATTCTCAGAACTATCAACATAACTGGACCGACGCAATGACAAAAACCCGCACACAACATCCAGGAAAATTATGACAATGCAACTCTGAGACTATGCTCATGGAACATCAATGGGCTGAACAGTAAGGTAGCTGAATTCCTCGCATACTTAAAAACCTTCGACATTGTCCTTTTGCAGGAAACATGGTCAGAGGATCCATATCAACTACAGGGGTACATTTGCTTCCATGCTCCGGCACTGAGAAAATCAAAATATGGTCACCTATCTGGGGGCCTAGCCACCTACATCGCCATAACAAAATTTGATATAGCACAAGAAATTCAATATCCACTGCCATCAGTAAACTCAGTCAAGATCCACCTAAACCTCAATGGCCATAAAGACGAGGTGCTAGTGGTCAACACATATATAAATCTAAGACGGAAAAAACAAGAGTCAAAACAATTAATCGATTACCTGCTCACTATCTTTAGCTCTCAGAATACCACCAACCTCATCCTCTCCGGGGATTTAAACCAGCAAATCCTAGGCACATCGTCAAACGACGACATACAGGCTCAGTCCTTCTACTGGAATATACCAACCCAAAATAAAGGCAATTATGGCAGACCAACCAAGCTAGGGAAAGAGCTGCTAGAAGATCTGGAGCACATTAATCTAAGAGTTTTAAATGGAAGATTTACTGACGACTCCCCTCCGGCCGCTTCATTCTACTCGGAAACTGCAAATTCCATCATAGATTACACTTTAGTCTCCCTTTCACTCTTCCAATACGTATCAGGATTTTGCTTAGGAGACAAAGGGGACAGTGATCAACGGCCCCAGGAAGACTCAATCCAAGCATTCCCGCACAAACTGACGGTTCCATGTTTAAATATCAATGTTAAAAATATCGATGAAAAAAATATTGATGTAAAAATATCGATAACAAAAATATCGACTCCCTATACTTAAACAGGTAAGTACAATAATATTGACACAAAAATATGGATGTAAAAAATATAGAAGTAAAAAATATCGACTTTAAAAAATAACATAACTTAAATTAAATTGATTAAATAATATTAATATTATTAACAAAATAAATTAAATTTAATATATATTTTAATTAATTATAACAAATAAACTTAATTTAATAAATATAAACACAAAAAATGTGTACATATACATATATTTACTTACATACATTTTATTAACTATTATCTTTATTTAATTTATAAACTTTTTTAATTATATAAAAATTAAATATACACATATATAAATAATTTAAAATAAAATAAAATATTCTATATTTAATTAACACATTAAACTATTTAAAAAAGAATAATACATACATTTAATAACAAAATAAACACATTAGTAGTGAAAACGTTGGATAGCGAGGGGGTAAAAATTACTATTCCCACTCCAGTAAGTGCAACAGTAGGGAAAGCGCTGGATAGCGGAGGGGTAATAATGACTATTCCCACTCCAGTGAGTGCAACAGTAGGGAAAGCGCTGGATAGCGGAGGGGTAAAAATGACTATTCCCACTCCAGTGAGTGCAACAGTAGGGAAAGCGCTGGATAGCAGAGAGGTAAAAATGACTATTCCCACTCCAGTGAGTGCAACAGTAGGGAAAGCGCTGGATAGCGGAGGGGTAAAAATGACTATTCCCACTCCAGTGAGTGCAACAGTAGGGAAAGCATTGGAAAGCAGAGGGGTAAAAATTACTATTCCCACTCCAGTGAGTGCAACAGTAGGGAAAGCGCTGGATAGCGTAGGGGTATAAATTACTATTCCCACTCCAGTGAGTGCAACAGTAGGGAAAGCGCTGGATAGCGTAGGGGTAAAAATTACTATTCCCACTCCAATTAGTGCAACAGAAGGGAAAGCGCTGGATAGCGGAGGGGTAAAAATTACTATTCCCACTCCAGTGAGTGCAACAGTAGGGAAAGCGCTGGATAGCGGAGGGGTAAAAATTACTATTCCCACTACAGTGAGTGCAACAGTAGGGAAAGCGCTGGATAGCGGAAGGGTAAAAATTACTATTCCCACTCCAGTGAGTGCAACAGTAGGGAAAGCGCTGGATAGCGGAGGGGTAAAAATTACTATTCCCACTCCAGTGAGTGCAACAGTAGAGAAAGCGTTGGATAGCAGAGGGGTAAAAATTACTATTCCCACTCCAGTGAGTGCAACAGTAGGGAAAGCGCTGGATAGCGGAGGGGTAAAAATTACTATTCCCACTCCAGTCACTGCAACAGTAGGGAAAGTGCTGGATCCCACAACAATAAAAAACAAAAACATCAAAATTTATATTAAATTTAATTTCCAATATTAACATAATTAATATTTACATTTAAATATATTATTATTAACAAAGATAATAAAAAATCATTAATTACACATTAATTAACACTATAATATCCACAACACACACCTAAAATTAATTACACAATTACAATTAATAATTACTAATTAATTAATGGAAATTAATTTAAAAATATTTAATAAATAATCAATAAAAAATTATTTACTTACCACCCTTCCCACCATTTACACATATAAACACCACAACACACACCTAAAATTAATTAAACAATTAAAATAATTATTTATTAATTGATTAATTGAAATTAAGTAACAACGAATTATCAAACAATTATTAATTAATCAATTAACACATTTAACTCTATAATTTCACAATTATACATATTGATTATTGAATAAATTGTATATAATTAAATTACTTCCCACCCTATTCCCCTATAAACCCACAACCCGCTACAGAACTAAAAACGCAAAATTCAATTAAAAAAAATGTATTAACTACTATAAATAATTAATTAAATCTATATAATTAAATTACTTCCCACCCTATTCCCCTATAAACCCACAACCCGCTACGGAACTAAAAACGCAGAATTAAACTTAAAATAAATTAATAACTAGTAAAATTTTAAAACATAATAAAATGACAAACAATTCTCATTAAAAACACTAAAATAGATAACATTATTAATAATTCGATATTTTTGTCAACTATATTTTTGTAAACGATATTTAAGACGTCAATATTTTTGTAATCGATATTACTTACCTGTCAGTCGATATTCTTGTCAACTATATTTTTGTTGTCGATATTTCTTCCCCACGATATTTTTGCGGCGATATTTATGTCCCACGATATTTCTCCGTCGATATTCCTGCTCTGCACCCAAACTGATGCTTAATCCAGTGGGCAGGCATGCATGCCACACAATAAACTTAAAAAGAATCAAGTCATCTCTTGTAAATTCCGGGGAGGTGCTCCTGGCTGCAAAAACACTGCTACGTGATCATACAAATTTCAGTGCCACCCGATCAGTTCATGGGAAACCTTCACAGTTACACTTGCAAGTTCCTTTTCGACTATAGCCAGATACACCCCTTCAAGTGACCCAACAGTTGAGGGGAGGGCCACGAGAGCACAGCGAACCGAACTAAAATTGCTAAAAAAATCGGTAAATAAAACTCTCAGAGCGCTGAGGCTTTACCCTGGGAACGTGGGCCTAAACCATAAACTCCGCCAAAGGAAAGCCCAAACCGAAAAACTCAAGAGGGATATCAAAAGGTCCAACGAAATTGCATTCTGGGCAAAACTCTACCATGACTCCCAAGCGACCAACAGCACGCGTTTCTGGGCCACCGTCAACAAAATTTTACAACCGGCACAGGGAGGCCTTATATTGTATATCACAGAGAACTCATGGACAACTTTTCTAGAATCCCACTTCAATCAGCAAACATCTAGTCAACAAGCAATTCTGGATAACCAACTGATCCATCAAATGCAACCTGAAAGGAACCCAGAGGAAGAGGCAAAGGGAAACGAAGTGACAACAATTAAAAAACAAATCTCAAAAGGAAGGAGAGAAGGGGCCCCGGGGCCTAACGGGATTCCACCAGCTCTCTTTAAACAAGACCATGAGTACTGGTCAGAATTATTGGCCCCCCTCTTTCACACCATCAGACAGTCCGGACTTCTACCCGCTTCATGGAAGGGATCCATAATTTCTCCAATTTTCAAGGCCGGCGACAAAACCTCTCCAAAAAACTATCGGCTGATTGCACTATTAGACAGAGAGGCAAAATATTTCGCCGGCACTTTACTCACAGAGCTCCAGGACTGGGCTAAAGAGAAGGAAAGAATCCCCCCTCACCAAACAGGGTTTTGCAAAGATACAGGAACATCAACCAACACACTAACTATGTCACTGCTTATTGACAAGGCGAAATCATCCAACCAGGGGATCCACTTTTGTTTCATCGACTTCAAGGCAGCCTTCGACAATGTCAACCGAGCAAGACTGTGGAGAAAGCTGGCCTCCTGGGGAATTCCGTCATCTCTTTTGAATCTTTTAATACACCTCCATTCCAATACATGAATACAGGTAAAACTAGGTAACGGCTCCCATCTTTCAAGGCGTATACCAACCAACAAAGGGCTCAAACAGGGATGCGTGCATGCGCCAACACTGTTTAACCTGTATACAGCGGATATGACATCAATCCTCGGCACCTGCAATGCGCATGCCCCATGGCTTGGAGGCACAGTTATCCCCAGTATCTCGTACGCCGATGATGTTGTCCTAATAAGCCACACTCAAGTCGGCTTGCAACGCTTGCTCAATAAAATGCATGAGTACGCCACGGAAAACCACTTAGAAGTTAGCATATCAGAAAGGCAGTGAGTAAGAGGTCGAATACTATTTGCAGACAAGTCCATGGATTAAAACTTTTTTCTTTTTGGATGAGAGAAACACTTTTTCCATGTTAAGAATGATTTAATTTCTCTATGCATGTTTAGCATACTATATAATGTGCACTATGTGGGGTTTGGTATATCTGTCATAGGTTTCAGTGTACAAAATGCTTTTGTTCTGGCACTGGTTTTTACAATTCACATATGGTGGTGAGAGAATGTGTAACACATCAGAGATACTAACTATTTTTTGAAAATGCATATGAGTGGCATAATTGCTTAGTTATGGTATAGATATTGTTTAGGAGAAATGTAAGATATCTCCTTGGGCTTTGCTTTTTCTTAAATGAAAATAAATTAATTTGATTATATTATTATTTTCTCCACATTGTTATTTCAGACTGGTTCCCCCCTTCATCCACCCGTTATAAGTGAGAAAATAACAGGTCCTGAAGAAGATGGATTAATTATTTATAGATTCCATCGAAACGTACGTCGACCAGCTAGAGTGTGACACCCCAGTGTTCAACACAGTCGTTAGGGGTTGATTTTATCGCCCGCCTTTTTTCCATCAGTACTACTGGGGTTGCTCTGGGATGTCAAAGTGTGTTTGTATTGTGTGCATGGGTGGCAGTTGTAGACTGTGAGAGGTATGTTTGGGTGTGGGGATGTGAAGTATGGCTTTGTTTCATATGTTGTAATTTTATTCATGTTATTTATTGTGGCCCAGGAATTATGCTTGTTCCTTGGTACATGGTGCTAATTTTGTGCAAAAAGTTGTTTTTTGAATATTATAAAATTGTTTTGAGTATGAAATATTTTATAAACAAATTATCAAAAAAAAGAAAAAATATGAAATAAAAGAATGATTTACTAAATTTTGGTGTGGAGAATAATGTTTTTTTGATGCCCTATTATTGAGCTTGTGTAGCCAGTTTATAAAGAAATATAGGTCTAGAGGGTTCATATCTATTGTTGAACCACTTAGAAGTGAACATCAATAAAACAAAAACTTTGACAATAAACGGCAAACGACGGACCCACTCTTGGTACTTGGAAAAAACTCCAATCGCGAACACCCCTGCTTACAAATACCTAGGCGTAACCATCGATGAGGGCGGTCAGTTTGCCAACCAACTTGAGGCTATCAGGAGGAAGGGGATGACAATAGCAATAACACTAAGGAAGGGGATGACAATAGCAATTGAGGGAACAAAGCCTTGAGATAACATCAGCTTTATATGTGCCAGGCGTGGCAGGTGCAGGTAAGAGCAGTGGGGAGGGGTGGGGGGAGTTGACAGACAAGGAAGAGGGAAAATAAAATGTAAAAAAAAGAAAACCACTTACCTCGTGCTCGCCACATCGCCGAGTCGGAAATGCAGCGAGCACAAGGTAACTTTTTTTTTTTTTAATTTCATTTTCCCTCGTCGTCTTGTTTCGACTCCCCCCCCAATCTACTTTTCTTACCTGCACCGTGCACCGCTGATATGTACACCAAAGTCATCTGTATGACAGAAGAGGTGCACAAGCATCTACGGCACCTTCTGTAATACAACAGTGCTTTGTGGTTGCGGAAAATGGGAACACACGACCATTGCGCCCCCGGTGTAGGAAGCTGACTCTATGTATACTATACCAAAATAAGGTATAGTGTGTACAGAGTTCAGTGGATCCCCAGAGGTATAGCAGACGCTAAATTAGATAATCACTAACAGCTCTGTTTGTGGTAGTGTGGTCGAGCAGTTAGGCTTATCAGAGGATGTGTTAAGCATTTATTGTATTCACTCAGGCGAGAACTGATGGCACGCACTCAGAGACTAAATTAAGACCAATTAGGTAAGTATAAAACAAGGTATACTTATGTCTTATTTCTAGAACTAAGCAGAACTTGGCACAGGTAGGTAAAATATAGACTTTCAACTGCAAGACTGTACACAGAAATGCAATTGTACATGAAATTGGAAACATTACAGGTTTGTATTTGCTTTCAAAACAGTTCAGAATACATTAAACTACTTTGGATTACTTTTGAGTTACTTTTCAGTTACATCCACCGTTCTGGGTGATATGCCTAGATATCACATAGTGGGTCCTGCAATACAAAGGTAAGTAAGACAATTTACTTTTCAAAGCACAGTTACTTTTGTTCCACACAAAAAGCAGGTCGACAAGTCTGGTGCTAGTGATGAGGATGATGACGCGCCGAAGCGGTGTCAGCCACCTACCTCATGTGGTTTAGTGCTATCTGGCTAGGACTTTGCTCTTGCCATTGCACAAAGTTTGCCAAAATGGTGAAAGAATCTTGAGGGATCCAAATTATTCTTAGACACATGGCAAATGGTTGTCAAATTTGAGTCTGCCAGAAGCTGAAATGCATTTAGGCACATATTCCTACTAGCAGAAAGCATTGTAGGTAGCAGTTTACCTGAATTCTAGCTGCCTGCTTTCTGACTGACATCTCTCTCTGCCTTCTAATGGCTGAAAGGCCTGGTGGGGGTTGCCTTCCTATTTTTCCTGCAGCTGCCTTCTTCCAGTGACTGACAGCTAGCTGGAAGACTGATTGTTGGCCTGTGGGTGTCTGCCAGACATCACAGTTCAGACCCTATTAGACTTTGGCGCTTCACTATTTTTGTCTCATGAGCCAGACCCTTCATCAAGATCAATGTGGTGGCCTTCATCGGTCTATGTGACGCCATGTCTGTTATCTGCAACAAGAAGTGTATGTAGAATGTGGGCACAAGATTTTGTGGGTTTTCCCTTCGATGAAGATGTGTTTGAGTGAGGCATTTTTCTCGGGCCTTGCTGCTCAACTTCGCCTCTGTGGACAACAATAGTAGAGGTAATATGTGTAGCGGCTCCCACAAGCTCCAGAAAAGCATGAAATGAAAAACTGCCAGGGAAAAAAAAACAAAGAAAAAAACAATAAACCATCTTGGATTTAGCTTTCACCTATATCGAGTCAAATAAATTCTTCCACCTCTAGTTGGGAGCTACGAGGGGACGCCAGAAAGTAGTGGCAGCTCCTGCCTGCTACTGCTGCCAAGGGACCTTCCTATATCCATGGTGCACGGAGCTCCAGACAAGAACAACATTGAGGGCAACACTGCATGGGTGGTGCATCAGCTCTTCCTGAATCTGTCAACTTTCCAGAAAAACTGTAAACCCCAAATCCCTAATAGCTGACATAATCTGTAGCAAAAAAACGGCACCATTTAGAATGGTCTTCATAATTCCAACCCTGGCAATCCATTACAAATATATTTTATAATAAGTATGATGCATCAACTAATTGTAAAATGTGTTCCAGAACCAAGATTGTCAGCTTCACATCAATGTTCATGAAAAAGGTGAAACCATGCTTCAGTCCACTGATTCCATTTATAGAACGTTACTGCTATCTTACATCCATCACACTGGAAACAAAAATAAAATCATCTGAACTCTTACAGAATCCTACTATCTTCATATTACCTTTCAGACTCCCCTGTTAGAATTCATGACACTCCTCCTTTGCTGAAAATAAAATCAAACCTCCGGCAATAAATGCTCCAGACCTCACATAGGGCCCAATTCTGATGCGGTTAGGAAGGCCTCCTAACGGCATTTGCTCCTTCCAAATCGGATCGGGAACGTGTCTTCCCGACCGAGGGCCCAATTCTGATGCGGTTAGGAACAAATGTTCCCATTGAAGTCAATGGGAGTTCAACCAAATCGTATCTGGAATCATCCATTTGCATCCTACTCCGCTGGTCGGACTTTCCCGATCCGAGTGGGTCGGACACCATTTCCCAACCGATTCGGTCGGGAAGCTTTTCCAACCCGCATCAGAATCGGCCCCTCAGTGTCCACTCCAAAAAGCAGTGGTAATGCCAATAGGTCTAGCATTAATGTGCTGAACCCTGAACTCTCTCACAGTGGAGAGGTGTGGTGCAGCGGCCAGGGCAGCTGACTTCAGAGCACAGGGTTCACGGTTCGATCCCTGGCTCCGGCGGCAGCTCAGCTCAGCACCATGTGACTCTGGGCAATAGCTCACTTAATTTCCACTACGGCCCCCAGCACTTTGAGACCCGAAAGGGTGAGTAGCTGCGCTATATAAAAAAAAACGGGGGGGCGGACTCTCCCACATCCTGCACACCCTGCACTCACATGCACAGAGGGCCTCATTTATGATGTTTTACCTAGGGCAGCGCCGCAGGCCTTCCTGCTGCACTACCCTACGGTAAAAGAAAATGGCAGGATTGTGCCGTATCTATCAGATACGGCGCAATCCTGTCCTTTTCCCTGCACCGGTGTACAATGGGCTGCCGTGGACCAAAGAAGGCACCTTTGCACCATGGTGCAAGGGTGCCTGCGTTGCGGCAATGATTATTTCTGTGAAGGAAAGGAAACCTTCCTGCACAGAAACAATCAGAAGAGGCTCTTTCCTCTTTCTATGTGTGTGCAGCACACATAGAAAAAGGAAAAACAAGGAAAATTAAAGATATTTCTCCTCGTTGTGCCTCCCTTACACTTCCCCTGGGGAGGCGTAAGTTTTTGGCTCAGCCTCAGATTTACGATTTCTCATAAATCTGGGGCAGTTTAAAAAAGCCATGGATGTTGCTGGAAACGCCCCCATCAACACCCATTGCACGCCCCTTTAACGCAGAAAACTGTGTTAAAGGGAGCCATATTTACGAGGCAGCATTTAGCCAAAAAAAGTGGACTTAGTGCTGCCACGTAAATATGGAGCAGGCTCCTGCGCCATGGAACGTCAAAAAGTGACGTTCCCGTGGCGCAAGGGGCCTCATAAATGAGGCCCAGAGTCTTTTACAATGGGTGCACTGGAATTAGTAGCGAGAATCACAAAAGTTAGTCTGTCTGCGCTGGTGCGATGGAACATAGGCACCACCAAGAGTGCACCAGAAGAGGAACAAAGCACGTAAGAGGGCATGCTAGGCAGAAGGCAAGAGCTTAGATACTCTAGACAAGTGTCAGCAGGAGACCTGTGCACCATGCCATATATCTTAAACAACTTCTGTTTATTTTTTCACCCTCATGTTCACGGACGATACTCTTCTCCTCTCTAAATCTCCAATGGTATTCAGAAATTGCTGAACCGTTTTGAGACCTTTTGTATGGAGAGGGGATTAGAGATCAATGTGAACAAGACAAAGTTTATGGTTTTGTACCCAGGGCATTCAATCAGGGCTAATCCAGACTAGCAGGGATTCCCCTCGAATGCGTCCGTACCTTTGATTATTGGGGTATAACATTGACAGAGCACCTGGGGTGGCATCCACATATTATGCAGCTCAGGCTTAAGTTGGAAGAAGTGGTGGGAGGAATTATCAAATGCTTTAAAGCTCCCAGTTGTGCCCGACCCAGCGTGCTCTGCACATTTACAAGCATCAAGCCCTGGGGTCTGCATGCTAGGGTGCTGAGCTGTGGGGCCATCTAGACATGAAGCCTTACTTGCAGTGGAAAACCGCTTTATGCGGCATATGATTGGTCTCCCAATAAGTACTCTTATCCTCTCACTTCGATTGGATCTTGGGTTGAGACCACTTTCTGATAAAATAGCATTGCATCATCTATTATACTGGAGGAGACTTTGGTTTAGCCCAGAGCTCATTTCCTATCGTAAAGGCCTTGAGGAAATGTTGTCTATAGCTGGTTCGCCCAATATTCCATGGCTGAGGTACATTAAAGCTACTTTATTAGATTTAGGGCTTGATAGCCTTTGAAGTAGCCCAGGTGTGTCAAGGGCAATTACCAAGCCATCACTTAAATCGACGTTCTCGTGCAATAAAGACCATATTTTACATACTCAGTCAAGATTTGACCCTTTAACTGAAGCTTTTCTAATAGTTAAGGACACTTATGGCTGGAGATTTTCTTGACGAGATTGAACCACCTCTAGCCAGACGGTTGTACATACAATTCTGGCATGGAACTTTGCCTCTTGGTTATTCTACAATAAAATGAGCCCACCCTAAGAAAGACTATGTAGGCCAGTGCTTAATGAGTGGTTACTCCATAGAAATTGTTGAACATGTTTTGTTCGTCTGCCCAGCTTATACCAACTGTAGGAGGATTATTCCATTATGTAGGAACCTGGGAGTTAGAGAGTTTAAAGAAGCTGCTAGGATGTTGAGATTTGATACCAATCGCTTAATTGGGTTTTCCCTAAGCAGGTTTTTGTTGGGAAGGTGTAGATTAAGGCAATTGTTGCAGGTTGCCCCAAGTCTAGTTGATAGGGGTGACCAAGTAAATGATTAAAGATATGCTCACAATTATGGCGACCTGGCACATTCCTTGGATCGGATAGTGTGCTGTTGGAATACAATTGAGTTTTTCTTCATTTTCTATTTTGTACAGTCGGAAGCTTGTTAATAGTATCTCTAAGGGGCTCCTCCGATTATAGTAAGGAAGCATTGACATCCGGTAACCGGGGAGCACCTTAATTTGGGCAGTTTGTGGGTGACATATAAAATAATTCGATAAACCAAGCAATACTGTAATCCTATAATCCAAATAGCTGCCTGGATCACCAACCTTCTCCATTTAACTCAGTAGAAGAAATACATTTCATTAAGCTCGTCAAAAGGGAGTAACATCTACCAACAATCTTGTTGAAAATCTGGCAGACGTAAGGCCAGCATTTAATAATCCATAAAGCAAACCTGTTGGCTATTGCCTCAAAATAAATAAACATGTCTGTTGGACCTGGCCCTCTCTGCAGGGTCAATCCCAAACAATATGCCTTCACCCCTCCTGTTTTGCTGAATTAGTTTTTGTTGGCCTTAGGACTCTGTGCTGTTTACCACTGCTAACCAGTGCTACAGTGTTTGTGCTCTCTCCCTAAACATGGTAACATTGGCCGACACCTAATAGGGACATTATTTCACTATTTACTTATAAGTCCCTAGTAAATGGTACTACATGTACCCAGGGCCTGTAAATTGAATGCTACTGGTGGACCTGTGCCACCCACTACAGTAGTCCCTTAAAACATGTTTCAGGCCTGCCACTGCAGCCTGAGGTATAGTTTTAAACTGCCATTTCGACCTGACAAAATAGACTTTTTGCCTGGCCCAAACCTTCTTTTTTTATACTTATAAGTCACCTCTAAGGAAGACTTTCAAAGCTCCGGTGTCCCGGTGCATGGCATTTAAAAAGTAGGACATGTGGGTTTAAGTCTTACATGTCCTGGAAGTGAAAAACTCCTAAAGTTGTTTTTCACTATTGTAAGGTCTACCTCTTCCATAGACTTACATTGGGTGCCTTATTACATTTAATAATTAATAACTTTGGATTTGGAGCAGGTACAAATGTACTTCTTGGTCTCTTTTGAATTGTAATTTAAAATCCTCTTTAATGGTAAAGTTGGATTTTAGTTACAATTGTAAAAATGCCAATTTTTGAAAGTGTCCATTCCTGTGCCCAAATCCACAGTGTCTGTCTGCCAGTAGCCTGGGTCATTTTACTTGGCTATTGTAGGTTGTGTATTGCTATGTTGTTACCCCGAAACCGGTCCCAGGATGCTTTTTTCCAGTCCAAAGAGGACCTGGCTTGGCAGTTCGGGCTGGACTGTTCCCATGAGGAGCAGGGTCAAGACTGATTTGCATATGGCTGTCTCTGAACTGGGCTAAAGAACGAAGATGAATCCAACCCAGAACTAATAATGACTGGGGGTGAGTGTCTGAAACTTTTCAGCACTCCGTCCATCATCTCATTGTGTTTGGTTTGTGTATTGCTCTCAGACAGTGAGACAAAGGGGACTAGGTGTGGACTGCCTGGGACGTCCTGCTAGGATTGTTGGGAGCAGAACTGTACCCAACCCACTAGGCTAACTTCAAAGGGCTTTGCCTCGTGCACACGTAAACAAACCTGACACCAGGCCTGCTCTTGTCACCCCAAACATTTTGGAGCCAGGCTCAGGAAGAGGAGACAATAAGGTTATCCTACACCCAAAGACTGGCACTTGGAATAAAAGGCGGCACTCTCAGACACCAAATTAGAACACTACTCGACCTGTGGAAGACTCAGAAGAAGGACTGCTCTGCTGCTGTAAGGACTGCCCTGTTACCCTGCTGCAGGGAGGGCTGCCGTACTGCTCTGCTGTCTGAGCGAGGAAGCCAGGACGTGCTGCTTGAACCCAGGACTACCAGAGTGACTCCAAGGGCTAACTTGCTTGCCTCCTGTGTGAGCTACAGGGACACAATAAGCTCCAGATATCCTGCAATTTACCTGCCTGTGTCTGCTGGTCCATGCTGAAGTTATTCCTGGCCCCCAAGCTGTGCCCACCAGGTGTGGTGCTAAAATGGACTCCTCCTATCAAAATCCCAAGCCTGGGACATAAATCATTTTCCATCAAAAACTGCCTTGAGAACTCATAGGAGGCCCAGAACTATCTGCAAGTGATCCAAAAAAAGTGCATCGCAGGTGGAATTGACTTCACCACAGCTCCCGCTTCATTCTTCTCCGCAGCAACAAGTCTGTTTCTGGGGGACCTTTCGACAATGGTATCTGGTCTAATCCCACTGGAGTGTTTCAAGCAGAAAAACCTCTAAGTCCGAAGGCAAACCTTTTTACCGAGCATGACAACACCAGCACCCCATCGATGACAATAACCTCCTTGGCCTGAAAGGCCAGCTTTTTCCATGCAGAGCTTTTGCCACCATCGTTCATGGCTTCACCGAGACTTTGTCCAGCGTTTCTCCATCATTGATGACTCGTCCTTGGATACAGCCTGGTGCCTGGCCCCACTTAGACTCTATCTTCTCAATAAAACAATTCTGAAATTGTATCTAAGTCCAAAGGTAAGCTGAGATCGTGGCCCAATCCACCCCTTGTACCTAACTTGCAATCCATCACTGTTGGCCATAACTTTTGGCTTTGACTTCGTCCCAAGCAACCAGAGATACCTGTGGTTGGCGCTTTGTTCTTTTTGGTGCTAGATTTCACTATAAACTTTAAAAATTCATAACTTTGGTTCTAGTAATTGGATTGTGTCCATTTTGGTATTATTTAATTTATTAAAATTTAGATTGGTCTGGGATTTTTTCTTGTGTTGTCTTTCCACTTTATTACTGTTTGAGTGCTGCATAAATAATTTACACATTGACTCTAAGTTAGCCTGGATGCTTTTGTGCCAAGCTACCAGAGGGTTAAGCATAGGCTAATTTAGTGACTTTTTTTGTTGCACCCTGACAAGGATTGGGTATGTTATTTGAGTGGGGCTTACACCACTCTCAACTAATGACCCAATTTCGTACAATGTCCAAGTGGTTCTCTGCTTAAAAAGACCCAGCAAATATTTTAAGAAGGCCTGAAGTTTATAATGGCATGAACTTTAAATCTAACATTGAAGATATCTAGCTCTTTCTGGTGCCACACCAAGAAATAGGACAATAGTGGCCTCTTTTTAATTGCATTTGTCAATGAGTTCACAATTCACTGCCCTTTCCTATTGTATTTGTCAGATAGTTAGAAATGTAATATCCCTTAGTATGGTGTTTGCCTTGTAGTTCACAACGTAAACTATTTTCCTAATCTTGTTGCCACAACATTGACCATGCAAAAAGACTTTCTGTTACATTTGCCAGAGCTCACAAAGTAATACCCGTCCTAATTGTACTTGTCAGAGAGTTCACAATATAAAGTCCCTTTCTTTTGTAATGGTCATGGAATTCCTTCCTAGTATGTTTGGAAAGGAGTTTACAATGTAAAATACCTTCCTATTGTTTTCATAAGGGAGTTCATAATGCAAAACCCCTTCCTATTGTACTTGAGAAATCCAGTTCAGGTGATACCAAGGCAGTCTGTAGTTACTGGGCCCAAGTTATGTCAATGAGGGTCATTCTCATTTGGTGTCCTGGAGCCTCTGTTCATTCTGTCCCTCAAACAGGGGACAAAGTATCACCCTTAGCCCTTGGATTTTAAGGTAATGAGGCAGAGTAGGCCAGGGCTGAGCCAGGAATGTATTGTGGGCTAGAAAATCAAAACTCAGCAATGCAAAAATTAACAATAATTCAATGTCTAGCCAATGCTTCTTTCAAAGGATAAATACTACAATGAATACACAATTAAATACTATCCATCTAATTACAAATTTGTGAAAGACTTCAAGTGCAATTGCAAAGTGAAATCCCTGCTAAAGGGGGCTAATAGAATCACAGGGTGCAAATCACCTACCTCAAAGAATGATCACAGGGAGCAACTAATCCCCTCTTCATCTAGCCTGTTTCCATTATGTGTGTGGTATCAGATGATAATATGGGTACCAACAAGCTGCAACTATAAAAACAAGTAATGTCCTTTCCTTTGTGGGCCTATTGCAACATATAAAGTATTTTCATGATCAGCAAGGTTAGATCTATAGCTTTTGTCAATTCATTCACAATTTAAAATTAGAGGCCTAGTGCCTTTATCACCACACTTAAAAAAGATAAAGTAAGCCTTTCAGCTTTAACATAAACATGAGAATGTGGTCTCTGCCTAGAGAGACCCAGCAAATAGTTTTGGCAAATATAGGACATCACTCATAAAGGGTCTCTGCACTCATGGCGGAGGCCCCACAGATGTGGGGGAGTCTCCTTTCTCAGGGTGGAATCTCCGCAATGAGATCTCTCATTGCGGAGATCTCCCCCGAGTGCGGAGCCTCTCCCACAACTGCGAGGCCTCTGCCACGAGTGCGGAGACCCTTTGTGAATCAGGCCACCAGAGTTTACATTGGCATGAACATAAAGTTGTTGTTAGGAAACACCAAGCATTTATTGTGGATACACCTAAAAAGTGACCTCTGTACTAAAATGTTTAGTATTGTATCTGTTACAGAATTCACAATGTAAACTCTCTTACTATTGTATTTGTCGAATAATTAAAAATGTAAAGCCCTTTCCTAAGGTGTTTATCGCGGTGTTCACAATATATAACCCCATCCTATTTTATTTGATAGAGGGTTTACAATGTAAAATCTCTTACTATTGCTTTTGTTGGAGAGTTCACAATGTAAAACACTTTTGACTTCATTTGTTAGAATGTTCACAATATAAAGCTTATTCCCATAGTGTTTGGCAAGGAGTTCACAATATAAAATCTCTGACTATCGTATTTGAGAAATCTAAATGAGGGGGTCCCTGGGAGAGATCCCAATGCAGTGAGAACTTTGTGGCCCTAGTTGTGTTAATGGGAGTCTTTCACTTCTCATGACCTGGGGCGTTGGTACTACAGACTGTCAATATGGGGACCAAGAGTCAGTTTTAACAGTTCTCTAGGTACCTAGGAAGAGGAGAACCAGGGTGACTTAGGAAGGTGCTATGACCTAGAAACTCAGAAAAAAGCAAGGAAAAATATTAATAATGATTAAAATTAGGGGTGGGCAGAATGTTTCATTCCGCCTGCTGGATTGGTGGAAATTTGGGCACTCAACGTTAGTTTTTATTAAGGAGTTCCAGCCAAATTCCACCAATTGCCGCATGGCGGAATTTTTCTCTTGCGAGGCTCCAGAAAATGCAAGCTGGAGAGCGTGAAATTTGGTGTACCCTACTGTGATTTTCTAAAGCGGCAGTCGCTGGCCATCGTGAGTTGTCGCAATCAGAGGGCTGCCACTCAAGTAGATTTACTGCCCCTCAAGTAGCTTTTCTAATCAAGCGACAGCAAAATCAACTTGAATGGCCGCGTGCTCTTGTACAACACATGGTGCCATTTGCACTGATTTTTCAGCACTGCTTTCACTACCGGCACTAAATTGCAATGTGAATTGCATCTTTTCCACCAGTTGACAGAACTCCAGTGAATCTCGTGGAGCTTTTATGTAACTCCATAGAATTCCGCAGAGTGATAGTCCACAATTTCTTCCCACCCCTAAATAAATCAATGTTGAGCCAGTTTTTTTTTCTTTAAAATGGAAAAGTTCTTTAATGCACACCCAAATAGAAACTATAATGAAAATGACAAATATTCATGAGATTTCAGGTGGAATTACAAATTGTAATCCCTCCCATGGTAGGCTTGCAGATTAACATGATTGTAGATCATGTTCCCTGAAGAAATATCACAGGGGCCAACTAACCATGTAAATGTAGTCAACCCTTATTCTCTGAGGGGTGCCATGTAACAATTTGAGCACCAGTAGTTTCTAATCATAAAACCCAACAATGGTCCTATATGGGCCTCTTGGAAAGCATAGCTTTTCACAGTTGTAAGAAAGTGGATTATTATTGGGGTGGGTGACAACCACCCTCAAGACCCAATAACACTTCTTGTTGGTGCAAACCTTCAAAGTCACTAAATTAACCTGAACTCAACTCCTTGATAGCTATGGCACACAGTAAACAGGCTTAACTTAGAGCAAAGTGTAAAGTATGTATGCAGCAACGAAACATTAAATAGTCAAAACACCAAATAAATACACATCTAAAACCAAATAAAACAAATAGAGTAAAATTTTATAAACGAAATGACACCAAAGCAACAAAAATCCAATAGGGTAACCAGAGATATGAATTTTTCAACTTTAATTGAAAATAGCTCCATACAAAACACTAACCACCAATGATAGTCTATGGAAGCGGTAAACTGGGACCTAGGTGCGATTTGAGGCTGACCGCGATGGAGCCCCAGCAGCAAACATCAAGTGAATTGGTCCAATGAAAGTCTGGAAGTCATAAAGTTTGAAAAGGTTTCAAAATTTTCTTCTTGTGCCCGATCAACCACAGGAGTACGCTTCTAAGGCCTCCATGATCTCATGGGAAGGCACTTAGAGACTCTCAGGAGAGTGTCAGACAGAAGCCAACATCAAAGTCCAGCCCAGGTCCAGTTGCTACTGGTCAGTTGGACACTCCAGGGAAAATTCCTCCTGCAGCTGTCTCTGCAGCCACACAGGTCACCCAACTGATCCTTGGATTCTTAGTCCTGGTTATAATAAGGAGCAGGTCTAGTCCTGCAGGGCTCCTCTCAGGTGCAGTACTTCAGGGCTCCTCTCAGGTCACAGACAGTAGGCTCTGTCCTCTTTTGATCGTCTGCAGGTCCAGAAAGTGTACTTATGAGGGTGCCTTGGAGTGCCACATTTATGGTTGACACCAGCTAGAGGGTGTGGGTGACTTCCGGGCACTCCCTAACCCATGGGGTAAAAGTTCCTAGGCTTTTCCCAACAATTTGTTTCAGTAGTTGCTATTTTCCTTACTGCAAACTGGCCCAAAATGAAATTTGTCAGGGAAATTCCAAGATGGTCAAAGTCGTCAGTCAGACTTAACTTGAGCTCTGAGAACTAGGGGTATGTAGGGGAGGGTAGTATAGAAATTACGAGTGTCTTCCCAAATCTAACACTAAAATCCAGTTTGAAGCTGTCCCTGGACCTAAAACAAAAAATGAGACTGAAGTCTGGTAAGACATAGCAGGGCCCTTCAGCATACAACAGTGGATATACAAGAACTGTGATCTGGTCCTGTATGATCTCTCTCAAGGGCGCAAAAATTGTGTGTGTGCCCCAGGCACGATTTGACACTGTTATAATGCAACTTAACCTCCAGGAGCATTGGACAGGATAAAGGCAGCTTTCTGAAAGTTACTTTTCTATAACACTTATTGAAAATCCCACTTCACCACTGAATCAGATTTTTATTAACTATTAAAAATAGTGCTTTAATTATTTTTGCAGCAAATCCCAAACCTGTGATTGCAATACTAATATTTCAATCTGTACTATGTTTTTCTATATTGACCTGTCACAGTGAAAATAACTGTGACAGGTCATACTGAATGTTTACACTGCAGCAGTCAGGCTACAATGGTAGGCCTGAAGTCGCGTTTTGTAGGCCCACTCTGTAAACGGCACAATAGGTACAGCAGTCCACAGGTGGCATTTTACTTCCCGATGCTGGGTGCATTTTCTAAACCATGTACTGGGACTTATAGCAAGCTACATGTGTCAATTAGAAATAAACCAATCTAACCATGTTTAAAGGGAGAGCATGTGCAGTTTACTCCTATTTAGCAGGGGTAACCTGTACAGAGTTAAAAAAAATAGCACACATAATGTCCATAAAAAAGGTGACGAGCAGAAAAACAGATTTTCTACAACAATGTTTCTACTATGGTAATGTATGTGAATCCATGTTAAAAACATGTGCTTTAAAACACTATCTGGCACATGCATCAAGCTAGGAGTTTGCGAGTCCTTAATAGCGAATATTAAGGATTCGCAATTAAGGATTCGCAAAATCTTATGCATGTAGGAATCACTATAATAATAGCGATTCCTTCACATTCCTTATTTGCGACTCGCAAATTGCGAGTCGCAAATAAGGAATGGCTTCCCATTCATTCCTATGGGCCTACAGGCCCATAGGAATGAATGGGAAATTGTGACGCTATTTGCGAGTACCAATAGGTACTCGCAAATTGCGCATGCAATTTCAAGGGTGCAGGGGTGTCAAAGGACACCCTGTTGCACCCCTGAAATTGATCCGTGCACATATGTTGCGCACACACATGTCCCAAGGACATGTGTGTGTGTAACCTTCAATTTTGAAAAATGCACTTTAGTGCATTTCTCAAAGTTTTGCAATTTACCATGAAGTTCAACTTCAAGGTAAATTGCGCCCCTAATAGCGAAATCGCTAATTTTTTTACTTTGTTGCATTGCATTTAAGGAATCTCAATTTGCGATTCCTTAAATGCAATCGCAATTTAAGTAATCGCAATTTTGCGATTCCTTAAATTGCGATTTTTGCATTTGGGATGATGCATCCCAAATGCAAAATACAGGTCGCAAAGGGCAGATTCTGCAAATCTGCCCATTTGCGACCCGATTTTCGGATGATGCATGGGGCCCAAAAATAACAACTCAACCATAAAGGCCTACTGTCCTTAACACATGTTTTTCACAATAAGTAATTCAAGCCTATTACCTTTGTCATAACTTTTCATAATAAACAGTTTTTTTCAAAGAACCAATTTAATCCAACGAAGCAACTACTTTAGCTTTCACACATGAGAGAAGAAACCTCACTCTGCCAAGTGTTAAAACTACACCAATCCACATCAACACAGCTTTGGTTCCAACAATGCCCTATTTGTTCTCAAACATTGTGCCAAAACTCATCCACCTAACAAATAAAATCACTTAAGAGCTCTATTATCTTACCCCCGCACTGCTCACTAGACCATAATGTAACATTACCAACCCTCCAAAGCCCTGAGAGATTATGCTTTCAATATATACAGTGCAATTCCAGAAACAAAAAATGCATTTCAATAACTTGCTTACCATGTCCAATTAATCTTGTTCAGATACCACCCCTACAAGAAACCAACCATTCTCACAAGCGTCATCACAGAGCAACACAAAAATGTAGATCTGCAATAGCAAACTTTACAACTAGTTCTATGATCAAATGTTGTAGTGTGAGGGCAGGGTCTTTATACAAGAGGTGAGAGGGCTGTGGAAAAACGGCCCCAAGGTGGTGAAAGTACACACGCTAAGGTGTACCTATTATTTGAGGGTGAACCAATCACTCACGTTTTTTTTTACCCAGTACGCTGTATCTGCAAAAGAAAAATGGTACAGTGATCTATAATAGTAACCATAGTATAAACTCATTTGGATGCAGTATATGATGTGTTACACCATCAAACAAATGCGCAGAAAGTCTGTCATTTTTTGAAGGAGGATAGGTGGGAACCCGATGATGAAGCATGCCACCAACTAGGTTGGTGAGTGAGGGTTCTTCTAAAAAACTTAATAGTTTTCTAATTACAAGTGCTTTTGGATGTAGTAGACTTTGTTAGGACCCGTCCTTTTTGTTATAAATGTATTATCCAGGGGATAAGGACGTGTTCCAATCAATCCTCTCTCTCTTTTTTGTTGATCTTCTTAAAACAGGAAATAAGCATACTAAAAAGCATTTTATTTATTGTTTCACAGAACCTAACCAGTCAGGGTCCTGAGGAGCAACCAAAAGCAATAAGAGGTTCCAAAAGCGTCCACGGATGTACATGGGGAGCGTTATATTTTAACTAAATCCTTATAGCAGGCAATCGCAAAAAAATTGGAAGGCCTACTTACACAGAGTGACTATTAACACCCAGGAGACATTTTAAGCAAGAGGTTCATTATTCAAACAATAATAATGATTATAACCTCTGCATAATGTTCACTATCAGAATGGTTACAATTGATTGCACTTTAGAGTTTTGTACTTAATTTCTTATTGTATTATAAGTCTTGTAATGTTGAGTTTACTCATGTCTGCAAAATGAAATAATATACCCGATATTTGAATGTAGTTTGAAAGATTTGTTTAAGTGCACATGAAATATTTGCATAATAATTAAGAAATAATAATGAATAAATATACGGGCCAGGCAAATTCATGTGCTTGACCCTGAATCTAAAGTGCTGACTCAATAATTTCTGCTTGGGTAGTCTGTTCATATATACATTAAGAAAGCCTAATCCAGCTGTTTTTCAAAAGGGCCCAATCCCTTAGTACGAACTTTCTAAAAGTGGCATTTTCAAAATTGTCATTTAAAATCCCACTTCACCAAACATACATGTCCAATTTTTTAAATACATGGCACCCTGCCCATGGGGCTGTCCAGGGCCTACCTTAGCGGTGACTTATATGAATTAAAAAGGAAGGTTTGGGCCTGGCAAAAGATTTATTTTGCCAGGTCGAAATGGCAGTTTTAAACTGCACCCACATGGGCTGCAATGGCAGACCTGGACATGTTTTAAAAGGCTACTTATGTGGGTGAAATAATCAGTGCCGCTGACCCACAAGGAGCATTGATTTTACAGGCCCTGAGTACCTGTAGTACCACTTTACTGGGAACTTACAAGTAAAATAATGTGCCAATTGGGTGTAAATTCACCATATATAAAGGAGAGAGCACAAGCACCTTAGCACTGGTTAGCATTAGTAATGTGTGCAGAGTCCTAAGGCAAGCAAAAACGAAGTCAGCAAAAACAGGAGGTCTGAAGCCAAAAAGTTAGGGGGAAAACCACGCCATGGATGTCAGGTCTAACAAGACTCCATATGGGATTGAAAGTGAATGCTCACACCATACTCCCAAAGCAACCTACATGTGGATAACTTAAACTTCTCTAGCTGTCTTGCAGTACTAAGCATTCAGCACACCCAAACCATTAACATAAATTGCAATTCTCAAGCAACAGAAGTCAACTAAAATTGAAACTTACTAACCAAATGCATGAATTACCAATCAGATGCATTGCATCTGCCAAATATAAATATACAAGAATCACCAACCAAACCATTCCACAGCCTAATGAACATCACAGTTACTGGGAAACAAGGCACATTTCTTAGCAGAAATAAATAGAATAATACAAACTCCATGAATGCCAAATAACCCCCTTATTAATTAACTGAATATTTATATTTTAATATTGCAATTGGAAAGATGCCAGGCATGGCACTGTTTTAACTTCCCATGACTTCATGACACAGAGTACCCTTGAACAACACAGTCTCGTTTCCATCTCTGTTTCATTTCTATCGCCATTTTTCTTGGAGATAGTCCTACTTCTCTTTCTAAATTAACCAGAAAGCCTTGTGTAGTTGTTGTTTAACGTCTATAGACTTGTGTCAATCAGATATCAGCTTACCACCCTCCTTCATGGTGTCAAAATGTACACAGGCAGTGTATCCACTCCACCACCCATGTCTGGAATACAAGACATTGGAGAGGCTCTCCCACTAGCAGCTTGCGCTGCAATACCCCTGAAAACCACACCGTATTTTTCCAGATCCAAATGACTCATGCCAGAGCGGAAATTCCACATTTACCCGGTGCTACGCATTGCCAAAATACCTCTGCCCATCACGTGAGCACTGAGCTAGCAGGATGCACAATCTTCTCTAGTCAATCTGCGCTGGGTGCCATAAAATATGCAGAATGCACACAGGACCGTCCAAAAGCATGGGCTTGCCTGTGTCACAGTCAACTTAATTGGAAGATCATATTGCACACTCACCAACACTGCCCTTTATGTCACAGTTGAATGTATTACTTTCTGAAGCTCAATGGGTCATTTCAGGGTGATGCTTTACTGTAAAGACGATTGCTTCCACTTCCCACTATCTCCACAGCACTGTCACTCTCTCCTTAGCATGGTCATTATGCGGAACCCTATACAGTGGGTCACATCACCACAGCTTATATATATCCCTGCAGCTTACTCTTTGCCCTTGCCAGACCTTGCCCACTTGCCTCACTGGACTCTAACTGTCCAGCAGCTTGAGCTGACACCACCTGATGCTAGATTTGAGGGTGGGCAGCCCCAAACAAGTACTCCATGATCATAGGTCCATCTTCCTTTTTATAACAGGGCTCCTCCCCTGCCAGAAAGGGCTCCCAACTAACTGTCACCAGAATCTTGCTGCATTTTGACGCAGGTCTTTAACAACTAATTTCCAAAATGTTATAGTTAGAAGCCAGGGTCTTCATACAAGAGCCTGGAGCCATTCAAGTAGGGGATACGTTCTTTAGTAAATGTTAGGCCTGTAGGCTATAGCAACAAAAGGTACATTCTGTCAGGGTTCCATCCTACTTCCAACTGTCAATATCTCTTAGCTTCCACTCCACATCTCATACCAAGAATCTTTTTATCATTTACTCCAACATTCCATACACCAGCTCAAACATACAGGTAATGGGGACGCACACGATATTACACTATCCAACACCAAAAAACCAGGCCTGCATTTTTTTTGACTGAGACATGGTTCTCATCCACATCTGATGCATTCATGGACATCATCCAAGCCTCAGGGGATGCAGTTGTCCATCTTGACTGGATTCATAGGGCAGCTGGTGAGATAGTCATCATCCTGCCTCTGCAAGCCAATATTGGGGCCTGTGGAGTAGGAAGCAATGTGATCCTTGGCAAAAGGGTCAGTGTGGGCAATAGACTTCTGCCCAAAAAATCTCCTGGCCTGTATACTGTCACAAGTGGGTGGAATCCGGGCACTCAACGGGCATGGTCAGTGTGTGCAACTTAGCACAGCATCTCCAACATGAGCATTCATTTCTTGCTGCCAAGAATCCGGTGCCGCCTCAGCCCGTTTCATGCTGGCCCCCCGTATCTCAGAGTATTCCCACTGAAGTATCTATGGTGCTGGTGTGCACAATAGGGTACCAGTGCCTGCCCAGCCCCATTCCAAATACAATTTGACTGTTTTCAAGAGTATCCGGCACCAGAGAGAGGCAGAGTACTTTCACCATTCAAGTGGTTCAAGATGAACGCTATGCCATAGGGATGGAATTGCATGAGGCTCATGGGGTGCCAGTACAAACTACTCACCCATGCATACAAGGCATTACACAACGAAGGACCGGTGTACCTCAACCAACACATGACCTTTCACCAGCCCACCAGGAAACTCAGATCCCAACCCCTCGCCCTAGCTGCCATCCGTTGTATCTGCCAGACATACAGCGGAGGCCGCTCCATCGCCATCTGGCGACCAAGACCTGGAACAACCACCCACTGCATCTCAGAACCTCACCATCGCTCCAGCAATTCAAGAAGGACCTCAAGACATGGATGTTTAACCAATAGGAGAACAGGCAGCACTATCGCACAGTGGCTCGAGACCCTCACCGGTGGAGCAGCCTCATTCCACAAATCCTGACTGATTGATTGATTGATGGGGTATAGTAGTGGAAGAATGGTGGGGCAGCTTGAAGGCTGTTGGTACAGGTAGGAGGATGAGTGGGAGATTACAGCAGGCTGGTGGTGCAGTGGGAGGAGAGATGGAGGCTCACTTGAGAAAGTTGGTGCATACTGGCTGCTCTGTGAGTAGACTGATGTACAAGTGTTGCCTTTGTACAGCCTGTGTTAGTTTTTCTCCCTTTATCTGCTTTGTTAGACTTGGCATCCTTGACGTGGTTTCCCCAGACTTTTTGCCTCTACCTCCTGTATTTTTGATGCTGTGCTGGATTTTGTTTTTGCTGGCTTAGATGCTTTGCACACTTTGCCTCTGCTGATCAGTGTCAAAGTGCCAGTGCTCCATGTACAAATTGTTATTACAATTGGTCATCCCTGATTGGCATATTTGAATTACTGGTAAGTCCCTAATAAAGTGATCTAAGTGTGCCAGGGCCTGTAAATCAAATGCTACTAGTGGGCCTGCAGCACTGATTATGCCACCCACATGAGTAGCCCTGAAAATGTATCTCAGACCTGCCACTGTAGTGTCTGCGCACAGTTTTAAACTGCCATGTCAACCTGGCAAGTGCACTCACTTGCCAGGCCCTAACCTTCCCTCTTCTTACATGTAAGGCACCCCTCAGGTATGCCCAAGGTACCTCCATGGGCAGGGTGCAGTGCATGTGAAAGTAGGACATGTACTGGTGTGTGACATGTCCTGATAGTGAAATACTGTCAATTTCATTTTTCACTATTGAAAGGCTATCTGCCCCATAGGCTAACATGGAAGATACTTTGGAACATCTTACAAGTATAACTTCCCATTGGGACAAGATAGAGGAATAAAGTTTAGGCTCTCTGAACTCCAAATTTCATAACACATATTTTGGTAAAGATGGTTTTTAAATTGTGTGTTTGAAAATGCCACTTTCTCCCGTGAGCTTGTGCTCACGGGATAAACAGTTGGGAGTGCCACGAGGGAATGTATACATCTTTTTGTCCCCCTATAGACAACACCCTTTGAAAAAAGTATTCCCTGAGCGTTACACACAGGCAGGACAAAAGGCAGGAGCCTTTACAATTATCTTTGAGGGTCCGCCAGGTGTATTTGAAAATCACGGACTGGTCACTTGTACTTGTACTGTTTATGTAATGTTATATGTAATGTGCTTGCGAATTTTGTTTTGCATTTTGTGATGTTATATTACTGGTTATTGTATTGAATGTTTAATTTTTGCTTTGAAAAATATGTGTGGCCCGACAAGATGACATGAGAATAATGGTCTTATCTTGTTTGAAGAAAGTACAAAAAGAAGTAAAATAAAAAAACACACGGGCTTTAGAACAAAGCACTGAAGTCTTGTATGATTAATTAAGAAACAGTCTATCTGGACACTGTGTTTGTTAGTACAACTTTCAGAAAGTAGGCATTTTATTGTTCAGCTATTCTGTGTGCTTCTGACTGTTTATGGATTGACTGTCTGGTTTTAGAGTGACAGGGGCTGGGGATGTGCATTCACTGTAGACAGCTACCGGGGAGGTTGAGGTGTGCCTGGCAATTCCTGGATGCCTCAGAGTTGAGCTGAATAGACCTTGGCTGCATTTATAGTAGTGGGAGGAGTTTTGCTTGCACCTCAATAGGGTCTGTCTCCCTTGCACAATGCTGTCTCTACCCCTGTGGTCGTACTGCACCAGTGAGGACAGAACTGGTTTGGACTTGGCTCAGAGACCCTTGCACAAAAAAGAACAAAGACAAAATGTGGGGTAAGTAGTGGACCTTAAACCCCAGAACTTTAGATCACTTCTGCACTCAAGGGGAACATTTTGCCAAGTAGAAGAGCTGGAGAGCTTTGAGGAGGAGTACTGCGCTTTTGCTGTGTGTGTGTAGTTGGCCTGCAGTTGCTGCTTCTGCCAAGGAAAGGACGAAGACTGGAACTTTGCTGAGAAATCTGCTTGAAGAAGAATCTCCAAGGACATGTGTGTGTTGGCCTTCTGTTCTGAAGTCTCAGGGAGACAAAGACTTCACCCCCAGCTCCCCTGCACCCTACTGCTGAGAGTTCTGACTTGCCAGGAGGTGCCTGTTCCAGGTTTGGGCCTCTAGAGGTTGTTCCTGCTGTGGGGAGCTGGGAGAAACTCAAAAGAAGCAAGAAAAGCATTCCTCAATATTGTCAGCGATGCCCCTGGGAGGCTGCAACCTGCACTGAGGCCAGGGGCACTGCTTGTGAAGGGGAAGCACCGTCCAGCCTGCACCGCAGTTGCAACGCCCTTTGACTCCACAAACTTGCCGACTTCGCATTGACTCACCGAAACCGATGCCTCACTGCAGACGCAACCTACTTCCCCTGCCCTGGATTCAACACGTCGCCTCTTCGCCGACACGCCTCTTCGCCTTCCCCATGTCAGGCAGGGAACCAGCCTCGGCACCAGCGCCTCACCTCCATGACGCTGTGCATCGTCACAGACTTCGTTTTCCAAGGTACTGTTTGTTTAGGGGTCTGTGTGACTCTGTGCCCGACACCACGCACCTCGCGTTCGGCGCAGTACTTTGGATTTATTTCTGTCACAACGTCCTAATAGCCCCAGGTGGAGCTATTTGTTTTCAACAAGCTTTGTTTTGGAAATAACTGTTTTAAGTGCTATTTTACTACATGTTTGTTGAATTTGTGGCCTTTTGGTCTTGTTTGGTTTAGATAAAGATACCTTATTTTTATAAACTGGTGTGGTGTCCATTTGTGGTCTTTTAACTGTATTACTGTGGGTTTTGAGTACAAATACTTTACACATTGCCTTTGGGATAAGCCTGTCTGCTCCTGCCAAGCTACCAAGTGGGTGAGCAGGGGTTATCTAAAGTGTGTATCCCCCTTATCCTGACTAGAAGCAAGGTTCACCAACATAACCTTTTGTTTCAGTTCCCTGTGTGGGCCTTTTAGGCAAAACCTAAATGGTTTGAAAAGAACACCTGCTGCTTAAACATTTGCAAATCACTTAAATCAGGCCTTCCCCTGATATAATTTATAACCGACTCAAACCTCTTCCTTCCCGTTTAATTTATGTTATTTGTAAATTGTTCACATTCATAGTTGTTACACGTAATTATTATTTGCTTTATGATCGACATAAACTCCTCCTAGCCTGTTTCTCTGCGTTAAACTCATATCGATGTTTTCCTTACACTGTTTAAAGTTTGGGATTTACTATGATCAAATTGCTCTGTGGAGCGCTCTGTCCTCAGTGGATTCATGTCTGCGCTAGAGTAACAAAATCAAATAAAAATACATAAGTAATCAATCAATAAATGGACATCCTCCACTCCTTGCAATCACACTATAGTAGATCCCTCGAAGGAAAATATTCCTTTTTTTTGCACCTTTGGACTTGATTAAATGCACGCGCGCCCTCTTGTCTTTAGGAACCTATCCATTTGCTGAAAGAAGCATATACTATTATTGGGGCCCACGTCACAAACCAATTTTGGCTATAAATCTATGTTTATTGCAGAAAGTGCTCCATTTGCGCATGCCAGGCATTCAATAAACGATGACTGGCATGGGTAAATGACTGCTGCTCAACTGTGTATAGTTGCACAGTAATAAACACCACCCAAGAGTGGGGAGATCAAGGCATGGCTTTTCTTCCGAATTTCTAAACACCCACAGGTTTATAAGTTTGCTGGCATTCACAAATTCATCTCTTTCCCACCCTGTAAATGGTTGGAGATGTACTCCAGCGAGCAGCTGGAGTAAAATCTAATTCAAGGGTGGCCTGAGGAATTGAACACCGCTCTTTGTGGGATTGTAAGGCGAGGGGCTCTCCATAGTTCCCCTACAGAGTTAAAAAGAAAAATACACTAAGAAAACGGATGCCGCTTTCCAGGCTTGGGAATGTTTGTGAATTATATCTCTGCGTAGAATTCCATGTGATGTTTAAATGTACGAAGTTGTTTTGTTAATTGGGCTTTACACATGTGCGCACCTATAAATGCCACTTACCTTTCATCTGTAGTCTAGTGTTCCTAACTCTCTGTGTCATGACAGAAGAGCAGAAGAGCTCTTTGCTCTGGGCCCTGCACTTTTCTGGACCTGCGCTCCTGCCACAAAAAGGCATTAGTTCGGTCTCATGCAAGGTAGGAAGCCAGGAGGTGCATATTTACAACTGTTTTTGAGGATGAGGCCTGTAATTCGAAGTATGCCTGCAGCATGTTAAACACAGGCCATTTCCGATCAGTGATATGCACCATGTCATCACAATGCTATCATCAAGCAAGCCCTTTTCTATTTCTATCTTAAAGTACAGCTGCGGCGGGGGGATACCCTCCAAAGGTAAGGGTGAGTCTAGAGCAGGCTTCTTCAACCAGTAGCTCGTGAGCTGCTGGTAGCTCTCCAACTACCTGTGAGTAGCTCTCCCGCGTGCAGCCCAGCATACCAAATTGGAAACTTTTACTTGGTTGAATATGCGTATGTCAATATTGAAAAGTGTGTATTTGAGAAATCAAAAATGTGTGCATTTTCAGAACCCATAATTTCAAAAATATATTTAAAGCTGATATTTGAATGATAAACCATGCAGCATTGAGAGACTTATTGCTAACATTATTCCCTATGTGCTAGGGGCATTGCAGCTGCGGCTGTTATGTATTACCCTTGCAGAGGTACTCCAAACTGACTACGCCTTTTTAAGATTACTGCTGGCAATCCTGTACTGAGGGGATCAAGGCTGATAATCTTGCATAGAGGGACCACTAATGTACTCTTTTGTTAAGTGTACAACACTAATAATTTTGGTAGCTGGGATGATTTTCGTGGAACAAAAGTAGCTCTCATTAGTGAAATGGTTGGAGACCCCTGGTCTAGAGGTTCCTGAAAGTCTGTGACAGACTGGAGAATGTGTCAACAGAACATCCCCTGACACATTCACTGCTCCTCCATATGCAGTGAAGAAAGAAAGCCTTGTCTGGGCCATCATGGGGCAGATTCACAAAGGGCCTCCGCACTCGTGGTGGGACCTCCACAATGGGTATCTGCAGTACGGAGGTCTCGACAAGACTGCGGGGCCTCCGCCACGAGTACCTAGGCCCTTTGTGAATCGGGCCCCCTGAGTTAGAGTGCATGTTCTTCAAATTGTGTGGAAAAGCACTTCTCTCATTTGAGAGACACTTTAAAATAACTTATATTTACTGGTATTGGGAATAATACGTTTTTGGCTTTCTTGACTAATTATTGCACCAGACAAATAATGGCAACGTCAGGTAGCAAGATACTCCAGAAACAGTGACCGGCTTCAGGACCATTTAGTTATCAACAAAGATGAACTTCATTTCTACAGCTCTGACTTTGCAGCATTTGGAAAATAAGTAAACATTAATATTTATAGTTTCAAAATTGTTTACAGCTTTCGTTTTTCTCTGGACTGAGTAAATTGGAGAAAATATTTGTCAAGGGAAACAATATTACCATGGTGAGTTAATGTCAAGGATAAAAGCACGAGAAGCAACTTTGTCCAAGATAAGAGTAACTGTTTGGCAACACTAGTGTGATTTTGTGGATTCTGATGGCTTTCCAGGCTATGATCACATTATTGCAGTGACTTCATAGGTTAAATACCCGGAGGATACCAAATGACCTCATTTTGATGTCAGCGCTTGAGGCTGCCAGAGAGTAAATATTTCCCAAGAACGCGTCGTTTAGGACTTTACTCCATAACTTAATCAAGATGACAAATTGGTTCAGCTTTAGATCTCACTGGGAGAGCACAATGCTAACCGAGTGATGCTTAAAGAGAGATTCATTTCGAAAGGACTCCTGAAAATGTGTCCTAGAGTGTCGATATCATTGGATAACAGAGAAACAAACATACAAATATGCAGAGGTTCTGTAAATTTACTTAGGGTTTTTGCGAGCCATCGCATGTCACTTTAGACTACTTCAGAGCACGCAAACAGAGGGGAACGCTATTCAAAGTCTTCTCAAACACAACTGGGGGCTTATTTATAAGCTGGTTGCGCCACCATTGCGACACTTTTTTATCACATAAAAAGTGGCACACTGGTGGCGCAAGGGGCTTGTAAATAAGCCCCCTAGTTTGATTCTGCTCAAAGGAAAGAGTTCAGGGCATTCCAGAGCCAGGGGGCCTGCACTTCTAAGAATCACTCTCCGTATTTAGTCATTTGGATCAAGGGTGTAACCCAGACCCCTGCAGCCCTGTGGCGCAAGTGGCCCCCAACTCTTCAGGGATTCCTCAAACCTTCAAGGACCTCATTCAGCTCAAAGCCAATACACATCTGTGAGATGAGAGACTCAAGGGCCCATCATCAGATTCTGCAGTGGGGCACCATCATTTGGCATTGCACCACTGATTTGAATGCTTATTTGTTTTAGTGAGCTAAGATGTGACCCATGCTGTTATTAAATTTGTCCTTGACTCCACCATGAGCCCAGATGTGACCCATGGTGCTACTAAATTGGTCCTTGACTCCACCGTGAGCCCAGATGTGACCCATGGTGTTATTACATTTGTCCTTGACTCCACCGTGAGCCCAGATGTGACCCATGGTGTTATTAAATCTGTCCTTGAGGGATGGCTTCATAAAGTCATGTTTACTCTTACCCAAATACATCCAAGCCCCTGGGTTTTGGAGTCTTTGAAATCTATCTGTAACAAGAATTCATCAAATCCAGCAACAAATCAAGATCACCAGATAAGCGCTGCCACCTTACCCCTTTAACGAATTTCTCAAATGACCACCTATTCCGTTCTCTAAACATTTTCAACATTTCATGTGAAAAATATTAAATGCCTTCAGACTTAAAAGCAGGATATATTAAACTGAGGGCTCCAGCCTCAACCTCTCGGATCCATATAGTTAAAGACCAAACTCAAGGTAGAATTTGCAGTACAACTACTGTAACAAGCAATCCACACTTTACTTCAAGATTAGAGCTAGGGGCATGTTTTCATTCTGCGGTAAGTGGAAATGAATCACAGCGAGAATTCATGACATTTCTTCATTCTCTTCCATCTACCAAGGATCAGAAACAAGACAGAAGGCCTGGAATCCCACGATGAACCACCGCTCATCTGGTTCTTCTTGGACCATGGGTGCGAGAGAGAATCACATGAGCAGTACAAACCTTACACCATTCCCAAAATTTGACCACATCTTAGGTTCGCTGGTGGAGCACATGGGTGCAGTTTTCACAGCCCAATCTTGCTCCACAAGCTAACTGAAAACAAGCACTGGCAAAGGCAGTAGGTCTCTCCAATGAGGGCTATTGGTTTTGACAATGGTTTTTAGGAATATGCCTCTTTTTCCCGCTGCCCGTGATCCCGCATGTTGTTACAACGCGGTCGTTACAACGACCGCGTTGTAACAACGCATACCATTACCACGCAAGTCGTAACCACGACTTGCGGAGGAGTCGCTGGATGTTGGAATAGTATAATTTACTATTCCAACTCCAGTCTGTGCAGACAATAGGGAAGGTGTTGGATTTTAAATCCAACACCTTCTCCCCCCTCCGCAAGTCGTGGTTACGACTTGCGTGGTAATGGTATGCGTTGTTACAACGCGGTCGTTGTAACGACCGCGTTGTAACAACATGCGGGGTGACGGTTTCGTGTTCAGGGTTGTTTACCGGTTTTTAGCTATGTCTTTCAGTTCAGCACTGCTGTTGTGCAGAACGGCTGAAAAATCTTTTTAAAAAAGCACTGTAAGCTAACAAAATGTCTTGCAGCAGACAGAGAATGCGCTGCTTTAGGCGAGACCTAAAAAAAGCTATAATTGAGATTCAACAGGGATTCCTTTTGGTAATACCTTCATTTGTAAAATTAGACACAAGACATTTTCGGGTGATGTATTTAGTTTTTAGATAGGTGTAGTGTTTGGTGCGAATGATGCAATTCAGGCAAATTTCCTAATAGGTTTAACATTGTTCTTAAGCTGCGCGTGTTTACAAGCGTCAGGCCGCTTTGCATTATATTCTAGGCAGCGTAACCTGTGTGCAGAAAATGAGCTTCACACATACCGTGAGCAAGTACAGAAAGCTCATGTCCTTATAACCTACTTAAATGTATGCTCAATGCAAATAGCAAGCATTCTCTTCATGCCCTGACAGGAGGCCATGCAGAAATGGGCAGTATCCTCACTGTTTCTTCCCAAGCTTATTTTAACATGGTGATTGTCACATTTGGTCTCTAGCATTTTGTGATCCTGGGCGGATGGGTGGGGAAGTTCAACACATTTGGCTAATAAGCAGATGATCAGAAAATTGTGAGTTCAAATTCAAATAAGGTAGAACCAAATTGAAGATTGGGTATCATTATCTCGTTTTAACTTGGGACTCACCAGAGTATGAGATAAACCCCAATTCCCCATATATAAACTTCAGGTTGTACAGAACACAGTGGCCAGACTAGTATGTAACCTTCTGTCTGGCTCTCCTTCTGCTCCTATCTTGAGGTCCTTGCACTGGCTGTCAATCAGAAAAGAGGTGGTTTTTGAGCTATGTTACTTCACCTATAAGTTACTGACTGGTAAAGGCCCATTTTACTTGCAAAGCAGGCTTAGATACTAGTGCCCTGTCAGACTGCTTAGATCGAAGGACAAAGCCTTACTACTGATTCCTTGAATCCTCACTTCTTAATTTGGTGGGAGGTTTTTCTCTTACCTTGCTCCCTTCTACTGGAACAAACATCCCCTGCAAATGTAGTCATGTGCTGAGCTTGGTAAGTTTAAGAAGCTTTGAAAGACATGGTTGTTTTAATGTTTATGTTTACGGGTTTTATATAGCACATAGCTGCCCGAAGGCTTCCCAGCGCTGCGGAAAAAAGGAGGTCTCAGTTAGCATAGTTTATTCCGGAAACAACCATGTCTTCAGTTTCTTTCTGAATGTAAGTTCATCCGTAAGAAGTCTTAATTCCTTTGGCATGGAGTTCCAAAGTTTAGGTGTCAAGTGCAGGAATGATCTTCCTCCCCATCTGCCTCGTCTTATCCTGGTGGTCTTAGCCAGGCGATCTGAAGCAGATCGGAGGGCTCTTATCGGTGTGTATGAGGTGATGAGTCTCCTAAAGGGAGCGGGCCCTTTGCCATTCAATGCCCTGTGTGCTAAGCATAATGTCTTGAATTTTACCCTGGCCTGTACTGGCAGCCAGTGCAGTGATCTCAGGGCCTCTTTCGCTGACTCATGCCTAGGTATTTTTCTGAGTACCCTGGCGGCTGCATTCTGTAGCACCTGCAGCCTGTTCAGAACGTATTTTGGTGACCCCAAAAAGAGAGAGTTCCCGTAGTCCAAGCGGGAAATCACCAGTGAATGTATCACTGTCTTTCGGGTCTCCTCTGGGATGAGGCCTAGAATTTTACGGCGCATGCGCAGGATTCCGAAACATGTAGCGGTCACTTTTCTGGCCTGTGTTTCCATTGTTAGATTAGAGTCTAGCCACATTCCTAGGTTCTTTATGGTGCTTTTGTGAAACGGCGGGCATCCCAGTCCTTTTGGCCACTCCATGGAGATTTGTGGTGGGAGGCTATTTCCTAGAAACATGAGTTCCGTTTTGTCTCCGTTTAATTTTAGCTTACAATTTGTCATCCAACTTGCTACCCTTTCCATGCAGGGAGCCACTTGGTGGGGTTTTGATTTGGGGCCCTCTGCTACCAGTTGTGTATCGTCCGCATAGGATACGATTGACAACCCGAATTCCTGAACAATCTCTGCCAGGGGTTGCATGAATAAGGTGGGGCTGAGTGCGGAGCCCTGTGGCACTCCACACGTGATTTCTAGGACGTCTGAGTAGTGTCCACCTTCCGTGATCTGAAAGGATCTATCCCTTAGAAACGATCCCAGCCATCGTAGAGCGCTGTCTTGTATGCCTGCTTTTTATAACCTAAGGGTAAGTGTTTTGTGGTCCACCGTATCAAAGGCTGCGCTTAGGTCTAGCAGCAGGATGGCGGCGGTGCCCCCATGATCGAGGATTTCCTTAAGTTCCTCTGTAACTAATAGTAGGGCAGATTCTGTGCTGTGTGATGGTCTAAATCCCATTTGAGTCTGGTGAAGCACCTCGTTATTCTCCAGGAAATGTGACAGTGTGTTGTTAACATGTTTTTTGGCTATCTTTCCTAGGATAGGTAGGAGTGAGATAGGACGGTAGTTTCCTAGATCTGTTGGATCTAGTTGTGGTTTTTTCAGCAGTGGCCGGAATATAGCATGTTTCCAGGCCTTCGGCACTTCCCCTTGCATTAGGGATAGTGTGATTAATTCCATGGCAGTAGTTATTATGGTATCCCCCCCTTGAATCAAAATGTGTGGGGGGATCGGATCCTTAGGAGAGCCTGATTTGATGCTTTGTAGAATCTTATACATGGTATCTTTGTTTATCACCGGAAATTCCTTTAGGATGGGTCTTGTCTTATACTCTGTGGAGGCCTTGTTATTGTGGAGGTCTGGGTAATCACTATTCCCTTGCATGGAATTATAAATATTTTCAATTTTATTTTTAAAAAAGACTGCAAGTTTATTGCACCTCTCCTTCGAGGAGGGTAGTGAGGCTTCTGGTTCTGTTGACGTGAGGGATTTAATCACCTTTAACAGTTCTCTGGATGAGTGTGTGGCCGAGTTAATTTTTTCCTGAAAATATGTTGCTTGTGCTATTTTAATTTCATTGTGATAGTGTCTGATCTCTTTCTTATATTGTTCCTTAATCGCCGTGTCATATGTTTTCCGCCATTTCCTTTCGTTTTTTTTGCAAGCTCTTTTCAGAGAAGCCAGGCTGTTATTAAACCAGGTAGTTTTCCTCCGTGCCTGCTTAGTCCCTGTCCTCTCTTTCTTACACCCATGTTCTGTTGCGTCAGTGAGCCATTTATCCCATCGCCAGTCAGCTTTTCCTACCTCCCCAACCATTTTCGGGGTATTTCTTTCTAGTGCCTCCGTCACTTTCTCTGGAATGGTTCTAGGCCATTTCCTACCTAAATTCGGTACGTTGCTTCCTATATTTTGAACCTGTGTAATGATCAGTGACATAGGGATAAAGTGGTGGTCTAACCAGGGCACTGGTGTAGGAATATCTGTTTTTAGTTGAGATTCGTTGGTGAAAATGGCATCTAATATGTGCCCTTTGCTTGAGTTGCTGTTTGCACCATTTGACTAAGCTGCATGGCCTCCATATCTTGGATGAATCTCTGGGTGGTTGGGTCATTTTGTTTATCCAGATGGATGTTAAAGTCGCCTAGTATGGTCGCTGTTCTTTTTATGGTGAAACTCTCAGCTACGAGATCAGGGAAGAGCTCCAAAAACAAATTACAGGGACGTTGATAGAATAGCATTCCCGAGAAGTTCTGGGTTGGGGAGAGCCCCAAGCTAAACAGCGTGGTGTTGCAGTTGAGCAGGGTCTTGGGTGGGATGTTACATCTGTAGGTGCCTTTGTAGATGATGGCTACCCCCCGCCCCCCTCCCACTTTTCCCTCTCTGTCCTGCCTTCTGATATTGAATCCTGGGGTGGACCATTCTTTGAGCCATGTCTCTGTCAAAAATAAAACGTCTAGTTGTTTTTCTTCAATAAGAAGACTAATCTCTATTTTATGGGCTGGAATGGACCTACAATTTATCAGACCCATTTTCCATCTCGATTTCCTCTTTATTTCTGTTGGGGGTCCTATTAGACGAGAGATCTCCTCACTCACCGTGCCCTTACATTTGACACATGTGATTTTTTTGTCCTAGCATAGTTTGGGGTGTGATTGAGTGGGCACATAGTGTTGTGACTCCGGGTCTCAGGTTTACCAGTTTTCTAGCACTGTATCTGATCACTTCTTGTCTATCAGAATTGAAACGGGCATGGTTCCTGGCCCCTGGCCCCGGCTGCCCGCGGACGGGCGCAGATGCTTGCCTTTGGCGCGCCGGCGGCGCGTCCGCGCTTCCATGCGGTTTAAATGTCCGCCCCCGGAAGTTGAGTTCGCCAGCTCCGCCCCTTCACCTCTGCTCCCTCCAGGCAATCGGAAGATCCGTGGTGGACCGGGGAGCAGAGCGAGGGAAATAGCGTGGCGAGGCAAGAGGTGGGCTATTTTACAAATCTCTTCAGCATTTGTGGCGTTTTATTTATTATAAAATTGGTTAAAAACCTGGTTACTACTAAAAGCCTACAAGTTCTAAAAATGGTAAAATAGTAAAGGTAAAATAGTAGTGGTAAAGTTTGAGGGAAGGAGGGAGAACAATTCGTTACACTTACGAGATATCAGGAGAGACCCCCTGTGAACCGCTATTTGACTAGTTCGCTGGTCCTGAGTTAGCTAAGTGTTGCGATTTTCCTTTAGGGATGACTCGTTGCGCTAGACCAAGTGATGTTAACATAACAAAACATAACATTGTCACCAAGCCTAGGCAAAAATCTCGCCCCCAACAAGTTTGTCAAAACACAGTCAGAATGTCTGTGGCCGAAGAGCATCCCAGTGCTATGTATAAAGGGCAGTCAAGCTCCTTAAAGCACTAGGTGCCCATGTAAATAGTAAGAATGCACTGTGTGAATGCTAATACGATGACATAACACAGAAGAAAATATAATATTATCACTGCCACCGACATTTCCAGTGTATGTTCCATATCACTTCATAATGGGTTTTGGTGAGAAAGCCAATTCTCACTGTTGTGCACCACAATAAAAATCTGCTTTTCTTTCTGATTAACTAGTAGACTTGGTTACAAGGTATGTCATGATGCAAGAAGATTACATTGTATGGAAGTAAGTAACCCTTATTAGTTTTTTTTAAGTTCAGTCTGATTAAAGTCTGCAATCATTTAATTTGTTGAACAGCATCAATTCTGCCGTCCTGTCTTTGTTTTGTACACCACTGAACATCTATTGGCCTTGGCAGTCTTACAGTACACATGTCCACATCATGTTTTCCTTGAATCTGACTCACCCCATTTCATCTTGCACTTTATACACTTAAACATAACTTATTATTTATAGGTTTGGCGTTTCCAATATTGCTGTATTTTGCCTTTCAGTAACTTCAGAGTGACCTCGGGCCTCTGCGAGATAAGATAATACAGATTGATGATGTGATGGGGAGGTGAGTATCCAATAGATCTGAGGATGTAACCAGGGGCTGATTTTCATCAGCACTACCCATGCTACATGTCACTCTCAGTTGATGGTAATACTCAAGAGTTCAGTCTTCAGGAGTCTCCTGAGCGTCTTGTGGTTGGATTCAGCTTTAAAGTAGGAGTTATGGCCCTATAGTCTACCGTATAGTAGATTCTCAAATTGTGCACACCTAGAGATCTGCTATGATATTTTATGCTTTCGAGGGATCATCTTTTGATCAAAAGAGCAAATTTTAAATGAAAGTCTCTGGTGAAGATGCAATGAGGTGTGCAGCTTCTACTGGTATGTGGAAGGGTCTGCTTGTGGACAGTGCACAAGACCTTACATTTGATCCTCATGTCAACCAGGAATCAGTGGAGTGATTAACGAACATGTTTTTGGTGGTCTATCTTAAGAAAGTTAATGCACATTCTAGCTGTTTGGTTCTGAAGTCCTCAGAACCTGACAATCATTTTCTTGGAGAACCACAGAAGACAATTTTACAGTATTTGATGCATGCAATGACGAGATACTGTGGTCAGTGTCAAGAAGTAAGAGAATTTTTCAGAGACGCAAGGATTATAGTATATATTCGCACTCCCTGCCACAGCATTGACTTGGGAAGCAAACTTCACTTTGTAATTGATATGCATTCCCAAATTACTTTCATTTGGTGAGGTAGAGGAAAGTAGGAAAACCATGAAGAACTTTGAAATGTACAGTGTTTGCAAAAATGCCACAGAAAACCACACGTGCATGTGAAAAAATAAGCCATAAATCATGCATAATAACTTGGTGATTAGTAGGGCCACCTGCCAGTTGTCTAAACTAACAGTGGAGTTAGAAAGAAAACTGCTCAGGCTGCCATCATTACCTGAACCTATGCACACAAAGCTCTTGTAGATATGCTGCATAACATACATAACATACCTCTTATAAAGACTATCCAAAAACAATTTCCTTCAAAATATGGGATAAATATGGGAGACGTGGAATAAGAGATAGTCTCTAATAAACACTGCCAAGATAAGATGAATTAGTGAAAGTTGAAAAACACTATAAAAACTGTGAGATACCTCATGATAGCACCAGGGAGGAGAACTGTAAGCTAATTTAAAACTGCCCCAGATTTCTCATATGAAACGTGATTTTAGCCTGACACAGCACCAAGATAGACCACTGACAAGTATTTCTTCATCTTATGAAGAGGCTAGCATATAGAAGAAAGGAAAATACATATGTTTTGAGCGATTTTCTGGCTTTTATATCAGGGAAATGTAACCTCGTCCAGCAGCAGCAACGGAATGCGATCTTGGGTGTTTAGATAGAATATCGGAAACAAAAATATAGTGGGACAAAATATTGTGTCAAGAATATCGAGGACAAAAACATCATGAAGGTAAGTTTCTATAGGTAACCAAAGTTTTACTATATATAACTCCACATATTCATACCTTGACGATATATATATCTTCAAGGTATGTGTATATGGAGTTAAGAATAATAAATCTATTCTTACCTATTTGTACCTTCTGGATACTTTGGTCCTCGAAATTTTTGACACAATATTCTGTCTACACAATATTTCTGTTTCCTATATTCTCTCAGTGATTCGAATCTCATTGACAATAAGGACTTATTATTACAAGTCCTGCTATCTTTTGTTTTCGTACTATTACACTCTGTAAATACAAAACTTCAGGCTGCAGTGTTAGCACTTGATTTTGAGTTGTACATCTCTGAAGAAAGGATAATGAGGAGCTACAAGTCAAATGGGATTTTTAATAATGAGTTTAATGCATGCACGTAAATCAATAACCGGTAAAATATAGATCAGTGTTGGATATAGCTCTTTCTGCAGGGTCACCCCTAAATGTTTTGCCTTTCTCCTTCCTTTTTTGCTGAATTCTTTTTGTTGGCTTTAGGACCCTGGGAACTTTAACACTGCTAATCAGTGCTAAAGTGCATGTACTTTCTCTCAAAAACATGGTAACAGTGGCTTATCCACAATTGGCATATTTAATTTACTTATAAGTCCCTAGTAAAGTGCGCTACATGTGCCCCGGGGCCTGTAAAATAAATGCTACTAGTATGCCTGCTGCACTGATTGTGGCACCTGCTTCAGTAGCCCTTTAAACATGTCTCAGGCCTGCCATTACAGAGCCTGTGTTTGCAGTTTTAAACTGCTATGTCGATCTGGCAAGTTAACCCTCTTGTCAGGCCCAAACCTTCCTTTTTAATGCATATAAGTTACCCCTAAGGTAGGCCCTAGACAGACCAAGGGCAGGGTGCAGTGTATTTGAAAAGTAGGACATGTGCTTTTAAGCTTTACATGTCCTTGTAGTGAAGAACTCTTAAATTTGTTTTTCACTTCTGCATCTCTCCCATAGGATAACATTGGAATTCCCTTATTATATTTTCTAAGTGTAATTTCCAATTGGGAAGTGATGGGACCCCCAAGTTTAGTGTCTCTGGAATTACAATTTTAAATCCGAATTTATGGTGAAGATAGAATTTAAATTACAATTTTGAAAATGCAGCTTTTAGAAAGTTGGCATTTTCCTACTTTGGCCATTTGGTGTCTTCTGCCTGTTTCTGAATAAGCATCTGGGGTGAGTGACAGCTGGGCTTTGTGCATTCCCTCCAGACAGCCACACAGAAAGGGAGATTAGGTGTGACTGATGGGCCATCCACATCCTGATAGACCATCATGGGCAGGATGGGAGGGAGGATTTGACACTTACACCTGAATAGGCTGGGTCCTGTCTCCACACAAGGTGCTGCATAACCGCCTGTAGTGAGTCTGGAGCCAGGGCAGGAAGGGCAAGGATTCTGTGCACTTCAACTGCATCACTTTGAAGTCTCCCTCACTTCAAAGTCACAACTGGTTATAGGTGCTGGGCGTCTGACACTACAAGCTCAGTAAACTTCTGGACCTGTGACTACTCTCCCAGGAAGAAGGAGTGCTGTGCTGCTGGAAGTACTGTCACTTTGCTGGACTCTGTTGGACTCCTGCTCTGCTGCGCTGATCTGCTGCCCTCTTGCCTGGGAGCGAGAAGGACTGGACCTGCATCTCCCCACCACTTGAACCCAGGGTTGCTCCAAGGGGGTGCCTGCTTGCTTCCTGTTGGAAGGCTCAGGGATTTCAAAGACTTCATTCCACTCTTCAACCAGCACCTGGACTCTGCCATCTGAGAGTCTTGCCGCCCTGCCAAGTGGTGCCAATCCAGTCCTGAACCCTTGGAAGTGGGCCAAAAGTGCTGCAATCTGCAAAACCCATGCATCTCCGTCCTTGAGCTGAGCGGAATGGATTCATCTCCCTCAAAGCTGACGCATCGCCACTGCACGACTCGATGATGGTGCATTGCCTACATTATAGGGGTACAACGATGACGCATCTTTGATCTGTGAGGCTCAGAGCAGAAGCATTGCCTACATCTCCAGGATCGACACCGACACATTGCTGCCTTTGCTCCACGCATCTCACCTTCATGGTCGATGCAACCCCAAACCAAGGTACTGTTTTAGCGGGCCAAGGCTGGTTCCTGTATCCAAACTGTGCTCCATCGCGGTCTGCCTGAACTTTCAGATTTGACCCAGTCCAGAACAACCAGATAGTCCTGGTTGGAGTTTTTCGCTTTTAAGCACTACATTTCATTTTAATCTTTAAAAAACATAATTCCTGTTCTACTTATTGTTTTTTGTCATTTTGGTCTTGTTTTGTTAATTAACCTCTATTGTTCTAACCAGGTGTGGCATCTTTTTGTGTGGTGTTTACACTGCTTTACTGTTTTAATAGTTGCACAAATACTTTACACATTTCCTCGTAAATTAAGCCTGACTGCTCAGTGCCAAGCTACCACAGGGTGAGCACAGGTTAATTTAAGGTGTGTATCTGACTTACCCTTACGAGGCTTGTGGTTCCTGCTTGGACAGGGTGCATAACTCTGCCAACCAGAAACCCAATTTCTAACAACCAGTACCTTTGCAAATGCTGGTCTTCCTGCATTCTTCTTAAGGGCCTACTCTGCGTCTTTTGCTCTGCACAGGTAGTTACAGCATTTGTTTAAAGAGTTGCTTTTATAATAAGTGCTCTACAAGGTTGTGTTGTGAGCTGCGCAATTTCAAATGCAGGAATCGTTATGCTAAAACTCAAAAAAGTTACAAATGACTGTTTGTACATTTATCCATTAAAGACGTTTAGGAAAGCATTAACTTCGACAAAACTGAACATTACATTCCCAATGGAATAACTGGATTTCCCAAAAAAGAACAGTTTGATCTATAAAGAAAATGCCAAAGATTATAATGAAATGTAACTCATGGGGAAAAGCCCCTTAAGGTCTCATGAGCTACCCTGCCATAGATCCGACTTTTAGCCCACACTAGTATAAGTATGATAATGCTATGGATAAATCTCCTCTGGGAACATGCTTTGATAGGAGAAACCAGTGCACTGCCAATTCCAAGTTCGACCTGCTTTGCTTTTTGCCATCAATTGCAAGCATGCATTCATTTTGATGATCCTTCTTATATTGTCTTCCAGTACACTAGATATAGCTTTAATGCTCTAATGCTTGAAAGCTGTTGTTTGCATGCATTAGAACAGCAAAGAAAACCATGGTCCTGAGTCCAAGTTGTTTGGAATTTTTGGACCCCTGTGCAAACCCTGCCTACTCAGGGGTCAGAATTCTGATTTGTGTTGTATTTAATGCACCTGATAAACACCTCTCCCCTTGTTAGGTTCTAGCAGGTCAAACCTTTTGGTAAACAATACAGTATGTACCGTGATATGCGAATTTTGATGCAGTAAGCATGAAAATCCACCTATTATTCTAAAAAAAAAAAATCGGAATATGTTCTATTTATTGCACTTATTAAATTCTGAACCCTAAGGTGTTGGATTTTAACGGGTGCAATAAATTGAATGCACTCCAACACACTCAAAATAAGAGCCTCAGTATAAAAGTACACCAAAACGAGTTCAGCTTGACCAATGCACTGAAATTCAAACCAGAGAGCTTGTTTTCAGCTCCTGCTTCACAGAACATGCTGATGATAAACCACAGAACTGGTTCTAGACATGCTGGAGTCATGAAGTCTACCATGACCAAACCTTGCTCTGCAACATTAAAATACCCTTATAACAGTTTCAATGTGCAGCAAGGTTCTTGAGTTTCTGCAGTTCTTGCATAGTCTCATCTGGGAGTATGAAGTTCTATTCGGAGTTTGCAGACCGGTGCAAAGCATGATTATTCTCAATACTTGATGCTGGTCTTGAATCAGACACAAGTGCTTGAAGATTCTTTCACAAAGGTGCAGTACGCAAGCCAAGGCTCCTTGAGTCGGGTACAAGCGCTTGATGATTCTTTCACAAAGGTGCAGTACCACAAACCTTTACTAGATATCCATCATGGGTCATGCATAAGTCCTTGAAGATCCATTCACAAAGGTGCAGTGGCACAAGATGTTGTTGGGTGCCCCTTAAGTAAGGCACAAGCCCATGTTGTACAAGGTTGCGGTGCCTTACTCTGTTACTGAAGATTCCATAGGCATCCCCAAGAACACGTATCCATCTCAGAATACCAGAGAATTATAATCAGAGCAAACTTCGATGAAAGTTTCCTTTTAAAATTGAAAATAAAATATGGGAAGAAACTAAACTTGAGCAAGGCCAATCATAGAGAGAAAGCAACTTCAACACATACATTTGCTAGTGTAATGATTTGGGCTTCTTTTCATTGATTTAAATAAGTATGCCAACACAGAGGGCTGTCAGAGCTAAAAATCTGTTTTCAGGAGTAACAAATAAAACAAATACGGTAGACAGAGGCAATAAAATCCTTAAAGATTTGTTTGTTAGATTGGAGAGAGTTTAGAAAAAAGAATCTGCTAAATGGTGGGATGCCATGACTATAAGAAAATATTTAGATGCAGAAAGGATACCCAGGGGATTAAGAATAAATATCTTCCCATCAATAGAGGATATGGATGATCAGAAATCATGCCCTTGATGGCCCTGGGGACCGCCACCCCCCAGGGCCGGCTCCTGCAGTGTCCCGGGGTGCCTACCCCCGTGACACTGCTGTTTGCTATGACAGGACGGGAGCCTCGTAATTTTAACCGTACTTAACAGTAACTTGAATTTCCTTCCATAGGCTAACATTGACTGGTTTCACTTGGAAATTCTTCTAAGTGTGGAGTTTTGGAACTTTAAAATATTCCTCTAAAATCAGCCGAAATACGAATTCCGATTTACTCACCTGTTATCAGGAGAGACCTGAGTGCTGTATCTTTCAGCCCAGTACTGGTCCTGAAAAGTAATTTTAACCGTACTTAACAGTAACTTGAATTTCCTTCCATAGGCTAACATTGACTGGTTTCACTTGGAAATTCTTCTAAGTGTGGAGTTTTGGAACTTTAAAATATTCCTCTAAAATCAGCCGAAATACGAATTCCGATTTACTCACCTGTTTTCAGGAGAGACCTCAGTGCTGCATCTTTCAGCCCAGTACTGGTCCTGAAAAGTAATTTTAACCGTACTTACCAGTAACTTATATTTTCTTCCATAGGAATCCATTGTCTGGTTTTCAGCAGAAAAGTTTCAGTGTCGATTTTCACAAACTACAAATATTCCTTAAAAATCACCTGTATGACTTAAACGCATTCTTTCAACTGTTTACAGGAGATGCACCAGTGCTGGATCCAGGATCCAACACTGAGTAAGAAAAAGTAATGATAACAGTTTTTACCTGCTAAGTGAATTTCCTTCCATAGGATAACATTGGTGATTCTATGAGAAAAAGTTTCTAAGTGTCAACTTTTAAAATACAATAATATTCCTTAAAAATCACGACTGTAACCAAAACGCTTTTACTCAACTGTTTACAGGAGATGTAACAGGACTGAATCTAGGATCCAGTCCTGTGGTTAGAAAAGTAATCCATAAAGTAACTAATTGCATTTAACTAGAAATTCACATTGAGCTGAATGTTGCATTGTGTTTGAAAATGTGTTGCCCATTGCAACAACTGTAACTACTGTACTTAAAAGTCTATTGCCTATGTGCAAAGTATTTAAACTAAAGTAATTCATTCTGAGAAAGTATTTTTTGTAATGTAATGTATAATGTAATTACAATGTAATTTAAAAAATAAAATATGTAAAAAATAATTGTTTTTAAAAATGTAGTAAATCAGTATGAAAAAAATTAATATAACAATTAATACATTTAAAAATTGTCATTTACAAAACCTTTGAAATTTACTGAAAAAACCGTAGGTTTCAGACATGTTATAGTTAGGAATTAGCATTTAAAAACCTTTGAAATTCACTGAAAAAACCATAGGTTTCAAATATGTTATAGTTAGAAATTAGCATTTAAAAAACCTTTGAAATTCACTGAAAAAACCATAGGTTTTAGGGACAGTTATAGTTAGTTGGACATTTCACTCGTACAAAACCATAGAAATTCCCCGTTATAGTTAGTTCAGGTAACTATAACTCGCGCCCCGCAATGCACTGCTGATGACGTCACATATTACATCACTCATGACATGGTCAGTGACTGTAAGTATAAGTGACTGTACAGGTGAGTGAGTGGATGTGTGTGTGTAGACCTAAGAATCAGTGAGTGGGTATGTAGTTTTTGGTGTTGGAGTGTCTATGGTTTTGAGAATGGCAGTCTGTAATTTAGAGTGGGTGTATCAAAACTTATATTAGGGTGTGAGAAGATGCATTAAATTCTCACATGGATGATGTCATCAGTGATGTCATCAGTGATGTCATTTGAGATGTCATCAGTGATGTCATCAGTGATGTCACTGACCATGTCATGAGTGATGTAATATGTGACGTCATCAGCAGTGCATTGCGGGGCGCGAGTTATAGTTACCTGAACTAACTATAACGGGGGAATTTCTATGGTTTTGTACGAGTGAAATGTCCAACTAACTATAACTGTCCCTAAAACCTATGGTTTTTTCAGTGAATATATATATATATATACATATACACATACATACATATAAATAAAACTAAACTGAGAGGTCAACAACAATAAACAATATTCTTTCTTTGATAGTTTCTTTATAATTTTCTTTATTCTTTTGGTGAGTCACTTTTTACAGCAATACAGCCAACATGTGTTTCGCGCACATTTGCGCTTCTTCAGGGCTTTCACATTACTCTGCGTAGTTCAATGTAATCTCTCTAATCTTGTTGCTTATATTTCCAAACTGGTGTATCTGCGATAATATAGTGCAACACAGAATATGTTCTTCACAAGTCTTAAACATGTTTCTCAAATGCACCATACATACGAGCTGAACTCGAAATTCGAATATTACCCTGTGAAGTATTCCTACATGTCACTCTTCATGATGTCAACAATCATAATGTTTTCATACTTGTATGATCCCCTTGATACGGGTCACACCAGTTCTTTTTCCTGTCGTCTATCTTCCCGTCCGATTCAGAGTGCATGATATATGTGTCAGAGACACTGTTGGGAAAACATTTACTTTTGGAAAGTTTGCCCAAAGACGGAATTTAATTTCTACCAGCACCACCAACATCATAAGATCATCATGTTAGTGCAGTCCACAGGCAAAATTCCATTCATGAAGAACAAAACTTGTGAGCCTCTGTTACTCAGCCAGTGCAGAACTTGCACTTTCAAGTAGCATGCCTTAGACCTGTATTCTTCTGTCTAGAATATGCTTGGCATAATAATATGCCACAAACTGTGTTCATTAAGCCATACCTAAAACAATTACCAATCTGTGCACTATCATCACATTATGTATAAAGCCCGCAATAGAGTTTAATCTGTTCTGCGCTCCCATCTCTTTCTAACCATTAACATCAGCTTTAATGATTCTATTTTTCACTGAGCCCTGTTCCACTTTGTTACTTCTGGCTCTACTTTGAGAAACATTCAGTATAGTGGAAGTTTAACGGTGTTCTTTGAACTAATAATTCACAGAAATACCCCGATGCCCTTCTGTCATCCTCTCTGGAGAAGACTGGCTTAGAGACGGCTAAAGGACTGCTAAAAGCAGCATTCGCCAAAATAGGCAAATATCACATCCTCTGCCGTATTTTTTCATGGTGGTGGAAAGTGGTGTTCTTGATGGCAATGCTCAGATGACTCCACTATGTGGAGCGCCCGTTTCGCAACTTTGATAATAATGGAAATTACATCAGACAGGTCTCCCGAATTATGGCAGAGTGCAATCTGTCATTTCTCCTCGCATACCTTCTGCCAGCAGCGGCCGGAACAGGTAAATGTGGTGGGGCAGGGCACGGCAGGGGGGGAAGCCGACAGACGACGTAATAGGTGTTATTTATTTAATTATACCTATTCCGTCGTCTGTCGATTTCCCCCCACTCCCAGCCTGGCCCGCTCTACTGCCCCACTGTGTTTACCTGTGCCAGCCGCCGCTGCCTTCTGCCTGCCAGCGAAGCTATGGTGGTTTCACGCAGTTGAACAGACCCCCATGTGGAGGGCTAAAACTCCAAGCGTGACAGGGATGTTTTTATGCGTCTTCTAGAAGTCGTCCCCAATTTTGGGAGTCCATCTCCAGAACCCATATTCATGAAAGTAGTTCTGCCAAGCTCCTGTAATGAGGTGGATGCCCCACAACATATTTCTTTCCCCCAAAGAGGCTCATATCAAACAGACGGATGCCTCTTTTACAGAAACATACATACCACAAAGGTGGATGCTGTAGCGGTTTAAGAGGTGTTACTGTATGGAGGCTGGGCCAACAAACTTTAAATCATCGCTTTTGTATGCCGATTTCAGGTGGTTGGAGCTAATGTGCTGAAAAAAGGTGTCTCCAGGGTAGTTTGGTGAATAGGGATCCATGCGCTGATGCGAGTGAATGCACCACAACTTCCACTACAGACTGCACTGACAAAAGGACCAGGACAGAGCAGCAAAACGCTGGCCCATGGATCTGAAAAAGAGACTATAATACCCAGCCTTCATACCTAATAAGTAGTTTTAAACATTACTGCAGAGTGAGGCTATAGGCACAGGTTAGTAAATGAAAACTTCAGGCAGACAAATTGCAACAAACTATTTATTATTTTACCTACAATGGGGCAGAATGCATGCAAGTCTATGTCGGCGTTTTAGCTTAGCTAGTAATGATCTCGCTTCAAAGCTCTCAGCCCCTGGAAATAGTTAAAAATGTCCGCTCGCAAAATACACAAAATGAACGAAGTTGAAGGGGGTTGATGATGGTATCTTGTGTTGTATACAGAGGCGCATGCACTTAGTGAGTTGAAGTGCAGCAAATATGGAGTGAGGACGGTGATTTTAGGTTTAAATCTTTTTTATTGATTTGAACGACAGGAAGGACAAAAAAACAATGCATCAAGCAGTGATACCCAATACACGGGCCATAGGCAGTTGAAACGCTACAGGATGCAATCAAAACACTCAAAAGGGAACTACCCAACCACCCCCCACCCCTTAGCCCCTCCCGTCCCTCCCTCCCCCTTCCCTCCCCCCTCCCTCCACCTGACATTGCCAAGGAGGTGTCTGGAGCCAACAACCATCATCTAGTGGCCTTGAGATTGAGTGGAGTCTTGCGATAGTGCGGTAAGTCGCAAAAGGCGCATGTACCTACGGCATGTGAGTTCGCGGAATTCAGAGCATAGAAGGCCGATAAAAGGGCACCACAGATCTGGAAAAGAGGCCCCGTCGCCCTGGAGAGAAAAGGAAATGCGCTCCATGCCTAGCACGTACCAAAGCCTGTGCAGCCACCCCTGTATCGAAGGTGTCGTATCGGAACCCCACGTTGAGAGTATATTCTGCAAAGCTGCCCGTAAAGTGATGCCCATCTGCTTCCCTTTACGTGAAATTAAGGGGAAAGGTAAGTCTATCAGGGACGCCTAGGATGATGTATTCTGGAAATCGTAAGATAGTAGTGTCGAAGTGGAGATCTATGTTGTCCAAGAATTGAGTCCAATAGGGCTTGAGAATGGGGCATTACCACAGTATATGCAGCAGAGTGCCGTCAGCTCCGCACCCCCTCCAACAGCTCGGAGAGTGATCAGGGTGTCTCTTGTGCAGCCTATGGGGGGTAAGCTACCAATATGTCACTATCTTAGTAGCAGACTCTACACTAGAGATGTTACGAGCTGAGTGTCTGGCCCGGTAGTGTATGTCTCTCCACTCCCTCTGAGTCAATGTCCGCCCCAGCTCCACTTCCCACCTTTTCTGACCAGCGGATCTGATCTCTGGTTCCGGGGGGTGTAAGATGTGATAAAGTTCTGTGATGAGACGTTTGGGAGACTTTTTGGATAGTAACCATCGTTCATAGGGGTAAGCCTTCTCTCAGCTCCTTGACGCACCTGAGGCTGCATCACCCAGTGCCGTATTTGTTGGTAGTGATATCGTTCCGATTCGGGCTAGGCAAAATCAGCTCTAAAATCTTCAAAAGACATGGGTCCCTACTCATTAAAAAAGTGTCCTATGGATCTACGGCCGTCTTACTCCCAATGGGAAAAGGCTGCCTGGTCGAGGCCCAGGGTGAAGTCGGTGTTGCTCGTGATAGGAGTGAGGGGTGACGGGAAAGTGGTGAGGCCATTGCAGGTAGCTGTGGAGTACCAAGCGGTAAGCGTAGCTAGCCCTATCGGGGAGCCGTAGAGACCTGAAGGCCTGGAGGCCTTGCGGAGAAAAGGGATCTTCCACAGAGGCTGCCCGGCCAGCGTGCGCTCCATAAAGAGCCAATGTTTCTCGGACTCCGGCTGACCCCACTCCAGCAAGACGCAGATCTGAGATGCCTTGTAATAATAGTCCAGATTGGGCATTCGCAAGCCACCCTCGCCAGGAGATCGGAAGCACATGTCCCTGCTCATCCGTGGTTTCCTGTCTGCCCAGACAAAGGAAGAGAACTCTGCTTGAAGCTGCTTCAGCATGCCCTGGGGCGGCTCCACAGGCAGCGTTTGAAAGAGGTAAAGAATTTTGGGGAGTATATTCATTTTAAGAGCTGCTACCCAACCCAGCCACGAGAGGCCGAACGGGCGCCAGCACTGCAAGTCACGCCGTATCTGTGTCAGTATACGCATATAGCTTAACGAGACTGTCTCCGCGGTCGAGGCTGCCAGCATTATACCCAGGTAGGGGATGGTTTTTTGATCCCACCGAATGGGACACGCCTGGGCGAGGGCATCCACAGTTGGGGGCTGCAAGGAGAAACCCAAGGCCTGCAATTTGGAAACATTTACGCGAAATCCAGAGGCATTGGAGAACTCCTCCAGCTCCGTGAGGAAAGCCGGGACAGACAACCCAGGAGATTCAAGCGTGGCGATGATGTCATCCGCGTATAGGCTGATGGTGTGCCTCTCCCCCCCAAAAAGAACCCCACTGATTGGCTGATTTTCCCTAATCCTCAGGGCCAGCGGCTCCATATAGAGGGCGAACAGGAGTGGGGAGAGCGGGCAGCCTTGTTGTGTGCCCCTGGCTATCAAAAAGGGTTCAGACGTGCAGCCATTCACTCGGTCGGTGGCCAAGGGATGGCTATACCCACTTAGCACCCACCTGCGGAATCGATGTCCTATTCCAAACCGCTCCATCGTGGTCTCCAGGAAGGGCCAGTGCACCCTGTCGAATGCCTTTTTTGGCATCAACAGAAAGCACCACTCTTTCCACTGTTTGGCGGTGTGCCTTGTCTATGAGGTGAAGCAACCTCCTGGTGTTGTCGCTACACTGCCTCGTTGCCACAAATCCGGCTTGGTCTGGTTCTATGAGTCCAGGCATCAACGGGTCTAGTCTATTCGCCAATATCCCAGTGAAGCTCCTGAGGTCAATGTTAAACAGAGAGATAGGCCTGTACGAGGCGCAGTACCTGCCTTCTTTTCCGGGCTTGGGCAAGACAACCACTGACGCCATGAGCATCGTAGGGGGCATCGCTGAAGCATCACCAATGGCGTTGAATAGTAGTGTCAGAATTGGGGCTAGGACTGAGCAAAATGTTTTATAAAAAATGGCTGTGAACCCGTCCGGGCCAGGAGATTTGAGGAGCTTAAGCCTTGCTATGGCTGAGATTACCTCCTCTCTTCGGATCGGTCCATCTAATGTGGCGGCCCGGTCGGGAGATAAGCGGGAGTGTGTTATGTCCCTGAAAAATGCTGAGGGATTTTGCTCCGGGATTTGTTGTGCCGAGTAAAGATTGGCATAGAAGTCCCTGAAGGCGCGGGAAATGTCCACCTCCCGAGTGAGTTCAGAGCCCCTCTCATCTATGATCGTGGAAACCGCCGCCGCCTGACGCTGCGCGCGAAGTTTGTTCGCTAATATGCGGCCGCATCTGTCTCCCCCAGTGTAGAACATGTGTTTGAGTCGGAGGGCTGCGTATTCCGCTCGGTCAAGATCCAAGCTAGCTAATTGGGCTTGTGCAGCTTTTAGTTGTCTCCATACCCTCGGGGCGCCCGTTCTTTTGTGAATCCCCTCTAGTTTGGAGACCTGCCGGGAAAGCTCCACCCTTTTCTCCCTGCGACTTTTGTTGTCTGCAGAAGATGTAGCTATTAGGTCTCCCCTGGCCACCAGTTTAAGTGTTTCCCACAAGGATACTATAGATGTGTCAGGAGTATCATTCACGGTCAGATAGTCTTGTAACATCTTAGTGAGGTGGGTAATAACTTCGGGGCGATGGAGTAGTGTGTCCCTGCGCCTCCACGAGAAGGATGGGCGAGAAGCAGGTGGAGACAGTAGAGCCATGGTCAGTGCTGCGTGATCCGACAACGACTGCGGTTCAATAACCGAGTACTGCAGTAAGGGGAGGAGAGATCGGGACCCCAAAAAATAAGCTAGGCGAGCATAAGTTCCGCGGGAGTGGGAGTAAAAGTGTAATCATTTGTGTGGGGCTGAAAGTGACGCCACACATCGAATAACCCCAGGTCTTCAAACCGCTGCTTCGTGCTATCTGATAGGGCACCAGTCTGTCCCTGCCTGTGCACTGAGCAGTCTCGCTGGTGATCAAAGACAATATTCAAATCACCCCCTATAAGTATTTTTCTGTCAGGGGAGGATGTCAGGTCGGCCACCTCTTCGCATAGGAACGCCTCTTGGCCTTCATTGGGAGCGTAAATGGTAGCTAGTGTGATCGTGTGTGACCCCACAGTGAGTGAAAGTGCGAAGAGTCTTCCCCGAATTTCCAGCACCTTCACCCCTATCACCCCAGGGAAAGAGCGCGAAATGAGAATGGCAACCCCGGCCCTTTTGTGTGGGAAAGAGGAAAAGTACTGCTGGGGAAAGGGTCTAGAGCGAAGCCTATGTGTATCGCTGCGCAGTAGGCGGGTCTCTTGTAGCAAGCAAACGTGGGCTTGGGAGTTTTCCAGATAAGACAAGATAGCTTTGCATTTGGTAGGGTTGTTAAGCCCTTTCACGTTAAGGGTTAAGATTTTAATACTCATCCGAGCAAGTAAAGGGGGCACATTGCGATATGGTTGCTAACAGGCGTATCGTGCATACCCCGTTCGGGCCAGTGTAGGGCAACATCCATGGGGGCTCCAACCAAGCAAGAATCGCAAACATGCAGGCTGGCCAAGTAATTCCTGTGCTGAAGGGGGGGGACCCATTACAGACAAGTAAAACACCAACAAAATGAGAACATTAAGGACGAAAGATTGCAAACAGTCAATGTCCAGAGCGTACAGCTCCCAGGAAATGGAGATTAGGGTAAACGTGGTCGGCAGCTCCCCGCTCCCCCAAGCAGCTCGCATCGTAAAGTAGACTATGTCCAGCGACTGGCAAAGGTGATAACTGCATAATACAGAGCAACTGTCCTGTTGTGTCGAATCACTCCGAGTGCGCCCCTGATATGGACGCCAGGACTGCCTGGCGCTCTCTGGCCATAGTGTCCGGATCAGGGCGTGCTGATGGGCTGGGAGGCTTGATAGTAGTCCACCCATGTCCACTGCGGCAGCTGCATGGCAGGTTGCCCCAAGATGATGTCTCCGCTGTAGGATCCTCGATGCCCAATAGGTTACAGGCCGCTGACAGGGATCGGATTTGTCTCAGTTCTCCCTTAAATTGAAAGATGAGTCTAAAGGGGTGTCCCCAAAAATATTTGATACCAGCGTCTCTGAGAAAGGATGTGATTGGACGGAAGGCTTTGCGTTTGAGTAGGGTGGAGGCCGCCAGGTCGCAGTACAGTGTAGGCTTTGAACCCTCATAGGTGAAGTCCGAACAACGCCTGACCTCCCGGAGGATCCGCTCCTTTAGTTGAAAATCGTGTACGCACGTCAGAATATAAGCCGGCAGGGCCGGTGCCCTCCTCCTGGGGCCCACTCTATGAGTGCAATCCAACCTGATGGGGATCTCAGGGGTCTCCCCCAGAATGGAGCGAAAGAGGCCCGCCACCAATGCCTCAATGTCACCGTCCCCCTCGCCCTGAGCCACACCACGAATGCGGATGTTATTCCGGTGGGAACGGTTCTCTAAATCCTCCGTGTGGGCTTGGAGGTCCAAGTTCTGCTCTTGTAGTTTGAGGACTTCTTGCTGGAGGTGCTCGAGTTCTTCATCCCGACCCGCTTCGTGTTCCTCCAACGTATTTATTCGTTCCTCCAAAGAGTCCACATCGCGCCGGACCTCCCTCAAGTCCGCTGAAAGCTCCCGCTTCATGGTGGACAAGTCCTCACAAAGCGAGGAAAAAAGCAACTCCATGAAGGATCGGCTGATCGGATCCTCTGGTGCCCCGCCGCCTTCCGCCTTATCCGCTTTGCCGGTGGTGTGCCTTCCGTCTGCTGAGCCGCCGACTTAAGGAGCAAGTCTTTAACCGACCTGTCTTTTTTGCCTTTTGGTGCCGCCATCATGCTGATTCTGTAGGGCCTCGCAAGGTGGGCGCCAACCCGAGGCAAGAGGCCCACTGGGCAGGGCGGTGGGATTGGACTCAGAAGCGCTGCGGTGCCCGTGCGCTGGGCTCTCCCCGCCTTCTCCTCTACAAATGCCGGGGGAGATATGCCCGTCACGCCACCGGGGGTCTACTTCACGGCCTCTCCGCGTCGGGTCCGATGAGGATGGCTGCAAGGGTATCAGGCTGGTAGTGGACCTTGGCGCTTATCAGAACGAGTGGGATCGGGCCCTGCAGCCAGTCGTGTTTGCTCGTGCCCTAGAGGGGAGGCCGCTCTAACCAAACAATGTCCGCAGGTCGCAAGCCTCCAGCCCCTCAGTTAAGTGCTAGCACTGGGGAGGCCTTGTCAAGCCGACCAGCTCACAGTCCCCTGCAGAGCGTGCAGGCCGGGCCCATCCCCAAGGCCTCCTAGGCGTAGTCGTGCTGTTGCCGCTGGGGGCACCGACCAGGGCGACAATATGTGGTGATGGCGGCCCCTGTACGCACATCCAGGGGGGCACCGCAGGCAGGCCCTTGATGTCCAGCAAGAGAGCGTCTGTTTGCGGCGGGGCCCCTATCCGCCAGACGCTATTGGCCACCTCCTCAGGCCGGGCCCACCGCACAGAAGGTCCGCACAGGCCGACCAGGTCACCAGCCCCAGGAAAAGCACGCGGCCCAGGCTCACCTCCTCCGCCTCTGGTGTGTGCTCCGATCAGCGCCACCTGGTGCGTTGCAGGATGGCGGCCTTATTATGCTCATGGCGGCCCCCCTCGCACCCCGGGGTCCACCAGAAGGTCAGCTGCGGCGTCGTGTGGGGCCGGCTCTGGGCAGCGAACAACACAAGCTCTCCCTCCTGTAGTGTATATGCGGCTGATGTCCCAGCGTTCACTGACCCAGGAAGGCCCGACCAGGCCAGCCGAGCCGGGCCCTCGCGTAGACCGCTCCTCTCGGATCCTTGCCAGCCGCCTCTGACGTGCGTCTTCCGATTGTCACCCGAGGCTCTGCGTGGTGGCAGCTGCTTTATGGCATCCGTGGCCCCCCAATACTGCTCCAGGGGGCCGCCTCAAACCCGCACCGAGGATCGAAGGCGCAGGCCCACCGCTGCAGCCTCCCCGGGGCTCCGGCGCGCTCCCGGCCGCTCCACTTCGGGCTCTCTGCGACCTTGCTCCCGAAGGAACGGGACTCCGCTTCGTCCCCGGGTGTGCAGCGGCTCTCCCAGGACCACCCGGGCAGGCTCTGGCGCGCTTGCGACTGCTGGAAGTGTGTTAAAGGGCCCAGCAGAAGCGGAGAGCTGAGAAACAGCATCCTAACGAGACGCCATCTTGGTCACGCCCCATTGAGGACGGTGATTTTGGCACCACACAGGAGTAGGCAGAGAGATGGTTCTGCCAACTTATGAATAACAGAAAGAGCCAGTCCTGATACATCATGTCTGAAGTAGCAGAGGAATAATTTTGCCGAACAAGATGACCGCATGGAGACGGGTGTGATATTGACCGATACACCGTTATCGATGAGCCCTTGAGCTGATATAATATGTCTGTGGGGACAAACGCATTCTCAAACCGATTGGTCTAACATACTGATAAAAGTTATATGAATGAGCACATTTTATATTCTAAGCCCTGAAAAAGTCCGATTGAGGACGAAACGCGTTGGCGGTTGCAAGTTTTATAAAAAAAGAACATGAATAAAGAATTAATTTCATCATCATATGATTATATTGCTTTTTCTTCGTTTTGGGAAAACAACAGTTTGTTGGAAATTTATACTACTGCATGTATAATACATTCAATATTTGAAAGTGTGCTGGGCTGTTTTGATTGCATAATAATTTTAGGTAGTCAGTCCAATCCCCCTGAGCGATGGTGAAAAAGCGGTGGGCAGTTTTTAATCTCTGTGCCGAAAATTTGACTGAAAATCATAAACATGCAGGCAAACACAAAAGGTTTTTTAACCTAAATAGTTTACATGCCATGAACCAATGCTGATCTGAGGAAAGAATGCCATAAAATGAACATAACTACATCCAACAGATTAGAAATGGAATTGTGAAACTCTTTCTGGATCCCACTTGGGGGTGGAGAATCCACTTAACACTGTCCTCACTCCTGTGTCTCCAGTTCCACTCAGCCACTAAACTGTAGATGGAGGGAGAGTTCAAGAACATTACCTGCTGTATTGTATGCACAAGACTCGTATGTAAGTTGGAGGACCCGTTTTTCAGCAGACACTGCAGGTGCAGGTTGGAAGGAAATACCTTCCAAATGAAGAGGTGCACACTGCCATATGTCTCCTTGAAGGTGGGTAAAAATATTGTGCTCCTTATAGAACCTTCAGAAATGTGTCAGGGAGTCAGAGTGCCTATGGAGAAAATACCAGTAGTAAGTTACCTTCCCTTCTCAGATGTCTTTAAAAATGTCCAAGAGCTCTGGCAAAGGGCTCTAACATTCCTACCCTTTTCAGACACACCTTGAGGCCCCTTAGTCAATCTTTGAGTAGAAGAAAATCTCTAACAAATGGATGTTTTCTTCACCCCAGTGAGCGTCCCGCCCTCTGGGCTGTCAGTGAGATGTGACACCAACTGACCTAAGGAATCAGTAGTGGGATAACATCTGTGCTTCCTCCATAAGCTATTGAAGGTACTTTGTTATGAAACACGGGCAACCAGAAGACTACACTTGAATCAAGCTAACCTTAAGTCATCCCACATTTAGCTTACAAATTATGTTAGCTTGCCCCTAGGCACAACCAGAGTCTACTGGATCTTTGATACAATCCCTCTTCACTATGGTTTATGTACCAGTGGCACTCTCGTCCCCCTTGCCGCATTGGCCTGAACAGGACATGGGGTAATACACTCAGCCCACTATCTGGGCCTAAGGAGAAGGGCAGCACACACCTCTGTAGCCAAAACTCCCATACGCTATTCTCTATATGAAGAATAAACACACCCTTTTGTTGGGACACAGGTAGCTGAATGGAGGTGATGTAGCAAGTTCCAGCCTGGTCCAGATTCTGTAGTGGTGCATAATGGGCTTTCCCAAGCTTACATAGGGAGCTAAGCATGTAGGGCAGCAAGGGTTGTGGTTAGCAGGCAATGGGCGTCCCACATCTTCTGGCCTGGGCGAAACATAACGCAATGGGTGGTTATGCGCCACAATATTGTCTGGCAGTGACAGGTGTGGTTGCATCTGGATGTTCTTCCCAGAGAGAAAAATAAAGTTGTGCAACCTAGCAGCGTACAGACAGGCCACACCTTGACAGTAGCAGTGACCTGGCACAGGAGGGGAACTAGCTTACTTTGTAACAAGTAGTATTTTGCACTTTCTGACTTGCAGTTTTATGGCTACCATTAAGTTAAGTCTATCATGCAATATGCTGGTGATCAAAAACCAAAACGTTGCTGAACTTATATGACATGATTTGGGGCCTCTTGGCAGCTAGGTTCGTGTACTGATAAGTGCTTGTGAGTAGCAATATATATGACACTGGTTACTTAAGTACTTTGGTGACAGTTCAAAGAAGACAATTGTAAATAGTTTAGGTGGGCGTCTTTGTCTTCCAAATTGTTTTCATATGCTCCCCTAGTCTTGAATTTTCTTAGCCATCTGTGGTACAGCATTTTTAGTGGGAAATATAGCAGAATAGCAGAATGGAAAACAAAATCGGTGACTGGATATGCCCCATCCATAAGGAATAACATGATATCTTTCCTACAGTTCTATGTGTCTGCCTTCTAAACACCAACCTGTGTCTTTTACTGCACATAATCATAAGACATTTTCTAAAAATCATTCTGCTCTCCTACCGAAGAGCCCCAAGCACACCCTAGGACATCAGCAAGGCCCTCCGCTGCAAATTGCTCTCTACTTTCTCTGCATTTCAGTCTGGGGCTATTTGGTGTACATTGTTCTATTCCCCACTTCATGCAGCTCTGTTCAACTTTTCACCTGAACTGTTACACAGCCAGTTCTCTCCTGGGACCGTATTACACATTGTCACTGTTTGCGCAGGAAAAACCTTTTAAAAGGTGCGGGCGCAAACAATGACAATGTGCCCTATTACGATGTATGCGCTGCCTCCAGGGCAGCCCCGAACTCGCTCTGGCCTGGGGGCAGCGCATTCATGTGAAAACACGTGCAGCCGCTCCCTGTTTTCACAGTGCAGGCAACAACCCGACTGCACTTATAAAGGACATTAGAGATCCCCTTGCAGGCGGGTGCTGTCAATGACTGCATGCACCTGCAAGGGGATGACAAAGGAATTCCTTCATTTGCATAGGGCACGCCCCTATGCAAATGAGGGAATGCCCCCTGAAGGTAGCGCTGGTACTATAAGTGCACCAGAGCTATCGGTATCACTGAAGAGGACGCACAAGCGTCTGCACCCCCTTCTGTAATACTAAAGTGCCTCCGGGGTGCTCAAAGCGGGTGCAAACACCCGTTGCGCCCACGGGGCACTTATTGTAATACAGCCCACTGGTGCACATGACCTTGTAGTTTCCTGGCAAGGTGACCACCTCACTCCAAGTCATCACGGACACTGTTTCCAGTTCTAGGCTTTAACGTGGCAATCTCATGTATTCTGAGTGTTGTAGTCTTAGTTTTCTTCCATTGAAATATTTTGATTAACACACCTGCGACCAATCATTTGTTGGTTTTAAAGCCCCGGGCTGGAAACTATGTCCATAATGTCATAGAATGAGGTGGTTAACCTGTTTCCTGGTGAAAATATCTCTATGCTCCTTAGCCACGCATTACCAATTGCTCAGCTAATGAACATTACCCTCAATCCTCGGATGCACGTGGTTGTATATGACTGCTGGAGATTATGCCTAGAGTCCACGAGATTGGTTATTCAGCATGCATGGGTGGATCTATGCATTTTGGTCCTTGAGAGCAAGTATGTCCAGATGTATTGGTCCATGTGCACTGTGTGTATGCTCTAAGTATTTATTGTGTGTTTGCCTCTTTGTACATGCACAATACATAATCCAAACCTATTGCCTTTGCCAAGCTTATTTGTTCAGTAAAAGTACCTGACTGCTGCCTAAGAAGCACAGGCTTCAGTTTGTTTTCTTACTACACATCCTACAATATCAGCTTTGTACTACATTTTTGGCAGGACACTTTTTGAAGGAATTTTGTAAAAGGCTCTTTTTCATTTCTTACAAGGAAATACACGAGACGTAGACATTTTCTCATTAGTGTGAAACGCAAGAATGTTTGTAGGAAGTTCTTAGAGGAAATACAGTCGAAGTTGTCTTTTTTCCAGCTGAATATCTGTCATGCAGATGTGTCTACGAGCATTGTCTATTGTTTCTATCTTTGGTTTGGTATGGAAAACAGAGGTCAACTAAATCGGAACAGCTGTGGGAAGCAATGATGATCAAACCTGTTAGACTTGGCCCTTTTTGCAGGGTTATCCCCAAACGTTATGCTTCTTCCTCCTATTTTTTCTTGACCTGTTGTTGGTTCTAGGACTCTGGGCACTTTACCACTGCTGATCAGTGCTAAAGTGCATATGCTCTCTGTGTAAATTGTGAGCATGATTGGTTATCCACGATTGGCATATTTGACTTACTGGTCAGTCCCTAGTAAAGTGCACTAAGTGTGCCAGGGCTGGTAAATCAAATGCTACTAGTGGGCCTGCAGCACTGATTGCGCCACCCACATGAGTAGCTCTGAAAAGGTAACTCAGATCTGCCGCTGCAGTGTCTGCGCTGTTGTTAACAGCCATGCCGACTTGGCAAGTGCACCCACTTGCCAGGCCCTAACCTTCCCTTTTCTTACATGTTAGTCACCCCTATGGTAGGCCCGAGGTACCCCCCTGGGCAGGGTGCAGTGTATGTGAAAGGTAGGACATGTACTGATGTGTGTAACATGTCCTGATAGTGAAATACTGCCAATTTCGTTTTTCACTATTGAAAGGCTATCTTGCCCCATAGGACAGAATGGGGAATGCTTTGTAACATTTTACAAGCATGTGTTTGAAAATGCCACTTTTAGAAAGTTGGCATTTTCTTGTTTAACCATTCTGTGTGCCTCTGCCTGTTTGTGTATTGACTGTCTGGTTTTGGAGTGACTGGGGCTGGGGAGGTGCATTCTCTCAGACAGCCACGGGGGGGGGTTGATGTGTGTCCTGCCTTTCCTGAATGAGTCAGCACTAGGTTGAATAGGCCTGATCTGCATTTGGAGTGGTGGGAGGAGTAGCACCTGTACCTGAATAGGGCTGTGCCTGCCTACCACAATGCTGGCTCCGTCCCCCTGTGGTGTGTCTGGAGCCAAGGCTCACACTGACAATGGATGTTGTTGTGCACTTGCAGAGTGCCCCCGGAACTGGTATGAACTGGGCTCAGAGCCCCTTGCACAAAGAGAACAAAGACATTTTGGGGTATTAAGTATCAGACCCAAAACCCCTGAACTTAAGCCTACTTCTGGAATCAAGAGGAACCTTTGCCAAGGAGAAGAGCTCTAGAAACTGAGGAGAAGTACTGCCTTCGCTGTGTGTCTGGGGTTGGCCTGCAGTGGCTGTTTCTGCCAAGGAAAGGAGAAGGACTTTGCTGTGTGCTGTGTCCCCTGCTTGAGGAAAGTCTCCAAGGGCTTGAGTAGAGCTTGCCTCCTGTTTTGAAGTCTCAGGAACACAAAGACTTCACCCCCAGCTCCCCTGAACTTCCTTGCTGGGAGTTCTGACCTGCCAGGAGTGCCTGTGACTGTGTGGGGCCTCTGGAGGTTGTTTCTGCTGCTGGGAGCTGGAAAGCAACGCAACAACAAGAATCAAAGCATCGAGGGATTGCGGCTGAAGAAACCGACGCAGCGCCGCTCGACGCCGCCACATCGTTTGCCGCCGCATCCCGGATTTCCACACATCGTCCCTGTGTGACAAGTTTTCCCCGACGCATCACCCGCGGATTGGAGTCGTCTCAGAATCGAAGCATCGCTTCCCCCTACAGACCGGACCCGACGCATTGCTCCCCTGTGTACAGCGGAACTGTCGCATCCACGAAGGTCTCAGGAATCGACGCATTTCTTTGTTTTTCAACGCTTCCAATCGCAGCGGCTGTTTGGCTTGGTGAATTTTGACGCAACGACAGGTACTTTGCAAGAAATCACGCATCTATAGTTTTCTATGGGCTTAGCTGCTAAAACCTTTTTAAAGCCATTTTTCTTAATACTTGTATGTTGGATTTTTGTCGTTTTGGTCTTGTTAAGTTTAGATAAAGATACTTTATTTTTCTAAACCGGTGTGGTGTCCATTTGTGGTGTTATCACTGTGTTACTGTGAGTGTTGGTACAAATACTTTACACATTGCCTTTGGGATAAGCCTGTCTGCTTGTGCCAAGCTACCAAGGGGGTGAGCAGGGGTTATCTAGAGTGTGTATCCCCCTTACCCTGACTAGAAGCAAGGGTCCCTATTTGAACAAAGGTACCTACCTCTGCCAACTAGAGAGCCCCATTTCTAACAAAACCCCTTTTTTACTAGGGTCTCAGCTGTGAACAGGGAATCTAGTGACCTGCAATCTGTCAGATCACGTGACCTGGACTGTGTGGGATACGATTTAAACTCCAGGCTTCTCATTTGTTAGTTTGGTTTTATACTTTCCAAAAGAGTAAAAAAATATACAATTTAGAGATGTGTGAAATTCATGTAATTATGCGTGGTTCCTTGATATTTTTTTAAACTTATGCAAAACACAAAACCTGCATTTGCGGCTATATTTCAGTGTGAAATGTGCCCTCACATCCACTTTGGGATCAAGGATGCATTTTGTGCAAAAAAAAAGAAACATCACTAAAAACAAGTGCCAAAAAGAACGGGCACTCATGTTCTGGTTATTTGTGCTCTTCCTGTCCACTTGTACTACAGTTTTGCTACAAATAGTGTGCAATTAGATTAGATTAGAATAGCGCAATTTCACATATTTCAGGTAGCAAGTGTAACATGAAATTCCCCAAATTATGCAAAATTACACCTGTGTAATTGAAATTGTTTCTGGGCCTCTTACAAAATGTGTTTTTGTATACTATCAAGGTGTACATGACAAGACTATGACATAAAGAAAGGGTAATCTTCATGCACAACCACAAGCCAGTTAATTAACTACTGGTATGTGTTGCTGTACCCTTAATATGAAGATAAACAAGAGTTTTGTATGTTCCCAGTGAGAAAATATTAGGCATACTTTCAGAGTGGACATTCATCTGTGGGATATCTTGCCACTATTGATAGATGATGGATATTTATTGTTACCCAACTCAACCATATTCTTTTCATCAACCTGGAAGGATGAAAGATTAAGTGGACCCACTGGGATTTTAACCTGTGACTATTGAGGCTAACACAGACTCTTGGAGTGGATGCATTGGGTCAATGGAACAGCAGACCCATTCAAGGACAAATGCTACTATATACAGGCCTAGGAGAACTACTCAGGATGATTCCAACCATCTGAGCTTCAGGCTAGGCCATGTTTAGCAGACGTTCAAGTGATCATAATTCATCATTAAAACATCTAGTAGGCCCAAAAGCTTTACTGATTACATTTTGTGTTTTTCCAGCCATCTAACTGGTAGATTTTGCCAGTTTTTCTCTAATAAAATCTGCCTAAGGAAAATTGTGCAGGGTACACCAGTGGATGCATCTGGTTCTACATGCAATAGCACATCCTCATTGATTAGAAAACTACCAGCTTTTGAAGGGTTTCCCATATCACAACACTCCCTCGTACCTAAACGTTTACTCCACACCGCAACCCTGTTCATCTTCCAGATCCTTCCATTGAATGTTTTGGTTGAATTCCAGGACAGTTTGATGACCTTCAACAGAGCAGTAAATTTGGATTCCATTTGAGCTCCATTGGTTGGTCTAATCCCCACCCTGCCCCCCCCCCACTTGCACAATGCATTCTCCCACAGACTTTATTGTACTATATTCTATTTCAAGGCCACCGTGACATCTCCCTTCCTCTTCTGACACACCTCATCTTCCTGAATAGACCAGCCTTTTTTCCAACCTATGCATCCCGGGAGAAGTTTGTTATTGCATATTCTTCCCCTGGAAAACTCAGAGTTTTGCCTGTTATCTATTGGGGTGCAAGGCAATAAATCACTACTTTATTCCACACTTCTTTCTTGATAAACAGCCAAGAAACGTTTGTTAGCTGTATCCCTTGAGTGTTATATTGAACCTATCCACAACTCTGTTCGTTTACAGAATATACAGAGCGCACTTCTTGTGAGTTATACCACTAATCTCTAACATTGCCTCCATCTCTCCGAAACCAACTGTATTTCATTATCAGTTAATAATGTTATTTCAAACCTCTCACTATTGAAGACAGCTTTCAAAAATCTTATCACACTTCTTGTGTTGAGGTCAACTGGTCTTTGAACTATATCCCTATTCAAGGGACATACACAAATGCTACTTCTTGCTTCAGACAATCCAGCTGACAGTTCATGCACACTGAAGGTAAACATTTCTCTAACAATTTGTCACTGACAGCACACACAGTGCACTCTCTTACCACCCTCTGCAGCTAAGAATCTAAACTGGGTCACCAAAAATCCATGCAGATTCTTTTTTTGTCCTCACTATGTCCAACTACAACACATCACTCTCTCATGTAAAGAGCTCGGTTCAACCAGTCTAGTCCAATCGAATAAAAGTCTATCTCTCTCAAATAGCTCATTTTCGATCAACTTGTGGGGCTTCCATGTGCAATTGAATGTTGTCTTCTCCATTTTACCATCTTTCAATCTCAGATAAAACAGGATCTCCATGTATTTCATCTTTCTATTCTTTTTCCTATAGCACACCATCAATAATTGCACACATTCCTATCAAAGGGTAATCCTCCACAAGGCCACCTTCAACATTATCTGCCAACAACCATGACAAACAGTCCACTGCCTTATCATAAATATATGGTAAGTATCAGATTTTAAAAGAAAAATCTTGAAGACGAATGACTTTTTCAGTTTCCTAATCTGAGAGGAATTCCTCGCCAATCCTTTTGAGGTAAAAATCTAACATAAAGGTTTATGATCAGTCTTAACTGAATATTTCACATCCCATAAAAACATCCTAAATTTCTCGATTGGCCCATTAAACTGCCAAAGCATCTGTTTCTATGACTGAATAATTTAACAAAACACCCTTAAGTCACATGAAGCGAACATTTTGGTTCTTTCCTCTTCACAACTGGCTTGTATCAATACTGATCCCAAACCTTTATTACAAGTGTCTGTTAACACTACACAGTCATCTCCAGGCACAAATGCCTTCAAATGTAGTGCATTCTCTAATTCACTCTTTATCAAATCAAATTCCTCTTAACACTTTTCACACCACTGAAATTCTATGTTATTTTTCATTGTATTTCTTATTGTTTCTGTTGTCTCCAAAAAGTCTTAACCAAATGTGCATAGTACTTAACCATTCCTAAAAAGACATAACATCTTCTTTGTTGTGTGGTAGTTTTAGATTTTGTATTTCCTCAACCCGTTTCTTCTTGGGATGCACCCCATTACCGCTTATATCATGACCAAGATATGACACCTCTTCCTTCCAAAACAGCACTTCTTTGCTCTGAGAGGCAGCCCATGTTTTTAAAATACACTCAACCAAGCTTTAGTCCTTTGATTATGCTCATTCCATGTTTCTCCCTACACCACCACATCGTCTTGATAGAACAGCACCCCAAAGGACCACACAACAAGGAAAACATGACCTCTGGAAGATAGCAGCTGCTGTTACTAAGTTAAATGACACTCTAGAAATGTTTACGCTCCCATTGGTGTGTTAAAGGCCGTGTAATCCCGTGAATCCTCATGTAACTTGATCTGATGATACAAGGATGTTAGATCAAGTGTTGGGAAAATCTTAGGACCAATCAGCATCGTAGCTCTCTCTGAGATATTAGGGAGTGGAAATTTATCAACCACAACGTCCTTATTCAGAGAGTGAATATCTATACACAAAAGTATCTCCCCACTAGCCTTTTTGGCCACAACAATGGGAGCCACCCAATCTGCTGTCTCCACAGGAGCAATTACATGGGACTCGTGCAGCTTCTCCAATTCCAATTGAATTGCATCATGAACAGATACTGTCAGATGCCTGACCTTTGCTGACACCAGCTGTGCATCAAGCAGTTTTATGCAATGCACATACCCTTTCAACCAGCCAAGCTGCTCACTGAACACTACTGGATACATACTTTCAAAATTCACATGACTCTTAAACTTGCTGTATGCATACCTGGGAATTGCCATTAGGGTCCAGCAGAATTTCAGGTTCTCCTTGGTGCGGTCATACTATAATTACATCCTTTTTCTTAGCTACATATAATTTTAGCAACAGGGCTCTGCTGCCCATCTCAAGAGTGGTTTCAAAATATCCTTCCATCTTGATGGCTTGGCCTTTATAACACTCCAGCCTGACATCCTGAGCTTTGATCTTTACTTTAGCTGCAAAAACTTCCACAACCATCTTATGTAAAATGATTGTCAGTTTTGAACAGGGGCCTCACATCATATGGATTCTCTTTCTACCAACAACCACCCATTCATCAGGATTACCGTCATTCCTTTCTCTCACTTGTAACATTACTTCTTCACTCATTTCTTTCACATTCAATGATCTTTTTGCTTGACCACCTATGCTTTGGCACCATTTAGCATAATGACCCTTCTTGCTAAATGTTTTGCAGTAGGATGTATGTGCAGGACACTACTTAAAGTTGGCCATGTGACCTTGTAAACCACACCTGAAACACAGGTCTTTGAACCTATGTCCTTTATCATCCATTCCCTCGTGCTGTTTAACAGTACGTTTGGCATTACACACACACTACCCTTGCTATCTTCTTGCTTCAACTCATGGATACAGCTTCCCATATACTCTACCCTCTTAGCTACAAAGATGACCTTGCTCAGCAAAAGCTCATCTTTAAGCCACAGCTCCTTGAATACTTCCTCTGCACTACAGTTCAAGAGAAAATGATCTCTCATTCTTTCATCACAGAGCTGACAAAATGTACTTGTAGAGGTCAACTTTCTCAGTGTAGTAATATATTCCTCCACTGACTCATGTTCAGCTTGTTTGGGATTGCTAAAACAACATTTATGAAGTGTAGTTGATACTGGAGGTATGTAAAGTTGATCTAATTTTTATACACAGATCTCATAATCATTCAAAACGTTTCCCGCATTCCTTTCCACACCTGGAAGCCTGTCTCACACCACTTGATCCTCCTCTCCAGTCTATACATGAAGAAAGCAAGTTTTCTATTTACACCCATGTTAGGCCCACCGACCTTAGCATAGTTCTCAAAAATATTCTTCCATTTAACTCAACCATTGAGTGGGTCATCTAGGCTGTTACGATAGAAGGGAGGCAGCATGATGCTCTGCATTTTATGAGCCAGCCCTGGATTGACCTCAGGAAACTGCAAAACTCTGGCTAAACCAGAGTCAGAAAACACATCTACCAGCTTCTTTCACATGAAACAATTCCAAATCTGAATACTAATAGGAGCACTCTCGGCTGAGTGATCGGAGGGAGCAAGATGGCGGAGAGACGCCATCCGTGAAACCTGCACCGCGATATGGCTGTTAGGAAGCTGGTGACTCCTGCGCTCTTGCTCGTTTGTTAAACATGAGAGGAGTGTCGCTGTTAAAGCTTTTGGGAGATAACGTATGAAAAGGAGAAAAACTTTATAGCTGTAAAACGGTAAAGCAGAGCACCGGTAAAGTTGAACATCGGAATGTACTGCGGCGGGAGGAGAGCTCACCTGTGAAGCCCGAAGCCGAAACTCAGCTCACGGGAAACAAGAGGATTTGGGTATGTTCCAGGCTCGATCCGGCTCGACTGAATTGGATTCACCTGATCGCCTCGCTGGTAGCAGCAGTGCCGGATGCAGACGCTTGCAAGGATTGGATTGAGTTGTTTGCTTCGTCTGCCTCGATTGTTGCTCACCTACGAGGCAGCGCGATTTGCAGCTTGGGGCATAGCGTACTACACTAACTCAGGGACTGCTTTACTGGTACCCCCTCTGCCCGAGATGGCCCCACAGAAGAACCCCGTAAGAGGGACTCGTGCTACGAGTCGACTGCTGGTGAGTGGGGAGACACCGAGGGGCGCAAAAGCAGCAGGGAAGACTGATGTTGCTGGGACGGACTGCGTGAAACAAGCGGCGAATTTTGGAAAGCCAGTTTTGCGCTACCTGCAGTCTAAAAAGGCAGCGGAATTGTTAGAAGCAGAAAATGATGCAGATTTAACAACTAGTAGCAAACTAGTTGAAATAATTACTAATTCAATTAATCTGGAGCAAGCTAACAATGATAGCATTAATGGGGGCAATAACCCAGATGCGTTGCAGGAGGTCGCTGAGGACTTAGAGCGGATAGTGCCTACGGAAATGGAAGGTGGCTTAGGAGGGGCTGAGAAACTGGATAGTGCTGGCACGTGGGGAAAATTGGGGGGGGTCGAGAAAAGTAATCTAGAGCATTTAAGCGCTATAGATGAATTAGTAACAGGAACTGGGCACACAGAGGTACAGAAAGTAATTATACAGTTAAATATTGGATCAAATGAGTACGAGCATGTTACAGAAACTGACCAGCACAACTATGAGATAGATAAAACATCTGATGAGGTGAACGGCTGTACCACGCTTATGGCAGAGCATGTAGCACTGGAATATTCTGTTTTAGCTATGGAATCTGAAGAGACAGTTGTAATTCAAGGAGAGGGAGAACAAGAGAATCAGGTCACTGAAGATGACGATGCAGGGCAGCAACCCTATACAGATATAAGGGTAGAGCAAGTGACCTCCCCGGCATTATTATTATTAAAAAAAAAGAAAAAGAGCCCAAAAGCTAAAAATTTGAAAGAAGCCAGCAGGAGTCAAAGTATATCTAGCGCTGGGTCTGCCAGTAAGAAAAAGGCACAAATTAAGGGATTGCCTGCTAACAGCCCAATGCGGAGATGGGTACAATCAAAAGGAGGAATAAAAACTGTGATGTCAAGGCTATCTGATGTAGGGCTGACGGATAAAGCTGTAAGTGTCGTCAGTGCTATCAAGTCTGGTGCGACAGTACGAGGTGAAAGCTGTTCAGAAACGGATCTGGATTCAGAGCCCTGCATAACACCTGAGAGAGAGGGTGGTTCAGGTCAAAATGAACCACTCATGGTATTTAGTTCTCTTCAACGGCCCCAATTATTAAATCCGGGGGAGGACTCGCAAAAGGGATTTGCCGAAGAAAATGACACTCCAATACTCTCCCTGATATTACAAGTTTTAAAGGACCAGAGGGAAGAGACGAGGGAGCTTTTTGCCCGGATTAGGGCAGATAACTTTAGTATCCAATCGTCCTTGAAGGAAGTAACAGGGAAAGTTTGTGAAATGACCGGCGAGATAATGGAACTACAGCAGAGAGTGGTTACTACGGAGGAGGTAACTGCCAAAGTGGTAAACCTAACACAGCAACATGATGATCAGCTAGCAAGCCTGGAACTCAAACTTGAAGAGTTGGAAAATAGGCAAAGGAGGCAGAATCTAAAAGTATTTGGTATTCCTGAAGGGCAAGAGGGCTCAGACTCAAGAACATTTATTGTGCAAGTGATGCAGAAGGCCTTCCCGGATCTGGTGGACTGGGTTTGGGACTGCCAGATCCAGAGGGCTCACAGACTCCCATTGGTGCAACGCCGGAAGGATGATCGCTATCCAAGGCCGTTTTTGATATATTTCGGGAACTATTTGCTAAGACAGGCAGTCTCTTTGAAAGCGGGTCCTCGAACACCCATAGTTGTAGGGTCCTATTCGATCTTTTTCCGCTCCGACTTCTGTAAGGCAACTATGGACAGACGGTGGCGCTTGAGACAGTTAATTGATCCCCTAAAAGCTACAGGGGCACAAGCCTATTTACAGGAACCAGCACGCTTGAAGATTATTAGGAGCGGTCAATCGCTCTTTTTTACGTCTGAACCTGAGGCTAAGGAAGGATTACTAAAATGGCAGAAAGAGAAAGAAGGGACTGCTTAAGATTGAATCGGGACTAATGTTAAGGTTTTAAAGTTTTTTTTTCTTTTTTCTTTCTTTTTCTATGTCCTCTCTGGTCAAATGAATTCAGGGGTCTGAGACTTCTTGGCGGCCATTGTGGAAGCAGGTTTCCAGTCTAGCTGCCATACCATCGGCAGCTTTAAGAAGGGGATGATTCCTCCTTTATGTTGCGGGTGGGGTTGTGGGGGGTTTGGGTGGGTTGGTGGTGGGGGGTGTCAAGTAACAGAAAAAATCAACACAATTGAAGGGAAAGGGGAAAAAAGTAAATATATCTGTAAGTGGGAAAGAAAGCAGCAAGGTAACCAAAAGCTAATGGAGGTGGATTACAGAAGAGGCAGGGAAGAATTAATATCGGGATGGCAATGATAAGGTGTTTAGCCTGGAATGTCGCTGGCCTCAATAGTAAGATTAAGAGGCAGCTAGTAGGAGAGGAATTAAAAATGTATAACCCCCAGATTGCTATGTTGTCAGAAACACACCTGTCCTATAAAGATAGAGGCTTCTTGAGACATTTAGGGTATGAGGTGATAGTTTGCTCGGCACAAACGGTGTCTATTCGGGGTGTAGCTATTTTAAGGAGCAAACGATTCCGAGTGGAAGTCTGTAGGACATCGTCGGATAATGGGGGTAGATGGGCTATAGCTCAAGTGAAATTAGCTGGTAAAAAATACGTTTTCTGTTCACTATATGGCCCCAATGTAGACGACCCTACCACAATAGAAGCAGTTACTTTGGAATTACTAAATTGGGAGGGGGAGCGGTTGGTGATGGGGGATTTTAATTGTATAATGGATTATGGAGTGGATACTACACGGAGGGGGGCATTTCAAAGGATGCGAAAGACACGGGCAGCTATACGGGAGTTGGGGCGGTTGCAGGTAATCAAAGATGTTTGGAGGACTCTCTATCCCGATATAGCAGGTTACACGTACTATTCTGCCCCTCACAAGCTATATTCAAGAATTGACATGGCCTGGGCATCAGATAATATTTTATGGTCAAGTAGTATGGAAATCTGCCCGAGGGTTACGTCAGACCACAATCCTGTTCTTCTTACATTTAGGATTTCCCCTGAAAACAAAAACACCCGCTCTCTTTCCTTTCCCAGATATTTGCTTACAGATGAAGAATTTGTAACTCAGACTAGGGCACATCTTAAGGAGTTTTTTGGAACAAATACAGGGACAGCCTCGCCTATAGTAGTGTGGGACACATGTAAAGCAACAATTAGAGGTCTTACCCAGCAATTCATCTTGCGACAGAATAAAGAACAGAAGATGAAAATGGAAATTACTATATCGGCTATACGGAAGATAGAAAATGAGCATATCGATGCAGTTACTAGAGGTCTTCAAAATGCAGATGAGTTGGGGTACAGCCTAGTGGATCATAGATCAGCACTGAAACAAACATTCAGGGAAAGGAGTATAGCGAAACTAAATAAGTATTGTTTGGCGCAATATGAGTCAGGGGAAAAGATAGGTAAGATCTTAGCATTTCGAGTAGCAGACGATAGGGCCAAGACAACTATAAAGAAGGTTAAGGGGATTGATAACAAATTATATGAACATCCAAAACAGATATTGGAACAATTTGTGGCTTATTATCAAATGCTATATACTCCGGAATATCAGCCTAATCAAGATGAAATATCTAATTACATACAAAATAATCCCCCCTTACGGGTGGAGAATGAAACATCTAATGGTTTAACTAGCGATATAACAATAGAAGAAATAAAATTAGCAATTACCTCTCTATCATCAGGAAAAGCAGCGGGAGACGATATCATTCCTTTGGAATTTTATAAGCGGTTTATGGAGGAGTTAGTGATACCACTTAGTCAGGTTATAAGATTTATTGGTAAAGAGGGTAAGGCCCCTAACTCATGGAAAATCACGCAAATCATTTTTTTTTTTAAAAAAGGTAAATCGGCAGAGGAGTGTGGGTCGTATCGGCCGATTTCGCTTATCAATGCTGATGCAAAAATATTTGCAAAGATTCTTGCGAATCGACTATCTCCTGTGTTACCTAGCCTGGTGTCGCCTTACCAACATGGCTTTATTCAAGGGAGAGATACGACTGCCCACGTGAATATGGCTGTCTCCGCTTTTGACGCAGCCAAAACACAATCGACCCCACTCGGTATGATATTGCTAGATGCTGAAAAAGCATTTGACCGAGTGGGGTGGGACTTTTTATGGGCTACACTTGCTGCCTTCGGTATCAAAGGGCAATATCTTATGTGGATAAAAGCTCTATATGTCAAACCTAGTGCTAAGATAATGTATGCGGGGCTACAATCAACTGTTTTTCCGATTCTTCGGGGCACCCGGCAAGGGTGCCCCCTATCGCCACTTTTATTTGCCCTTTATATAGAGTCTTTTGTTTCAACCCTTCAAAATCAGCAGCTAATTAGTCCCTATATGCTTGGGGACAGCTCCCTTAAAGTTATAGCATACGCTGACGACATAGCGGTGTTTTCAACGGACCTGGGAGGGGCTATGCAATTGATCACAGATGAAGCGCGAGAGTTTGGCCTGATATCTGGGTACAAACTGAATATTAATAAAACTCAGATCTTATTGAATTATAAATCTGCGCTTCCGATACAGGGGGTGTGTTCGACTGCTACATATTTGGGAATCAAGATGGCGGCACAGATCGAAAGAATAATCCCTTTAAATTATGAGACCTTACTGAAAGAGATGGCTAAACTACTTAAGAGCTGGCATAGGTTGCCCATTGGAATTATAGGGCGTATAAACATTGTAAAAATGAAGGTTTTACCAAAATTCTTGTATATGTTTAGATCTATCCCGCTGCGATTGACTATGTCCTTTTTTAAACGATTGGATGGGATTCTTGGCAGTTTCATTTGGGGCTATAAAAAAGCGAGAAAATCCCTGGAACTGCTAAAACTCCCCTTTAATCATGTAACACTTGTCCTATGCACACGCTGGTGTCATTGACATTAGTGTCTGATTATACAACTCATATCTTTTATCACTTTTATGTAATAAACTTAACACAGTGAGATCAATTATTCTTAAACGTTTGTCCAATAATAAGTCGTTGAGTGTTCTGATGTTTTTTTATTTCATTCTAAATTGCTCAGCCAACACGTGTTCGTCGTGGGAGTATCTCAAACAACTTCTTCAGGGCTGACAACAAAATGGACGAGTTTGTCCCGTTCTCCCCACCTGTTCTACTTCCGTCCCGGCTGTGTATAGTAATTCTTAATTTAAAATCGATCTGGTAATATCCCAAGTTAAGCGGTGTGTCTATCGTTACGTTACGGACTTCCGGGTCACTGAACACACGCAGGAAGCGGCAGAATGAAGAGAAGTGTACTCGCTTAGATACTCACCCGTAGGCAGTGATTATTCGAATCCTAAGTGTATTGGGACACTACGGACGCGGCAAATTAGCTCCAACTTTGAACTAACGATAGACACACCGCTTAACTTGGGATATTACCAGATCGATTTTAAATTAAGAATTACTATACACAGCCGGGACGGAAGTAGAACAGGTGGGGAGAACGGGACAAACTCGTCCATTTTGTTGTCAGCCCTGAAGAAGTTGTTTGGGATACTTCCCACGACGAAACACGTGTTGGCTGGGCAATTTCGTATGAAATAAAAGAACATCAGAACACCCAACTACTTATTATTGGACAAACGTTTAAGAATAATTGATCTCACTGTGTTAACTTTATTACATAAAAGTGATAAAAGATATGAGTTGTATAATCAGACACTAATGTCAATGACACCAGCGTGTGCATAGGACAAGTGTTACATTTGAAAGGTGGACCGTATAGGCGGTCCAGTGGGAGGGTTCAGGGTGTGTATTTCCCTCACCTCTTGCACCGCATAAAGAGTGAACAAATAATTACGCATACTCAGGAGGCGCCAATACCAAACTCACGCAAAACCACCCCACCTTTCTTTCCCCTTTAATCATGGGGGCTTAGATTTCCCGGATTTTAAAATTTATTTTTGGTCTACTTTTTTTGGCCGTCTTCGTAGCTTTATCCACAGTGAAAAGAGTACCTACTATCATAAATTTTTGTTGGCAGGAGAGAGCAATCAGTTTCTGTTTAGAACTAATGACCCGAATTATTATAAAAGGGTTAAATTTAAGACGATTAGGGATTGTATATTTGTATGGCGTGCTATTTCTCTCAAGTATGGCTTGACATTGATGAATGATAAGTTTCCTCTCTGGGGCAATCCAGGATTGCCTAGCATCTTTCATGATACAACGGGGAAAGGCTGGGCCAACTATGGGGTAACATGTTTAGGGGACTTATTTGATCATGGTGGTTTTATGGAGTTCGGAAAAATGCAGATTGTGTATAAATTGACAGACAACATGCAGTTTAAATACATGCAGATACGCGATTATTTTGTTAATTATCTTAAATTGATGAGTTTATTTCATTCAGACATAGTGGACTGTTTATATGATTCAAGTGATAAATCCTTGATAAGTAGAGCATATAAAAGCCTATGTGGCCCCAGATTGGAGGATAGCCCCAGAATAGCTGCTCGCTGGACTAGAATTATGGGCACACCGGTTTCAGCTAAGAATATTTCGGATGCACTTAGTAAAATCTCTGGGGTAGTTCATTCCTCCAATCTACGAATGCAACAGTTTCGCACAATCTGCTTACTATATTATACGCCGGATAGAATAGCAAAATGGTCACCTAACACCCAGGCAAACGATAGGGCAAAATGCCCCAGGTGCGAATTATATGCGGCAGATATACAACATATGTTTGTCACATGCCCTGAACTCTCGCTATTTTGGCAGAAGGTGGAACATATTCTGTTGCAAAAATTGGGGATCAAAATACCACTAACGGTCATGGAAATATTGATGGGGGGTAGGGAGTTGAGATTCAATAACGAAAATCTGCTAACCATTTTGCTTGTCTGTGCTAGACTTACAATCGCTCGGGTTTGGATATCGTCAAAAGCTCCCACATTAATGGATCGGTGGGTATTAGTCAGGCAAATACACGACATGGAGGAAGCACTAGCTAGATCAAGGGGCGCTCAATCCATGCGCAAATTTAAGTTGATTTGGGGATCATTGTCTTAAAATATGTATATAAATGATTGCTTATTTTTACTGCCACTCGGTACAAGGGAAATTAATGTAGCTACATAATTGACTTTTTTCGGCCCTCTATTATTTTTTTATTTTTTTCCTCTCTTTAGTCTAATGTAAAAGATTTGATTATTATGATTATGTTTGTGATTATGATTTAGCTTGTACAAAGTTGCTACAAACTTTATTTTTGTGTTGACAAAAAAGAATAAAGGAGCACTCTCTGCCAATACCCTTCCTAGATTGTCACCACAAGTACTAATCCCTATTTGTAAACAGAGTGTCTCCATACAATGCATTTTGAGAACAGTGTTTTTAAGTATATAACCCGAGGTGTGCACCTTGGCTTCTATACTCACAACATCTGGTAAGTAAATTTTATGAAGGTAAGGTCTGCCTGCCACCAACAGGCAGTTTGACATTTTCTACCACCACTGATTCTTATTTTCTCATGGAGAGTAATCTCGCTGCCACAAATAGCACACGCCCCAAAAGGCAAAGTCTCAAACCATTATCCACGAAAATTTAAAATACACTTCAATGTGAGTTCATTGTCAACTAAAACATAATTTGCGACTTCCTGATGATTAGAAAAACAGCTTTGGTGATTGTTTTTATGCTCCCAAAGCACACGTCCAGTCTCCTGAAGTAAAATTCAGGTATCTTATCCCCCTTGCTGGGTTTCCTGATAATCCACGCCCCCTTTCATCTGGTCTGCTTCCGAAAGCAGACACCCATGACTGCTTCTTATTGTTCGCACACATTTCCCACACTGTACAAAGATGCGTTCTACTCCCTGCTCGTCCTGTGGAATGTGGAGCCATTACAAGGCATCGTGGGAAACCAGCACGTTGGCTCATTCAATGAAGATGAATCAAAGCAATTTAGCTCTATTGAGTAAGAAAGGGCTACGGTTAACTATGGTATGCTACCTACAGACACAGTAACTGATTATAGCCATATTATTTTGGGACAATTTCGGTAGGCAAGTCCCTTCATGGTCTTGGCCCATTGTTGACCTCATGTATCATATTTCGAGGTCTTTTTTTCTTTTGAAATATTTTCATTTGTTCAAGCTTTTCAAGCATCATAAACGCATCACCTATTTAGGAAAAAGCCATTACACTAGTTTCTTTGGCAGCACTTTTTTGTTCTGCCTGCTTATATTTTAATTCTTTTTTAAAGATTGCTAATTTGTTTCACTGGTTTGTGCTAGCCTGTTTGCTTGACTTGCTGCACAAACCATCTTCCTTGGAAGTGTGGCATATCTACCTCCTCCCCATACTGGCTGTGGAAAATCTGCATACCTTAAGTTCTCCACCATAGGGACAAAATGCTTTCAGTGTTCTAGAAAAGCCATTTTTTGAAGGAAGTCTTTAGTAGACAATATATAATTGCTTGAATCAGATGCTGGAATTTCCACTACCAAAAGTGAGATATGGAAATATACCGAAAAATGTATCTTGTCAGTGATCACATACCTATCCTTCATAGCATGCAGAGTGAGTTTTCCCAGCATTTCAGAGACAGAACCCTCCCCCCACTTTTGTGAAACTCTACCTCCATTGCCACGGCTGCCTTTCAAGGTGCTACTTACACCACCTTCTTTAGTTGAATTACCATTGCACCATGGTGGACAAAATGGCTGAGCTAAAGGGGACCTTTGCTATCAAGGTATCACAAAATAGGTCAGTTCGACCACAATGGGTGTAGATGCAAGATCCATAACAACCTTCCTCAGGCTCTCACTCAGTCTATATTACTGGAACATGCAGGGAAATGAGCAAACTGCATAAGTCCAGGTTCTTAAATGCCAGGAGTGTTTCGACTCTATATCTCAATGTAGCATTTAATCCACAATTGTAAAAACGTGAAGAAATCTCTGACTAATAAGAGATTCAGGCCAACCTATGATGTGGAATAACCAAAACTCAAAACTGGAAAATGCAATTTATCGTTCCTAGGTGCTAATGATGCTTACACTTTAAACCTTTCTACAAATCAGGCATACTCGTTTAAAAATGGCAAGAGAAATATAAACTTCTGAAGAAACATTTTCTTAACATTGGTTAAGTTTAGCAACCCTCTAATCTTTTTAGGCATTATGTCTTGTTTTGATTCTTGTCCTCATTGTTTAAGTCTGCTGCCAACAGCAACGCCAGATATCCGTAGGGTGATAATCCTTCATGAAATTACTACAGTTTAAATTGTTGTGCTGTATTTCACAAATTGGAAAAAAAAAAAGATTGAATGAGGCTGCAAGAGGAAAGGTGTTAGTCATATTTTCACAAAAAGGGTGCTATTGCAACATGGGATACAAGTGAAGTCACATACCAAGCAACCTCCCAGCTTTCCTTGTTAAATGTAGTTAAAAATACAATCTGGCGCCCTCATTTTAACAAGTGGGCAGTACTTCAAGAAGGAGGCAGATCTGACACTTTGATGTGTCTGTGCCCAAGTCGTGTGAACATCATATTAGCATGAGAGGAAAGAATACCAGGATTCAGATTGAGATTGGCCAGGGTGTCTCCCAAGTTTACTAAACTGCAAAAGAGAGATTGTTTTTCACAAATCAATTTTCAAGTCTCTGTCGAAGAATCAATAACGTCCCTGCACTGTAGGTATTTTAATAACTTGATTTATTGGTCAAAAACCTCCAAAGTTTTCCAAGATAGGCCCTGGCCTTTTTCTTTACTCAAGCTACATCTTGCTTAATGTCTGATGCTTGGATTTCACATACTTTAGGTTCTCCTCCAGATTATGCTTTTTGACATAATTTTTACTCATGAGAAACTGGTCTATGGAGAAAATGTTTTGCTGGAAGTGTGAAACTAGTGTGTGCTGAGGCCACAAGATATTTTCTGTTCAAATCAGTCTCCCGCCATTATTTTGCATAATTTTGGTTTATAAAGTATACTCTCTCTTACAATTTTTGTGCATATGACCAGCGAAATGTATTTTGCATAATGTGCTTCAGATTTAGGAAAATGTTGCATAAAATGAGGAAAAGATTTTGTAATTTTGCTCAACTACTTCCGACCTTATAACTTGCCGATGCAGGAGGTATAGCTACCTGAACATCAGGGACTCATCACCAAGAACGTAGAATAAAATCAATAAATTGATTAAAGGCAACCACATCACTGGAGCAGGTGCAATTAAGACATCCGAAGTATTACAAGTGCCATTGGCTATTATGCAATTGTTATATGACATTCAGGTTATCCGACATGTTTGTGACAGAGTATCCCATCCTCAAAACTCTAAATAAGGCCCATGTTTCGTCTGAATAAACCACATCACTCAGCAAACTCCTTCCCATGCTAATGAAAGTCATCTTTAAGAACAAACACTTGGAAACTGAACATGGTGAGAGCCTAGTGTTGCTGAATTTGCTGTGGTACTCACAGAGTCCCTTGAAATGTTATTCTTTTTTGATTGATTGGCTAAAGAGTGCAGGATTATCAAAAAATACTGTGTCACTAGGTCAGTCAAAGGCGGCCCTGGATAATCATGGCAGCTTATTCGAGGAATTTTCAACCACCCAGTGGTCGATGTTGACCAAAATCCTGATTGTAGGGGACTTGAACTTTTTTGGCTAATATTGCTTTTTGGGTTAATTGTTGTAGTGTCCTCCCCAGCCCCGGGAGCATCCAATGGAATACGCCACACATGGTGCTCTGGATTGTACGTCTTTGTTCCTCAGCATACAGTCACATACTGCACTCTCATGATGTCATAACCGTTAATAATCACACCTTAACACCTCCCAGCAAGTTGCGCAATTCCTTATTGAGTCAGCTCCGGACTGCAAGGGTCCTAGTGCACATAGTCTCATGAAACTACATCTCCCCTCTTGTTAAATGAAAACTACAAACTGGCGCTCGCACTAGTTGACCAGATCGAGTGCCATGAGAAAGTAGAGATGCACCCTGATTATGCACCGATGGCGCAGCACACGTTCTGATGCTCGATCTGGACTGTCAGACAGGGTCGCCTCATTCATCATTGCAGGAGATGACGACCTGTGACGTAGGTGCTTAAAGTGTGACGAGTCCCTTTTAATGGACCTTCCAGGACAATCCGCCATAACCATATGTCCTTTGCACGTCACAACCCTCACAGGATCGACATCAAATGGAGTGTCTGTTTTCCGTTTTCGTTTCTGCTTGACCAGGACCCAGTCACCTTCATCGAAGGCTGTTCCCTGAGCTCTTCGACAATGATCAGCATATGTTTTCATCTGGCACTTCCGAGAAGTGTCAGTGACGCGAAGTTTATCAGCATTCAGGATGGGTCTACTGTCCACTGTAGTAGTTTGATTCCAATGACTCTCCCAAATAGCAAGGTGGCAGGACTCTCACCAGTTGTGGAGTGAAGAGTTGAACAATAGGCATGGAGGGCTTGACACAGGCCCTAGTTTAACTTGATTCCCTCCATCGATGCTTGTTCAATTACTCATTTGAGGGTACCCATGAATCGTTCCACAACACCATTAGCTTGGGGCCACAGAGGTGTGCTCTTTTGATGGTTGACATTTAGTCTGACCAGAAAATACTTGCTTACCCCAGCATCTTTGTCTGCCTGAGCATTCGCTTCCTGTTGATCGCTTCCTGTTGGCCTCCTAGCCCTCTTTACTCAGGATCCCCAAGCAGGCGGGCAGGCAGGCAGGCAGGCAGGCAGCTCTAAACCAACCGCTGCCTCGCAGCAGAAGAAGAAGAGTGCCCTGGAGCCCCTCGGCTCAGGGCTTGGGGGAAAATTGTTTCCCAGGAACATCGCCTCAGCTGCCCAGTCGCCCACCTCGCAATGCAGAGAGGGGCCGGCAAGAAGGAGCTTGCGTGAGCACGCCTTGTCCAGAAAAAGGGCGCTAATAATAGACTTTTTTTTTTTTTTTAATTTTCTTTATTGAGATTTGTAATGTACAATCACACACATAAGCGTCTGGTAAGGCACAATATTTCAAATCATCCAAGATAGGTCAATAATAACCAAGAACGTAACCCAACACTAAACAAGGTACAAGAGTGCTTCCTCCAAAATAAGTGACAATCGTGCTCATAGTGGACCTCATCAATTAGATTAGATCTTACAATTCCTGTTGTGATTCGGAGCATGTATTCATTCTAACAATCACTAACCTTGAAAGGTAATCCACCCTATTACAGCCTCCCGATGCAGCATACAGTTCAGGGGGAAACTACGCAGGAATTTCTGTCCCCGTCAAGAGGGTATGTCTGTAAGTAGCTTTTCAGTGGTTGCCAAATGTCTCGCGGCGTGAGGCAGGCGGCTGTAATGTAGCGTATATGCCGCTCATTGTGTGGCAGTGGACCAGGTCTTGAAGCCAGGCCTTCACTGTAGGTGTTTGTGCTCTGCCCCAGTGTAGAGAGACCTGACGTTTCGCGATTAACAGGGCGATTGCTGGGGGGCGTGGCTTAAGAGCCGATGATGGCGGACGCGTGAGCCCGGAGCTCCGCGCTAGCCTCGCAAATATCCGTTCCTAAACGGGAATCCAGCCCGAGCCCTGGGGCCCGTGAGAGGGGGCTGGTTCCCATGAGCGCTGGGGGCTTGTGATCCCCCCCCTGATCGCATCTGCACTGCTTGGAGGCTTCGGCGGGCAAGGCGGACCGGCCGCGACGGCCTCAGGATGACGGCAAGTGCTGGAGCGTAGCTCCGTGGGGTCCCCGCGGCTCCTTTCCTGATTGGCGCTGGACAGTGCTCGCCGGATTCGGGGGCGCGGCGTGTGGGCCGCGGGAGGAACCGGTCGTGAGTGACTCTGCCGTCTGAGACCTGCCCGATCGAGATCCCTGGTCAGGGGCCTCTCCAGGAGGCTACGGGGCGGAGTCGAGCAGTGGGGGACCTCCTGTGGTATCAGGTGCGGAGTTGCGGGCTGGGAGCAGCGGCAGGCTGAAGAGCGCGCCGGCCGACCGGACTGAGACTTGAACGGCCTGTGGGGAAGCAAAATCGAGCCCCCGGCCTTGCGGCCTAACATCGGGGGGCGCCGGCCGACTGGACTGAGACTTGAACGGCCAGTGGGGAAGCAAAATCGAGCCCCCGGCCTTGCGGCCTAACATCGGGGGGCGGCTCATGTAACGCGGACCCTGTGAACAGTTGCATCCGGCGCGGCCCCGCAAAAGAGTACACCTGCCCGCGGCCCCGCTTTCTCCCTGGTGCCCCGGACCACGGGCGACGCATCTGGCCCCCCAGGCGAGATAAGAGCATCCAAGAGGCCCACGGGGCTGGGTCCCGTGAGCGCTGGGGGCTTTTGATCCCCCCCTGATCGCATCTGCACTGCTCGGAGGCTTCGGCGGGCGAGGCGGACCGGCCCCGATGGCCTCAAGATGGCGGCAAGTGCTGGAGCGTAGCTCCGTGGGGTGACTGCCGGAGGCGTCGCAGTGCGGAGGCTGCTCCCCGGGGGGCAGCTGAGTGGATCCTCCCGCGGACCCCCCCTGTGGCTGATTGGCGTTGGGTGTCTGGCGGCGGCCCCGGACTGGCTGGGCCTGCCACACAGTGCGATCGGCGGAATCTCTGCGAGGCTGTGCGGAGGGCGGTTCGTGTAGCGCCTGGCTGTGGGGCAGAGACAATGCCTGGCAGTCGGCCGCGGGTGCGGCGGCCGCAGACAGCGCCGAGGACTCTGGAGTATCCCCGCCGCGTTGCCAGGTGACCCTATGGGCCTGCTGTGAGCTGGACGGTGAGGCCCCCGCGATGACTGAGTGAGTGGGCTGGACACGTCTGAGGGCGGCTCGGAGGGGGAGCCCGGGGCCTGCTGGTTCCCACCCTGCACCAGGGAGCGGCTTCGGAGTCCTTCTGTGGCTGCGCGCGGCTGAGTTGGCGCTGGCACCGGACAGTGTCGGGACAGCGGTGACCCTTGTGGTGTTTCTGCCAGGCCTGGGGTGGCCGGGACGGCCTGATCTAGCAGAGGCGCCAGGGAGTCAGCGGGAGACGCACGCAGGTGGAGGCCTGTCGGGGCCGAGCGGACCCTGGAGTGGTGGACACCGGCGACACTGGCGGAGGCGGCGTGTCCGCCCAGGGAGAGAAGGACCCGGTCGACGGTGGCTGGACCTGGGTTCCCCGACATGGGGAAACCGAAGGGTAAACAAACCGGACCCCCGCCGGACCTAGAGTCCACTCCACCGGAGACGGTTGCGAAGGAGGCAGGGGATAATACCATGGAGGTCCCAATCCAACAACAACTGGCCAAAATCCTGGAGGCCATAGCAGACACTAAGGCGATGCTGCACCAGGACATCAGCACTGTGGCGGTGGGCCTGGGGCTGCTGTGCGCCGAACATGCCAAACTTGCAGGCAGAGTGCAACAGTCGGAGGCAGACCTAGCGGTGCTGGCCCCTGCCCACCACAAGTTATCGGCTCAAGTTGGCGAGCTGGCGGGTAGGGTCCCTACCCTGGAAAAGAGGGCTGAAGATGCGGAAGGCCGTAATAGGAGGAATAATGTGCGGGTAGTGGGCCTTCCGGAAGGAGTGGAAGGGCAGGATATGGTCACCTACCTGGAGTCATGGCTGAGAGACGTTGTGGCGCCCCAGGGCCTCTCTTCATTTTACACCTTGGAGAGGGCCCACCGAGTGCCTGCCCGCCCGCCGGCGCCGGGCCGTCCTCCACGTGCGGTGGTGGCTAGGCTGCTCCATTTTCGGGACCGGGATGTGTTATTGAGGAAAGCGCTATCCGATGGTCCCTTCACAGTAGAGAACAGTAAAGTCTCCCTCTTTCCTGATTACACACAGGAGGTGCAGCGTCGTCGTTTTTCATTTTTGGAGGTAAAAAAAGCGCTGCGCGAGGAAGGCGTCCAATACTCGTTGATGTTTCCTGCCCGGCTCAAGATCATGCTGGACGGGAAAACGTCCTTCTGTGAGGACCCGCAACATGCCTGGGACTGGATTGAATCCTATAAATCGGGAGATGCCTCCAAACCGCGTACTGCGCGACAGGTGTCCAGTTTGGAACGTCCGGAGAAGCGACTGAGACGCCGGAAGAAGAGAAGGGAGTCCAAACGACCGAGTCCGTCTCAGACGGCGACGGAGAGGGCAGGCGCGCTGGCAGCCGTGGCACACCTGCTGCGAGGCAGGGGCTCATCCTCGGAGAAGGACTCTGAGGCCAAATATGGAGAAGAAGAAACTGACTCTGGTGCGTCACAGGTCACGAACAATGACACGCCGAGGGTGACCCCGCAGACGGCGGACGACCTTGTGGACTAGGGTGACCCTGGGGGGGATCTTTGTCCCGCTTTCGCTATCCTTCTCCCTCTCCTCTACCCGCCTCGATATCATGCTCAGTCTTCTTGAGGTTTCTGGGCTGCATTGTCTATGATGTTGTTCTTTTTTCCTCTGGGGGGTGGGTGGAGGGGAGGGGGGGCTCCTGGGCTGGGGTGCCAGGGGGAGGGCTGGAGCGGCCCTTCGAGGCGGCAATGGTGGGAGAACTGACCTTTTGTGTACCCGCCTTTTTTGTGTACGCTGCGCCCCCTCTGTAGGTCCTAAGGCCGTTTGCCTTGGACCTTTCCAATTTGGTATAGGGTATCACCAGGCGCGTAGTTATTGCCATGGTGTATAAGTTTGGACAGCTGACCGTTGTCAGGCCGCCCTTGGGATGGGGAGTTTGTTTGTTGGGGTTGTTGTTATATGCCAGGGGGGACTGGGGTAGCTCCGAGCTTGGTGCTGGGATGGGGGGGTTTTGGGGTGGACACGCTCTGACTTCTCATGGCGAGGTCTGATGGCCGCCTTGGGGAGTATAAATTCATGACTTGGAACATCAGGGGATGGGATCGCCCTCTAAGAGGTATAATATACTGAATTACATTAAGCGACGAGGGGTTCATGTGGTTTTGCTGCAGGAAACCCACCTCACGGAAGCGGAGGTTGCTCGCCTGAAACGTAGATGGAGGGGTCATCTCTTTGCAACCGGATACTCGGCCTTCGCACGGGGAGCCTTGGTGTGGGTCAGGCCGGGGGTGCCATTCCAGCTCATCCGGAAGGCAATTGACACGGAGGGGAGGTATGTGGTCATTAATGGCGTTTTGAAGGGCAAGGAGATTACAATAGGTAGTATATACGCCCCGAATCGGGACCAGTTATCCTTTCTGGACCGGCTCTCCGGTGTCCTGGCGAGCCTCCCCCATGAGAATCTAATCTTGGGAGGCGACTTCAATTGTGTATATGATGTGCAGTGGGATAGGTCCACACTTCCGCTGCGGGGTGCCACGGCTGCCTCCCTGGCCAGGGGATTTCGGAGATGGGCATCCGGTTGGGATATTCATGATATTTGGCGGCTCCATCATGCTGACAGTAGAGAGTATTCTTATTATTCTCATCTTTACGACCTACACACACGCATTGACATGTTTTTTTGTTCACCCACATTGTCCCCCCTGTTGTCCGGAGCTGAATACCTTGGCAGGGCCCTTTCTGACCACAGTCCTCTACTCCTGGGTTTTACCCCTCTCCCTGAGAGACCCCCGATACCGCGGTGGCGGCTGAACCCTTCTCTGTTAGAGGATGATGGGTTCCGTCAGGTGCTCTCTGCAACTGTACGTGACTATTTCTTAAACAATCAGGACTCCGCCAGTTCGCCTCTAGTGGAATGGGAGGCGTTTAAGGTGGTGACTAGGGGACACTGCCTGGGCCAGACTGTAGGCACTCGACGTCTGGTGACCCAAGAGCTGGAGGATTTGGAATCACGGATTTTGACCCTGGACAGGGAGATTGCTGAGGGAGGTGGGGTCCATGGACAGCTAGCTGAAGTTAAAAGCCTGTGCAGCGCCACTTGGGACAGACTGCGGGTGCTAGATCTTAACACGTATCAGGCCACCCAACATATGGAGGGAGGTAGGGCTGGGAGGCTCTTGGCTTGGTTAATCAAATCCGATGGCAGAAGCGCGCCAATTATGAGCGTTAGGGATCTTCATGGTCGCACGCTCTCCTCCCCGAGGGCTATCAATGACGCATTTAGGGGATATTATGAACTGCTTTATGATACCCCAGGGCTGCCCCAGGAGGAAGCATTGCGGATATATTTGGCTGCCCAACCCTTGACGCAACTGGATCGGGCTTCCGGGGTCCCGCTAGGCCTTCCAATTCGCACAGGTGAGATTAGAGCAGCGGTTCGGGACATGGCCCGGGGGAAGACACCTGGACCCGATGGCCTACCGGCTGAATTTTATAGCACCTACATAGACATATTGTCTCCACAGCTTGAACGCGTCTATGCCTCTGCGTTCCAGGCTAAACAGTTACCGCCTACATTGCGTGAGGCGTTGGTCATACCTTTGCCCAAGACTAAGACTGTACCCGCTTCCTTAACTGAATTCCGTCCTCTCTCTATGTTAAACATGGATTTCAAAATATTGAGTAAGGCACTGGCCATGAGACTCCTCCCCCATATGCGTCCCCTGGTCCACGCAGATCAAAACGGTTTTATTCCTTCATGCTCCACGTCCAATAACCTCAGGAGGTTATACCATGTCATGTTTCACTCGGATCTGCAGGACTATCCTGAGGCAGTGGTGGTGGCAATCGATTTCGAGAAAGCGTTTGATACCCTCCGCTGGGACTTTTTATTGGCTGTCATGGGTGCGATGCAGTTGGGAGAGGAATGGCTGCGGTGGGTCCGTCTCCTCTATGGGAGGCCCACTGCCAGGGTGCGCACCGGGACGACAGTGTCGTCCTCCTACCCTATTTATAGAGGGACCAGACAGGGGTGCCCCCTGTCGCCATTGCTCTTTGCTCTGGCAATGGAGCTCCTGGTGGCGCGGGTCCGGAGAGAGGGAGCAGCTCTGGGGATATCCCTGGACGGGGCCCATCACATCATCTCGCTATATGCGGATGATGTTTTGATTTATCTCTGAGATGGTACGCAGGGAGTCCGCCATATCTTAACCATCCTGGACGAGTTTGCCACCTATTCGGGCCTGCGAGTAAATGGGAAGAAAACCTTTGTGTTCCCGCTGCATACCGCCATGGGAAGACCCTTGTCCTTGCCGACCACCATAGAATGGGCACCGGTGTCGTTTAAATATCTGGGGATACAGGTCTACCATGCACATACCGATTTGTTTGAGGGGAATCTTGGGGGCGCCCTCAGGGCGCTTCGGGGGCACGTGGCCTTCTGGCGCACTCTTAAGTTGCCAATTATGGCGAGACTAGCATTATCCAAAATGGTGGTCCTGCCCCGTCTATTATATTATTTTGTCAACCTCCCAGTGCTGATACCGCGATCGTGGTTTAAAATATTGGACGGACTCTTAAGAGACCTGGTATGGGATGGCGGCCGCAATAGGGTGTCATTGCAGACTTTGCAGCTTCCGCTTGTGGATGGAGGACTGGGGGCCCCCGACTTTGAAGCCTACTATCTAGCGGCGCAGTTACAGTGGCTAGCCAGATGGCTAGATGGGAAGGGACCTGGGTACGTTGTCGCTTCCCGCGGGCGCTGTGCAGGCTAAGCTCTTTCCTAGGCTTCTCAACAGGCACCAGAAACTTCAATACATGGGCACGTTGCTCTCGGTGACCGTTAAATGCTGGGATAGGTGCGTGGCGCGCTCTAGAAATCGATTGCTCTATACCCCCAGCCTCCCGCTTATATGTATCCCCCAGGCAGGGATGGGCCCTCCACTAACGAGGCGCCAATTGGCAGGCTGGGAGGAAGTAGGTGTACTGACGATTGGGGATTGCTACAGAGATGGGGAACTGCTTCCCCTTGACGACTTTTTAGACTCACACGAGCTCCCAGCGGGGCAATTCTTAAATTATCACAAATTAAGGGGGGCAGTGCGGGAACTATGGGGCGATGGCACAGAAGAACCTGAGACCCACCCAGCTTTGGAGGCGGTAGTGACATTGGGTTCGGCGCGACACCTGGTGCGTTGGCTTTATCTCGCAATACTGGGGTTAAGCTCGGGTTCATTATCTAGCTTGCGGGAGCGATGGGAGGGGACCCTACATAGGAGCCTGACAGACAAGGAGTGGCAGAAAGCCCTAAAAGGACCCAAGACAGTCTCGAGGAATACAGCCTTTAAAGTCCTCCAATTTAATGTACTCCATCGAACATATCTTACCCCGCACCGGATAAATGTGGTCTATCGCAGAGTGGATTTGTCTTGCGCTAGGTGCCTCCTAGAGGATGCGGACTTTGATCACATGATTTGGTCCTGCCCGCGGCTCTCTGCTTATTGGGTTGGGATAGTGGATATGGTTAATAAGGTGTTGTCCCGTACTCTGTTGTGTGCTCCCGAGGTCTGTCTGTTGGGCCTCTTTCCGAGACCTAAAGCTCGTAGGTTGAGGCATAGGTTTACGGACCTGGCCTTCCTGTTGGCCAAAAGACGGATAGCGCTTGGTTGGAAGTCCGCCCACCCCCCGCTGGTGACATCCTGGGAGGCGGATGTCTCATGCTGGGCTAGAGCGGAGGAAAGGGCCCTGATGGCGGAAGATAGGATAACCAAACGGCGCCGGCCATATGCGGAACCATGGGGGGACATTCTTCGGGCCTGGGAGGCTCGACATGTGTTGGACCATGCCGAGGGGAATGACTCGTCGGAGTCTGAGGACTAGAGTGTCATGAGTGCTTGGAACTGAGAGCCCTGCCCCCACGCCTGAGGGGGGTGCTGCTCCCCCCTCTGTTTCCTCCCCCTGCCCCCCTTCCTCCCCCTGTCCCTGACTAGAGAATCAATGCCTATTTTCTCATTATCATAGGAGCTCGCGGACCCCTGGCAGTTGTTTTTTAGTTGTTTAAGTAAATTTCCTTTTGGTGGGATTATGCGCATGAATCGTTCCACAGCTTTATTTGCTTTTCCGTCCTTTTGCCTTTTTCCTGTTTTTAATTCAGTGTATAGTATGGGATTTTTTATGTATAGACAGTAATGAGTCAGTGAGCATGTCAAAGGTAAATGTGTAGACTCAGTATAGAATATGCTGAAACGTGTACCGGAATGCCTTAACTTACTTGATTTCCCTATTCTCAGGAACAACGGACCGTATAGACCCTGAGTCTGTGACCTACCAGATGCCCTGGGGGTATTCCTATATTACAGAAAATGTATTGATAGCAACTCTGTGGCAAATGTTTATATATGGAAATGTTAATAAAAATATTATCAAAAAAAAAACAGGGCGATTGCTGTAAACCGTCTTATACCCTTCTTCAAAGGCTGGACATATCCCAGCAACTCCATCAATGGTGCAGGGTGCAGGGTTTGTTTGACCATGAGAGAAAAGTGCCGGAAAACCTCCCACCAGTACGCCAGAATGGGCCCACAGTTCCAGGCAAGATGTGAAAAATCGGCATTAATGGCAGCGCACCTAGCGCACGTCCGCGAGACGCCGGGATCCATCTTGGCCAGCAGTTGCGGGGTTATGTATGCTCGGTGTATATATTTAAAATGTAGGAGTTTGTGGCGATGTTTATTCGATAGATAACGTGTCTGGGCGCAGCAATATTGCCATATTTTGTCAGTCAATGGTAAATCTTGTTGCAGGGATTCTGTACCTGTACAGAACTATGCGCAGGAAAACAGGACCTCAGTGAATAGGGGTGTACCAACCTATTACATTAGTACCCAAAATCCCAAACCGACTAGCTATAGTGTCTCATTTGTTCTCCGACTAACAGCGAAGCTACCAATGATTAGACAACCCAGAACACGTCACTCCCGACTCTCTCAGGAATCGCGGGAGCCAGACAACTCTTTCGCTCACTCACTCATACTTGTCCACAATGCGAGTAATCAGAGTCACGGTGTAGTTTAAAATGTTTATTTTAACTAACGCGCTCTATGGTACAGTACACGTGCCATTACTAGCAGCAAAATGCATAAACACAATATAGTCAGCATTGTCACAATGCCATAGAATATAAACAGGATATAATTTTATAAAGACAGTGGAAAAGGGCTACAATACCTAACCACCCTCCCCGTGGTAAGAAATAGTTTATTATAAAAAAGAAGACCTCTGGGCTTTGTCAGCAGACCCCATACTTCAAGGCCTAGATGAAAGGTTTACATCTCAGGACAAGCACAGCTCTTCTCTCTGGAAAGGATTCTCTCCAAGTGCCTGCACACATGTTTAGCTTGCAAAATTAAAGCATACGATTTTCAGTAGTGCAGCTGTGTGTCATGTTATGTCTAGGTTCGAGGGACTGACCAGAACAGAATAACAAGGGGCATCGTTGATCGACCTTGTACATCGTGTGCAGACTAAACCTCAGAGCACGGCAGAGAACGCGAAAACAGACAGTTCTTATGTGAAAGGGCACAAACAGAGTCTTGCGAAATCTATGCATGAAGTGTCGTGCAAAAGCAGTCTCATGGCAGCGAAGCTCATGCTAACTTAGCAGATGTCAACAATGGACCCATAATCCATACTACAATCTAGATCGCGTTCCCAGGCTGTGCGCGCTTTGGCCCCGACTGCAGGGCGGAGGTTCAGAGACAGGTGATATAGACGTGAAACCAGATGGGCTCCTTCCGGTGAAGTTATAACTAGCGTGAGAGGGGAAAAATCAACCGGCTCCATCGCAGCGTCCGGAATCGCCCCAGTCAGGGAGCAACGGACCCTATGAAGGAGGAACTTGTCCATATAGGGGGCATCACTGTTGGGAAGGAGTTCCTCCATGGTGCACGGACGGGAGTCCTTAAATAAATCCCCCACTTCCCGTAGCCCGTGTCTGGTCAATGTGCGTTTAGTGAGGGTTTCTGTAGTGGGGGGTATCCATGGGTTGTCCGCCAGAGGTATGTGCGCCGAGTATAGGAACACGGGGGCAGATTTATGACAACTGGCGCATCCCTGCAAATCAGCAGGGATGCGCCAGGTAAGATGCGTCTCGCAAGTTTACCCTTGCGCCACCACAGATGCGCCGCATTTACAATGCGGCGCAAGGATAAACAGATGCGTGACGCATCTCCCGTCGGAAGGGTGGCACATTGCTGGAGTCGTGTCGCAAGCGCGACGCAACTCCATCAATGCCTGTGACCTGCCCATACATAACGTGGTGCGTCACGCCTTACGCCTGCTTCAAGCAGGCGCAAGGTTTTGACGCAGCCGCGTCGGAAAAGTGACTGAGTGGAATCTTGTAGATTTCACTCAGGCACTTTTCCGAGGCTTTACTGCGCCGGAACGCCCCGCCCTGCGCCGGAACGCCCAGATGAAACCTGACGCGGGTTTCATGTGGTGCAGGGATTTACAATGTGACGCATCTCCCTAGATGCGTCACGTTGTAAATAGGGCGCAACGTGGCGCATGGTTTACGCCGCCGCTGCGTCACAGAAGTGACGCAACGGCGGCGCAGAAGTGGCGCAAGGGGCTCGTAAATCTGCCCCTCAGTTTGTAAATACCGTCGCAGTTTTGTCCATGCCCAACACGCAGTGGGCAATGTCTGAATCTCAGAGGGGCAGTGGGGCAGACCCTGTGGTAGTATAGTGGATAAGAGATTAGGGTGTATCTGGGATCGCTCCGGTTTTAGAAACTGAAGCCGGGCATCAGGGTGATACCAGTAATATGAAAAGTGGACCTGGGCGACAAGATAATATAAATAAAAATCAGGGACTCCAAATCCCCCACGCTCATAAGGCATAATTAGGGTATTCCAGCCTATGCGTGGCTGCCTGCCAGCCCAGATAAGGCGGATGAGCAAGGTCCGGAGCACATCAAAACATTTTGTGGTGAGGGCGATGGGGATGTTTAAAAAGAGGTATAAAAAACGCAGAAGCACCACCATTTTGAGTATGGCGATTCTACCCGCCGTGGAAAGGGGAAGTCTGATCCACCACTCCACCTGTGTTGTGAGTCGATCCATCGCAGGCCCATAATTGAGGCGGATCACCTCTAGCGCACTACTATGTAGAAAAATGCCGAGATATTTCGGAGGGTCAGTGCACCACTTAAGTGGGAATTCAACATCCTCCTGAATAGTGGCCGGAGTCAAGGGGAAAATCTCTGACTTGGTCCAATTAATGACTAGTCCTGAGTACACTCCGAACCGGACCACCTCACGTAACAATGGGGACAGATTCGTAGCTGGTTTCCGCACAAACAGCATGACATCGTCAGCACAGAACAAGTTCGCAAGGGGGCCAGCATGAAATTGTAAGCCTCCATGGAGATGTCTCTCCTGTATGTGCCTCGCCAGGGGGTCCATAGCTATGAGGAATAATAGGGGCGAGAGGAGCCACCCCTGTCTGGTGCCACGCGTTAGGGGGAACTGAGCTGTTATTTCGCAGTTCAATTTCAGGCGGGCAACTGGGCCGGAGTATAGAAGTTGGATCAAATTCAGAAGCCCAATTGGAATTCCTAGCTTCTGTAGTACTGCATTCAGAAAGGGCCACTCCAGAGAATCGAAGGCCTTCTCGGCATTGAGTAGGACGGCCACTGCTGGCAGGGTAGGTTCCAATTGGTTCATTACAGCAAATACGGCGCGTAAAGTAAGCGTAGTGGATAGACCAGGAACAAAACCCGCTTGAAAGGGGCACAGTATTGTGTCATCTAGTAACGAGAGGCGGGTAGCCAGTAACTTGGCAAGGATTTTATAATCATGATTAAGTAAGGACAACGGCCTGTAGGACGTACAGTTACGTGGTGACTTACCAGGCTTGAGCAGGAGCGTGACTATGGCTTCAAGCATGGTCGGGGAGAGAGTTCCTTTCTGCAAGGCCTCATCGTAGACTTCCAACAGGCGGGGGGCTAGGCCGTCAGAGCCGGGAGCTCGACTGCTGGCCAGGTCCCTTATCGCCTGTTTGATTTTGTCCTCATCTATTGGGGAGGCCAAAAAATTGCGCTGCCCCTCTTCTATCCAGGTCTAAGACCAAATTTCCTCTTTGGCAGAATCAATCAATTCAGTTTCATCCACACAATATAACCATACCATATCATCAGAACATAAATTCACAAGTCTAAAATACTAAAGAATGGTTTTTATTAATTCTTTAAAACAATTTATTACAAAAATTTAAAACATTTTCTATAAAAAAGCTTCAGTAAACCATTACATTTCATCAACACAATCAATTATTGTATGTATGTTAAAAAAGCATAAAAACCTATACTGTATCAAAGGAGGGTCACATAGAAAACATACATAATTTTTTTTACAATTTATACACAAAAGAGCGGGAGAAAACAGTGACAAAAAGTTCATATTATTGTACAAAAACACCAGTCAATAATGGATTGTCTGTCACAGTCAAAATGCTTTACATAGTATTATTCCATTGACTTGCAAACATCCCAGTGATCTAGCGTCTATACATAAAAAAGCATTGACGCGTTTCGGTAGATCGAAGTCTATAACAACCACCTTCTTCAGGAATGTAGATATCTCCCAGCTACGAATTGTATTATCTTTTTAGATTTTTCAATGCAGACTCCTGAGTATTTTCTATGCATTCTAGGAGTTCCAGTAAGCGTGCAACCCAATTATTCTGGTCAAATTGTATCGAGAAGATCTGTATATTCCACGAAAACCATCCCTGTGCCAATGGCGATAATATAGAAGGGTCAGCACCTATAAGCACTCTCTTAAATAAAATCAAGGAACTCCGACCTTTCAGCCACAATAAAGGCAATTCCGGTCCTCAATTAACAGTCAACTTGTCCCTTCCGTTTTTACAATTATTCGCCAGAAACCCTCTTTCTTCTGGACGTTACACGGGGACCAAACCTCCGATTCCTCTATCCAGACCACGGCTACCTCCTGCAGGTAATCCGCCAGAGCCTGTCCTACCGGAGGATTGCGCATTGTGCATAAGTGAGTGTAGTAAGAGAGAAAAGCAACAGTGATGTCCGTCCCCCTCGTCAGTGTGGTACCCGTGTCCATATCTAGATGCGTGATATACGCCGATTGATATTGAGGCCCAAGTAGTCGAGCGAGTGTCCTGCCGGGCCTCTCACCCTCCCCGTACACCCGGGCCCTCGCGTATTTGCCTAAGTACTTAACTTCTCGGGTGGCTAAGTCAGTGAACTCAGTCAGCAGTGTCGCCCGGTCATAGAGTGTCTGGGAGGAAGCGGTCGTCGGGGCAGCTGTGTCCGTATCTCTTAGTTTCCCCTCCACAACCTACAAATCTCTCCATATAGAGCGCAACACGCCAGCGTGCTTAGAAATACAGACCCCCACGTATATATGCCTTAAAGGCGTCCCACAATGTGGATTGTAAAGTCACTGTCCCCTCGTTTATCTGGAAGTATTCCCTAATGGCATCACCCACCTCAGCATGGAAAGACGAGTCCAGCAGAGCCGAGGCAGGGAACCTCCACAAAGGTCATAGTTTTGGAATCATGGGGAATTCGATCGTAAGGAGAACAGGAGCGTGATCAGATAATGTGCGGGGTAATTAATCAATCGTCTGGACTTCCAATAAAAGTTGTGGTGTGAGGTACCAGTGATCGATCCTAGACCAGGATCCATGTGGGGCCAAGTAAAATGAGTAGTTCCGGTCCGTTGGGTGTCGCGCACGCCAGGGATCCGCCAGCAACGCGGACTTCAAGAGTGCGGTAAGGCCCTGTGTCACGTGCGGCTTCATGGCGTGTCCCGGGCCTGTTGTGTCTGCCGTGGGGTCCAATGTGAGATTGAAGTCTCCCCCCATTTGTTTGTTGTCTGTGTTAAGTCGTTCAACATACGCAGCAAGCTTGGGGAAGAAGTCAGTCGTGTATACGTTAATTAAGAGAAGTGGTTCCCCTCCAAGGGAACCCGACACCAAGATATACCTGCCTTCGTCATCCGTCACCACCTCTGAGACCTGAAGAGGGAGAGAGCGATGGACCAACATGCATACTCCGCAGGAGTATGTACTATAGCTGGAAAAGAAACGGTGGCTGCCCCATGATGATGCAAATCCATGCACCGGGAGTGGGGCGTAGTGTGTCTCTTGAAGGAAGGCTAGTTGGATAGTGTGTCTGGGCAGGTATGCTAAGACCTGACGTCCCTTCCTGGGATTAGAAAGCCCTCTCACATTCCAGGATAGACATTTAAGGCGCAGACCGATGCTGCGCTCACCTGGTGAGGTCATTTAAACAAAGCATCACAGTTCACAGCATCATGCAAATGTGTAAGAGCCATGCCATCAGCAGTGTAAAGAAACATTACTCTGTACCAGAAGTAAACAAAACAATTAACTAGTAAGAACTTTCCCACCTTCGCCCCCCACCCACATCGGATACACAAAAAGAAGCACCCGGTGAATCCCAATTGAAATCTGACAGAAAAGAGAAAGGAGGGAGAGAGGGGGGGGGAGGAAAAGAAGAGAGCAGGAGTACATACTGAGGGGGTTAGGCAACACTCCAATGGAGCCGTCTATGTAAAGTAGGCATAATTATCTGGTTCAGTTCCACATTATGCATAACTGTTACGCAGCTAGGAGCGTTCAAGGTGGTGCATTTCTCGTGATATGTGCACAAGTCTCCAACCATGTACAGTGTTCCTCCGTTGTAGCGAATACTGTTCGCGGGTCCCTGCAGCGTCCTGTCGGGGAGCGGGCCATTCCATCCGCACAAAGGACCATGAGGCGGTTACTGGGTATTAGGAGCTGGGGTCTTGTCCTCCATCATGTTTATGAAGCTTGTTCTCATTCTGGTGCTGCTTCCAGAACTTTGCGGTGTCGTCAGGGGTGTCAAAGATGTGGGCTTTACTGCCGATTTGGATGCGGAGGCGAGCCGGGTATAACATTGCATACTTAATATTCGCTTTTTGTAGGGTTCGCTTGATGTCAATGAACTTGCGTTGCGCTTTTTGCACCATTGGTGTAAAGTCCGGGAAGTTTGCAATGTCGGACCCTTGGTAATTGAGCGAGCCACGCTCCCGGGCCAGCTGCAACACAGTGTCCCGGTCCTGGTAATTAAGGATTCTGGCTATGATCAGTCTCAGAGTCGCCCCCGGTGCCGGGCAGGCCCCCAATGTCCGATGTGCTCTTTCCACTGCAAAGGTATCAGAAAAAGCCTCCTTGCCAAAGATATCTACGAGGACTGTTTCTACAAATTTAGCCATGGGGCCCGTATTCGCGGATTCGGCTACGCCTGCAATGCGAATATTATTTCGGCGCGAGCGTGCCTCTGAGTCTTCCGCCTAAGTGGCAAGTGTTTTAAGCAGGTTCTCAGCCCGTTCCAGCCGCTTCTGAATGGTAGGTTGCGCGTCCTACAGGGCGGAAATTCGCTGCTCGGCCCCTCTGATGCGGGTGTTTTGTTCCTCCAGGCGCCCATAAATGTCATCTAATCAGGTGGTGAGGGTGTCCTGGCGGGCGTCAACGGCCTGAAAACCGGCACGCAATACGGCCATGATTGCGGCGGTGCCCTCCAGCGGGTGCGGCTCCGTCTTAGTGGTGCCCTCGGTCCCTTCACGCCTAGGAGTCTTCCCGGCTTTGAAGTTCAATTGGCGTTGTTTGGGGTCGGTGCGCCCCATCGTAGTCAGCTACGTGCAAGCGGGCACTCCAAAACCCCCCAAGGCGAGCCTCAATGGGTGGGGTGCCCCGGCGTTTTGCGCCGACTCGCTCCACGCATGTGGGTCACAGCTCAGTGAATCTTCGAGGCGCTCACTGCTGCCCGATCGCTCAGTGGGGGGGCACTCGCTGCAGATGTGCTGATTAGCGGCGCAAGGGATAATGGCCTTCTGGTATCGCTGGGTCGGCAAGAGGGGGAGGCGCAGGGTGTCTCACATCATGAGGCAAGTGCAAAGTTCCAGGCTGTAGGCGGTCGCGGCACCCCTTGTCTCACGTTGGAGAAGACGGAGGCTACGGGGAGGGCGATGCAGCCCAGCTCTGTTGGGAAAGCACCGCAGTAGATTTTGAAAATGTCCGGGATCACTGGGTGCCCCCTACCCCACGAGCCCTCCAGAGCGTCTGTACTCACATTGAGACTGCAGCAGATGGTCTCAGCGTGTTCACACCACCTCCCGGGCAGGTCCGTGCTCCATCAAGTAGGTGCGGTGCAGGAGCTGGTCAACGGCCCGCTTCGCGCCCCTCGGGCCCCGCCCTCAGGCTCACCCAAGACCCTTGTTGTCTCGGGGCCCCCGAGGGCCGCGCCAGGCCCGAGAGCACGCCGGCTCGTTCTCGGCACCGCGGGCACCTCTCAGTCCTACGATCGGCTCATCCCACGGCCGCTCATCCGCATTGTCGGTTCCTGTGCGAGCGAGCGTTGCTTCCACCGCAAAAGGAGCAATGGGCGGATTGTTGTGGGCGACGGCTCCGGAGCTACGGAGTCAAGCGGCCATCTTGGTTGCTGGCTCGGCCACGCCCCCCTAATAACAGACATCTTAAAAGCGCACAACAGGGGTCTCACCCCAGCACCATACGAGGATGACGAGTCAGGCACTAATAACGATAAATCCATTGAGGAGAAACCTATCAGTATTAAGTATTAATAGCAAAGAACAACCCGAGTCTAAGGTTCCCACTATGACAAGCACAAGGGGGCCAACAAGTAATCTAGAGCCTCATATTTCATCAGATCCATACTCCTTTGGCAAGCCAAGCAGCTCGTAGAGGTTCTAGTTCATACGCAAGTAAACTCAAGGCAGCACCAACCAATGATACAATCTATGACACAATAGCTACCCCACATACCTCATATAACCGAGCAGTCAGTAAACAGGCCTGACAAAGGTGTACTCGAGGAAGATTACAATGACCCAACAATTTGGCAAGAAATCCTCCTAAGCCCGTTTGAACAGCCACAGCCATCACCTCCCGATCAGTCAAGAGTTCCTGCCTTGCCAGTCTGTAAACACAATTATAACATCTTGCTCACTCCAATCAAACTCTTCCAGAGAGGGTATTGCACTCAAGAGGAGGAGAGTAATTTAAAGAGAAACATCAACGAGCATATAAAAGAATCACCCGCATTGGAGATAAACAGAATAACCGCAGCTAATAATACCCCAGGGCCTCAGTAGGAAACATCCAAAAGCTAAAGGATCAACTGAATGGCCCTCAGCTGAACCAAGAAATCAACCTCCAGACTCTTCCGTGTGGCATCAACTGTTAAACACCATGGAAGTAATCAGAACTGCAATGACATACCAAGTAGACAAATTGGACACACAAGTTGATTTATTAAATGTACTAACGATCCACGTACAGGGGATAGAACAAAAGCTGCAGTCATTGAACACCATGATAACAAAAGTATAGCAGGATCGAGACACCATCTACCATGCATGTCATTGCCCTCTATTAATAGACAAACACGCCATCGTTCCTACCTTAATAAGAGAAGTACAGGGAGAACCCGAAATTAGGCAATGAACAAATAGGAAGTTTGCAATACGCAGACGACATAGTCTTGCTCAGCAAAACTCCACGAGGCTCACAGCGGCTGATCTCCCAATTGGCAGATTACACAACAACTGCGCATCTGGACCTCAACTATAACAAAACTAAGGTCTTCTGCTTCACAAAAGACAACCCAGATTCATCTGGAAGGCAAACGGTAGCATCTTGAAACAGATTTCAACTTATAAATACCTTGTGATACATCTAGATCGCCATCTGAATTATAAACAGCACATGTCATCCAGGCAAGCAAAAGCAAACAAACTGTTATTTGCATTTAAAATCTTGCAACAAAAGCTAAGAGCCTGCTCAACAAATCATCTCTTGAAGGTCATAGCAGCTAAATTCATGCCTTCGATTTCTTATGGATCGGAATTACTCAAAAGTAAAGACTCAGCAAGTCTGAACATCTTACGATCCAGCCTCATCAAAAAATTGTTCAGGATTCCGCGACAGATATCAAAAGCACACATCAGGTTGGAGTTTGGATTAAACAACCAGACCCCAGCCAAATAAGGCACCTTAATAAAATATTATTGGAGAATGAGGGCAGCAGTTAACAGTATTACAGCCAACATTAAAACAGTTGCAAATAAGAACATGCCGATCGGCCGTAATAAAGCTATTAGGAGGTTCTACAGTCCAGCTAGCATGCAAGGCAGTGGAGTTCCTAGCCCTAGCAGCCAAGGAGTTAGAAAAGAGACATAAATGATTCTAGTCTGCTTTTTGGGGTCTCTTGTTTCCCTCCTCTCCCTTTCCATTTGGAAGTGTATAGCGCTTTTTGCCCCAGGCTTCTCACACAAGGTCATGGAAGACTTGCAGCATGTAGAGAGGACAATTCATCAAATAGACTTGTCTGAGCATCACAAGCCCTCACCTGCTGCACTAAGCCACAGCTGCACAGAGGAAAAGGCTTTAAACGCACTTACACTTTGCCCTTCCCAATTGTGTAATTGCTGCTTATTTGTATCTTGCACCAGCACCTTGAGCTATCACCTCATTTGTTAAGGCTCTAAAATGATTCTCTTAGCTATCATTTAACCTGTGTGTGTTATACCCTAGGCCTCAAAATTCATTCAACTCTGCAGGTGTTTAGTCTGACTAATTGTAGAAGCTAGAGGTGGCCACCCTAGGGCATTATAATTGATTTTAAATCACAAATTGATGTCTTTTGGACTTTCTGGTTTTACATTGCAAATTGACAAGTATGTAATGAATTTTTAACAACTACTTTCGATAAACATGCTGACATTTCTTTTCAATTACTTACTCCTTGAATTCTTTGCTATTGAATGGCAGACCATTGTCAGATTTGAGAACGGTGGGTATGCCCCACACTGCAAAAATATCATCCAGCCACTCAATTACCTTGTCATGGGTAGCTGACGATAACTCCTCTGCTAAAGGAAAACATGAATACTCATCAATGGCTACCATGAGATGATGTCCATTTTCTAAAGGTCCAAAGAAATCAACTCCAATTCTTTCCCACGCATGTGCAGGAAGGTCAGACATTGTCAATGGGTGTTGCGTCACTTTGGGAGAAAGGCAGTTACAAAGATGGCAATCTTTTAATTACCTCTCCACTTGTTCATCTAGGTGCGGGAACAACACTCTTAGGGCTCTTTTGGTGGCTACAATGACACAATGTCTTTTATGGGCTAGTTCAGTGACTTTAGAGAAATCATTCTGTACATTCTAGAATTTTTCAAATTCCACTTCGTCATCAAAATGTCAAGCATTCTGCTTGCATGATTTTTTTTTGTAGTCTTTTTATTAAATTGCAAGAAAAAAAAAAGAAATTACAGTTTACACATTTTAGGCATTTTGTCATTATTTATACATTTTGCATTGCTGGGTATGTCTATTTTCCCATCCAACCCTTTCGCTTTCTGTACTTCGTATGGCGTTCTTACGGGGAGTCATTTATATGATTCATTCTCATCTGCATCTCCACTCTAGGGCTCTGGCACAAATTTCCTCGACACACATTCCACTTGCCTCAAATCAGTTCCCACTTCTTGGGGCACCCCCTACTGGTATGTACCGTCTTCTCTGCCAACATACACCAGTCCAGATCTCTCTCCCATTCTCGTAAGCTAGGCATCTCCGGGGCACCCCAATGTCGGGCGATATTTCGTTTCGCGATTATGAGCTCCAGTGTGACCCAGATCTGCTCATTCTCACTTAGATCTGTTGGTTCCCATATGTTAAGGAGACACCAGCCTGGAGTGGGGGTCAACTCTATCCCAGTGACTTCGGACATCTTTTGGGTGGTGGATATCCAGTATTGCTGTATTGTAGGGCATTCCCAGATCATGTGGAAGTATGTTCCCTCCCTTCCACACCTTTTCCCACAGAGGCGTCGTCTTTCTTGCCCATGCTCGCTAATCGGGTGTGCGAGTAATAAGTTCTATGGAGTATCTTCATTTGTACAAGTCGGAACTTGATCGATATTGCCACTTCTTTTGGGGACGACACTGCGTCTCTCCATTCCTCATCCTCAAGTACACCTATGTCCTTCTGCCATCTGTCTCTAAGACTAATGAGGGGATCTGGAGAGTTATTTATCAGTTTTTGGTAAGTCAAGGATATTGCTTTTTTGCCATGTGATCAATTAGGATTCTGTCTTCCAACGGAGAAGACTCTGGGAGCACCGTGCCCTTTGGGATCGCTCCCTGCAGTGCATGTTTAATCTGTAGGTATCGAAAGGTTTCTGCACGTGATAGTTCGTAATCTTGCTGAAGTGATGCAAATGTTCGTACCTGGCCCCTCACCCATAGGTCCCCCACCCGGGACAACTCTATAAGGTCCCATTTATCGAACCCTCGATAGTCGCCCATATGTCCTAGTTTCTCTGCATCCCATAATGGGGTGTACTGCGTGATCTTATTTGCCCACCCCGTCTGCTTCTGGGACATACACCACAGTTGAACCGTGGTTTTTGTTGGCCCTGTTAACGCCATGCGCCGCGGTGAGGTGTACAACGCTCTCATGTATCCTCCCTTCCCCAGAACATATCTATCCATCTAGTACGCTGGATCTTCCGGCGAATGGTACATGTATTGATTAATGGGCACCAACTGGGACGCCCAATAGTAGCGCCGTATGTCGGGCAACGCAATTCCACCATCGTACCATCCCCAAACTAGTTTTTGATGCGCAATTCTCGCTGGCTTTTCTACCCTTAGTAACTTTCTTTGTTTGTTTTCTATCGCCCTAAAATACTTAGGGGGTATAGCGTGTGGCGTATTCTGTAAAACATAAAGAAAGTGGGGGAGTCCCATCATTTTGAAGAGGGCTGCCCTCCCGAGCAGGGAAAGAGGCAGCGTCTTCCAGTGGCTCACGTCCTCTTGCAGACGCCCAGGGGGGGCAACAGGTTACGATCTTAGAAAAGATTTGGATCCGTTGTTATAAACATGCCCTGATAGCGGAAACCCTCTGTTACTACTTCCGCCTCACAATTAGTGGGAATTGTCGGGGGTGTACCCCTTAATACATAAATGGTGGATTTGGACCAATTTATATTATAGCCTGAATATCTCCCAAAATTGGTGAATATGTTCAAGACCCTGTGCATAGAGTGTTTAGGGGATTCCAAATATGAGAGAATGTCGTCAGCGTATAAAGGTATTCTGTCCTCCCATTCATGAGACGAATCACTGACAGAATATCGAGGAGCTAAATATCGACCTACAAAAATATTGGTGACAAAATATCGACTACCAGAATATCGAATTCCTATCTACAAACAGGTAAGTACAAAAATATCGAATCCAAAATATCGTTGTAAATAATATAGGGGCACATTACGATACCCGGCGTAAATAATTCCGCCAGGCATGGAAGCGGCAAAAATCCGCCCGCACACACCGCCTGAACACCGACCACGCCATTACGATTACACAAACCGAATACCGCCATCGGCGGAAAAAGCACACAAAATACCGCCCGCCAACTTCCGAGTCGGAGACAAACCGCCCGCCACGGACGGAAACACGCACGACAACACAAAACCGCCCGCCCTCACGGCCGACACACCGCACGTGAAATTACGATCGCACCGACATGAGCGCGGAAAAACAACAAATATACCGCCCGCCAGCGCAAACAACGCCGATGAGAATCGACACGGCAGAAGCCATGGCGCCCACGTACCTGCACAGAAACCATCCGCACACAAAACCAATAGCACACAACATGGCCAACAAGTCCACACAGCAAGGCACGCACAAATACACAAGCACAGTACATATCCCGAAAACACCCCCGGACAAACAAAAAATACAAAGGCCAGAACCCCAGACACAACACACCTGAAAACAACAGACCATGAGGACACACCCACATAGGTGAGTACAAAAGCAGCACTCCCACAGACCACAACCCCTTGCTACATTGCAAACCAGAGAGGAGAGGAGAGGACACAGTGACACAGCAAGGACAGCAGCACACCACAGAAATGCACACATCACAACCACCACCACCACCACCAAACACCGGCACCACAAACCCCCTGCACATTACACAACACACACCGCACCAGCACCACAAACACCATGGCACCACAAAGAATGCCCAAGTTCACGCCCATTGAGCTGACGGTCATGGTCGACGAGATCATCAAGGTGCACCCACAAATCTATGGGAACATGGTCCAACACACACCACTAGCCACCAGAAACAGAATGTGGAACCGGATCGTAGACCAGGTCAATGCAGTCGGGACCCTGCCCAGGAACAGAGTCGAAATTAACAAACGGTGGAATGACGTCAAGAGCCTGGTCAAGAAGAAGGAGGGCAAAAACAGAGAGCTGGCTGCCGTCACTGGCGGAGGGAATCCGCGCTCTTCAAGACCTTCAAAGCGTGGGAGGAGAAGGTGCGAGTCATCATACATCCCGAGATCCTCGCCGGATTAGCAGGGGGAGTGGAGGCTGGTAAGTACAAACTAATGTATACCAGCACACCGCTATGTACTCACATGCACTACCACCATGCCACAGCTCCCAGGGACAAACACCCCCATGACCAGCACACAATACACAACACATCACACACACATGCAACAGACACCACCACACACAGCCCAAACCGAACAACTGTAAGATGCGTGGGGACATGTGTACACTCAGCCAGCCACGTAACCACCAACAGGTCCCCAAATATGCCAGAAGCGCCACAACGAGCACCCACCACACCCATGTGTCCGCCACAGCTGCACAAACCGACAAGTAACAGGTAAGTGGCAGGAACACAAAGTGCAGTGGGTGGGACGGTGGACAGCCCAAGTACAACACACACCAGGCCCCTAGTCCCACAGCACAGCAAGGAGGAGCATCCCCCACACCCCACAGCCACGTGTCAGCCACCGCAGTGCACAACGACAGCCGAAAGGCAGACATCACGGTCCACAGCAATCGGTGTCAGTGGGTGTCCAGCCACCCCACGACCCACAACACCCCCCACCCCCACAGACCTGCAACATGGAGCACCCCCCGCTTAGAGCCATGTGGCATCCAGTACAGTGCACGCACGAACAACCTGCAGGTGGGAAACTGGACAGGGCTGGATTACTGGAGGCATGAGGACCGGCACACGACCAACACATGGGACATGTCACGTAGCAGACGGAAACGCAGCACCGCCCACCGTCACGAACAAGTGAACAATGTGCACACGGACATGAACAACAGACTCACACCCCACATGACCCATCACAGACATAGCAACACCCAAGGAGCCACGTCTGCATACACAAGCCACACTGAAAATAGTACCACACGGCAGCCACTGTGCAACTCATCACACACAACCGAAACACCATTGAAGTCCTGTCCATGTAGCCCCTACTGCCTGTCAACCACACACCCCACAACTACGCCTATGTAAGACAAACAACACTAGACGCAACAGAGCGGAACAACAGAAATGCACACGAACACCACTGAACCCATCAAACACACAGACACACCATGCACATACAACATACCATCCATCCCATCCGTCAGCCCCAGTCTCATGAAAGGCATGTCATCCGCACAGCTGCCACACATACAGCAGTCACGCTAAGATACATGCCCATGACCAACCATGTGCCAGAAGTCAATGAAGCGCACGACACACTGTGAGCAACAACACACAACATGGGCCACACCCCCACGAGCACTGCAGTGATGCACATGGCACAGGGCAGCACGCACACCAAGGAGATGGGACAACTGCAATACGTTGGCTTTCACACACAACCATCACTCACTCATAACGATGCGTCCAATGCCATGTCCAGTAATCACAACAGACAGCAAATATGCAGGCCATGTCAAGCATGCACACACCTCAAACCATGCACTGTCATGCTGCCACAACACATGTCACGTTCGGCACCCATGGCTCACAGCATGTACCCCAAAAGCATATCCCCTCCCAAATGCGAATCTGGGGCATGGCCCCCATGTTGCCATATGCGTACCTAAGCGTTCCATTTGAACCCCAAAAGCATATTCCCTCCCAAATGCGAATCTGGGGCATGGCCCCCATGTTGCCATATGCGTTCCTAAGCGTTCCATTTGAACCCCAAAAGCATATTCCCTCCCAAATGCGAATCTGGGGCATGGCCCCCATGTTGCCATATGCGTTCCTAAGCGTTCCATTTGAACCCCAAAAGCATATTCCCTCCCAAATGCGAATCTGGGGCATGGCCCCCATGTTGCCATATGCGTTCCTAAGCGTTCCATTTGAACCCCAAAAGCATATTCCCTCCCAAATGCGAATCTGGGGCATGGCCCCCATGTTGCCATATGCGTTCCTAAGCGTTCCATTTGAACCCCAAAAGCATATTCCCTCCCAAATGCGAATCTGGGGCATGGCCCCCATGTTGCCATATGCGTTCCTAAGCGTTCCATTTGAACCCCAAAAGCATATTCCCTCCCAAATGCGAATCTGGGGCATGGCCCCCATGTTGCCATATGCGTTCCTAAGCGTTCCATTTGAACCCCAAAAGCAAAGTACAAACCAGACCCAGGATGGGCCAGGAGCCCGCATACACCAGAGTCACAATGAGTAGGGGCACAGCAACACACCCATCGGCATGGCCAATCCGTCCCATGCCACATGTGCACAGCACACAGTCCCATTGCCAAGCACACACAACTACAAATGCCACAGCCACACACACGCCTCCGGGAAACCCATGTACGAGATTGCACGAACTGCCAATGTCAGACGACAAATACATACTTCGCCAGGTGCAACACAATAACAAATCTCATTCTCTCCACAGGTGACGAACTGCCGGATGCTGGGGATGGAGACAGCAGCCAGCACAGCCAGCCCACAAGCCCCCAACGAGGACACACGGATGTGGAGGATCTCACCTCCTCTTCGGACACGGACCACCAAGCAGGCCCATCTGGTGTGGCAGGGCCCAGCCGCTCCCCAGGACCCCTCCTACCCACCAACCCATCATCCAGGGCTGCTGAACAGTCCCAGCCCCCTGCTGCCACTGTCGTTGCGGCCACACCCACGGTCATTGCGGCCACACCCACGGTCATTGCGGCCACTACCACTGCCGCAACCGCCACCATCGCCGCACCGACCACCACCGCCGCCACCACCACCACGTCTTCGCTGGCACCAGCCCCAGCGCAGGTGGTGGCCCGGCCGACTGGATCCACCCTGGGAGCCACAGCGAGGACCGTGGTGAGCAATGTGGCTAGTGGGCAGGCCGGTGGCAGCAGGACTGGTAGTAGGAGCAGGGTCAGGGAAACGCCAGCCTCCCCTGGGAGCCATGCCCTGCCTCAAATGGCCAGAGTCCTTGGGGCCTATGAGGAGGCCCAAGAACAATGGGTCAGGTCTGCTTCAGACACGCGGGAGGTGCTGGGGGTGCTGAGGTCCATGGACGCCCGTATAGGTCAACTCGTGGACCTCATGGGCCAGCTGGTGGTGGCGGTGAGGACACGGCCAGGGATAGCAGCTCCCCTCCGCCACCACCTGCCGGGGCGCAGGGTCGAGCAGCAGTGTCCAGTTCCCCTGCGTCCACAGCCAGTGAGCACACCTCAACCACCAGCATGTCGCAAGCAGGCACCCCCTCGCAAACGTGGAAGGGGCCGTCCGAAGAGGAAACAGATCTCCCGGGAGGACTTCGCACGCTCCAGTCGCAAGTGAGGCAGCCAGCCAGCCTTCTGCCAGCCTTCCTTGACCAGCCACTGCATTGACTTGGACTACAATCCCACTCCACACAGCCATCTGGATGGCATGTGTGTGTTGGACTATGGACATAGAACCAGTGGGTACACCCTGAGCATCACGCAGCCATGACCGACAGCTCATTGTCACAGCACGCACCACTTTTGTCATCACCTTACACACAATCACATGTCACAGTTTGTAATAAATGCACCTTTTTCACTAACTGCTGTTTGTGCCCTGTGTTTTATTTGTACGGAATACAACGGCCACCTTGGGCGGAAAGGCACCTGATGCGTGGCATGGCAATGGAATCCGGAGGGCCTGTAGGGACCTAGGGGTGGGAGACAGAACAGGAGCACATTCAATGAGTGTGTCACACACCCATCACACAGTACATGTCAACAACTACAAGCAATGTACACACATCGCACGGAGCAATAGGGCACAATGCCACAGTCACCAACAGTGGCATACTACCCTGGCCATGGAGCGTTGACACACAGCACGTAGTGAACAAACGGCCACCCTGACACAGCACACACACACCTGCACAGATACAGCCACATCAGCCGTCGTACATGGACACTCACCGTCAAGTGAAGTAGCGGGCGATGAGCTGCTGCCGCACATTCCCAGCTTCCTCCTCTCCGCTGTCCTCCTCACTCGAGCTGTCCTGGTCAGCGGGCTGGGGCCCTGGTTGATCTCCGTCATCCACAATGAGGGGATCTGCTTCCGAATGGCCAGATTGTGCAGCATGCAGCACGCCACCACTATCTGGCACACCTTCTGTGGGAGTACGCCAGTGCACCCCCGGTGCGGTCCAGGCACCTGAACCTAGACTTGAGGAGGCCGAAGGTACGCTCGACCACACGTCTGGTCCTCCCATGTGCCTCATTGTATCGATCGTCTGCTGGGGTGCGAGGATTCCTCAATGGACTGAGCAGCCATGCCCCATTCGGGTACGCAGAGTCACCTGGGTGTGAGGGACACAGAGAACCGTTGCTATTCCAACTGGACAGGGGACAGCATCGTACAACCAGCACGCTACACCACTCCACATACTCACCGACAATACAGCCACGATCCTGTTGCAGATTGGCCATCAGTCGTGGCAAGATGCTGTTGCGCATTATGTGTGCGTCATGGGCCGAGCCTGGGAACTTTGCACACACGTGGGTGATCACCATGTCCGCAAGGCACACCACTTGCACATTCAGGGAGTGCGTGTGCTTCCTGTTGCGGTACAGGTGCTCAGTGGCCTGTGGTGGAACAAGGCCAACATGTGTGCAGTCAATGGCTCCAACGACGTGTGGGATTCTGCCAAGGGCATAGAATGCACCCTTCACTGCCGCCAATTCACGAGCCCTGGGGAAGCGGATGTACCTGTTTCTGTACAGCATCATGGCTGCCAGTACATCCCTCAGCACCTTGCTGAACATGGGCTGGGACATCCCTCCTCCACTGCCCACTGTGTGCTGGAATGACCCAGTGGCGAAGAAATGCATGGCGGCCATCACCTTAGCCGTGGGGGTGACAGCAGTCGGATACACCCTGCGGGGACGGAGATGGGGTTCAAACATGGCACACAGTCGATGCAGGGTTGGCCTGTCCAGCCGAAACTTCCTAATAACCTCTGTATCGTCCATGTCCACCAGCAATTGGTATGGGCGGTCAATGTTCGGTCTCCGCCTAGGGAAATTGCAGAGGACACATGTCAAAGCAACACAACACATAGCAATTTCGCATACACATCACTGACATGACTGAGCAAGCACATGAGCCACAGCCCAGCTGTCAAGCTGGGACGGCACGGCCACAATACACTTACACAGGTCTCCCAACAATGGCAATGGCTAGTGAGACATACCACTGCCATGTGCATGCACATGGGGATCTAGGCCCCAATGACTTGCGGGGCGTGCTGATGGGGACTGACTGCATATTCGTCAAGCGGCAACGCCACGGCAACATGAGTGTCTGCTGAGCATGGAACTGCTTCCGAGGCTGGATGAGTATGGCACACGACGACGACGATGTGGGCACAGGCTGAGCGGCCAAAACAAGTGGGACCTGTGGCACGAGGGGATATGAGACAGTAGTAGGTGTCAGCACTGCACCCTATGTACAGCACTGTACGGATCACACCTCCCGAAACATTGACAGGTGTCCACATTGACAGCCCCATGCCAAGACGGCTGTGTGCTTGCAGTCACACGTCACAGGTGAGAGGTTACATTGCACGTGCCAGGTGGCAGACGTACATAGTGGGAGCTGGCATGTGTGTGCATGTGTCTCCTGTTCAGGATCCACCAGATGGGCGCTGACTCTGTACTGACCATTGGACACAGCATGTTCCGTGGAAGGCTTGTGTGTGTGGGATGGTGGCACTGGATGTGCCTCCGTTGGGTGGGGGGCCATGCACAGGGCGGGTACGTCGATGATTGCGCATTGTTGGTCACGGTGGGTGCACCAACTAAGATGTGTTGCCCTGTGTTCAATTCCTATGTCCGCATGATGATGGACTGTGGATGTGGGCAGACTACACATTGGTCGATGTGCTGTCTATATGCATGTGCCTTCACACCAGGCACAGCTGCCCCTGCACATGTGACCCCTGCTGGACTCGCTGCTGGGTCTGTGGAGCTGATGCACCTTCTGTGCGTGGGGCGGACAGCTCTCCTCACTTCCCTCATTGCGCATGTCATGTCTTTGCCGCAGGTGACATGGATCATGGAGGGCCCACATGTACGCGTGGGTAGGCTACACATGATTGTTCACTGGTCGCCACCCCCAGTCAGTGTTTCGAATGGGAAGGTTGTCGTGCTGGTGGTATGTTCGATGTGGCGGATGGGCGGGCCTAGGTGCGGGCTTACATTCCGGACATGGGGGGTAGTTGGATTGGCGACTAGTTGCAGTACACACGGGACACGTCTCTTCCTTTCCACATCTGGGTCATCCCTTGTACTAACTGACAGTGATACAGTCATCTTCGCCCCAGCCCTCATGTCCTCCCCTCGCCCCCAATATGCATGCTCACCTGCGAGGCTAGCGCTTGCACAGGCAGCCCCAAGCTCGCACCAGAGAGGGCAAGGAGTGTATGTGTGGGTCCAGTTGCACGAGTGGGCTGTCTCAGGGTATGATGTGTGGCGGGACGCCGTCCACCGGCGTGGTGCCCCAAATGGAGACCCGGCCTGCATGGACTATGCATCACAGTCTTCGCCTTCCGGATCCGCCACCTGCGACACCCAGTGGCTGTGGCTGCCCTTGCGGCCAGGCCGCGTCCGTCTGTGGCTGATGGCCCACACATTCACTCTTTGGCCTCTCTGGGGAGGGCTCAGGGGTGGTGGCGCACGCGCTTGCACTTAGTCGCAATGGCATGTGGCGTGGTTGGTATGATGGGCAATGGATGGGATGGTGCGAGCCACCTCCCGTGACGTCAGTGCTGCTCGTGCTGTGGTGCGTCCCCCTACACTTCCATTTGACTTTTTGCCATGCTAGACGTTGAGGTTCTATTGCCTGCGTGATATGACCAGGAGGAGCGCGAGGAGACCTCTCACACACCATGCTCCACTGCCATCCCGTGCCCTGTATCGCCTGTGCGGATTGACTATGTTGGGGTTACACCTGGTCGACTGGGGCTGTGTGTGCCTTGTCAAGGGGCATGGCGGGCGCACAACAGGATCCAGCTTGTCCACAGAGGGTGGGCTGAGGTGCGCCTGGTACCGCTTTGTACGTGTGCCCGGCTGCTGTGCACACACGTGTTCACTCCCCCGACAGGTGTCCTCTCACAATGCCCAGGGAAGCGGTGGTGTACTGTTCATGACCCCTCCCAACACGGCGTGCTCCAACTTGGCATGTGCGCATCTACCCGTCGCACCCACCCACCTGAGCACTGCGTCCATACGACTTCACACGACACATGTGTGTCTTCCACAGTTGTGCTACTCATTTGCGTTGACATCCAATACCAGTGGACTACATGGTCATGTCACGACTGCCGTGTACTTCACATACTCTCATCCTCTCTCATTCGTACTCGTGAAATGAGTCAGCGGAGACAGTTTTGGTTTCAAACATTATATTGAGTCTTCTGTCCTCTGTGATGCAGTATAGTGGACACTACTGGCAGCGGAATACATGTTGAGGATATACTGAGCATGATTGCAAATGGGATAGGGTGTGGGGTTACATGTGATTGGCTGTTGCATGTGGGATGTGGGCTTCAGAGTGACATCTGCTTGGCCAAGGCTGTGCTAATGTACATTTACGTATAGCTGCGGAGCTGCGGACTTTGACACAGACGGTATACATGTAGCCTACCAGACCGCTTGGCATCATGGGCACAGTCCATCTCAGTTCCATGTGACAGGTTTGCTGCGGTTGTTCCTCATGCACGCGTGCATGTGAGATGACATCAGGGCATGTGCTTGCGTGCATGCAGCGGCGTGCCACTTGTTGTTGCACTGTGGTGGTTACTGGACATGTCACAGTCACTGGGGTCGTGTTGTTGTTGTATGCACTTGTCGTCCATGCAAAGGTCCTGGTATGGGATTCCCGGGGCGGGGGTGGGAGGGGTGCAGCACCCACAGACTCCAGGCGACCTATTCATGTCCACTGAGCGGTGTGTGTGTCCATGGGCGCTGGATCCATGTCGTGTCCTGGTTGTTCGTGCAGTTCCGTCCATGTGGGTGCGATACACAGAGCCCATGCCACTGCCTCCCACGATGCATGCGGTGTTCCTGGATGTGATGGGGAACAGTGTGCATGTCCCGGTCATATCCGATGTCATGGCGATGTCGTTGATGGTGTGGTTACAGTTGCCGGTCGTTTGGTATGGCTGTTGTGGTGGTGACTGGCCAGTCCGTGCGGAAGCTAAGCATGGGTGCGGGGTTGGACATCATAGGTCACTCGGGGAACCTGCGTTGTGGTCCGACGTATTTACAGGTTGTCAGGTATGCGATGCCGTCCAGCAGGGCTTCCATGTCATTGGTGGTGTACATGTTTGCCAGCCAATGAAGCGGATGGTGGCTGTCAAGGTGTTGTTCGTAGGTTGTCCCTTGGAGGACCATGATGGGGCATGCTGGGTGACATTCGATGTAGCTGTTATCGATGATCCGTCGTGTGGAGGCACAGTGGTCCCATTTCAGTGCGGGTGCGATGTTGGCCACATACGCCATGCCCCCATAGGCAGAGCAGGCCCTGTCGTGTGCGTCCAGAGGGAGGAGTAGTGGTAGCAGGTCCGCCTTCAGACATGCCGGGTTGGAGAGGCATATCTCGACGGGATGCTGGTAGGGACACCTCCGACAGTAGAAGACGGGCATGACGCAGCTGAACAATGTGATGCGGTAAGTCAGTCGGTAACTTACGTTCAGCAGGGACAGGAGATCGCATCCCAATGTATGGCACAGGTTGGTTTTGTACAGCTTGAGCTGTTCGGCGTAGTTGGGTAGGTGTGTTGCTGTTGCCATTTCGCAGCGGTTCGTTGAGGTGGCGTGCTCCGGCTGTGTGTGCAGTCTGCAATGTGCACGCTCCGGGGTTGCTGTGAGCTCTGTGTAGTCGTAGGGAGACAGGACTTGTGTTCTGTTGGCTTGTTTGGAGGACACGGGCCCTCTTCCCACATGCTTCTCAGACAGTTCAAGGTCAGTGCTGTGTGACTCCTTCCAATTAACTTGCATGTGGCCGACATGGGGAGTGTTTTCTTCTTTCTTCCCCGTCCGTTGTGTGCTTCTGTGATATGCGCTATCTGCCCTGTGGTCGGTCTCCTCGGCATGCCTGTGTTGGTCTATTCTTGGACAATGGCTGTATTCACCGGCTTCTGTCGTAGGGCTGTGGTTTCGGAGTTGGAATGGAAGGTCATTCAGTGCTGTCTGCTCTCCCTTGTGTGGGCGGCAGGCTGCCTTTCCGCTCTGCGTTGGGCCTTGTGTGTGAATGTTATTCTTGGGCCACCTGTTGTCGGTCCCCGGGCTCTTTGGTGTTCCGTTTTATATGTCTTGTTCATATGTGCAGGGTGGTATGGGTGTTTCTGTGTGGTACTGGCGTTCCTCTTCCCGAAGGAGCCCTGCTTCTCCTAGTTGGTGTTGCCGCCGCTGTGTGCTACGCCATGTTTGTTACACTGGGGTGTGTCCTGCTGTTGCGTGTCTTCACTGACATGTGTGCGTCGGTTGTGTGGCGTTGGGTGTTGTCCGTGAATTGGGCGTTGGGGACATGTCTGTGGCCGGCCTGTCACGTGTCATGTGCGTTCGGGGTGGGGCTGATGTGTGTGCTGCTTGGTTGTGTCCCTGTGTCTGTGTGCGACGCATGCATGGCGCTGCGGTTGGCCTCTGCGTTGTGCGCATGTGTGGCGGCGTCATCGGCGCTTTGGGGCCGTGACGGGGTGGTTGGTTCCTAGTCCCAGGTGGTGTGTACACATGTGTTCTGCGATGTTACGATTTGGCCTGTGTGTCATATGTGGATGCGATGGTGGATGTGTTGTGTACACGCGCTGGTGGGGGTTGTCCGCTTTTTCCGCCCTTGCACTGTGTGCGCTGTTTGCGTGCACTTGTTGTGTGTGTGCCTACCTGCGTCTCCGCGGTACGTTGCGTCCTTGGTGGTGCATCAGCAGGAGCATGGGGACGGCCTGCAGTGCTGGATTCATGCTCGGGGTGCCGCTTCTTCGTTGTCCGTGCTCTGCGTCCGTGTTACCGCCTCTCTTTCACGTGCGGTGTCTCTTAGCCGTGGGAGCCGTTTGTTTGCGGCATCGTAATTTATGCACCGGGCGGGACGTGTTTCGTCGGACGGTGTGTGTCAGTTGGGCTGCGCCGCTACGTGTACGGGCGCACTTTGATGGCGGACGGTGTTGCTGGCTTGCCGGCGGTGTTTGGCCTGCTTTTCGCATCGTAATTGGGCGGGCGTGTGGACTGCTGCGTGCCGGCGGTAACTGGTGCTTTTTGCATCCGCCAGCACGGCAATTGTGCTTCCGCCCGCCATCGTAATGGGCCCCATAGTTTGCTAAAATATCGACTTTTTTAAATGTCTTAAAAGTAATGTAAAATTAATGAAATAATAAATATAATTAAGTAAAACTTACTTAAAAATACTTAAATAACCTTAAAATTAATAAATAATAAATGTAAGTTAATACAAAAAATAAACATGCATTTTAATTTTTTATTACATATATATTAACTTAATAATATTAAAACAAATCAATATTTTTAATAATTAAATGTTAAAAACATAATTTTAAATATAATTACATATATATATATATATATATAATAAACCTATAATATAAATATAAAAATAAATTATATATAATAAGTTAAAACATTAAAAATATATTTTTTTTTAAATTATATTTGACACTACATTAAATATAACAATACTGAAAAGATTGCATAGCGTAAAAGATAAAATTACTATTCCCACTCCAGTGAGTGCAACAATAGGGAAAGCGTTGGATAGCGGGTGGGTAAAAATTACTATTCCCACTCCAGTGAGTGCAACAGTAGGGAAAGCGTTGGATAGGGGGTGGGTAAAAATTACTATTCCCACTCCAGTGAGTGCAACAGTAGGGAAAGCGTTGGATAGCGGGAGGGTAAAAATTACTATTCCCACTCCAGTGAGTGCAACAGTAGGGAAAGCGTTGGATAGCGGGTGGGTAAACATTACTATTCCCACTCCAGTGAGTGCAACAGTAGGGAAAGCGTTGGATAGCGGGAGGGTAAAAATTACTATTCCCACTCCAGTGAGTGCAACAGTAGGGAAAGCGTTGGATAGCGGGAGGGTAAAAATTACTATTCCCACTCCAGTGAGTGCAACAGTAGGGAAAGCGTTGGATAGCGTAGGGGAATAATTTAATATACCCACTCCTGCAATATAATTAAAATTAATTAACAATTAATATTTTTTTTTAATTAATTTACCTCCCACCATTTTCCCCTATAAACATTACCTACAATATTGTAACATATTAATAAATTAACATAATTAATTAACAATTAATTAATTAACTAATTACAATTAACAATATAATTAATAACAATCAAATCTAAATTAATTCACACAATTAACACTATAAAATAACTTTCAAAATTATAATATAACAAATAATAAAAAATACATAAAAATAAAGTACTTCCTACCCTACTCCCCTATCAACCCTCAACCCACTGATAAAAAGTACACAATTAACATATTTACAAATTAATTGTTAATAATGAATATCTAATTAATTGGTAGTTATTAAAAAAATACACAATTAACATAATTACCAATTCATTATTAATTGTTATTAATCAATTTACAATTAATTAGTAATAAATTAATTAACAATATAAATTATTAAATATTAAATTATTAAGTAATAAAGTAATAAATTAATTAATTTCAATTAAATTACTTCCCACCCTATTCCCCTATAAATCCACAACCCGCTACAGACTTAAATTACGCAAAAAATATTAAACATATAATTAATTAATTCTAAAAAATGCTAAAAATATATATTATAATTAAATTACTTCCCACCCTATTCCCCTATAAACCCACAACCCGCTACGGAATTAAATTACACAAAAATTAATTAACATAAAATTCCTTACTTTTACAAAATTCAAACATACATGACAAAAATAATACATACTTTTAACACATATACTAACACTTAAAACACTAAAAAAAATCGATATTACTAACTTCGATATTTTGGAAATCGATATTTCTTACCTGCATTTCGATATTCTGCACCGCTATATTTTTGCAATTCGATATTCTGTCCATTCTATATAAAAAACTCGATATTCTGTCCAGTCGATATTTTTTTTCGATATTGTGACTAGTTACCTCATGAGACCAACGTAATCCCCTGATCAATGGGTCCCTCCCAACCCAGGATGCCAGGGGCTCCAACATTAGTGCGAAAATTAAGGGCGACAGAGGACACCCTTGTCTCGTTCCTCTTCTCAGGGGGAATCTGCGAGATGATGTGTTGTTGACCACTAACCCGCAAAAGAAGGGAAACCTTCTGGATTTTTTCTTTCAATAGTGTCAAAAACGGATTGAATGAAGAAATTGTTTGGCACATTAGTCAACGCTAGGTCTAGGCAGTATATTTTGGATTCATGGTACCTGACCCTTCCTTTGGTTCAGGTCTTGGTTGGCAATTAATGGGCTTCTTCCAATCTGGTTCCTATCTGTTGAATGCCTGACGACCCCTTTGTGCCATTCAGTTATTGATATCTTTATTGATCCTGTTGCAGGGGATACCCACATTTATGTGAGTTGACAGTTAGTTGTTGGCTCAGGAAACGTGGCAGTACTGTAGACACACTGTTTACAATTTGCTTATTTTAGCGAGCACACTTATTCCTGTGGAAATGTTTTGTCCATCGATTCCGGAGTATATACAAAAAGTGTCCTCCCTTTATATGCAGAAAGTGGGATTAGTGATCGATTTTATCATTTTTGTTACCCATTGAGTTGTCGAGTTTACTTAGCAGTACCCTCTTAGCGACAGCTCTAGATAACGTGGTATCATCCTGTGACACCTTGCACTTTAGAACTTAGGTCAACTTTTACTACTCTAAGATGGCGCTCGAGTATACTTCATATCGTACTAGTGATCTTTGGAACGGATTTATGATGTCATGACGCAAATAGCTATGCCCTTCATTTGCGCATGCGTAACTAGAATTTAAAAGGAAGTTTGTTTGGCGCCCGGGATACTCTGCAGTTTGGCGGTGGACGCAGAGCGATGCGGAGGGGTTCCCCGTGAAGAGTGGGTAAGCACAGAGACAAGTCTATTTAGTGTGGCAGGGCTCAGCTTGGCAGATGAGTGAGATCAGAGGCACGTACTTTTCTGTATGATTACAATCTTTGCCAGATGGAGGCAGACCACAACCTTATTAGATGAGAGTTCTCTAAGAGTGTAGAAATTGCATTAATATTTTGACTAACACGTCAATCTGTTCTACAAAAATCTTCTATGTTTACTTGTCAGACTGTACACTCAGTTTGTCGACGTGTGAGTTTTCCCTTTGTTATTCCCCTCTTTGTGAATCTTAGATCAGACATGTAGGACGTGTCTCACAGCATGGGGAACGTGTATATCATGAGAGTGTCAAGCATCACACCTCGTCTATAGGGCGTTACTAGGCACTGCACAACAGTTGTTGGTATTTTGGTTTATCTGAGCTGTGTTCCCCACACACAGTATATACACCAGTAATGTGGTTGGCCATTCAGTAGGTGAGATGGTATTTACAAATTAAATAGCTATAGGAGAGTTGGCGCTGTAATAATACGCAATTGCTGTAACTATCCTAGCGGTGACGACGTCTTGGTGTTACCTTTTCTCATGCAACAGTTAGGGTGACTTGTTTTGCGATAGTAAGGGTTACCGATATGGATCTTTCTGCCTACTTTCTTTTCAGATATGTTTACGGTAGATTCATTCTATGTATTTTTTCAGGGATATATACCATAGGAATATCTTCTCTGATACGATTTGGAGCAAGAAGCATTCAGCTCTGGAAAGAGCAAGCTCGTCTAATACATTGCACGCATATTTTTAGGTGAGTATTCAACTCTCCAAAATCCCTTGATTCAGATTACTGTGAATAATAGCGAGAGATTATATGCCAACTAATAAATAGAAATTTACTATATGTCTCCCCTTTAGAGTCTTCACTACTGGCGTAGGGGACTCTAATATATTAATTGACTAACTGAGAAGCCTGCATCGATATGAGTTAGAAGGTAGGAACCAGCCATATTGTTACCCTTGGTACATGCGTTTGCTTTGGGAGTATAAATTCTTTATCCCCATATCATTTTTACTTTACCAATTTCCTTTTTTGTTAGGAGATGGTTAGCTCCTGCTGGCCATAGACTCTGCTATCCGCTTTGAAGGAGGGGTCTTATCTACAATTGAATTCAGTAAGTCTATTGGCACTAGTTCTTGGTTTTAATAGTGCCATCTGGAACATCTGTATACCTATGTATTGCACATTGGTGCATGGATCTATTAGATAGGTCCTGGCATGTTCATACCACGGGACACTCTGGGGTATACAACTTGGAGTTTGTAGTTTCATGATTCTTCAGGTCACACTATACTGCCAATTTCTTCTTGCAGAGAGCACTGATGTATTGAGCACGGCTGTAGACATACACTTCTATGGATAACTGTGTAGGCATTTGCTTTTCTTTTCTTTCTTTTCTTCTGTACACAAGGTGATGGTCTGATCAATTGTTCCTATGAGATTTGTTACCGTAGTATGGGTTGGATCAGTTGCATATATATTATATTTGTTTTTTAGGTACCCCTTTTTAACTGGCTTCTGTGACACATTATTCTATTTTGGGCGAGGTCCTGATGAAGGTGGTTCACGGTGTGTGTAATTCCACCGAAACGCGCGTCGACTACGTGCGCCCAGACCTTTTGGCTTTGGTTATCTATTTTGCCTATTGGAAACGTCTTACATCTATGTGTTTCTTATACCCACATGTGTATATGTGTTTTGTATGACTGTGAGCGAGTGTTCGGAATGAATGTGATCTTATGTTAGATTGATTTAATTGCTGGGGGCTTATCTGGAATTAATATTTTTGTATCATATCATTACATGAAATGTGTTATTTTTAATAAATGAATCTATCATATATTTGATGTATATTGTTTATAACAAATAAGAAAATTATAAAAATGAAAAATAAAAGGAATTTCTATAAAAAAGATGTATACATTCATTTGAGTATTTTACTTTTGTAGTTTTGTGCCTGTATCTCAACCCATACAAGATTTAATCTTTTGTAAAGAAATATAGGTCTTAGGGGAGAGTATTTGTTTCATTTGTTCCTATTTCCCCTCTTTCTCCCTGACCTTTGAGCATTACAGAGGGGGTCCCTGTATTTACTAGTGTTGACCACTACCTGTGCCATAGGGTCAGTATATAGCAGCTTCACCCATGCCCTGTAATTAGGGCCAAACCCCATTTTTTCCAACACTGCGAACATATATGGCCACTCTATGGTGTTGAAAGCCATCCGAACATCAAGGGACATAACCACTGCATCTTCCTGTATTGTATCCACCCTTCCCAGCACCCCTTGAGACTACGCAGATTAAGCGCATTATTCCTACCCGGCATAAAGCCAGATTGGTCGAGGTGTACCAATCGCGGAATGACCTGGATGAGGCGATCTGCAAGTATTTTGGCAAGGATTTTTGCTTCCGCGTTTATCAATGAAATAGGCCTATATGACGCACATTCGTCTTTTGGTTTGCCCCCCTTGTGAATCACCACAATTGATGCCAGACGCTGATCCTCAGGCAGAGCTCCCAGTTCTCGACTCTCATTGTACATGCTTTTGAGATGAGGGGTCAACATGGTTGAGGCAATTTTATATAACTCAATCGGGAGGCCATTAAGTCCTGGTGCTTTCCCCGATCGGATATTTTGGATCCCCTGAGCTATCTCATCCTCTGTTATGTCTCCCTCTGTTAGAGTCAGGTCCTCTGCGTCTAGGGCAGGCAAGGGCATGTCGCTCAACAATTCCTTCGCCTCCTCCAATGTCGATAACCCGGAGGGCGAATATACTTCAGTGTAATAGGACGCGAACTCATTAGCGATGGATTGGGGCTCCTTGAGTTGCTCACTATCTCTGGAGGTTAGGGTGGTGACTATTCTATTGTCTCGCTCTCTCCGGTCTAGCCAGGAAGCAGCTTCCCTGTCTTGTCTCCTAATTCATAGACTTTGTGCCTGGTTGCCATATGCTGTATCCTGGCTGCATCCGTAGCCAGTTCCCGATACTCTTTTATTTTTATAGCTAAGGTATGCCTCGCCCCATCTGCGTTACTGTCTATTAACGCTTCCTCAATGTCTCGTATTTCACCCTCGATTTTTTCCATTGCTGCGTTTTTCTCTTGTTTGTAACCAGCAATTAAGGAGATGGCCTGTCCCCGTATTACAGGCTTGTACGCCTCCCATAAGGTTAGCACGGACTGGACTGAGCCCATGTTTTCTTCGAAATAGTGTTTTGTTGCTGACATTCATTTCTTTCTGATTTCCTGAATTTTGAGCAACCAAGCATCTATTTTCATCCTTCCCCCCTGTCGGGGTCCTATTGCCGAATAGACCGCCCATAGCGGTGAGTGGTCTGATATTCCCCTTGCCATATGCCGTATCTCCCTGACCTTCCCCATTAGATCGGGCAATGTGATGATGTAGTCTTTTCTTGAGAGACTATTGTGGTCCCCCGAGTAAAATGTATATTGTTGTACTGTGGGGTTATAGGTACGCCACACATCCCCAGTCCCATAGCGCTCAAGAACTCAGACAGTTTGGAATTAGCTTGTTGTGTGGGTCGCGGTGGTTATCTATCTACACTCCCTGTGACTACTGCGTTAAAATCTCCTCCTATCAGGAGTTCTCCCTCTGGGAGCTCCAGCAACAAGTCTCCTATGTCATGGAGTGTTTGTGTGTGCATTGCTGGGGGGACATAAATTGATACAATATTCATCACCCTCCCACTCCAGGATCCAGATATCGCCACATACCGTCCCAAGGTGTCGACCCAAGTTCGTGTAACTTCTAAGGGAAAGGCCCTTCTTTGCAGTATCCCACCCCTCTAGAGCCAGTAGTAAATCCTGCATGTGCGATCAATTTATAGCCCAATCGATCTAGGGCTTTACAGGTATTACCTACGAGATGAGTCTCCTGGAGTAGGGCTATATCAGGGGAGTGTCGTTTACATATTGGAGTACCATTCCTCTCTTGATTCTGTCCCCCAGCCCATTCACGTTCCAGGAAAGGAGTCTCATGCCCGGGCCTCTGCCCCCATCGTCAACTTTCATAATGATTGTGCCATTTAGTATGCCACTTTTTACTCGGATGTACTCATCGTCGCCTCTGTGGAAACCCCAAATCATCCCTGTCACCATACCTAGCAGCTGCACTGTGTATCCCAGCATTTATCGATCTGCCTATTAAGAAACTAAACACTCTGTCTCTGAACCCCTTATCTCTAATAGCCCAATACCCTCCCTCCCCCCCTTCCAGCTACAATCTTAAATTTAAACCCCAAAGAACAATTACCCCCCTCCCTGCCTCCCTGCAATCCAGGCCTAGAACTGCCTGGTACCCCAACTATGCAGAGTGCCTGTCGCCCACCCTCGTCCTGTATCATCTCGTGGGGGCTGCGGGGCTTACCCCTTTCTCCACCTGTGACCCCCCTCTATATATAAGGGAACCCGTCAATACCCATCAAGGTCAGGTTAATAAATGAGTCTCTTTACATCAACATGTCTCTTTTCCATTGCAAGTCTCGCTTAATTCTATATATGGCACCCCTGACCCTATTGTACTTAGCTGTGTCCATTCCGTTGAACCAGGGCAAATCATCAACTTCTATTAGTCTCCCTCTGGGCTTCGGGTAGCCCCGTTGGCGCTGTCCAGCTGCTTCTTGGATTACTGCAGCGGTTGCCTGTGTCTCTCACAACGTTATTTTGGACTACTTCCGCTCACAACCCTCCAACCCTCCAGCCATTCTTTCACCGCGTTTGGGCTCTCAAAAAACCAGGCCCTGCCCTCTGCTTCCACGCTCAGTTTCGCTGGGAAGATCATGGAGTATTTCGTTTCTCTCCTACGCAGTTCCTGCTTGATCTTGGTGAAGGACCGTCGCTCTTTCTGGACCCTCACCGTGAAAAAGGTGATCTCACTATTTTCATAATGAATAGGTGGCCCATTCCTTGTCATTTGCAATATACTGTCCCTATCCCTGAAGTTGAATATACGGGCCAGGATGGGTCTGGGAGGCATTCCGGGTCTGGGCCTCCCGCCCGGGACCCGATGCGCCCAGTCTACCGTGAAAAACTTTGAGAGATTCTTGGGCCGCACATAGTTAGTAATGAGATCTTCGACGAACAAATCTGCTGCTGGTCCTTCTGCCCGCTTCGGTACGCCAATTATGCGGACATTGTTCCGGCGCGATCTACCCTCGTAGTCATCAAGTTTTATCTCAAGGTCGCGGCATGTGGCCTGAAGTTTCTTTACTTGTTGCTGCGTGGCCTGTGAATCTGTCTGGATACCTGCCACCTTAGTCTCCATTGCGGTTACTTTGTCTCTCGTTTTCCCCAAATCTGCTCTGAGTAAAGCGACTTCATTCGTGACCGTATCGATTCTTTGTTCTAAGTGTGGGTTCTGCTCGTCGCAAATTTGTCCAGTTTAGTCTGATGCCCTCCTTTCGGCGCCTTTCCCCCCATCATCTTCGTGCGAATTTCTGTGGCTATCGCTAGGAGCAGCGTAGTCACCGCCGCCTGTCAGAGGAGGGAGAGACAGTTCCCTCCACCCGGCCTGTCGGGTTCCGCCACTCGCAGCAACTTTAGTCCAAATGTCGTCTTTTATCCCGCTGCTAGTATGGTCCCTTGTATGTGGTTGCCTGCACCTTTTAACTTCCTCCGGGAGTGCGCTATGCACGTGCTATAGTGTCTAGTCCAATAGCGCCAGCGCTGCAACTGTCTGCCTTTATACTTGGAAGCCTCATCACCTGAGCCCCTGGAAAGCCGCCGGAAATTGTAGTAGTAGATTGTCTCAATGTCCCTTTTTACCGCCGGGGGGGGGGGGGCAGCCGCTCTACCCAGTCTCCGCGTATCATTGTTTGAGGCCGGAGGGTAGTACTTCATTCGTGGGGGTATGTTTCCCGGTGTTTTCTGCCCCTGCGTCACTGGCTGGTTTGTTAGGCCTACTATCCCTCCATGCAGCTGGGGGGGGGGTGAGGGGGCCCGTCTTCTTTCAAATATTTATTTGCTCTGTTTCTAAATGGAGCCTTGTCGCTGTTGAACCGGCGGGGGGGGGAGAAACCGCCCCTGCCGCACTTCTCCCCGCTGCTTGCGCTGCCAAATACGGCTGTCTGTGCGGCCTACGTCTTTACTGGCTTGCAGCTCGGATAAATGGGGTGGGGGGGAACACCTCTTCTCGCTCGATTTCTCCCCCAGGCCGACGTGCTTTTGGCCCCCGATTCTGCCCCCGTACCTCCAGGCAGTCAAAGTTCTCTGGATGGGCACTGGTCTCCTTCCGCCCTTTCCTTTTTTGGGGGTTTTTTCCACACGCGGTGCCCCAAGTCTTCAGGCCGCCTCCGTCGCCAGCCTGTCTCCACCTACGCCGTTCACGCAAGGTCGCGGCTTCTGCAGGCCGGCCAGGCCTGACCTCCAGCCTCGGATATCTCGGGCGCCTTAAATGATTCCGCTCTTGGGATCACTTCAACGCTGTCTCTGGACACTCCGCTGTTGCATTGGGTTCCACTTCGGATAGGTTAGACGGATATTTTAGGCGTTATTGGTGGACCTTTGCCGGAGCCGCGCTAGTTAGCGGCCATGTTCGTCCACGCTTAGCCACGCCCCCCGCTGCTTGCATGATTGAGTTGAAATGATGTCCTTGAGAATAAGCATGCTCTTATCAGCATTAGCAGCAGCAATGATCTGTTCAATGGATAGGCTTGCTGGCGTGCTGGACCTCACAATAAAGTTAATGTACTCCTCAGCTGTTTTGGATGTACAACTGTGCCTCTGTAACTACTCGTGAAAAGTAATCAGCAGGGTTCTGGTTTTTACCCAGCTAGTGTACAATTGCAAAGTCATACTCTTGCAGTCGCAATCGCAACCCCCCACCTCTCAATTCAACAGGGCATCTTGGCTTTCAGATTTCCAAAAATAGTGAGCAGCACTTGGTGATCTGTAATGATAGTGAAACGTTTAAGGTATAGAAACACATGAAAGTGTTTGCACGCCCACATTACAGCCAGACTCTCCTTCTCTGGCTGAGAATAGGCAAGCTCTCTGTCAGACAGACTTCGACTGGCATTGGCCACAATGTGTCTCTGAGCATTCGGATGACCATTATGTTGAGCAAGGATTGCCCCCCGAGCTCACATCGACTGTGATCTCAGTATGTAACTTGAGGTCAGAATAGGCCATCTTGGTTATATTTTCAATCACGTGTTTTATTCTGTTGAAGCTTTGATCACATTCAGCAGACCACTGGAATGGGACATCTCTGTTTTTAAGTTCCTCAATGAGGTGCTCACAGTAGCAAAGTCACAAATGTACCATGAGCAGTAACTGTTCATGCCTAAGAAGGATTGCAGCATGGTGACATCTTGTGGGGAGCAGGTAGCTGACAGGGCTCGCCCTTTATCTGGGTCAGGAGTCTTTCCCCATCAGAGAATATGTGCCCAAAGAATTTTATTTTGGTCTTGTGAAACTCACACTTTGCTGCATTTAGACCGAGACCTGCATCAGCAAGTAAGTGGCACACTTGCGTAAGAGCCTTGTCATGCTCCTTTTGCGTTGTCCCAATTACCAGTATGTCATCACTGTAATTAAAAACATGCATGACAGGTTGAATTATTCGACGTATGACATCCTGAAATATTTCTGCAGCTGAAGACACTCCAAAACTCAACCTTTTGTATCTGAACAAACCAACATGAGTCGAAAAAGTAGACATGTACCTACAGTTTTCTTCCAACACAAATCAGTGGTATGCCTTGTTCAGGTCAAGATGGGAAAAGACTTGATCACATTCAGCAGATCACTGGAACAGGACTTCTTGTTTTGTCAAGTTTCTCAATGGGGCGCTCACAGTAGAAAAGTCACGAATGTAACTTGAGCAATAACTGGCCATGTGTAAGAAGGATCGCAGCATGGTGACATCTTGAGGGGGACGGTAGCTGACAGTGCACAAACTTTATCTGGGTCATGAGCATGAGCCCGTGGTGGGAGTGCTGCCGGGCGCTGACGTGGGGCGGGGGAGGGGCAGGCTGGGGGGGTAGTAAACTACGGATTACGGCCGATTAGAGGTAAGTAAACATATGAATAAATAAAACGAATTTCGTTGTGCGCGCTGCATCGCCAAATGCGAAGCATCGCGCGCAACGAAATTCGTTGTATTTATTTATATGTTTACTTACCTCTATTTGGCCGTAATCCATAGTTTACTACCCCCCACCCTACCCCTCCCCCGCCCCACGTGAGCGCCCGGCAGCACTCCCACCACAGGCCGCTACTGGTCATGAGTCATTCCCCCATCAGAAAATATGTGCCCAAAGAATTTTGTGAAAGCACAATGTATCTGGCAAGAAATGAACAGTGAATACAAAGTCATGGAAATAATAAAGAGCAATGTTTATTGCCCAGGCCACAGCTGGAACACACACATACAGGGATCGACTGCCAAGTGTTATGTTTCACTGGATTTACGTAGCAATTTTTATATATGAGTTTGCACATTACAGCACATTTGAAAGGACTGACTCATCTTCCACGTCCAGCTGCAAGGTCAGAAACTTGAAAGCACCAGTTTCACAATTGAATGTCTTGGCAGAACATCCATTGCTTACAACTAAATATTTTTCTTAGTTTTTATGGTCCAAGGTCCCTATCATACATCCCTCAGAAAAGGCAGCCTTTCTGTGCCCTCCCTGCATTCTTTAGTCAAAGTATGGAAATCATTTTCTTGAGTAAGCACAACCCTCTGCAGCTGCATTATCGCGGTGTGCAAAGACAAGTCGCACTTACAAGCGGCTAGTACAGTTACCAAAGTGAAAACAAGTGGGAGGCAGAACACATTATTCACCATTCTCCTAGTAAATTCTTTCTTTGTAGCTAAAACAGCCTTTGTCCCTGGCTTCTGGATCATAGTCCCATTCTGAACTTTGGCAAATATTGCCCTAGGACACACTAATGACCTGAGGGGGTATTACTTGGGGTATATCACAATTTGCCCTAAGGAAAGCAACTCACGTGTCCATGACTAGAAGCTGTAGTGACCTGTGCCCTCACAGTAATCCTGTCTGAGTAGTCACTTTCACTCTTAGTTCAGATACTGTGTCCAATGAAAGTTTATCTAGGAACACAAAAATGATTCCCCTTGGGTCATTATCATTCAGACACAGTACCTGTAGTAGGTCCCCCACAGTCACGTCCGGGAACGTAGGTGGTACCGGGGGATGCTCGGGGTGCAATCTGTTGGAGACTGCAACAAGCCTGATCTGTCAATAACTGTATTGTAGATGTCGACAAGAGAGTACATTTTATTCACCATCACAATTGTTGGCAGAGGTTCAAGCTCTTATCACCTAGTAGTTTGCAAGCTCTGTTGTCAGATACTGCATTGTTGATGAAACTACCAAGATGGTCTTTCAGCAGCTTTTACTCTCTGTCTGTTATTTCGTCAATATTTAAATGTTTAACATTTAGGCCGGTACAGAGAGCTGTGTTTATTTCTAATGCGGCCGGTATTTCTTCCAGTGTCTGTTTGTCGATATTGGCTGTCTTTATTCCGTCTGAAGTAAGTGCAGAACAGGTACGCACCTGCCCGTTGTAAGAGTAGATGGTTATTATTTCCAGTGTTGGCTGGGTTAAGACTGTGGGGCATATTAACAAGCACAAGCGATAATTCTCGCTAAACGCGCTTAGCGCGTTTTACATTATCGCCGTCTATCGCTGGTTTAGTTCGCCGTGTTAGCGGCATATCATCAATGCCTTGCACTGAGGCGATGTAAAATACAGCGATAGACGGCGATAATCTGCATTAGCGAGGGAAATCCGTAGATAATGTACCTGTGCTACAAAAAAGCTTGCTGATAGGGGAGTGTGGATTCAACCTGACAATCCACCTCCCATTGTGTAGATAGCTAAGTCAGGTTTCAATTAGGTGTTAGAATCTGCGATAACCGCGGTTAGCGCGGCTTTTCTTTTCGTTTCGCGGGTCCGTGGCCGCATTGTAAATAGTGCGAAGTTGGGTTTCTGAATGTTTGCATGTAGGTTTTGTGAGGAACGCCCACTTTGCATGTCATTAGCGATATATTTCGCTGACATGCAAAGTGAAATAATACCGGCTGTTATCACAAGGAAACTCGCGCTAACGCTTGTTAGCGAGTCCTTGTTAATAATGCAATAATAAAATCGCCGCTTTTTCGGCGCTATGTGCCGAAAAAGCGGCGATAGATCTCTTGATAATATGCCCCCCAGCCTTCTCCTGCTGATTGCTTTCCCCTTGTGTGGGACGAAAATGTCATCTAAGTCTCTTGATCGTTCTTCTTCCTCTGTAATCTCAGGTTGTATGGTGCTGTCTTGTTGCAAAGGGGTTGGGAGTTTTGTTGAAATTCTTCCGTTGTGTTAGAAAGGTGGCAGTGCTGCTTACAATGGCGCCCTTCTCAAGTGATGCACCCAAATCCAAATTCCTGTTGTCGGTGCATTGAGCAGCAGTCTGTGTGGCCTGCAGGGCTCGCAATTGTTTCTTCCACCGGGGCTGGAGACAGTCAGATCTCTGGAAACGGTGCACACTTCCATGCAAAAGCTCTGGCAAGGCCACCTGCACCTGCTGGCTAATAAAATCATGACATTTAGTCACAGTAAAACATAGCCTCTCTTACATTCACGTAACATGCCAGCTGTCATTTCTCTTCCAAAAACCCTGCAAGCTGTAATGGATCTAGCAGAAATTATTCTGTGGAGTTTAATTTTGGTTTTGCATCAAGGGTGATTGTATTGCTCATAAGTACAATCAGCAAAGCATCCATCCATGTTAATTATGTTTCTGCACATATTTTCCAATCTTAAATTTTGAGCATGCCATTCTTCCTTCTCTCTGAACCCACTGCTTCTGGGTGATAGACACAGTGGAACTTTAGCTCACCCCTGGAGCTTTACACACCATACAACTCTGACATACCTCCGTGGCATTTTTCTTTTCCAACGTTCTTGTTAACTCAAAACATAGTCACATAGGCACATATGTACGAAATCCTGGATTTGCGATTTCCAAATTACGAATCTGTAGAAATCGCTATTTGGGAATTGCAAACCTGTACGTATGTAACCACCAATTCCACAAATAACAATTCCTATGGATTCACATTCGCAAATAGGAATGCGCTAAATAGGAAATCGCAAAATTGCACTTTCCAAATAAGAAATCACAAATTAGGAATCAGAGCTTTCTGTATGCAGAATGATGATGTCATACCAGGAAGTCTATAATTACAGAATGTGGCCACACGTCAGAGGCCTAGGAAGCTACTGGAAGCAAGGAGTGCACCTGCATCACTGCTGCCAGTTTATTACATAATTTCCAAAGAAGGCCATGCCTAGTGAAGAGGGGAACAAGGAATCAGGGAGCAGGAAGAGAAAGGTCAAGTTCTCTGAGAGGCAGCATGAGATCCTGACTGAGGAATGTGTCTCCCACATGGACCAACTGTTCGGGAAGGCCTCCTTCACAGTACCTGAGGCCCTAAATATGCAGATCTGGACCAGTATCGTGGAGAAGGTCAATTCCCTAGGAGTCACCCAGAGGACCATCCCAGAGATCCGCAAGAAGTGGTATGACCTGAGGTCCCATACGAAGAAGAAGGTGGCCAGCAGGATGGCAGTGGCACGTCAAACTATCAGAAGACCCCCCACAACATCCCCTCTCCGACTCCCATGGAGAAGCTGAAAGAGGGGGACCTGGAACCCGAGAGTGTGGCAGGAGTAGGAGACATCAACACCTACAATTCAGCAGGCACCAGCTAGTGTAAGTCATCTTCCCTTTATGTACCAAACATAACATAATGTTAGCTAATCCACATATCATATGTCACAGCATGAATTACTGGCCCACTCAGGCAATGCATCAAGGTAGTTGTGGTACACATCATTCCCATGCTGTATTGAGTGCTGTTGACCACGTCAAACATATCTGTTGTGGCAAAACAGTAAACATTTATTTACTCTAACTATATACATGCATTTCCACAGATCACAGCCCAGGTGTGTCAGGACCCGTGTTACCCAAAGGGACTACTGACAGTGAGGTGGTCATTAAGGTCATGACACCACCATCTCCAAATACCATCCCCCCAACTCCAACTGGCAAGAGAGCCTCCATCTCACCACCACCAGAGTTTAGGACAGCAATGAGGGACAGATGCAGAGGAGGGACCCCACAACATCCAAGACCAGGATACAGTGAAGGTGCAGAGGCCAAACATCAGCAGTCCATTCAGAAACTGTATTAGACAACATGTCGGATGCACAACCTGTGTATGGTGGCCTGGAGAGGTCAATCATCTCCACACAGCGCAGCAGACAATGTAAATATGCGTAGTCCATAGGCAAATGCAACGCATGTTCAAGTCGTTGCAGAGCATGGAGAAAGGGCAGGAATGGTGGCTAGTAGCAATGGAGATGGACCACTGTGTTCAGCGTCAGAGGCACAGGCAGTGCCTGGCACGGTTTGACACCTTCACCCAATGCATCAACCGGCTGGCAGCTGCACCATCAATGCTGGCAAGGTGGACTATTAATATCCTGATGGATATGGCAGACTGCTGCCAGGACGCTGTATGTGGGCTAGTGCAAGTCACCACCGCACTGAAGAACATTCGGAACCACAACCTCTGTATCCCCAGCATTCCTGAGAGCGAGGAGGGCTCTAGCCTCAGTGGCATATCCATTCCTGAGCCATGCAGTACCAGGCCTTCATGCCACCACACCTCTGGCAATGACTCACCGACAGACCCACAACCCTGTGCTGCTGACAAAGCACCCAACCCAAGAGGCCATAAAGAAATGACTCTCTAGACACTCAGTGGGATAAGTTGCCTTTGTTTTTTCCCATTATTTCCTTTGTTGTTTTTAATTTTACTATGTATCATCCACAAGGATGCAGTTGATCCTTGCTTGCAACAATGTTGTAGCCACCTGAGTAAAAGGTTGTCATTCAGTTGTGCACCAAGCACTACCATCATGTGTGATGTCTCATTTTTAAGATGTTTTAAAATCTCTTACCTGAGAAATAGTTGTTGGTTGTCTGTGCATCATGCACATCCTCCTGCTGCATGTGTAGCCTCCTGCTGCACCTGTAGTGGTAAGTCATCATCAGACTCAGGCTCCATGGGGATGTTGTGCTGTCCCTTCCTCATTGCGATATTGTGGCGATTATCTTGCAGCATGTATCCAGTCTGTACAGTAGTGCCCTGCTGGTCTTGTGGAGGCAGCGAAACCAGGACTTCAGGATCCTAAAGGTCCTCTCTATGAGGAAGCACGTTGTCCTGTGTGCCCTGTTATCCTGTCTTTCACTTCTAGTCCTTGGAGTCAGGTACAGTGGGAGGATCCAGGAACATCAGGCATATGCACTGTCACCTTAAGAGCATAAGAAGGTACACCCTTAGGTCACATTACACACACCGTCCTGACCACTGTACGCATTAAGTCTGCGATTCTCTTACCAAGTTGGAAGCCATCGCCAAATCACCATGTGCCAGTCGGTTATGCAGTCCACTGTGGCGGAACATGAATGAGTCGTGGGTGCTGCCTGGGAATCTGGCGACAAGGTCTGTTTTGATACAGGAGGCCACACACACTACTTGCACATTGGGTGAGTGGGAGCTTTTTATGTTCCTGTATATGTATTCATTTGCGGAGGGGGGACATATGGCAATATGTATGCCATCGACACAGCCAATGATATTTGAGAACTGCGCTACCCTGTATAACATCAGTTTGGTTTGTTGCAATGATTGGGGGTATTGGGGAATGATACATATTGGTTGACTTTGCTCACCATGATGTCCCAAAACCTCTGAAGGCCCTTGGACAGGGCACTTTGTGATATACCTGCCACTGCTATGACCCCCTGGTAACTGCCAGAGGCTAAGAGGTGTAGGCAACACAATACCTGCACATGTGGTGAGATTGCGTTGCTTTTGAGTTTTGGGGCCTGCAGCTGAGGTTGCAACTCAGCAATTAAATCAGGTATCACCTGACTACTGAGTCTGTACCTCTCATGAAACTCCTCCTCTGTCTGTCCAAGCCAGGTGACCCTCACCCTAAATATCCTCTCCTGTCTCCTCATCCTTCTCTGCCTCACAGCCAAAGTCCTCATCCTCCTTGCCAGGACATATAATGCCACCATTGTGAAAGAGCCTGATGCATTTTGGGTGCCTTTTAATAGTTTGCACCTGGTTGCCACCTGATCCAATTCAATGTTAATTACATTTCCTAAATGGCCTATTTGCGACTAGTAGCAAATAGGAAATCGGTTGGACATGCGATTTGCGATTCACATTTAGGAAATCACTATGTGGGATTTCCTATTTTGTGATTACCAAAATGCAATTGCTACTAGGTAGGAATCGCATTTTGCACCATCGCAAATGCCTTTTGTACATTCAATATGGCGTTTTGCAATTCCTAATGGCCCCAAATAGTGAGTTGCACCATTAAGAAATGCAAAAGGCCTTCATACATATGGAAAAACCAAAGGGGATGATGGACGGAGTGTTGAACATTGCAAGCACTCACCCCCAGTCAACTGATCTGGGTTTAATCAATCATCATTCTTTAGCTCACTCCGCCACCCCAGTTCAGACATGGCCATATGCAAATCAGTCTGACCCTGTGCCTCATGGGAACAGTCCAGCCCGAACTGCCAAGCCATGTCTTCCCTGGACCGGAAACAAGCATCCTGGGACCGGTTTCGGGTTCATAACCCTCATCAGCCAGGCTATCTTGAATCCAGTAGCAAAGTGAGCAAGGGACCCACGTCTGGGCATACCCTGCCAACTTAGGGCGAACTTAGCAAAACCAAAGGGGATGATGGACGGAGTGTTGAACATTGCAAGCACTCACCCCCAGTCAACTGATCTGGGTTTAATCCATCATCATTCTTTAGCTCACTCCGCCACCCCAGTTCAGACATGGCCATATGCAAATCAGTCTGACCCTGTGCCTCATGGGAACAGTCCAGCCCGAACTGCCAAGCCATGTCTTCCCTGGACCGGAAACAAGCATCCTGGGACCGGTTTCGGGTTCATAACCCTCATCAGCCAGGCTATCTTGAATCCAGTAGCAAAGTGAGCAAGGGACCCACATCTGGGCATACCCTGCCAACTTAGGGCGAACTTAGCAAAACCAAAGGGGATGATGGACGGAGTGTTGAACATTGCAAGCACTCACCCCCAGTCAACTGATCTGGGTTTAATCCATCATCATTCTTTAGCTCACTCCGCCACCCCAGTTCAGACATGGCCATATGCAAATCAGTCTGACCCTGTGCCTCATGGGAACAGTCCAGCCCGAACTGCCAAGCCATGTCTTCCCTGGACCGGAAACAAGCATCCTGGGACCGGTTTCGGGTTCATAACCCTCATCAGCCAGACTATCTTGAATCCAGTAGCAAAGTGAGCAAAGGACCCACGTCTGGGCAAACCCTGCCAACTTAGGCGAACTTAGCAAAACCAAAGGGGATGATGGACGGAGTGTTGAACATTGCAAGCACTCACCCCCAGTCAACTGATCTGGGTTTAATCCATCATCATTCTTTAGCTCACTCCGCCACCCCAGTTCAGACATGGCAATATGCAAATCAGTCTGACCCTGTGCCTCATGGGAACAGTCCAGCCCGAACTGCCAAGCCATGTCTTCCCTGGACCGGAAACAAGCATCCTGGGACCGGTTTCGGGTTCATAACCCTCATCAGCCAGGCTATCTTGAATCCAGTAGCAAATCCAGAACCAGGATGCTTGTTTCCGGTCCAGGGAAGACATGGCTTGGCAGTTCGGGCTGGACTGTTCCCATGAGGCACAGGGTCAAGACTGATTTGCATATAGCTGTGTCTGAACTGGGGTGGCAAAGTGAGCTAAAGAACGATGATGGATTCAACCCAGATCTGTGACTGGGGGTGAGTGTCTGAAAAGTTTCAGCGCTCCGTCCATCATCTCCTTGTGTTTGCTTTGTTCGCCCTAAGTTGGCAGGGTATGCCCAGACGTGGGTCCCTTGCTCACTTTGCCACTGGATTCAAGCTAGCCTGGCTGATGAGGGTTGTTAGCCCGAAACCGTTCCCAGGATGCTTGTTTCCGGTCCAGGGAAGACATGGCTTGGCAGTTCGGGCTGGACTGTTCCCATGAGGCACAGGGTCAAGACTGATTTGCATATAGCTGTGTCTGAACTGGGGTGGCAAAGTGAGCTAAAGAACGATGATGGATTCAACCCAGATCTGTGACTGGGGGTGAGTGTCTGAAAAGTTTCAGCGCTCTGTCCATCATCTCCTTGTGTTTGCTTTGTTCGCCCTAAGTTGGCAGTGTATGCCCAGACGTGGGTCCCTTGCTCACTTTGCCACTGGATTCAAGCTAGCCTGGCTGATGAGGGCTGTTAGCCCGAAACCGGTCCCAGGATGCTTGTTTCCGGTCCAGGGAAGACATGGCTTGGCAGTTCGGGCTGGACTGTTCCCATGAGGCACAGGGTCAAGACTGATTTGCATATAGCTGTGTCTGAACTGGGGTGGCAAAGTGAGCTAAAGAACGATGATGGATTCAACCCAGATCTGTGACTGGGGGTGAGTGTCTGAAAAGTTTCAGCGCTCCGTCCATCATCTCCTTGTGTTTGCTTTCTTCATACATATGGGCCATAGTTTACTAAATCATTTTTACCGATGTGTGCAGGGCTGTTCAACGTTACTGTCATTGGATAAAGATCCTTGTCTGGCAGCATACACTGTGTTCCAGTTTATCCATCCAGCACCCATTCAAATGTGTGCCAGTCACAGACCATTATCTATGTTTTTCCTTAGTAGCATCTTTCTGTATTCTCATATGCCTTCCAATGTCATGTCAACAGTCATTTATTCCATAGGTACCTATGGTACCTATGTTGCAAAACATTAGGCTAGAAATGTCCTTTACTAGAACAGTTCTTACGAATGTAAGTACTTCTTTTGTAATTCATAAACTGTTCCAGTAGCGCACTAGTTTGCGCTGTGAAAAGGAAATCCTGATGAAACATTCTTTTCTTTATATATTTTTTCTCTTCTTCTCTGGAGAACAATTTTCCAGGTGTATAAAATCCTTCACGATAGACACCATGGTAAACTTGTAAGTCATATTATTTCTTTTCAAATAATAATACTACTGGCAAAATTGTAGTATTGACTCGTGTGACTGAGGTATTTATGTCTACTTAATTTCCATACCTTCCTCCCTCAGGAATGGCAAGTTTGCTTATATAATCATATCCTTTAATCAGTGAAAATATGAAACCACTATTATTTTCTGTTGCTTGATAAGCCAGCTGAATCCCTAAAGTAATAAACTATTTATACATTGGCAGCAAGTTTTATCCCCCCTAATGTATTTGCAACCTATCATTTTTACAACCTGGATCATTTATGTTACTGCTTGAATTCATTCTAAATCCCTTTTTCACCTTTTTAAGTCATATATAAAAAGTTCAGAATTTTGCACCTAAGAATTCAATCATCTCTTTTTACATTCTGGTGGCTCTTTCCTTCCATGCTCTTGACAAATAATATACCATTATAAATGCATCTGTTTGAACCTTGCTATCCTAAATGCAAATTTAGATCACATCCCAATTTAATTTAACTTATATATTTTCTCTTTTAAACAAAAACAAGTTTAGTGGTAGACAAAAGCATTAAAATTAAATTTTTTGTTTTAGAGGCTGAAGCAAAACATTTTTTTAAGAAGCCCATTTTTAACATTTTCAGGGGATTTTGACCTGACAAAATAAAAGCCTAAGAAACTGCCAGTTATACAGGTCTATCTCAGAAATACCCAATTGTTTCATGGTAGAAAATATAAAGAAAAAATTTCTCAACACAACTCAGTTACATCAAGGGGAACAACATGATGTGTATTAGTATTCTGGACCTGCACGTTATAGGCCAGTCCCTGAAATTTACCCTGTTAATGAATTGAGAAATATGGTCTCAGGGCACACTGTTTAAACTCAAAACAATGTTTTACGTGCACAAGAATGAATACATCCATCCATAACAAGACTACCTTCCAGCATCATCAAATCGTGTGTCCTGCATATCTATCCTGCCCTTTATCTGCTTCTCTATTCTGTAAATGCAATTGTGATTATCAAAGTGTTGCTGTGCACTGGCTTAGCCCGACCCCTCCGCTGCTATTTAATTGGTTAAAAGATCTCAATGAATGGGCGACATCTGAATTGACACATATGAAAAAAATTAGAAGGGATGAAAAACTCGAAGATGATGCTCAGGTGTGGTCTGCGATGATTGCAGACCTGAGAGATCCGTGACGTGAGGAGGTGGAAGGGGGAGACAATACACAACAAACCCTGGGCGCCGAAGAAACGGGGGCCAGAGAGGATTAAGATAGATGTAATGTAGTGCATTCTGCTGAAGATCATAGAGCTTAGAAGAAGGAGAAGAGAATGGACTCAAGACACAAAAGGGATGGGTGGTGGGAGACGGGAGTTACTTTCTGGTTTGAAAGGCATAGCAGATATTATAAATGTGTTAAAATGTGAATTGGATCTAGATAGGACTGGAATATTGCTATTTGTGTATATAATATGTGAAACACCATGTTGGACTAATATCTAAAATGCCAATAAAGATTTTTTTTTTTTTTTTAAAGTGTTGCTGTGCACTTTCAACATGAGTTAGTAGTATGGCTGCATTCAAAATATTGCATTGACATCAAAGGTGGCAGAGAAACGTCCATAGTTTTTTTTGTTTGTAATCCTCCCACTGTCAGGTGAATACCACAAGAGCACACACGTCGGGCCCAGGAATAAAAGGTTGAAAGTCTTTGGTAAGTCATGCAGAAAAATACTATGGTTAAAGCACAAAGTAAAATATTTGCAAAGCGCTTGCCAAGCGGCAAGGAATCTACGTTCATGGTCCGCTGTCCAAGGCAATGGTTTGGGTGTGTCCCTGTAGGTAAGGGCCAATAATAGTTTAGCAAAAAGTGAAAGTTTGAAATCTAATGGCTGCAGTAGCCAGCCATTCCCAAACATGTGCTCACCTGTTTTTAGCTCTTTAGAGATGGTACTTCCAAAATGTATATTATGCGCTCGGTGTCCAATTATCTCCAATTATCTCCACCCTTTCAACAAAAGGTGTGCCAAGTAGAAACCCTTCAGTTGAACAAATTTGTATCTTATCAGGAGACACCTTGTGTCCTCTAGCAACTAAGAAATTTAGTAAATTTACAGTTTCAGTGGTACAGTGTTCTTTAGTAGTGCTGACCAATAACAAATCATGTATTTCCTGCATCAATGTCATACCTTATTAACATGTAAGAGTCACTCACGTAATGAAACTTGAGGGGGCCCCTCTGCAAGGTACGTGGAGGGGCCCCCTCCGGACTCAATCTGGAGCTCTCCGGCTAGAGTACTGTGCTGAGGGGGCCCCCTGGAGCTTGGGGACCCCCGCACTGCGGGGGCTGTGGGGGCCTGTGTTACGCCACTGGCAAGAGTATCAAATTCTTCTTCCAGTATCAAACTGTCAATGTACCCTTATTGGGAGTGTTTGAAACAAAAATAAATATGCAGCTGATCTCAACATTATTTCTAATCTAGACCTTTTGTCTAGTGCATCAGAGAAATATGTCTGTCTGTCTACACCTTCTGCATTTTGATTAGTATTTTGTTCTCCCTGCCCTCCTATTAACTGTTCTTGTTGCTGTGGTAAATATAGTACTTTGAATTCTGGAAGAGGTGGTGTAGTTGGACAGTGTAGTAATGCCTGTTACATAAATTCGCCCTTACCTGCCTTTGTATCTTGTTCCTTTTGTACAAAATATCTCTCTACTGACAATTCCTGTTCTCGATAGGCTGCATCATGTACTTTTCCCATCATCTTCCTTTCATATTTCATTACTTTTCCCAAGGTATCTCTTGATACGGTCCACATTCTCCTTTTTGCATAATCTTTCCATTTACATTAAATGCTTCCCACTGTAATAACGTTACCTTCTTCCCTTTCTTGTCACATTCTCTCAAACACTTTTTAGTCTGATCTTCTTTCCTCAAATGAACCTCATTTTAGCCATTGTCTGTGTGGGTCTTTGCATGTGATATAAACCCAATTATCTAAAAACATAGTTTTGTGGTAGTCCTTCTTTTTGACCATATACCATGCTGGTGTGCCAGGCTTTGGTGGTAGAAGAGTCTCATCAAATCTCTTGCTTTTGTTACAACACTTAAACAGATAACAAAACTTTTCACAAAGACAACCCATTACAATGTACCAACAATTGTTTTATACTGCAGTTTCAAGATTGGCTAGATCTAGTTTGCAACCTTACCCCGTGTAAAATATATTCTCAGGCACTCCAAAAACTCTAATAAACCCTGGGAAGTTTACATATCCTCCATGGAGAACCCAACCTTTTGTGTTGGGGAAGAACCATCCTCTCCGGGGAAACCAATCCCATTTGCTCATTCTAGCAGTGCCTGACTTGTTTCAGTATCTGTTGGAGCTACCTTCACCTTTTATACCTGGGACTTCAACCCCTTCCGGGGTAGGAATAGGGACCCTAACCCTATTTGAGGTGGGGACTGAAAACCCACAATCTCCTCCATAAAGTCAGTTTGAACAAACAACATTCAAAGGGGAACCAAGTTCCTCAGTCCTGGTACCTTACCTGATCCACGATTACAGCAAATGACTGTTAGGCCGTTCATCCCTTATTGTCTGAATAGAGCTGATGAGATCACGTTTCTTTGGTAGTACCATGGAATTACTTTGCCTGGGTCTGCAGAAAACTAAGTCCAATCTGGCTGAATCGCTCAGAGACAGCTGGAGTTCCCTGGCCCTTGACCACAGTAATTTTGTCTGGCTGGATTCTCTATCGGTCTATCCTAGGTTTCTGCACCATGTGTGAAAGCACGATTTATCTAGAAATAAATGAACAGTGAATACATAGTCATGGAAATAATAAAGAACAATGTTTATTGCCCATGCTGCAGCAGAAACACATGCTTGCATGGATGCCAAGTATTTAATTTCACTGGATTTGCGTAGCACTTTTCATAAATGAGTTTGTACATTGTGATACATTGAAAGGACAGACTCATCTTTCATCCAGCTACAAGGTCAGAAACTTGAAAGCACCAGTTCCATTAATGAATGTCTTTGCAGGGCATACATTGCTTACAAGTAATTATTTTTCTTAATTTTAAAGGCCCAAGGCCCCTATCATACATCCCTCAGACAAGGCAGCCTTTCCGTGTCTTCCCTGCATTTTTTAGTCAAAGACTGGAAACTTTTCTCTTGAGTAAGCACAACCCACACTCTGAAGCTGCATTATCTTGGTTTGCAAGGACGAGTGGACCTTACTAGCGTTCTTGTCGACAAGCTTTCTATTTAAACAAACATATTACACATGAACAGCTTTTAAAAGATATAATATGGAAGATCATATCAAAATGGTTGAACGATGGTTCACACATTTTTCTGCTTTGACAATTTGAGTTTGGTCTTGTGAAATTCACACTTTGCTGAATTTAGAGTGAGACCTACATCAGCAAGTATCTGATACACTTGCGTAAGGGTCTTGTCATGCTCCTTTTGGTTGTCCCAAATACCAGCATGTCATCACTGTAATTAAAAGCATGCGTAACAGGTTGATCTATTCGATGTATAAAATCCTGAAATATTTCTGCAGCTGAAGACAGCTCAAAACTCAGGCTTCTATGTCTGAACAAACCAGCATGAGTCGAAAAAGCAGTTAAATACCTGCAGTTTTCTTCCAACTAAAGGTGATGGTATCCCTTGTTCAGGTCAAGATGAGAGAAGACGTTGGCTCCGTTCAGTTGCATAATCATGTCCGCTATGTGTGGACCAGGATGTCTTTCTCTCTTGATTGCTTTGTTGGCCTGGTGCATATAAACACAGATGCACACTGCACCTCTACTGTCCTTTTTTGGTACCAACACTGCTATGGGCGTAACCCATGGCATAGGACTGGTGGAGTGCTCAATTATGTCATGCTTCAACAGAGTTTCTAGTTCTTTCTCAACAGCTTCTTGCAAGTGGAAAGTGACTCTGCGGCACCGCTACGCAACAGGGCTAACACACACATTGATGCAAAGTCGCACTTGCATTGTCCGGTGCCTGCCTAGGTCACGAAATAACGACGGAACTGACTCAAAACTTCAGATTGAGTGTGGAGTTTGTAATTGAGAGATATCAGTCACATGTCAGCAGAAGTGGCAAAACTGAGAAGGCATGCACTGGACGAGGCTCCTAGAAGAAAGGAAATTGTGGCTTGCACTAAAACAGTTTTGTGTCTCATTGTCACTATTAATGATTCTTGACTCTGCAATGCTTTAGAAGCAGCCCACGTATATACTTTTGTATTTGACAGGTTCTGGCATGGCACAGGAGACAGGCTGTTGAACCTTTTGATCGGCATGATGGTAATCGACGCACCACTGTCTATGATAAAGGTAATGGGGCAATCGTTGGCCTTTATTGTAATCTTGAGGCAATGTCCAAATGAATTCTGTTGTTTTGTGTGGTGGTTCGCCTTTCTCTTTTGTTCTTCTTTGCAAGCAGCCAAACCTACATGTGCCTGTCATTCCTTGGTCGATGCCATCATCACACATCCATCTTTTTCACTGGTGCTCCACAATAATGTTAACAAGCCTTTGTAGGATGAACTTGACGACGATCGACTTTGGTTTCTATTTGTTACAACTGATGTTGCTTTTGGGCTTTCTGGGCATGGTGAGAGTGCTTTTGGAACCTTCTGACGTCCAGTTTCTCTTCTTGCTGTGATTTAGTTGGTTTCTCTTTCAATTTGCAAACTTTTATGAAGTGGCTTTCTTCAGCACAACCTTTGCACATTTGTCCTATGTGTGGACATTTACCTCGGAAACACAGCTTTTTCTTCTTTGGAGGTGTTGACTCACATGCATCTACCATGCACTTGTGATTGCTTTTCATGACCAATTCTGATTCATTTTTCACTGTTCCAGCTTCCATATCAGCGGCTTGTTGATCTGCTCTTTCCTTGGCTCTTGCAGCCAATAGCACTTTCTCTAACTGAGCGCCTCAATCAACATGAGCCTTCTGAAAGAGTCTGAAAGACAGCATCGATGACTTGGAGACGTATGGCCTCTGCATCATTAAATTCACTAAATTTGCAGTGTTTAATTAGCACATCAAGTCTTTCAACAAACTCATCCATTGTTTCATCAGCTTGCTATCTCGCTTGACTGAAAATGTACCTTCCATAGTCAACATTCAGCATCGAATTGAACTTGGTTCCCAATTGTTAGACCTGGCATCCTTGGCGTGGGTCTCCCTTCCATTTTTTCGTAATGCCTCCACTGTTGCCGATATGTTTTTGCTGGACTAGATGCTCATGGGCACTTTGCCGCTGCTAATCAGTGCCAAAGTGCAAGTGCTCCCTATCGTTAATTGACCTATGTATTAGTGACTCCATGATTGGATGATTGGTTTACTTGTCAGTCCCTAGTACAGTGCACTCAGTGTGCCCAGGGCTTGTAAATCCAATGCCGCTGGTGGGCTCGCAGCACTGGTTGTGCCACCCACAGAAGCGGCCTGTAAAATGTGTCTCGGGCCTGCCATCGCAGAGCCTGTGTGCAGCCTCGGGCTGCCATGTCGACTTGGTGAGTACACCCACTTACCAGTCCCTAAACCTTCCCTTTACTGCATGTTGGTCACCCCTAAAGTAGGCCCTAGGGCAGGGTGCATTGTAAGTATAAGGTAGGACATGCCCTGGTGTGTGTGGCATGTCCTAATAGTGAATTACATCCAGTTTCGTTTTTCACTATTGCAAGGCTACCTGCTCCCCATAGGCCAGAATGGGCAGACTGACTATTACACCTTATAGTCAGAACTGACCCAGGGAACATGGTAGAAAAACGAATTTAGTATGCCTGAACTCAGGATGATAAAATACATCTTTTAGTGAAGTTGGTTTTAACATTCTGTGTTCGAAAATACCACTTTTAGAAAGTGGGCATTTTCTTGCCTAACTATCCAAGCCTGCCTCTGCTAGGTTGTGTATTCCTTGTCTGGAGATTGAGGACAGGGGCTGGGGGTGGCTACAGGAGACAGGGTGAGTCAGCGCAGGGCTGAATAGAAAGATCTGCATCCAGAGTGGAGGGAGGAGCTGCACCTGGGTCTGAATAGGGCTGTGCCTGCCTTCCACAATGCTGGCTCCACCTCCTGCCGGGCGGCTGAGCACTCTGCCCCACATTCTGAAAGGAAAGAAGGAGTCAGAAAAACAAAGTGCTCCAGAACTGACCAGAACTGGTTTTGGACTAGGCAGAGGCCTCTCTGCCTCCAGAGAACAAAGAGAATCAGGGTATAAGAGGGGCACCCAGACCCCAGGAAGATTAGATCACTTTTGGGAACAAGAAGAAACCTTTGCTGAGGAGCGGAACCAAGAAGAAACTGAGGAGAGACTATCCCTAAGCCTGAAGTGCTGCTTGGGGGATTGGCCTGCAGTGGTTTGCCTGACTGCCAAAGAGAGGAGAAAGGAACTTTTGCTTTGCTGTGACTTTCATCAACTTGTGAAGGATCTCCAAGGGCTTGGAAGAGAGCTTGCCCCCTGACCGAAGTCCCAGGACCATTGGACTTCACCCCCTTTGTGAATTGCTGCTGGAAACTCTGTTTCAGTGGCTACAGAGGTAGGGAGCTGTGACCGACTCTCACGACCGACTCGGTGTCCTGCAAGCACCGCATCGAAGCACCGTCTCGCCCTGCAACGCACGGCCCTGGTCTCACCGACTCCGTCAACGAGCCGCTGCCTGCACCGCATCGAGGGACAACGCGTCCTGCAACGCTTCGCTACGCCGAATCGAACTGGTCCGACCGACACGGTCACTGCTGCTGAGTTCGAGTCCTGTGACCGCACCGGAGTTGGGCACCGCTCGCACGCTTTGCGACGCACCGCCCGACTCGCACCGCTGTCCGGACTGATCGACGCCAGCTCCTGAATCCGGCTCCGTCGCCGCACCGCAACCTGCCAGCACCGCATCGAAGCACCGTCTCGCCCTGCAACGCACGGCCCTGGTCTCACCGACTCCGTCTCGACGACGTCAACGAGCCGCTGCCTGCACCGCATCGAGGGACAACGCGTCCTGCAACGCTTCCATTTTTGCATCGCGACCGCGACGAACAGCCATCCGGCTCGCACGCCCGTGCCTGCCGCTTCAAGTAAAGGTACTGTGACCGAGTCTGTCTACGCTGTGTTGGCCCGTCTCGACGCGGTCAGCTGGATTTGTTAGACTCTGTTTGTTCTCGACATCGCCGTAGCCGGAGGAGGCTACCGACTCGCACAGAACCTTGAATTAAGCCTTTTTGATCAGAACTAAGTATTCTTAACAGTATTGTGGATTATTTTTGTCGTTTATGGTCTTGTGATAAATCTATATAAAGTATACCTATTTTTATAAATATATAACCTGTGTGGTGTCCATTTGTAGTGTTGTCACTTGATTACTGTATGTGTTCACAAATGCTTTACACACTGCCTCTGAACTAAGCCTGTCTGCTCGTGCCAAGCTACCAAGAGGGTGAGCAGGGGTTATTTCGGGAGTGTACCTACTCTCCCTGACTAGACTCAAGGGTCCCTATTTGGACAAAGGTACCTACCTCTGCCAACTAGAGACCCCCAAATCTAACATTGGTGGTCAGCGGTGAGGATTCTGGACTTGCATTTGTGACTCATGTACAGTGATTGGTGAACACTACTTAGTGAGTGCAGACCAAAACGCAACCACATACTTTAATAGCATTTTTTCTGGGATTTCCTATTTTTGCAAATGCCAAGTTCAGTCACTATGGAGAAACCAGCATCAGTAGCCTCTGTTGAATGTGATTGGGAAGAAGAGAGGCTAGAATGCTACACCCTTAAGCAGCTCAAGCAATTCTGCAAAAAGTTTAAAGTGTCCATGACCGGGATCTCCAGGAAGGAGGACCTCCAAAAGGCGCTGAGGGCCTGGGTCGAATCAAGGAGTGCCCCTGTGGAGGGGGCTGAGAATGCAGAAGGGCAGCTGGAGGGGCTATTGGGTCTAGGGGCCAGAAGACCACCTTCCCCAGTAGGTAGCAGTGTTTCTGCCAGAGGACTGTCTCCAGAGGAGTTGGAGGACAGGAAAGAGAGTAGGATGCACGAAATGGAGCTGACCAAACTCAAGCTGAATAAGCAGTTAGAATTCGAAATGCAAACAAGGAAATTAGCCCTAGAGGAAAAGAAAATGCAGTTTGAACATGAGAAAGTTTTGAGGGAGTTGGAATTGAAGGCCAAGAGCTTAGAGATTACTCCCTCTGGTGGCAGTGTACCGCCTGTGCCTGTTGAAGCTAGGGTGTATATTCCCAAAGATGTGGTGAAGGAGTTTTTAAAAATGACGACATAGGGCAGTGGTTCAAAGCCTATGAGGTAGCCATATCTTCCCACCGGGTCCCTGAGAAGGATTGGGGAGCGGGGTTGTGGGGACGGTTCCTCAGTGAAGGGCGGGATACCTTGTTGGATTTGCCCTCTGAAGTCTATAATTCGTACAGCCACATGAAGGATGCCTTAATGACTAGATATGGTTTGACCCCTGAGCTTTATAGGCAAAGGTTCAGGAACTGTAGTAAGATTGAAAGCAGTACCTGGGTTGAATATGTGACCTTCTTTTGCAGAGCCTTGGATAGTTGGGTAAAGGGTAGCAAAGCGACTGATTTTCAGGCGCTCTTTGATTTGATTGCCTGGGAGCACTTGTCCGGTAATTGTTTTCCTGAGCTACGCCAGCACCTGATTGATAGTAAGCTGACTAACCCTAGGCAGCTTGCTGAGGAGGCGGACCGCTGGGTGAGTACCCGGGTCCACAAGGGTCACGTGGGAGACTCCGCCAAGGGTGGGCAGGGTCCCCAGCAGAAGAGTGGGGGGACAAGGGTAAACAGAAGGAGTTCCATAAAGGGCCCCAAAGTAGACCCCAAGGGAACCAAGGGAAAGGTTCCCAGCCTCCCCCTGAGAAGAAGCCAGTGGCCCTGACAGGCCCCCTGTTCACCAGGGACCACTGGTATGTTACAAGTGTGGCGCCCCTGGCCACAAGGCAAACGATCCTCGTTGCCCTTTGCATGGAAAACCAGCACCCACCAGTGCAGTCCCCCGGCAGTTGGCTAGTGTAGCCCTGGGGGAGGAGTTGGGTGCCCAAGGTGGGGGGATCCCACAGTGTTTTCCCTTGTCTCATTAGGAGACTCTGAGATGGTCCCTAGGACCCCGCTGCCTGAGAACACTAAGAAATACAGGCAGTGGGTGACCATCAATGGCCATAGGGTGGAGGCTCTGAGAGACACAGGAGCCAGTGTGACAGCTGTCAAGTGTCACCTGGTGTCTAAAGAGCAGGTTATCCCTGATGCATTCTATCCGGTTGTTGCCGCTGACAACACAGAGAGTCACTGAAAGGTGGCTCAGGTTCCCTTTGAGTGGGGGGTCTCGGGTACTCTTCAAGTAGCTGTGAGGCCAGCCATGCCTGTTGACTGTTTGTTAGGGAACGATTTGGAGAGCTCACCTTGGGCTAAGGTGGAGCGGAGTGCGCATTTAGAAATGTTGGGCTTGCCTGATTGGGCATGTGTGACCACCCGGTCAATGGCAGCTAAAGGTGTTCAAGAGGACCTGGAGCCTGAGAGGGAGGCCCAGGTGCCTGCCGGAGAGAGAGGAGGCAGGGGGCGCGGGAAACCGGCCCCCGAGGTTCCCACGGTCCAGGAGGAGGCAGACCCTGAGGGGGATGCCCTGGAGCCTACAGGGGAACAGGTAGCTGAACTGGGGGACCTACCTGAGCTGACCCATTGGCAGCAAGAAGGAGGACCCTCCAGGGAAGAGTTCTGCAAGGAGCAGAACACATGCCCTTTCTCTCGTGGGTCTGAGGCAACAGGCCACAGACCAGGCAGCAGGTGATCAGTCTGGATCACATTGGGTTTACTGGGAGAATGGTCTCCTGTATTCAGAGCCTAAGGTTGCTGAGCCTGGGTCAGCCCGTGTGCTGGTGGTACCCCAGCGCTTCAGAGCCTTCCTACTGGGGTTGGCTCATGATGTACCGTTAGCGGGACATCTGGGGCAGGACAAGACCTTTGACAGGCTTGTTACCCATTTCTATTGGCCCCAGATGCGCAGGAGTGCCGCCACTCACTGCAGAACATGCCAGACTTGCCAGGCAAGTGGAAAGAGTGGGAGGAAGCACAAGGCTCCTCTCCAGCCATTCCCTATGGTCAGCACCCCCTTTGAACGGGTGGGTATTGACATTGTGGGGCCACTGGACCCCAAGACAGCCATGGGCAACAGGTTTATCCTGGTCTTGGTGGACCATGCCACCCGGTACCCTGAAGCCATCCCTCTGAGGACAGTGACGGCCCCCGTGGTGGGACGGGCACTGATGGGAATTTTCTCACGTGTGGGATTCCCTCAAGAGGTGGTGTCTGACAGAGGTACCAACTTCGTGTCCAAGTACATGAAGTCCCTGTGGCAGGAGTGCGGTGTAACTTACAAGTTCACCACTCCTTACCACCCTCAAGGAAATGGGCTGGTTGAGAGATTCAACCGGACCCTCAAGGGCATGATTATGGGTCTGGAAGAACCCATGAGGCGTAAATGGGACGTCCTCTTACCATGCCTGTTGTTTGCATACCGGGAGGTGCCACAGAAGTCTCTAGGGTTCAGTCCCTTTGAGCTCCTCTATGGACACCCGGTGCGAGGACCTCTGAGTTTGGTCAAGGAAGGCTGGGAGCAATCTCCCAGGAAACCTCCCCAGGATGTATACAGTTACATGCTGGCCTTCAGGAACCAGACTAGGCGTTTCAGAGAACTTGCTGAGGCAAATCTGGAAGCCAGCCAGGAGGAGATGAAGCGGTGGTACGACCAGAATGCCACTCTGGTAGAGCTTCAGCCTGGTCAGAAAGTGTGGGTCATGGCCCCTGTGGAGCCCTGTGCGCTCCAGGACAGGTGGACCGGCCCTTTTACGGTGGTGGAGCGCAAGAGTCCAGTTACCTATTTGGTGGACTTGCAGTCTCCCAGGAACCCCTTGCGGGTCCTGCATGTGAACCGCCTGAAGCCCCACTTGGAGAGGTCCCAAGTGGGCATGCTCTTAGCTACAGATGATGGAATGGAGGAGGAGACCGAGCCTCTTCCTGACCTCCTGTCAGCCCGAGAGCAAGATGGATCAGTGGAGGGAGTAAACCTCTCTACCTCCCTGACACCTGAGCAGCAGGGTGACTGTCGCCAACTGTTGGGACAGTTCCCTGACCTGTTCTCCCTGGTTCCCAGTGTCACTCATTGGTGCGTCCATGATGTGGACACTGGGGACAGGCTTCCTGTGAAGCACAAGGCTTACAGGGTGACTGACAGGGTCAGAGCCTGCATCAAGGAGGAGGTCTCCAAGATGTTTGCGCTAGGGGTGATTGAGTCCTCTAACAGCCCTTGGGCCAGCCCCGTGGTCTTGGTTCCAAAAGCTGCCGCGCCTGGTGCCACACCAGAACTCCGGTTCTGTGTGGACTACAGGGGACTCAATTCCGTCACCAGGACTGACGCCCACCCCATCCCCAGAGCTGATGAGCTCATAGATCGGTTAGGGGCTGCGCGGTACCTCAGCACGTTTGACTTAACGTCTGGATACTGGCAGATCGCCTTGACTGATGGGGCAAAGAGAGGTCAGCATTCTCCACACCAGATGGGCACTACCAGTTCCGGGTGATGCCCTTTGGGATGAAGAATGCCCCTGCCACCTTTCAGAGGTTGGTCAACCAGGTGTTGGTTGGACTGGAGGATTTCAGTGCCGCCTACCTGGATGACATCGCGGTGTTCAGTGCCCGTTGGGAAGAGCATCTGCGCCACCTCTGGGAAGTGTTGATGGCGCTGCGGAGGGCAGGCCTCACAATCAAGGCGAGTAAGTGCCAGATTGGGCAGGGTTCTGTGGTGTACTTGGGACACCAGGTTGGGAGCGGCCAGGTGGCGCCCCTCCAACCGAAAATTGATACCATTCTGGCTTGGGAGCCCCCAAGACCCAGACAGAGGTGAGAGCCTTCCTAGGACTCACCGGGTATTACCGGAGATTCGTCAAGGGGTATGGCAGCATTGTTGCCCCCTTGACCGAGCTGACTTCCAAGAAGCAGCCCAGGAAAGTGATTTGGACTGACGCCTGTCAAAAAGCTTTTGACACCTTGAAGACTGCCATGTGCACGGCACCTGTGCTCCAGGCACCCAACTTCTCCAATGAGTTCATTGTTCAAACCGACGCTTCAGAGCATGGTGTAGGGGCTGTTCTATCACAGATCAATGAGGAGGGCCTAGACCAACCTGTAGCCTTCATCAGTAGGAGGTTACTTCCCCGGGAACAGAGATGGAGTGCTATCGAGCGGTGAGGCATTTGCTGTGGTCTGGGCACTGAAGAAGCTGAGACCATACCTGTTTGGGACTCACTTCCGGGTTCAGACAGACCACAGGCCCCTCAGATGGTTGATGCAGATGAGGGGTGAGAATCCAAAGCTGTTGAGGTGGTCCATTTCCCTACAGGGGATGGACTTTACGGTGGAACACCGCCCTGGTACAGAACACGCCAATGCTGATGGACTGTCCAGATTTTTCCGCCTTAGCGATGAGAACTCCCTAGGGGTAGGATAGTTCTCCCCACATTTCAGCTGGAGGGGACACGTGTTAGACCTGGCATCCTTGGCGTGGGTCTCCCTTCCATTTTTTCGTAATGCCTCCACTGTTGCCGATATGTTTTTGCTGGACTAGATGCTCATGGGCACTTTGCCGCTGCTAATCAGTGCCAAAGTGCAAGTGCTCCCTATCGTTAATTGACCTATGTATTAGTGACTCCATGATTGGATGATTGGTTTACTTGTCAGTCCCTAGTACAGTGCACTCAGTGTGCCCAGGGCTTGTAAATCCAATGCCGCTGGTGGGCTCGCAGCACTGGTTGTGCCACCCACAGAAGCGGCCTGTAAAATGTGTCTCGGGCCTGCCATCGCAGAGCCTGTGTGCAGCCTCGGGCTGCCATGTCGACTTGGTGAGTACACCCACTTACCAGTCCCTAAACCTTCCCTTTACTGCATGTTGGTCACCCCTAAAGTAGGCCCTAGGGCAGGGTGCATTGTAAGTATAAGGTAGGACATGCCCTGGTGTGTGTGGCATGTCCTAATAGTGAATTACATCCAGTTTCGTTTTTCACTATTGCAAGGCTACCTGCTCCCCATAGGCCAGAATGGGCAGACTGACTATTACACCTTATAGTCAGAACTGACCCAGGGAACATGGTAGAAAAACGAATTTAGTATGCCTGAACTCAGGATGATAAAATACATCTTTTAGTGAAGTTGGTTTTAACATTCTGTGTTCGAAAATACCACTTTTAGAAAGTGGGTATTTTCTTGCCTAACTATCCAAGCCTGCCTCTGCTAGGTTGTGTATTCCTTGTCTGGAGATTGAGTGACAGGGGCTGGGGTGGCTACAGGAGACAGGGTGAGTCAGCGCAGGGCTGAATAGAAAGATCTGCATCCAGAGTGGAGGGAGGAGCTGCACCTGGGTCTGAATAGGGCTGTGCCTGCCTTCCACAATGCTGGCTCCACCTCCTGCCGGGCGGCTGAGCACTCTGCCCCACATTCTGAAAGGAAAGAAGGAGTCAGAAAAACAAAGTGCTCCAGAACTGACCAGAACTGGTTTTGGACTAGGCAGAGGCCTCTCTGCCTCCAGAGAACAAAGAGAATCAGGGTATAAGAGGGGCACCCAGACCCCAGGAAGATTAGATCACTTTTGGGAACAAGAAGAAACCTTTGCTGAGGAGCGGAACCAAGAAGAAACTGAGGAGAGACTATCCCTAAGCCTGAAGTGCTGCTTGGGGGATTGGCCTGCAGTGGTTTGCCTGACTGCCAAAGAGAGGAGAAAGGAACTTTTGCTTTGCTGTGACTTTCATCAACTTGTGAAGGATCTCCAAGGGCTTGGAAGAGAGCTTGCCCCCTGACCGAAGTCCCAGGACCATTGGACTTCACCCCCTTTGTGAATTGCTGCTGGAAACTCTGTTTCAGTGGCTACAGAGGTAGGGAGCTGTGACCGACTCTCACGACCGACTCGGTGTCCTGCAAGCACCGCATCGAAGCACCGTCTCGCCCTGCAACGCACGGCCCTGGTCTCACCGACTCCGTCAACGAGCCGCTGCCTGCACCGCATCGAGGGACAACGCGTCCTGCAACGCTTCGCTACGCCGAATCGAACTGGTCCGACCGACACGGTCACTGCTGCTGAGTTCGAGTCCTGTGACCGCACCGGAGTTGGGCACCGCTCGCACGCTTTGCGACGCACCGCCCGACTCGCACCGCTGTCCGGACTGATCGACGCCAGCTCCTGAATCCGGCTCCGTCGCCGCACCGCAACCTGCCAGCACCGCATCGAAGCACCGTCTCGCCCTGCAACGCACGGCCCTGGTCTCACCGACTCCGTCTCGACGACGTCAACGAGCCGCTGCCTGCACCGCATCGAGGGACAACGCGTCCTGCAACGCTTCCATTTTTGCATCGCGACCGCGACAGACAGCCATCCGGCTCGCACGCCCGTGCCTGCCGCTTCAAGTAAAAGGTACTGTGACCGAGTCTGTCTACGCTGTGTTGGCCCGTCTCGACGCGGTCAGCTGGATTTGTTAGACTCTGTTTGTTCTCGACATCGCCGTAGCCGGAGGAGGCTACCGACTCGCACAGAACCTTGAATTAAGCCTTTTTGATCAGAACTAAGTATTCTTAACAGTATTGTGGATTATTTTTGTCGTTTATGGTCTTGTGATAAATCTATATAAAGTATACCTATTTTTATAAATATATAACCTGTGTGGTGTCCATTTGTAGTGTTGTCACTTGATTACTGTATGTGTTCACAAATGCTTTACACACTGCCTCTGAACTAAGCCTGTCTGCTCGTGCCAAGCTACCAAGAGGGTGAGCAGGGGTTATTTCGGGAGTGTACCTACTCTCCCTGACTAGACTCAAGGGTCCCTATTTGGACAAAGGTACCTACCTCTGCCAACTAGAGACCCCCAAATCTAACACCAATGCTTCTTTGACCTTGCAGTACAATATCACATAAGTCTGTGGGATTTTCTTCAGCAGTTCTTTCACTCCATCACTGGCAAGGTTCTTTAAATATTTAGCTATTTTTTCAACATCTACTTTTTCTAGGGCATTAATGAAGTCATCAAACTTCTTAATCCATGCAGTCCACCTTGTGAAAATGTTCTGCTCCTTAATGGTGTCCAATGGCAGTGGTGGTTTCAGAAAACACAGTTGCTTCGTACTTTGTGCTCTTTTCTACTGCAGTCAAGAGTATATGCTGTTCAGACAACAGCAACTATTCTTTTGGGCGAGTACCTTCGCAAGCACTGGCCGTGTGCTTGTACTTGGGTTGCCATGCCTGATCGGAGGTCGTAAAGTGGCATCTTCTTTCTTGACAGTAACGGTTTCGCCTCTCGTCCTTGTTCATCACTGTCTTTTGCTTGCTGCATTGTACCTGGTTGTGATTGCCCATAACATTTCACTTTGTATGGATGATGGCACTGTGTTAGGCTGTGGTGCATATCTCTTCTTTTGGCCTTACTTGGGTTTTCTGGCAGGCATTTTTAATGCGCTCTTCCGCAGGGTCAACTTCTTCGAGGGACATACATGGTCTGAATCGAGGCTTCGACTCCACACAATGTCGAACTACTTCTCATCGACTTGGGCGCATGTGGCATGCACGAGCAGTTTGCTGTAGCATTGCAAATTCTCAGGGAGAGCAGTCTAATTTCTTCGGGGCACAGATCTCATCCTCGTTGCCAGTTGTAGCGTCCTCCCCAGCCCCAGGAGCATGCAATTGAATATGCAACACACGGAGCTCTGGAATGTAACTCTTTATTCCTCAGCATAGAATCACATACTGCAATCTCATTACATCATAACCGTTAATAACCATAGCATAACACCTCCCAGCAAGTTACACAATTCCTTGTTGAGTTTGCCCAGAACCACCAGGGCCCTAGCGCATATAGTCTCACTACACTACAATAGTGATTCAACCAAGATCTAAGCCCTGAAAATGCATAACTCATGAAGATAATAATCCATACAGCTGGCCAGATGATGAATCTGATTGGAAGTTAGAGAACTTAGAAATATGAATTAAATCTGGTCGGACTGTTCTTCAATCTCTGGCACCTCAGTTTTGCTGCACCAAAATATTTCAGCAAAATTATTGAAAAACTCACTACGTATGTTTCTCATATGTTGCTGAAAAACAGCAAAATGTCTATTTGGAGGTTTTTATCCTGTAAACCCTAGTTTGATGACTTTCTCTCACCTTCACAGACTTCATAAAAATTGCAGAGGAGGGTCACAACTCTGAGTGTTTCACAGGTCAAGGTCGCTCCTCTGCTCTGTGTGCCACTTAGCAGGTAAATTCATTAACTGGAGTGCATTAATACCATAGCATGTTAATTACCAGAGCCCATGCCTTCATCACCTCAAACTGTGCTCTTCTGAGCTTCTGCTCATGTGTGAAACAGAGGGGGGAAAGGAGAGTCACATGAAAAATATGATATGCACTACTCCACCATACTTGACTCTCACTACTACACTGTACTATGCACAAACCAGGATCCACCTGGCAGCCACTCCCTCTGCTGGCCACCTTGGTAAATGATTTCCCCCAGATTTCTGCCTTACCGTCTGCTGTATAAACTACCTTAATACTACTTGAGTTCTTTTCTAAATTGTGGGACTTAATTCAATTTTACATTTGAAGTAAGATGCTTGGGTACTATACCTTTTTGAACCACTAAAGCTACATACTTAAACTTCTGTGTTTTCATCCATTGCAAAGAGCAAAAGGCAGTGTTAAGTGTCCTTCCTTTTTATGGTCTGGCTTGACAGCACACCTGTCGTCAGACAATTATGGGAGAATTGCCAGGAGAGGGGCTTCGGCTCTGCCCACATGTTGGGAGGTAGGGGTACATGTTTTGATTGGGGAGAAGTTGTGTGCTTCCACAAAAAAAAGTGCTTGCCTCCTCACAGCTGTGATCATTTTGTTTATTTATCCAGCTGCTTGGGCTTGAACTTTCAGGAGCACACACATTACATTGTAATGCTGTTAAAGTGTCATAGATAACAACATAAATTGTGTTGTTTTATTTGGCAGCATCACAGATGGAAGAAGGCAGCCATTAACCTACATGGATTTTTAGGTCTGGCTTGACAGTGCAACTGTCACCTGACCTTTTAGCCTATACCAATATTATTCTATAGTTTGCAGATTACCATACAACATTATTTTAAAACCAGGCCTATTGGCATTGCCAGTGCTTGTTTGAAATGCTTTTTTTTTCACAATAAACCCTTGCCTCGACCATTGCAAAGCTATACTTTAATTTCGATATATTTGGTTGAGCATAATTTTGATTAGATCAGCTTATAAAGTGGATATAGTTCCTACATGTCATTGAAGTCCGATCATGAAGCAATTAGAGACAGACCTGCACATTTTTTGGAAAGCTGTCTTTAAACGGATTAACTGTTTAATGATTTTTTTTTTTTTAGCCAAATGTGGTGCCTTCAGCGCACCATATGGCCCCATGTGCAGAAAAGGAAAGAACCCGCTTCAACAAAAAACTTGGAATGATCCATTAATGCCTTGCGGTTTCGGGATCAGACACAGTCGTAACCTGGGTTAATATTATATTGCAAATAAGTACTCCAGCCGCAGAAACACACCGCGCCCGATACAGAGTCGGCTTCGCACGACACTTCGCAATGCAATTATCGTCTCAGGTCACGTTTTTTGTGATCACCTCTATTTTGGCTGAGGAAATAGCACGGGATGAAAGGAGTTTCTGGCACACGTACAGTGCTGCATTCATACCAAAATATCTAGAGTTATTTTTGTAGCACGTGCATTCCTTCTGAAGTCTATATTTATGTCATTTTCCTGTCTTTTGAGACAGATATGAACTCTAGAGTCAAAAATAAGTCAGGCTAAATCAACGGCACCCTGACTTTTAATTTGGACCTGAGCACAGCAATGTGAATTACTGTGTCAGCTAATCACGGCCGAGCTGATAAATTGTTTGATCTACCGTATATATTTAATAGAGCATTCATAAGAGCGCTTGGAAGGTCAACACACGCCACTATGCCATGTGTGTTTATCTTACTAATAGTGTCAACATCTTTAAAAACACTTTAAACCCTTCTTGATGAAAATAAAATCCAATATATAGCTTGGAAAACATTTTAGTCTGCTGGGCAGGCAGGAACGCTTATTAATTTCTTATGGGGCTGTACTGAACTTTTCAAACTAGATGAACTTTTTCCAAGACTCGGAGGAAATTGGAGGGGAATCCCTCGAACCAACAGCAAAAGGACACAAGCTGCACAGGACTCGTAAAGAAGAAAATACTTTCGGGAAAACTTGTGCTTTTATGCTTTGTGGTAGGTCGCCCACTGAGGCAAAAATACAATAAAATATTGAAAAATGTTGACAACTCCCTGATAGTTTGTTAATCTTTACCACAATTAAGAAATCCACCAGAACTTTTATTGGGTGGGATGGACAGGAAATAGAATAGCATCTGGGATTAGGCAAAAGATAGGATCAAAAATAGCCCTGGAAAGGTCTGAAATACCAGCCCCATATTTCGTAGAATGAGTGTGAAAGTGTGCGACTAACCACCACAGCAGCCAGGAAAAGTTTTCCTCAGCAGCAACAAAAAAATGTCCAGAACCTGTCCCGAAATACTATTTTAGGGAAGAAATTCCATAAGAGCAGGAGCAACATGTTTGGTCACAGAAGAGATATTGCATAGTGGATACATTTGACCACACTAGAATATGGCAAAAGGGTGTAGGAATCAATGTGCAGAAGGTGCAGTGGCATCAGGGCCCAAGGCCTATGGGGCCCATTGAACCCTACTTGTAGCAGTGCAACCCAGCCAATGGTGGTCATTTCCCTTGCTTGCATGTGTGCATGTGGCAACCGTTCTACAAATCTACTATCAGGTGAAATAACAGCGGGTTTAAATGTTGTGCTAGGACAGATGCACCATGAGAAAGACAATGATATAGCACCACCTAACATATAATAAAAGAGGCTGGTTGAGAGTCCATCAGCATTATTGTCTGCTAAGAAAATAAAATACTGTTAGAATCATATTCCAAAATTCTGTCTTCCTATGCCAGGGTGCTGTCTTTCCCCTTGTGCAGCGCTCAGCTGCCCTTTGGTTAGGTTTGTGCTGTACAAATATTACATGCATACATATATGAATACATTCATACATATATCCCAGTTCTGCTTAAATATCTAATTCTGCAGTGTGGGGTGGGAGGCGGCAAAGAGCAACTTAGCCAAACTTGGAGGATCAGGGAGCAGCCTGAATCTGCTAAATTGGAGGGAAGATATAGACTGGTGTATGTTGGCTGACAAGCAAATCTATGAAAGTGGGGTTGTCCAAAGAAATGGTCTAAGATTTGGAGAATATGGCAGGTCTACAGCGAACTGAAAACTGTGTTCTTAACAAGATGTACTTGAATAGTGGAGTCAGTGTAATGTACGGTTAAGTGGTCGGATTGTAGAAGTGGTCTGGTGAACTCTGTCATTGTTGTGAGTCCAAAGGCCTACATTCAATGTATCCGTGATGACTATAGTTGTTAGGATGCTAAAATAACTAATAAAAAGAAGCTTTAAAAATGTGTAAGCCTGTTGAGCACACAGAAGTGGTCCAGCTCAAATATGGGAAACATCCTTTACATCACAGTGATTACACCGCGATGCATTTAGAACGCTGCCATTACAACGCAAGCGTTACATCGACTTGACTGGAGGGCGCTATAACCTAAGGAATAGTAAGATTTACTATTCCAACACCTTCCGTACTGTACGTAGACTGGTGTTGGAATAGTAAATCTTACTACTCCTAAGTCCAGCGCCCTCCAGCGCAAGTCGTTGTAACGACTTGCGTTGTAAAAACTGCGATGTTACATACCGCGATCATTTTGATTGCGTTGTAACATCACATATTCCTCAAATATATGAGAGTTTTACTTAATGTACCAGTTAACCAAAGTGGACTGGGGCAAAGGTGGCAGATTATTGGTGCTCAAATAGGATAAAATGGTTGTGTCTATTGGGGTATTGCTTAAATATGCCAATAGTACTGCTTATTTCTCATCAATCTTGATCTGTTCAATATGCCTACATTCCAGTGGCTGTAAGGGGCCATGGGTAAGAGTTTTTAGAGTATTATCGACAAGAAAGATGGTAAATCAGTGCCCTTGTCTGCTATGTCACAGACTGGGAGGGGATTCTGATCACACAGCTATAACAGCTGAAATCTCTGAAAATATTGAATGGTTCACAATTACAACAAAAGAGGCTTTGCATCAGAATTAAAATTTCGAACATGGAGGAAGTGTAACCAAAGATTGGTTGCCATATATATGACACAAAATACAAAGACTTTAATTTATACAAATGTGATGATGTTGTGGGGTCCTGCTCAATTCCCAATAGAAAGAGCATGTGTGAATATATTTTCATAATACAGGAGGACAGTTTGGAAAAACAAGAAAAATGTGGTCGACTCAGATACATCAAGGCTGTTCTTTTCATTTATAGAGTGGTGAATGTAAGCTGCTTAACAAAGTTGGGTTCTGAAGCTGAAAATTGAGGAGTTTAAAGATTTTAGAATTCATGTGTCACATTTGTAACCTGCCAGCCTAAAAGTGCTCTGATGCCATAAATGTTAAACAGTTTTCAGATTCTAAAGAAGGCAGATATTTATATCCCTGAAGTAAGACAAGTAAACCCGACTTTCAAGAAGGAGTGGATGAGAGTGGTAGTAGAGGGCCAAAAAGGGACAACGAAGAATCTCATGAATGTGAAATAAAATGCAAATTAAATTCTAGTAAAGACAACAAAAATGCTGACAAATACACAAACATTTGTGTTGGAATGGTGAACAGAGGACTTAAATATAGACAATAAACAGGTTTACTCAAACCTTGAGAGGAAGGGTGTTGTGCATTATGAATGAGGTAAATTAAGAAATGTGCTTTGAAGTCAGAAGTGTGAACAAAAATTGGATAAAGAATTTCGTTTTCTTGAACAGAGGGCAGGGCACTGCAAAATAAACATGTTAGGAAATTGTGGGGATATGTGGCCCTTGCTTGAAAGGAGAGAAAAGGATGGTGCGGGGAGAGTGAGGAAGGAGAATACAAGGGGGGAGGACACAGGCTGGGAAGCTCACAATAAATATTTGAAAAAGAAGGCAAATTCTGTAGCCAGGCAAAAGAAAACAATTTCATATGCTTAGTAATCTAAATTTCAATTTGTATTTTGGTAGAAGTATATTTACAGGAGAAAAAAAGATATAGTCTGATGAAATAAAGTTGGTGCATAAACGTGGAGATCTGCTCTGCAGTCTGATGAGGTATGATTATGTTGATAAAGGATGTTGTGTAATTGGGGTGTTGAATTAGGTTGCATGTACATTTGACAATTCCAAGAGGGTGATTGACATGGGAGGTTTTAATTTGCTGATATTGAAAAGTGCTATGTAATGCTAGTGTTTGTGGTGTTTAGAGCCAAGCAATAAGGTGGGTGTGGTACTTTATGTGATGTATCATCTGGTATAATGTTAAGATTTGTGATGTATAGATAGGTGGTGTGATATTTGTGTTTTGGGGATGTGATGGGTTGTCTTGGGATTCCATCAAAAGCAAAGCATTAATGCAACAACATATACATACATACTTGGTGAAAATAAGTGATGATCATAAAAACTTTAAGGTCATTCCTAGCGATTTAATTAGAAGAAAGTTTATTGATTAATGTCTAAACTTCACAGCCCTCCTTACCTATGTATACTTGAACAATCTAGATTACCTATTGCACACATCCTACTCTCCTACCTCCTTGTTATATAGGTGGATACTTTCATGCCCTTTTATCTACAACCAGAATGTACAGTCACACAAAGGATTCAAAGTGGCAATTACATATTCTTCTGAAAATGTAATTGATTAATGAAATTCAGTAAGGTTTTTAAAAAGGTGAAATCAGTTCTCTCTCACTGTTATAACAAATTGTTTTTCACTTTTGAAGGATGTTTTCAATACATTTCATTGTGAGATATCTGGTATCCTGCCTTTTGATTTTGGTCCCAGCTTCATGCAAATCTAATTTGCGTGTGAAGGCCTGTCCTTCACACAATCATCATAATGATACCTATCTCACATGGACAGAATACCCAAACTTGTATCATAACTTATTTTATTGTAATCAATATCAAAGAAATATAATCTTTAACTATCAAAAATATATTGGACCAAGCATCTTTAATCTAGTCACAATTCTTTGGATACATCACAATTCATTAGCTACAGCAAAAACATCAAAAATCCATGTAAACCTAACCAAGCAAGCAATCCATTCATACTATAGCTTGTTTATGGAGAGCTCCAAACCATGTGGTGCATATTGTAGAATCACTCATTAGGCAGTGAAGAGTAAATGGGTTCTTTATTACTGGCACCCCTGTGTAGAACCACGATGCTGAGGTGCTCGTGCATGCTCGTCACCGCTGTAGAATCACTCCTTAGGCAGTGAAGACTAAATGGGTTCTTTTTTAGGAGCCCCCCAAACACTTCCAATACATCCTTAGTACAGGAAACGACTGCCAGGGGTGGAACACTTACATAGAATATTCCCAGACTAGAACGTTGACCAACATTCTGCCCAAGCAACCTTCAATGACTAATATAACACAGAAACCACACATATCCCTTGTTTTAACTGCCCTTTCCACATTAGCAATAGATTCTATAAAGCTCTTTTCCTCAGGCCAATATTTTTCAGGTGCATCGACTAAGGATCCATAGTTTCGGTCAACTCCTTTTGAGCATTAATCAGGAACAATAGACATTATTTTGGCTCTGTTCACCTGACATTTCCTTGTTGATGTATCTTATATTATTAAGGGCCTCTTATTTCTATATCCAACAATCCATAGCACTATCTCATTCACTGCCTAAATTTTACAATCCTCATCGATATTGGGAATAGGATTTCCCTTGAATAATTCCTCTCTAATTTTCTTCATACTCCATTCAGGTTCACCCCTTCCTTTTTTCTTATGCTAACTCTCTAATACGGGTTTATCAATCCAACTTTCCGCATCACCGTATGAAAAGGTCTAATGCTCCTATTGCAACGCCTTTATCTTCCACGTCGCAGAAGTCACATATCACCTCATGCAGTGGGTCCATATTTTCATTATTCAGCTCTGCCGCATTCGTTCTGAGGATGTAGCCTAATGGTTAGGGCGGTCGACCGCAAATCTGGGGAACCTGGTTTGAGTCTCGGCATGGACGCGCAACATCCTGTGATTCTGGGCAAATTACTTGATCTCCCCGTGCCTAACAAAAATTAATGTGTCCTCATGTAATGCAACTGGTGCTCGTGTAAAGCGCTCTGATACTTTCGGGTCAAGTTTGCGCTATATAAAACTGCGTAAAATAAAAATAAAATAAAAAAATATGGTGGTGAGAAATGTTTGAATGGTTAATGATCTTTATAAGACGTTTATTAATCAATGAAATGTTATGAAACACTTTGTAAGTAATTTTCCTCTTGGATAGTCTTGGTGATCAATTAACAACAATAACATATTCACTAAATAGCCTTCCACCTTAGATGATCTTTGGGGAATTAAGTGATTCTGCTCATCTATCTAATCACGAGTTTGAAAAGTGAAGTTGGTTGTTGTTGACATGGACATTAACTTTAATCTGGCAGTCAAATTCTGGATTATTCTATGAGATTCTTGCTGATTTCCCAGTGAAATCAACATAGAGTTGGGGAAAAACTAGTTCAACCATTGATTATAAATTGGTATTGAGTGAAGTGTGCAACAACATCTGTCTTTAAATATACTACAAACCACTTGGAGCAATCATAAGTCTTTTATGGTAATAGGCACCTTGCCAAATGCTTGGGAAGAAAATAAACAATAACGGCAAGATTCTAATTCCTGCTTCATACAAGATATAAATAAAAGGACCAATAAAGTTTCAATTAAATTAAGTACATGGTAGGGGGAGGTTGAATGACTCTTCCATCGAATAAGGCAAAGGATCTGAGCTGGCTCTAACTACTTACTGAGATGGTATCAGAACAGATCACCCATCAGAACATTGATGGATTAAACCCAGATCTGTGACTGGGGAGAGTGGTTGAAAAGTTTCAGCACTCTGTCCATCATCTTGTTGTGTTTGCTATGTTCGTCCTAAGTGGCCAAGGGTATGCCCAGAAAGGGGTCCCTTACTCGCTGTGCCACTGGATTCAACCTAGCCTGGCTGATGAGGGGTGGAACCCCGAAACCTGTCCCAGGATGCTTGTTTCCGGTCCAGGGAGGACCTGGCCTGGCAGTTCGGGCTGGACTGTTCCCATGGGGGGCAGTGTCAAGACTGATATGCATATGGCTGGGTCCAAACTGGGGTGGCATAGCAAGCAAAAGAATGATGGATTAAACCCACATCTGAGAATGTTGGATGTGTGTTTGAAAAGTTTCAGCACTCCGTCTATCATCTTGTTGTATGTGCAACAGTAACATGAACAGGTTTGGGATCTTTCTTCACTTCTTTAGAACGGCAGAATAAAGAGTCATTTCTGAAAGATCATACTGCCAACATTACAGATATTTTACTGTATGTGCTGTATAGTCCGAATATTGCATTGATGCATGTCATGGGTAAGGTAGAAGGCAAACAGTGGAGGTCTATTTCTCTGTAAGAATGAGTACTCCAGTAGAGGGTACATGCACAGACACAGGGATGTTTGGACTTCTCTTCCCGGCTCAGGCCCAAACCATACACATTGGTATAGAATTTTCCTGGCTCCATCATGTACTTTCAAAATATTTTGTTTTAGAATTACAAAAAGATGACTTTGAATTTCATTATTTTAGTTCAAACGTACCAAGTGCAATTCTATGTTGAGGGTAGCAGAGTATGATGGGCAAACTAAAAGCAATAGAAAGCTAAAAAAAATCTAGGCTGAATAAGGCATCCCATATAATTGGTTTTGAGCATTATCTTGTACACTTCATAAAAGTTAAAAGATTCACTCTGGTTTGTTGTTATGCAGTTCTATCTATGGGCTAATTTAGTTAATATTTATGGGAATACCATAAATAAGGAATTTTATGAGGGTGTTAAAGTGGGTGAATTCTCATCTGCAAAGAACCTATAGCATCGGTCTCCAGCTGCACCCACAAATAGGTGTGAGTTTTGCGTGTGTTTACTTTAGCATTTAATAAATGTATTAGTTATTGACCTACAGCTCTCTCTTTGAAGGAGAAGATATTTGAGACCAGCTGATTGACAAATTACATTAGTCTCTGATGCAATTAAATTAATGTATAGTCTGACCCAATAAATGTATGTTTTAGACTTTTGAAAAATTAAGTCATTTTGAAAGCTATGAAATAATGGAATTGCCTTATATGACAGTCTTGTAATTGTGAACTGTCTGTTGTTTCGTGGAGCTTTACATTGTATGAAAATAAATGACAAATATATAAAATGACTCCACGTAGTGCAGTTAGTCTGGTGGGATCCTTGTGCTTAAAACTCTTACAGTGAGATAACATCCCTTCTGATAGGTCTAATCCCCTTCCTTAATCCCGCTTGGCTAATACCTGCTTATTGTTCCTAAAGATATCAGGGAAGACAGACTATACTGGATGGATCCAGTTTGGCTGGGAGGTGTGGGGTCACTTACAATATATGTGTTGCCTAGAGTCGAATCGCCTTATGAAAGGGATGCATTAGTAATATTATTGAGCAATTGGACCATTAATGTAGGGTGTTCTCTATCCACACTGAGGTAAAGGAGTTGGGTGATTTTGCAGAATTCTCAATTTTGTGTAGTGGAGGCTACATTTCAGACAATATTTTCATGATAGTGATTTAATGGTCTGGGCTTTCTACTTTGTTTGCCAGAATGTGGTAGTGTGACAGTCAAGCTCACTTTGCTCTCTGATTATCAGAATTTGAGATGTATCTGCTGGATATAGGAAAACCTCAGACAAAATCTGGTCTCACAAAAATATTGTGCCCTAAATATTGACTACAAATATATCACACGCTTGGAGTTAATAATATAATAATAAGTTTATGATGCATGATTAATAAAAACCATTGCATATACAGTCACAGTATTAATATCAATTAAAAAAACATTTTAAAACAAAGTTAAAGATGGTGGTTGTCTCAGTTCTGTGCAGCAAGGTGCAAAGTATGAATGCAGCATGCAAAAAGAGGCCTGGGGCAAAGATGGTGAATCCCATAAGGGGTGCGAACCAGCCTTGTTGCACCACGTCTTACTAAACTACCAGTTTTACCCTTACGTGCATTACATACATTAAGGTGCTTTGATTAACCCCCTAAGGCTGATAACAAATGGGGGAAGAAGGTGCAAAGGGCAGATTAAAGTGCAAGATTGTGACCTCCTGCGTGCCAGTTGGTTAACTAGTCTGGGGAGCTTGATCTGGGCATCAATGTGTCCTCCCACTCCCAGTTAAGACTGAGGGGCCTATTAGCAATAACCAGCGATAATTATCGCTAAGCGCATTTAGCGCTAGGATAATTATCGCCGGCTATCGCCGGTTTCTATCGCGGAGATAGCGTGCTATCAGCAACGCTTATCTCCAATGCGATAGAAACCTCTGCTGTCGCTGGAAAACAGTGCGATTATCGCTGGAAATCCAGCGATAATCGCACTGTGACCAGCGATAGCTTGCTGATAGGGCAAGGGGATTTAGCCATGTAATCCACCTCCCATTGGATTACATGGCTAAGTCAGGTTTGGACCAGGTGTAAAAAAACAAGCGCTAATAGTGTTTAGCGCTGGTTTCTTTATCGCCTTGCTGGCCTCCCTAATAGGCGATAGCGATGTTAGCGACTATTTCCAGTCGCTGCCAGGTTGGGAACGCCTACTTTGCATGTCATTAGCGATAAATATCGCTGGCATGCAAAGTGGCACCCAACCCGGTCGCTATCGCCTAAAAGCTGTCGCTAACAGCTGTTAGCGACAGCTTGCTAATAGGGCGATAAAAATATCGCCGCTTTAGCGGCAAAAAGTGCCGCTAAAGCGGCGATAAAGCCCTTGATAATATGCCCCTGAGTTTTAATCCAGAAATAAAGCTAAGATGCTAGCAAGAGTGTGAACAGAGGTTTTTGCCCTTGTGGTCAGTTTGGTAAATAGTCTATTGCAAAAATGTTGATTATCAATGTTAGGTGCAGTGAGGTGAAAAGTGCTAGTGCAGCAAACAGAAAGGACCCACAAGGCATTCATTGCCAGCCCTATTGCACTATGTCCTACAAAACCGCAAGTTTATCTCTTAAATGTGTTACGTGTTAATTAAGTGGACTAGAATGGTTTGGCTACACCCCTGATAAACTGAGGACTAAGAACAAATGAGGGGCAGAGGTGCAAAGGGCAGATTAAAGTGCAAGATTGAGATCCCCGGAATGCCAAAATGTTAATTAATCTGGCGATCTTGATCTGGACGCTCATGTGTCCTCCCACTTCTGGTCATGGCAGAGTTTCAGAGCAAAGGATTTGGTCATTCCTATCAAATGCCTCTTTAGAGACCCTTCAACCCTCTGGAGATATTTCACTGTCCGAGGGATAAGTTGTGGCTCAGCTGAGTTGAGGCAGACAAGTAGCGCTTGTCTGCAGGTGCGTACCCCAGATTGATTCACGAGAGGGCGAAGCCAATCCAGACGAGGGCTAAAGGTAAATTTGTAAAGGCATGATGGAGCGTAATGGTGTTCTGAAACTTGTAGGGGTGCATCATAATCACTGATAGTCCACACCCGCATATATTCCTATGTTGTATTAACGTTTGATCATTAGAACTGTTCAGTAATAACACATGAAAGTACAAATGGTAGGGAAGGTGTTGTGTTATGTAGAAGAGACAATATATTCTTCATGTTCTAATACTGTAATCCATAGCGTTTGACGCCATTTGCCTAACGAAATTGCTCATATGTGATAATGTGAATGTTTAAACGTGCGCTATATTAAAGTTGCACATAGACTTGATAAAGTTGCATTTAACCTGTAGGACTACATAAGATGTCTGCAGTTAATGTGTATTGATGTGCTTTGTAATGCAATGAGGTAGAAAGGCCTAAATGATATGTTCACTTATGTGTATATTTGAAAGGCCTGTGTGTTTAATTCTTATGTTGGCTGATTTCTGTAGGCCTGAAATGTATTTTCCCTGGGGGCTCTGTAGTGAGGTTTTTAGAGAAACTTCATGTGCACGATGAATTTGTTCTGTTCTCACGTTTCTGTTGCAGGTGGAGAAAGTCATCTTTGTTAGTTAGAATAACGCCTTTTGTTTTGGAGAGTTAGGCTCAAGAGGATGTGATACATTTCGCTGAAGAAAGTTGATAATTGGAGCTGGTGTTCTTTCTCCTTGAGGGAGGCTTGGGAATCAAGGTCATCGAGCCAAGAGCTGGAAGCACCAATACCGCATGGAAAATCACCTATGAGAAATGTCCAGGGAGATGAGGTGATCTGTGGGCGTGTTTTATGTTCTTGTGTTTTGTATTAGGGATAGTGTCCTGGGGAGGAGACAGGAGATGGTGTGAGGAGATCGAAGGAGACAGAAGGAGCATCTTAGAATGAGCTCTGTAGCTTTGGCTACTTGACCCATACAACGTGAGTGTACTTCTTAGGAAGTCTTCATGTGCTGACACCTTTTCTTTTTCCTGATCTTGCCTGGGGAGTGCTAAGTAGGGATGTCATGATAGTGTTAGTGTAGGGACAGACTAATGCTTTTTGTTTATCCACGCCAGATGAAGACCGAACTTGCCGTGTGGGCAATCATTGCCTGTGTTCTACTTCTGGAGATTGTCATTCTGTTTATGATCCATCGCATTATGTTGGCCCATAGGTTTGTATTTGTATTAGTTCCTATGTACTTTTACAACCTTGTAATGAGGTGCTTGTACAGTCAGTTGTTTTTGTCTTTTTAATAAACCCACTAATTTGGAATCCGAAGTTTGTGGTTCTTCAGAGTCACAGCCTTTGTAAACTGTGATCTTGTTTAATGATTGGTTTTTCCCCGCTACACTTCTCAGCAGGCAATATAGGTCCATTGACCCGGAGTTCCATAGTAAATTTTGTAGAGGAACTCGACCCTTTTTCAGTTGGTAGCCAGAGGACGGTTGCCTCTGCAGTGAGGGGAGAAGTTAGGGAAAAGTTAGCCATAGTGTCCCAAAAAGCCAAGAGAATGAGAGGTCAGAGGATTGAAGGCGGAGGACGACGGACTTTGACGGAGACTGACGGAGTGTGACAGTGCACCAGGAACAGCAGTTCACGGTGGAGTGAGTATGAATAGGGATGAGTGTGTTAGATTGTGGTGATGATTTGATCATATGATGTCTTGCGTAGTTGGGTTGAGAGGTGAGTGATTGTGGTTTCGGGCCGAACGCGCGTGGTCCATGTGATACGATTTGTTTTGTTTTGATGTCAGGCTCGACAAGTAGCCTAAGATCCCGGGATAGATTGTGGTGTAGAAGACACCCAGAGCTGTGATTGTCTGACCAGTGATTGTGGGAGTCGTGAGACATCATCGACAGAACCCACAGGGAGATAGGGAACATGTGAGAGAGAGCTTGAGAGAATCGGGCGGGAAGCTAGTGCACAAGGGCGGACCACATCGATTTGAGTGGCAAACGCAGGTCGTGGGTCACTGTGTGTGTAAATGAATCTGAGTGAATGGATCCTATCGACTAGTTATATGACTGTCCGGCTGTTCGTGGGCAGACGGTTGAGGTGATTGTCTGGTCGTTTCGCGGACAGACAGTTGCCAAAGTTGAGGTAGACAAGTCACTTGATTCTATAAATGAAGTGCGTGAATGTGTAAGGAAGAAGTTGTAAAAGGGGGGTGAATTGCTGAACCGAGCTGAGGAAGGAGGAGAAGTGGCATCGGAGTGTGCCGCGCTGTGATAGGTTGGTTGGTGTAAAGTCGCGCTGGGATTGGTGGGGTGTCATCAGGAAGTAGAAAATGAAAACATCCTGTAAGGGAAAAGAGTTGATTCAATCATGCGATGTTTCAGGGTGTTACGTGATCTTTGTAGGGGAGATAGAGGAGTTGTAACTCGAGTGGGTGAAGAGGCACCGCCCGAGGACACACCAGCACATTACCTGGCCACGAATGTGGGACTCCATACCATAGTTTGGCTCAAAAATTGGCACAAGGTTACTGAGAAGGAGGGAGATTTGGCTTTCCCACGCTACGGGTCATTCAGATTGGATATATTGTACCAGTTGAGGGCAGTGATGGCTTTGCTGCGACCTCCACCTAGACCAACACAGTTTGAAGCTTTAGCTGCATGGATAAGAGCAGCACATGCGAGGAAAAGGGACCGAAGTCAGGAAAGAGTGAAGAAGTCAATATGAGCGTTTCAGGATGCACAATGGGATGCATTGGTGAAAAGATGGAGAGTAGAGACTATTGAGGGAGAAAGGCTATTCCCGATGCTAGTGTAAGTAGGAGATGCCCAAAAGAGGAAAGAGGAAGAAGATGATAGTGACACAGATGACAGCCTGTTGGAAAGGATGTTAGCAGAGCGTCCGCCTCCGTATAATCCAACATTGGAGGAGGGAAGACAAGAGCTTATGGAAGGGACAGGAGAATAGCAAGGGAGTTCTAGTGCGGGAGTAAGGGGAAAGATTTCAACCGGAACGGAGGGAATAGGAATACAGCAAGTGAGAGATACAGGAACGAGTGGAGCTAATGCTGTTACACTGTTGCCGGATGCCCTTACGGTGCCGGTCACCATTGGTCCCATAGTATCATTGTACAATGCAAGTCAAGCAGGAAATGGTAGTCAGACACAGTTGTCAGTAACATCAGAAGGTATTGGTTCTGGAGGAAATGGTACAGTGAGTGGAATTGGTCCTCTTTTGCGACCAGTAGAGGCTAGTTCTCCATTGCCAGCTACTGCAGACACTTCTAGAGGCCATACTGAGTCTAGAGCAGTAAGATCAGTGTCGTTGGCAGACTCACGTTCTGATTTGAGAATGTGGGAGCCTCCAGTTAGAGGTCCCATGGGAAGAGTGATAGAAGGAGGAACTCGTCAAGGAACTTCAGGGAGTCAGAATATTCCACGGACCATAGTAGAAGGGAGTCACAGAGGAAACCAGAGCAGCGAAAGTGGAGAGCAAGGCAGTACATCGAGTCAGGGAACAATTAAGGCAGCCATAAGGCCAAGGTGCTAGATGTGATGAGGTTGAAGGCAGAAGCGGATGAAATTATAAGTGGAAACTTGCCTTTAGAAAGAATGGAACTTTATGAACAAGATGAGCTGTTGTTTGTAGCGAAGGATGTGACCCGCAAGGCAAGCAAAGCTCATGAGAAACTGACAGAGGTAGCACGGAGGTACGATGTAAATTTGTCCAAAACGAAGATGCTGCAGGTAAGTCATAGGCAAAATTATAGTGATCAGGAATTGGAAGAGAAAAGAGTCATAGGTTTGAAAACCCACATTCGAGAATTGATTGTAGGGATACGTGCATGGAGCATGCTTGACAAGTGGGAAGAGAGGTGGCCTAAGAAGAAGAGTGTCAAGAAGGGTATAGGTGATACACCGCCTCCGGGAGGAGGAACAGCCGGAGTAGAGGCTTACCCGCTGCGAGAGATACCAAGCGGAGGGTATGTGCATGTGCCTTGGAGCAGGGTTGATTTGGCAGCTTTCACGAATGATTTTCCTCGGCTGAGGGAAAAACCTGTTGAGTGGTACAAGGAAGTTGACCGCTTTGTCAAGATCTCGAAGGTGTTTTGGATTGATTTGAATACATTGTTTGACATTGTGGTACCAAGTGATTTGTGGTCAGCATGTAAAATTGCAGTAGAATGGCCAACGTCAGAACCAGAACGAGATCCTGTTACTCATGGTCCTTCACCTGTGGTTATGAAAAAGTTTGAGCAGGTAATCACATGGTTACAGTCAAAGATTTCGCCCCAAGATATTGATTGGGTTAAGATAGATCAAACCACCCAAGAGCCCAAAGAATCAGTTCATGCTTACTACGAGAGGCTCATGCAAGCCTTTAAGCAGTACAGTGGGCTGGACACCTTAGATTCCAAAGATATGGGACAGTTCGTCTCCAAATTCGTGTTAGGGCTGAGACCAGAGATTAGCTTCATGATCCAACAGCATCTGATCTGTTGGCAGAATAAGTCTGTGGACAGGATTCTACGCAATGCTAGATACTGTAGTGATGAAGTAGACTCAAAGCATAAGAAGCTCAAAGATAAGTTGGTGCTGGTCCAAATGAGAAATGCAGAAAGAGTAGACCAAGCACAGCCGAGTGGAGGCACATTAGAACGAAGACAGGGAAACAGTCAGAGGGGTCCCAAAACTCGTTAGGTCAAGGAAGAGGGAAACCTATAGACCCCAAGACAGGAGTGGATGTCAGTACTCTGAAAAAGACTACGGCATGTCATATTTGTCACAAAATCGGGCATTGGAAGCACAAGTGTAGGTTGAATCCCGCTAATCAGGTCCAAGATGAAGAGATAGTACAGGTACCCGAGACGGTAAATGCCACAGTAAGACCCAGATCAGTGCAAGGGGGAAACTTAGAACCACAAGTGCAAGTTCCCCAGCCGCCGAAAATTCCACAAGCTAACAGGACTTATCAGCAGATGCTATTTATTGAGACTTTCGATGAATTTGATCCAGACCCGTTACAATGACGGTGCCTGATGGGTGAGGAAGACTGTACCCTTGGAGCAGTCTTAGAGGTAGACCAGAGAGGACCGTATGTAGAGGCAGATGTTGACGGTCACCCTATTACCTTTCTGATTGATACTTGTGCTACCCGTTCTACTGTTAGATCAGCAGTAGTCCCAAACCTACCCCTCTCGGGACAATCGATCCAAGTTGTAGGAGTTGCAAATAAGAGAATGAGTAAGCCATTGACAGATGAGATACCTGTGAGAATAGGAACATTTCACGATCGACACCAGTTTGTGGGGTGCGACTCGAGTCCAGTCTGTTTATTGGGTCGTGATTTTTTGTGTAAATTGAACTGCACCATTTATTGCACACCCAAAGGAGTTGAGTTACAGACTAATGATGATGACATTGCATTCAAACCTGCGAACCAGAACCTCTGCATCGAGGTGCTCCCTGTGTTGACTGTTGAGGATTTACCACTTGATTTGAGAGATTCTGTCTCTTTGGAGGTATGGGATTTTACGGGGGAAGAGAAAGGATTGATCAAGGGAGTTGAGCCAGTTAAGATTCAGGTCAAGGCAAATGCTGAGTTTCCGAGAACGCCCCAATTCAATCTGACGCCGGAAACAGTAGCAGGAATCAAGCCTGTAATTGAGTCCATGATCGAGCAAGGGATTCTGAAAGAGATAATGGAGAGCCCATGTCATTCCCCTATAATGGGACTGCAGAAACTGAGTGGGAAGTTTAGAATCGTGCAGGACTTGCGAAAGGTCAACACGATTGAAATTCCATGTTGTCCTGTGGTACTGAATCCATCAGTGATCCTTTTCCAGATACCCTGTGAAGCTGAGTGGTTCACAGTGATTGACTTGTGTCAAACATTTTTCTCGATACCTTTGCATGAGGAGAGCCAATTTTTATTCGCTTTCCGTCTGGAAGATCGTGTATTAACATGGTGTCGTATCCCACAAGGGTATACAGCGAGTCCATAGATCTTCAATCAGATATTGAAGAAGGATCTTGAGAGTCTCATACTGCCACAGAATTCAGTTCTCGTGCAGTACATTGATGACCTCTTGATTGCATCTGAAACGGAAGATGCTTGCAGGATTGATACTGTTGCATTGCTAAATCATCTAGCAGAGAATGGACACAAGGTGTCTCCAAGCAAATTACAGTACTGTTTGTCTGAAGTTCAGTATTTGGGTCACCGAATTGAGAAAGGCAAGAGGAAGGTGTCACCAGACCGCATTGAGGCGATCATGAACATGACTGCGCCTACCATGCAGAAGGAAGTCAGGATGTTTCTTGGAATGGTTGGGTATTGCCTTCAATGAATACCCAACTTTTCATTGAAGGTGAAGCCTTTGCAGAGGTTGACACACAAGGATGTAAGTGATTCGGTACCATGGGATAATGCCTGTTTGATTGCCTTCTTGGAGCTGAGAGAGAGCCTTTGCCACACTCCGGCTCTGGGAGTGCCTGACTACAACAAATCGTTCTCACTGTTTTGCTGTGAGAGAGAAGGTTGTGCATTGTCAGTATTGACTCAGACTCATGGAGGTGTCCGTAGACCAGTTGCCTACTTTTCAGCTACCTTAGACCCGGTAGCTTCAGCGTTGCCCGGATGTCTCAAATCCGTTGCTGCAACGGGTGTCAGCATTGAAAAGTGTGAAAGCATAGTCATGGGTCATCCTTTAACTGTGTACGTTCCACATTCAGTTGAGCTCCTGATGACGAGAACAAAAACCCAGTACCTTACGAATAACAGACTCACACGTTATGAGCAGGTCATACTTGCATCTGAAAATGTTACGCTGAAAAGATGTTCTGTTCTTAACCCTGCTACCTTGATGCCTTTGCCAAATGTTGATGATGAAGATTGTGAAGACCATGACTGTCTTGATGTGACTGAACTGTGCGCTAAACCGATACCCGACATTGTCGATGAACCCCTACCCTAGTCTGATGAGATCTTCTTTGTGGACGGTTCATGCTTAAAAGACAATGTGGGCCATTTGAGAGCAGCGTTTGCTGTGTGCTCCATTTCTGGAGTTGTGGAAGCAGCTTGTTTACAGGGAGTTTACTCCGCACAAGTTGCTGAAATCATTGCCTTAACCTGTGCTTGTTTGGTTGCTGACCAAATCCGAGTCAACATCTACACCGATTGACGGTGTGGTTCATGACTTCGGACAGCTATGGTCACAGAGGGGATTTATGACGTCATCAGGATCTCCGATCAGGAACAGGGAATATGTGAGGCAGTTGTTGGAGGCTTTACAACGTCCAAATGAGATTGCTGTGGTTAAATGTGCCGCCCATGGGAGGGGGGAGGACTTTGTCACCCTCGGAAATAGGTATGCCGACGAAGTTGCCCATTTCTGTGCTGAACAAGGGTGCATTTCCACAGGAGAATATACTGGAGAGAGCCCAGAAAGAACCGAGCTCAACATGATGTTAGCCATAGCAGACACTTGGGATGAGCTCAAGCGCCTGCAGGAAGAGGTATCAGGACAGGAAGAAGCTGGTTGGATTAAAGCAGGTTGTGAAAAAAGAGATGATGGTATTTGGGTTTCAGCTGATGGTCGTGCAGTGTTACCGGACGATTTACTGAGCCCTATGGCAAGACAGATTCACGGAGCAGTTCACATTGGAAGGGATGCCATGGTGCGAGTGTTCAGGCAGACGTGGCTTAATCCACGGTTCCGTGCGTTTGCTGAGGCAGTGTGTCATCGATGTGTAACGTGTCAACAGATGAATGCTGGAAAGAAGACTGTGGTTGCATTGAGTCACATTGGAAGGTCAGGTGGACCCTTTAACTGGATCCAGCTTGACTTTATAGAGATGCCTAGGTGCAATGGATTGAGGTACATCTTGGTTGTGGTGTGTGTTTTCTCACAGTGGGTGGAAGCTTATCTGACGAGGAGGTGTGATAGTCTCACAGTAGCCAAGTTATTGCTTAGGGAGCTCATACCTCGTTTCGGATTTCCAACCTCATTGGAGTTGGATAGAGGAACACACTTCCATAGCGAGATCATGAGGATGCTTTGTGTGGCCTTACAAGTTGATCAGAGACTGCATTGTAGCTACAGGCCTGAGGCATCTGGAATTGTGGAGCAGATCAATGGAACTCTCAAGATGAGAATGGCAAAGGTGTGTTCATCCAAGTCTTTGAAATGGCCTGATGCATTGCCCTTGGTGTTGATGAGTATCCGTAGTATCCCGACAGGAGAACAGGTCTCTCGCCACATGAGATCCTAATGGGGAGGGCGATGCACTTGCTAGCAGTGCCGTCTACAGCTTTGATAAACATCACAGACAATTTGATACTTGATTATTGCAAAGGACTGGCTGACGTAGTCCGTTCTGTGTCTCACCAGGTTGAAGCTGCGACTGCCCCGACCTCGAAGGACCTATGCCATGATCTGTGTACGGGTGACTGGGTGCTCGTTCGCAAGCATGTGAGGAAGAGTTGCCTTGACGCCCGCTGGAAGGGTCCCTTTCAGGTGATCCTGGTGACAAATACAGCTGTGAAGTGTGGAGGCTATCCAAACTGGATACACGCCTCCCACACTCGCAGAGTTTCAGAACCCTTGGAAGAAACAGCTCCTCTCCAAGAAGAAAATCCAGCCGTGGTTGTGAGGCCACGGGAGAGGACAAGTCAAGCTGTGAGGGTTGCTGACAAAGCTGGTAGCCCACCAGAACAAGCTGAGGGGGGTCACGCTACACAAGGCCCAGATATTGACTCTGAGGGAGTCGGTAATGTTGCGAGTGATATAGAGTCAGACTCAGCAGAAAGAGCTGGTGCGCAAGGTGGTCGGGTGCAAAGAAGAAGGGCAGAGCTTGCAGAGGAAACGTGGCCTGGGAGACAAGGGAGGCTAAATCTGCCATTGGCACCTGAAAGAGATCTTGCTCCCTGTTGGACTTGGCCCTTTTTGCAGGGTCATCCCTAAACTTTTTGCCTTTCTCCTAGCCTTTTTTCTGACATGGTGTTGGTGGTTTTAGGACTCTGGGCACTTTAGCACTGCTGTCCAGTGTAAAGTGCGTGTGCTCTCTGTGTTAAACATGGTAAGATTGGTCTACTCCTGTTTGGCGTATTTAATGTACCTGTCAGTCCCTTGTAAAGTGGTATCTCATATACCCAGGGCTGGTAAATTAAATGCTACTGGTGGGCTTGCAGCGCTGATTGCGCCACCCACCAAAGTAGCCTCTCAAACCCATCTCAGGCCTCTGCCATTGCAGGGCCTGTGCGCGCAGTGTTACTGCCGCTGTGACGTGGCACCTAAAGTGTGTGCCATGTCTGTGCCCCCCCTTTTACTGCATGTCAGTCACCCCTAAGGTAGGCCCTAGCTAGCCCTATGGGCAGGGTGCATTGTAGGTAAAAGATAGGACATGTACCTTAAGTGTGGGACATGTCCTGGTAGTGACAAACAGCCATTTTGGTTTCTCACTACTGTGGGGCTGCCCTCCCATAGGAATGCATTGGGGATTCCCTGATAAGTGTTTCAGTGGTAATTCCTGATATGAGAGGAGCAGCGTGGTCAAGTTTAGTATATTTGGAATTGTCATAATAAATGCTGGGCAATGGTGTGCGCAGATTTATTATAACTATTTTAGAAATGCCACTTTTAGAAGTTGGCATTTCTGTGTGCTTGTGTCTGCCTGCCTGATGTGAATTGCATGTCTGGCTTTTGAGTGACAGGGGCTGGGAGGTGTGTGTGGCTCCAGGAGGGGCAGGGTGAGTCAGCACTAGGCTGAATGGGACAACTGCATTTGGAGTAGTGGGAGGAGTAGTCCCCTGTCCCTGAATAGGATTGTGCCTGCCCTGTACATTGCTGGCTCCGCCCCCTGTGGTGTGTCTGATTACCGAGCCCCCACCTGACAAAGGGGAAGAGGAGCCTGGTAAACAAAGTGCTCCAATTCCCCCCTGAACCACTTTTTGCTGGTTCCCCCAAGCCCTGTACTACAGACAAAGGAGAAAATTAGTATAAATGTAGGGGCTGTGACCCCATGAATTTTGTGCTGTTCCTGGACTTGTGGGGGGGCTTGCTGCTGCTGGGGGCCCAGGAGGAACTGCCACAAGGGCTTGCCTCCCTGCTGGAGGGCCCTGTGTGCTGGCCTCCCTGGACCCAGCTATGCCCCATGGACCTCTAAGGACTTTTTGGACCACTAGCGCCTCGTGAGCACTGTAATTTACTTGCCCCAAGAAAGAGGAGAGCGTGGGCTTCGCAGCGCTGAGCTGCCCCTCTTTTTAGAGGAAATCCCTGTCGTAGGGATTCCCCCGTGATGCCTCGTGGAGCGGGTGCCCACCCCGCATTCTTTGCATACCGAGCGGGAGCCCACCCCGCTTTATGTATATTTAAAATAGCGGGTGCCCACCCCGCATTATGGTGCCTTGTGAGTGGGTGCCCACCCCGCTTTATGTTTTTTTATTTCTCGAGCGGGTGCCCACCCCGCATTGCGGCCGAGAAAGTGAGCCGCCGGCCCGACCAGGAAGCTAGGCGGCCTTGCCTGACTCTGAGCGGGCCCAAAACCGGAAGAGGCCGCCGGGGCCGCCAATCACAGTGCGGCCGGGCGGAGGAACGGCCCAGGAAGAGCCTGTGGTCGGGCGGGGCTCCTGTAAGCTGAGGGAAGCCCCGCGTGCACCGCCAGAGAAGGAGAGAGAGTCCCCGAGGAGTGGGGGCTCTCCTGAGCATGCCGCCCGGGACCGGAGGAGTCCCCAACAGAGAGCCGGTGAGTGGGGCAGGCCGGAGCCTCGCAAGCTCCATTTCCGATGTCCACAGTCCCCGAGAGGTCCCAGGAGAGGGGCCAGGCTCGAGGCATATTGTCGGTGCCTGAGCGGACCCGCCAGAGAGCTGGCCGCTCCTACGATTGGGGGCCATTTATTTCACAGAGTCCCAGAGTGGGGCTCATGAGGCCATTATTGTGCCCGTGCCTCTTCTTGAGAGATTACCCCAGCTGCCCCGCCCGACAGTGGGCAGCTGCAACCAAGGGTTGCACTTTTCGTTGTTAGAGAGTCCCAGAGAGGGGCTCAGGCGGCACAGTGGTGCCAGGACTGATTTCTTATTCACAGCTGCGCCGCACCAGCGCGGGCAGCTGCAACGTTTGGCAGTATTATTTTAGAGTCCCAGTGGGGACCCACCCAGAGGGCACAGTGAGTGCCCATGCCCACATTTGGCTTCACAGCTGCACAGCAATTAGTGGCAGCTGCAACGTTTAGTCCAGCGCAGTTGCGCACTTTGAATTCTGCTGCATTGGCAGCACGCCCTGACATTTGGGACATAGGGCATTTGAGCCCTCTGAGAAGGCTAGTTGGCCTGGGGTCAGGTTTTGGTACCTGTGTGTGCCAGGAGGGCACAAGGCCCTGAGAGGAGGTGTGCACCTGGTCAGTGTACTGTGGTGCACTCCTGATTTATGCATATTGTACCTATGCCTAATGTGATTTATTGCGTAATGTATTTATGCTTATGAAGTTATTGCATAATGTGTTTATGCTGGTGAGGCCTAATGCGTAATGTGTTTATGCTAATGAGGTTTGGGCCTAATGTGGTTATGCCTAATGACATGCTATGATATTTTAGGATGGTGTCTAATGTGAATATGATAATGCTTAGGTCATTATTGTACCAGTAATTACTGGTTGTGTCTTATATTTACTACCTGCATTTTGATGGTTCTGACCGTGGCCTGATTGGCCTGGTCCTGTATATAATCCCCTGTGAATATTGCCTAGTGCCAGTTGGCACAGTGTAAATGTGTGATTATGTTTCTAATGTGTTTATGATAATACAAAGGCTATTTTTGATATAACCTTGTGTGGAGTTACTTTTGTAGTGTGCCTAGTGTGTTGCTGCTGTGTGCGTGTGCTGCGCAAACGCTTTACACATTGCCTCTGGGATAAGCCTGACTGCTCGTGCCAAGCTACCAAGGGGGTGAGCAGGGGTTATCTTCAGCGTGTAACTCCCTTGCCCTGACTAGAGTGGTGGTTTCTGCCTGGCTTAGGCGCAAGCCCTAGCCAACCAGAAATCCCATTGCTAACACTCCCATATCTGAGAGATCTGAATCTGAGCTAAGTGACACAGAACAAGCACAGGGGAATCTGAGAAGGTCGAGAAGGGCGAGGGTGCCTTGTCAGAGATACGCCGCTTCTGAGTGGACTTATCTAGCTACTGATGCCAGGAGTAGTGGGGACCGGGAGGCTGAGGTCTTCACGAGTGGTCAGCAGGACCCCGGAACTGAAAATTGATGGTGAATTGATAGGTCCTGGACTGGAAATAGAAGGGGTGTTAACAGTGACAGTACCAAGACCTCCGATTCTGAGCAAAGAGCGAGTTTTGATTCTACAACACTTATCGTTCCCAACTTATGGATTTCAGACATCGGCCCAAGAAATTGCAGCTGTGCGTCAAGAAATTTTGCAACGCGTCATAATTGAAATTGGTTCTGAGCTTATAAGAGACTGTTGAATAAACTGAAAATTGTAAATACGTTGTTTTAAGAAAGGTAACTTAGGCCCGAGTGGAAGAAGAACAAATTTAGGGATTTTCCGTAGAAGAAGAAAGAGGGCTAAGGAAGTCTTTTGAACTGTGTAAATAAAGGATTGAACTGTGAATTCATTTCCAGAACTTCAAGGAATTGTATTGAACTGAATAGCAGCAATAAGAGGCGGAAAAAGAGACTTTGTGCAAATCCTCTTGCTGTGATAACCTGACAATTGAAATGGAGGGGCCGATTCACAGAACTAATCTGAGATAAAATCCTAAACTTAGTACTTTTGGTATTCACAGAAGGCATTTAGTAGTAGTAAAGTTAGGACTCCAAACTTTACTACTACTAAACTGAGATAAAATCCTAAACTTACTACTTTTGGTATTCACAGAAGGCATTTAGTAGTAGTAAAGTTAGCACTCCTGACTTTACTACTACTAAATGCCTTTTGTGAATACCAAAAGTAGTAAATTTAGGATTTTGTCTCAGATTACTTTTGTGAATCGTGCCCGGAGTCTGGAAATTCGAATCATAGGTCTAAGTGTGTGATAGGTACACTCATAGTAGGAGTGATAATAGTGATAGCAGTAGTTATTATTGTTTCTGTAAAAATTTCACATGATGCTGAAGTTGAAGGGGTGGAAGTAGAGGGTACAACCACACCTGTTACTTCTAGCTCAAAAGAGGGTATCGTAGGAGCTGAAAAAGCTATGCTAGATCAGACAAGTCGTATGTTACATGTAGATTTGTCTAAAGGTGATTACACGCTTAATGCTTATGTGAAGCTGCTATATGAGTACGTGAATACAATGGATGTGAGAGATTGCTATGTGTGCATGCAGTTGCCTGCGTCTGTGAAGGAGGGTATTCGCTATCACCATCTTCCTTTGATATATGGGATTACATGTAGTCTGTTGCTTAGCATGTTTTACGGTAAGGGTCATTATGAGTATTACTTTTCTAACTATGATGTAGTGCTTTCAGAGGTTCCAGCTTATAAGCACCTGAATAAGTATGATTATTACAAGCAAGAAGATAGAGTGGGGAAGTATTTCATACCTACCGTCACATTAGACACAGCTTATGCACATCGGCATAATTTGACGTGTATGTTAACTGACATAGAAAAGAAATTTGTAGATCGAGTAGAGGATAGACATAGACAGTTGTCAGTGAAAACTAACAGTAGAGATGGGAAAACTGCCAGGACCAAGGAGGAATTAGCTCATTAGGCGAAAGGGAGTTCTGGTCCAATAGCTTTAGATTTTGAACAGAGAGGAAGGTTATGCATTCGACAGGTACAGACATATTATAATAACATCTACGTGGGACAGAGTGTATGTGATCTTACCTTCACGATTGAAACGACAGCGAAGAAGTTCTTGCAGGAGATGGTGCAAGTGGTACCGAATGTGTAATTTATGTGTGGGAAGAATGCTTATGTGCGATTGCCATTGAATTGGTATGGTACATGTTATGTAGCTGTAGTATTTCCGAAAATCTATCATGTTGAAGACCTAGGACCTTCGGGAAATGGAATGCATCATAGGGAAAAACGAGGTGCAAGTGCAGGAGAGTTAGTTGGAGACATTTTTGGAGCAATAATACCAAGCTTAGGAGTGGTTCTCAATGATGTTAAGATACAAAGGTTTTCAACGATTGTGGATAAGTTATCAGCAAATACAGCTCAGTCGTTGTTGCTTGTAGATGGAGAGATGGTGTCGATAAGAGCTATGGTGATGCAGAATCGTCTTGCTTTAGATGTTTTACTAGCAAAAGAAGGTGGAGTCTGTAAAATGTTGAGGGTACAACAGTGCTGTACTTATATACCTGTTAACAGCAAAGATCTGAAGAAGTATATAAGTAATATCACTGAAATTCATGATAAGATACATGATTTGGTCACTGAAGGTGTTTGGGATAAAGTTGGAAAGGGATTTCAGAAGGTTGGAAATTGCTTTGCTAACCTTGGAAAGGGAATACTTGGTTATATCTTGAAGCCCATCATTATAGTTGTGGTTTGTGTGATCATGTTGTTGGGAGCTGTGAAGGCCTATAAATGGCACAAGGCCAGACAAGCTGAAAGGTCTCTTAGGGAACGAGAGAGGAGAATGGAGAATTGCAGGACACTCACTATGAGAACCTCAAAAGCTTAGAGAAGTTCCGACAAGGAAGACAGGCTACGACTTCTGTTTAGGTCGGTTTTTTCTCCAGGGAATTATGATTGTTATGATGACACTTGTCATCAGAGGGGGGGGAACTGATGGAGCGTGATGGTGTTCTGAAAATTGTAGGGGTGCATCATAATCACTGATAGTCCACACCTGCATATATTCCTATGTTGTATTAACGTTTGATCATTAGAAGTATTCAGTAATAACACATGAAAGTACAAATGGTAGGGAAGGTGTTGTGTTATGAAGAAGAGACAATATATTCTTCATGTTCTAATACTGTAATCCATAGCGTTTGACGCCATTTGCCTAACGAAATTGCTTATATGTGATAATGTGAATGTTTAAACGTGGACTATATTAAAGTTGCACATAGACTTGATAAAGTTGCATTTAAGGTGTAGGACTACGCAAGATGTCTGCAGTTTATGTGTATTGATGTGCTTTAAATCAATGCTGTAGAAAGGCCTAAATGATATGTTCACTTATGTGTATATTTGAAAGGCCTGTGTGTTTAATTGTTATGTTGGCTGATTTCTGTAGGCCTGAAATGTATTTTCCCTGGAGGCTCTATAGTGAGGGTTTTAGAGAAATGTCATGTGCACGATGAATTTGTTCTGTTCTCACGTTTCTGTTGCAGTTGGAGAAAGTCGTCTTTGTTAGTTAGAATAACGCCTTTTGTTTAGGAGAGTTAGGCTCAGGAGGATGTGATACATTTCGCTGAAGAAAGTTGATAATTGGGAGCCGGTGTTCTTTCTCCTTGAGGGAGGCGTGGGAATCAAGGTCATCGAGCCAAGAGCTGGAAGCACTGATACCGCATGGAAAATAACCTATGAGAAATGTCCAGCGAGATGAGGTGATCTGTGGGCGTGTTTTATGTTCTTGTGTTTTGAATTAGGGATAGTGTCCTGGGGAGGAGACAGGAGAAGGGGTGAGGAGATCGAAGGAGACAGAAGGAGCATCTTAGAACAAGCTCTGCAGCTTTGGCTACTGGACCCATACAACGTGAGTGTACTTCTTAGGAAGTCTTCACGTGCTGACACCTTTTCTATTTCCTGATCTTGCCTAGGGAGTGCTAAGTAGGGATGTCACGATAGTGTTAGTGTAGGCACAGACTAATGATTTTTGTTTATCCACGCCAGATGAAGACAGAACTTGACGTGGGGGCAATTATTGCCTGTGTTCTACTTCTGGAGATTGTCATTCTGTTTATGATCCATCGCATTAAGTTGGCCCATAGGTTTGGATTTGTATTAGTTCCTATTTACTTCTACAACCTCGTAATGAGGTGCTTGTACATTCAGTTGTTTTTGGCCTTGTAAAAAACCCACTAATTGGAATCCGAAGTTTGTGGTTCTTCAGAGTCACAGCCTTTGTAAATTGTGATCTTGTTTAATGATTGGTTTCTCCCCTCTACACTTCTCAGCAGGCAATAAAGGTCCATTGACCCGGAGTTCCATAGTAAATTTTGTAGAGGAACTCAACCCTTTTTCAGGCACTTGACATGAATTATATCTTTCTTTGGGTGACCGCACAACCTACAGTCCCTTTTGCTTCCTGACCAAGACCAGGGGGTAACATGTGTGTTTGAGGGTAAAATCCGTAGACGGCATTTCAAATATTGGATTTTTGTCCTGCTGTTAAAAGCTTCTCTCATATGTTGCTCGGTTGCAGAGACTTATAGCTATTCAGTACCATCCAGGCGTGCAATTGTTTTTTTAGGTTTCTTTGTACTCTGAAGATGAAAGAATTTTAGACTTTTTTGTTGACAACTCTTTAAAGGTTTCATAGCTCTCTGCTTTAGACCATATTTCTACTAAACCAAACAAGTGTTGTTCCCATTAAATAATCTCTAGCCGGTGAGTGAGATTGTTAGACCTGGCTTTTAGAGCGGGTTTATCCCCAGATTTTTGCTTTGTGGCCTTCTGTTTCTGACCTGTTTTTGTTGGTTTTATGACTTTGGGCACTTTTCCACTGCTGATCAGTGCTAAAGTGAATATGCTCTCCCTGTAAATTGTTGTTATGAATTGGTGTTTCCATAATTGGTTTATTTGATTTGCTAGTCAGTCCCTAGTACAGTGCACTGTGTGTGCCCAGGGCCTGTAAATCAAATGCCGCTAGTGGGCCTGCAGCACTGGTTATGCCACCCACATAAGAAGCCTTTAAATGTAACTCAGGCCTGCCATTGCAGTGCCTGTGTGCAGTCTAATACTGCCATGTCGACTTGGCAAGTGCACCCACTTGCCAGGCCCTAACCTACCTTTTTCTAACATGTTAGTCACCCCTAAGTTAGGCCCAAGGTACCCCTGTGGGCAGGGTGTAGTGTATGTGAAAGGTAGGACACGCACTGGTGTGTGTGGCATGTCCTGATAGTGAAATACTGCCAATTTCGTTTTTCACTATTGCAAGTCTATCTGTTCCCATAGGATAGAATGGGGAGTTTGCTTATAACATCTTATAAGCCTAACTACCCCTGTGAACAAGGTGGGAATATAAAGTTAGTATGCCTGAGCTCAGAATGTTAAAATGCATCTTTTAGTGAGGGTGATTTTTTTTGTTTGAAAATACCACTTTTAGAAAGTAGGTCTTTTCTTCCTCAGCCATCCAGTGTGCCTCTGCTAGGATGTGTATTGACTGTCTGGCTTTGGAGTGACAGAGGCTGGGGATGTGCAGTGGCTCCAGAGAGTCTGTATGAGTCAGCGCAAGGCTGAATAGGCCTGGTCTGCATTTGGAGTGGTGGGAGGAGTAGCACCTGCACCTGAATAGGGCTGTGCCTGCCTTCCATAATGATGGCTCCGCCCCCATGTGGTGTGTCTGGAGCCAGGGCTCACACTGACAATGGAGGTTGTTGTGCACATGCAGAGTACCCCCCAGAACTGGTTTGGACTGGGCTCAGAGCCCTGGGCCAGGAGAGAACAAATAGATTTACTGTATAAAAAGAGGGGCCAAGACACCAGACTTTTAGATCACTTCTGGGAAATCAAGAGGAACCTTTGCCAAGGAAAAGAGCTGGAGAAACTGAGGAGGAATACTACCCCTATGCTGTTTGCTGTCTGGGGTTGGCCTGCAGTGGCTACTTTCTGCCAAGGAAAGGGAAAAAGGACTTTGCTGTTTGCTGTGTCCCCTGCTTGAGGAAGATCTCCAAGCGCTTGAAGAAGAGCTTGCCTCCTGTTCTGAAGTTTCAGGGACACAAAGACTTCACCCCTAGCTAGCTCCCCTGAGCTTCCTTGCTGGGAGGTCTGACCTGCCAAGAGGTGCCTGTAGCTGTTCTGGGCCTCTGGAGGCTGTTCTGGCTGTTGGGAGCTGAAAAGGCAATGCAACAACAAGAAGCGTGATGCATCCACACCTGTTTCCGACGCATCGCCGAAGAAATCGTCGCAGCACCTGCCCGCGGCTCGAGAAATCACCGCAAGCCGCATTGAGTGCACCGGTCTCCGAAGTCCGAGATCACCGCACCTATTCCGACGCAAGCCCTGCTGTGCGGCTGCAAGAACCCACGCATTGTCCCGGAATGTCGCATCGCATCGGGGCACCACGTCTGTCGCATCATTTTGGGACGCAGTAAGAAACCGCGTATCACCTCCCCACGCAGTAAGAAACCGACGCATCACCTCCTCTCTGGTAAGGAACCAATGCATCACCTCCCCTGTGCAGCAGTAAGGAACCGACGCATCACCTCCCCCGGAGCAAGGAACCAACACATCACCTTCCCTGAGTGTAAGGAACCAACGCATCACCTTCCCTGTGGCCCTTTTTGTTTGTGTGCGCGACGCATCCAAGGTACTTTGTGTGAAAAGTGTCGCATCTGCAATTTGCTTTGGACTGAACTATTTCTACCATTTGAAAGTCATATTTTTCTTACTGTATTGTGGATTTTTGTCCTTTTGGTCTTGTTTTGTTTAGATAAAGATTACTTATTTTTCTAAACTGGTGTTGTGTCCATTTGTAGTGTTTTCACTGTATTACTGTATGTGTTCACAAATGCTTTGCACACTGCCTTAGAGATAAGCATGTCTGCTCATGCCAAGCTACAAAGGGGGTGAGCAGGTGTTATTTTAGAAGTGTATACCCCTTACCCTGACTAGGAGCAAGGGTACCTATTTGGACTAAGGTACCTACTTCTGCCAACTAGAAACCCCCATTTCTAACATTGGTGGTCAGCGGTGAGGATCTGGACTTGCATTTGGGTCTTATATACAGTGATTGGTGTACACTGCTAGTAGAGTGCAGACCATTACACAACCACATACTATTTTTCCCTGTTTCCCTTTGGAATTTGGTTGTTGGAACTCAGGTTAGTTGTTGCACCTGTTGGGCCTTGTCAAAATGGAAGTCAACTTTTGGCACCTGCACATCTACAAGATGAGGGAACTCAAAGTCGAGAGGGGGCTAAGAGAGGGGCTACCTGTGAAAAGGAGATCCACAAGGCAGGATCTTGAGGCAGCCCTGCATAGCTATGAGGTGCTACGCTGGGAAGCAACACTAGCAGATGACTCTGAGGAGGAATCTGAGGGGAGGATCCCCAGCCAGAATACCAAGAGGGCAGTGGCCCTGAGGAGGAAACATTTTGGGAAAGATTGGCTCGTGAAGAGAGGAATCGGATCCGTGCTCGTGACTGGAGGCTGAGGCAGCTAGACCGGGAGTGCGAGGAGAAAGAGCAAGCCTTAGCTGAAAAAGAAATGTGTGTAGCTCAGGAAGTGAGCTTGGCTGGACTGGAGGTGGAGTCCAGCTCAGATGGTGGCAGCAAAAAGGTGTTATCTAGTGCTGAGGAAGAATTACACACACACAGAGATGTGGCGCCTGACTTGAAGGAGGGCGTTCAGGTTTATGAGGTAGCTCCAGTGGTGCGCAGTCCCTGAAGTGGATTGGGGAACTGGCAAAGGGGATCATATTCCTAGTGGTGGGAGGGACACTCTACTGACTCTAGAAGAGAGGTGCAGGGAGAGTGGTTCCCCCATGGTAGAAGTCCTGGTGTGTGAGTGTGGAGACCGCCCAGCAGAGTGTGGGTTGAATGACAGGGACAGTCAGACACTGTCTTGCCAATCTCAGGAAAGTGATGTGGGGTACTTGTCTGAGGCACTGGATGGTGAGGTGAAGGGTAGCTTGGTTAACACCTGTGTGGCGCTGTGTGATTCAATTGGTGGAGAGCATATTTTAAGTCCCTGTTTTCCAGAGCTATGCCAACACCTGGTGGAGTGTGAGTTCTCTGACCCCAGGGAACTCGCACCGGAGGCAGTCCTATTGGTGGATTCCAGAGGGTCTGAAGAAGCATCTGGGGGTGATCCTGAAGGAGGTGGCTCAGGGTTTCCCCAACCAAGTGAGGGAGGGGAGGTTTGTGGTAACCCAGATAGGTCCCAGAGTAGGGGGAGGGGTGTAGGGTATCATGTCTTGTTTCAGAAGAGAAGGAGTGGGAGTGGGCTTTGTGCTGAGGTGCCCGAAACCCAGTCTCAAGGCCTGGTTGGTTCCAAGAGGGAAGACCAGGAGGGGGCCTGGTCTGTACCGGAGGCCATTCCCTGAGGGGGATCCCAAGGTGTCAGTTGAGCTGTGGGAGACTGCTGTAACCAGTATCCCACCAGTTCTGGTGTCTGGCAGCACCTCTTCATATGGGAGGGTGCATGAGTCCAGAGAGAGGGTGAGGGGGGATGCAGTCCCCAGTGGAAGGACCAGGGGGACCAGAGCACCCCAGGACTGACCCTGGTGAGACCACCTCTGGCCTGGGGGGGTCTTCATGTTCTGTCAGGTGGACAGGAGGCTGGAGACCTGTGCCAGGCAGACTCTTACACAACTCATGTGGAGTGTGTTTCCCTTGGGGGGTTGGTGTACTCCCCCGGAAGTCCTGGGTTGCCAGGCACAGGTCCAGCCTGAGGGTGCAGACCCTGGGTTGGAGGGCCAGGTTCAGGGTGTCCCCCTGACCTGTGAGGAGGGGAGACTGCTAACAGTGCCCCTACCGGTTTGTCTTCTGAGGACATTGCTCCAGGTGGGAGGGTTTAGAGCACCAGGGAGGAGGACCGAGTGTAGGAGAGCCCACCCCAGTCCTGTGTCCAGCCTCAGTTTACAGACCCTGGGCTGGTGTACCAGTTGCAGGATAGCACCGCTGAAGTGGTGGGCGAATTGTGCAGCACACCTGCCACAGGTGCCCTGACAATTCTGGAAGGGGGTACCGCTCCAGGTGGGAGGGTGCAGAGCCCCAGGGAGGAGGACCGGGCATGGGAAAGCCCACCTGAGTCTCCTGTCCACCCTCAAGGTACAGACCCTGGGCTGGTGGGTCAGTGTCAGGATGTCATCCCTGACCTGACCGAAGGGAGAGTGGACAAAGGACGCCAGGCACCCGGGGCTACTGCCCCCACTCTCTGACGCCACAGAGGTCAAAGAGCCCTGAGAGGCATAAGGCCTGGGTCTCCTCACTGAAAACTGTCAGTGGCCACTGTGACTTGCTGTCCTGGCAGAAGAGTGGCCTCTGGGGGGCATGGGTCCCACCCCGGAGGTAGACTGGGCCACACCACTGTGTTGGACCTGTGGGTACTCTCTGCCTGCTGGGAAACACCTGTGAGCAAGCTACGGTTAGGTGCTGCACAGATGGTGTCCACAGGTGAAGAGAAGTGCTCCCCATGGGTTAGCTTAGAGGGCCCTGAGAGTATGGACCGAGGGATCCAACTAGGTTCAGAAAGGCGTAGAGCCAGAATGTGCCCCAGCTGTTGTGGGCCAGGTCTAGTTTCTATCGCCTCAACCAGGAAGCCCATCAGGGGATTGATTAGTCTACCGTGGCTTTAGGCCCTGAAGGGGGTTGTGTTAGACCTGGCTTTTACAGCGGGTTTATCCCCAGATTTTTTGCTTTGTGGCCTTCTGTTTCTAACCTGTTTTTGTTGGTTTTATGACTCTGGGCACTTTACCACTGATGATCAGTGCTAAAGTGCATATGCTCTCCCTGTAAATCATTGTTATGGATTGGTGTTTCCATAATTGGATTATTTGATTTACTAGTCAGTCCCTAGTACAGTGTGCTGTGTGTGTCCAGGGCCTATAAATCAAATGCTGCTAGTGGGCCTGCAGCGCTGATTGTGCCACCCACATAAGCAGCCTGTAAATGTAACTCAGGCCTGCCATTGCAGTGCCTGTGTGCAGTCTAATACTGCAATGTCGACTTGGCAAGTGCACCCACTTGCCAGGCCCTAACCTAACCTTCCCTTTTCTTACATGTTAGTCACCCCTAAGTTAGGCCCAAGGTACCCCTGTGGGCAGGGTGTAGTGTATGTGAAAGGTAGGACACGCACTGGTGTGTGTGGCATGTCCTGATAGTGAAATACTGGCAATTTCGTTTTTCACTATTGCAAGTCTATCTGTTCCCATAGGATAGAATGGGGAGTTTGCTTATAACATCTTATAAGCCTAACTACCCCTGAGAACAAGGTGGGAATATAAAGTTAGTATGCCTGAGCTCAGAATGTTAAAATGCATCTTTTAGTGAGGGTGATTTTTTTTGTTTGAAAATACCACTTTTAGAAAGTAGGTCTTTTCTTCCTCAGCCATCCAGTGTGCCTCTGCTAGGATGTGTATTGACTGTCTGGCTTTGGAGTGACAGGGGCTGGGGATGTGCAGTGGCTCCAGAGAGTCTGTATGAGTCAGCGCAAGGCTGAATAGGCCTGGGCTGCATTTGGAGTGGTGGGAGGAGTAGCACCTGCACCTGAATAGGGCTGTGCCTGCCTTCCATAATGATGGCTCCGCCCCCATGTGGTGTGTCTGGAGCCAGGGCTCACACTGACAATGGAGGTTGTTGTGCACATGCAGAGTACCCCCCAGAACTGGTTTGGACTGGGCTCAGAGCCCTGGGCCAGGAGAGAACAAAGAGATTTACTGTATAAAAAGAGGGGCCCAGACACCAGACTTTTAGATCACTTCTGGGAAATCAAGAGGAACCTTTGCCAAGGAAAAGAGCTGGAGAAATTGAGGAGGAATACTACCCCTGTGCTGTTTGCTGTCTGGGGTTGGCCTGCAGTGGCTACTTTCTGCTAAGGAAAGGGAAAAAGGACTTTGCTGTTTGCTGTGTCCCCTGCTTGAGGAAGATCTCCAAGCGCTTGAAGAAGAGCTTGCCTCCTGTTCTGAAGTTTCAGGGACACAAAGACTTCACCCCTAGCTAGCTCCCCTGAGCTTCCTTGCTGGGAGGTCTGACCTGCCAAGAGGTGCCTGTAGCTGTTCTGGGCCTCTGGAAGCTGTTCTGGCTGTTGGGAGCTGAAAAAGCAATGCAACAACAAGAAGCGTGATGCATCCACACCTGTTTCCGATGCATCGCCGAAGAAATCGTCGCAGCACCTGCCCGCGGCTCGAGAAATCACCGCACGCCGCATTGAGTGCACCGGTCTCCGAAGTCCGAGATCACCGCACCGATTCCGACGCAAGCCCTGCTGTGCGGCTGCAAGAACCCACGCATTGTCCCGGAATCTCGCATCGCATCGGGGCACCAGGTCTGTCGCATCATTGGGGGACGCAGTAAGAAACCGCGTATCACCTCCCCACGCAGTAAGAAACTGACGCATCACCTCCTCTCTGGTAAGGAACCGATGCATCACCTCCCCTGTGCAGCAGTAAGGAACCAACGCATCACCTCCCCCGGAGCAAGGAACCGACACATCACCTTCCCTTAGTGTAAGGAACCAACGCATCACCTTCCCTGTGGCCCTTTTTGTTTGTGTGCGCGACGCATCCAAGGTACTTTGTGTGAAAAGTGTCGCATCTGCAATTTGCTTTGGACTGAACTATTTCTACCATTTGAAAGTCATATTTTTCTTACTGTATTGTGGATTTTTGTCCTTTTGGTCTTGTTTTGTTTAGATAAAGATTACTTATTTTTCTAAACTGGTGTTGTGTCCATTTGTAGTGTTTTCACTGTATTACTGTATGTGTTCACAAATGCTTTGCACACTGCCTTAGAGTTAAGCCTGTCTGCTCATGCCAAGCTACAAAGGGGGTGAGCAGGTGTTATTTTAGAAGTGTATACCCCTTACCCTGACTAGGAGCAAGGGTCCCTATTTGGACTAAGGTACCTACCTCTGCCAACTAGAAACCCCCATTTCTAACATTGGTGGTCAGCGGTGAGGATCTGGACTTGCATTTGGGTCTTATATACAGTGATTGGTGTACACTGCTAGTAGAGTGCAGACCATTACACAACCACATACTATTTTTCCCTGTTTCCCTTTGGAATTTGGTTGTTGGAACTCAGGTTAGTTGTTGCACCTGTTGGGCCTTGTCAAAATGGAAGTCAACTTTTGGCACCTGCACATCTACAAGATGAGGGAACTCAAAGTCGAGAGGGGGCTAAGAGAGGGGGCTACCTGTGAAAAGGAGATCCACAAGGCAGGATCTTGAGGCAGCCCTGCATAGCTATGAGGTGCTACGCTGGGAAGCAACACTAGCAGATGACTCTGAGGAGGAATCTGAGGGGAGGATCCCCAGCCAGAATACCAAGAGGGCAGTGGCCCTGAGGAGGAAACATTTTGGGAAAGATTGGCTTGTGAAGAGAGGAATCGGATCCGTGCTCGTGACTGGAGGCTGAGGCAGCTAGACCGGGAGTGCGAGGAGAAAGAGCAAGCCTTAGCTGAAAAAGAAATGTGTGTAGCTCAGGAAGTGAGCTTGGCTGGACTGGAGGTGGAGTCCAGCTCAGATGGTGGCAGCAAAAAGGTGTTATCTAGTGCTGAGGAAGAATTACACACACACAGAGATGTGGCGCCTGACTTGAAGGAGGGGGTTCAGGTTTATGAGGTAGCTCCATTGGTGCGCAGTCCCTGAAGTGGATTGGGGAACTGGCAAAGGGGATCATATTCCTAGTGGTGGGAGGGACACTCTACTGACTCTAGAAGAGAGGTGCAGGGAGAGTGGTTCCCCCATGGTAGAAGTCCTGGTGTGTGAGTGTGGAGACCGCCCAGCAGAGTGTGGGTTGAATGACAGGGACAGTCAGACACTGTCTTGCCAATCTCAGGAAAGTGATGTGGGGTACTTGTCTGAGGCACTGGATGGTGAGGTGAAGGGTAGCTTGGTTAACACCTGTGTGGCGCTGTGTGATTCAATTGGTGGAGAGCATATTTTAAGTCCCTGTTTTCCAGAGCTATGCCAACACCTGGTGGAGTGTGAGTTCTCTGACCCCAGGGAACTCGCACCGGAGGCAGTCCTATTGGTGGATTCCAGAGGGTCTGAAGAAGCATCTGGGGGTGATCCTGAAGGAGGTGGCTCAGGGTTTCCCCAACCAAGTGAGGGAGGGGAGGTTTGTGGTAACCCAGATAGGTCCCAGAGTAGGGGGAGGGGTGTAGGGTATCATGTCTTGTCTCAGAAGAGAAGGAGTGGGAGTGGGCTTTGTGCTGAGGTGCCCGAAACCCAGTCTCAAGGCCTGGTTGGTTCCAAGAGGGAAGACCAGGAGGGGGCCTGGTCTGTACCGGGAGGCCATTCCCTGAGGGGGATCCCAAGGTGTCAGTTGAGCTGTGGGAGACTGCTGTAACCAGTATCCCACCAGTTCTGGTGTCTGGCAGCACCTCTTCATATGGGAGGGTGCATGAGTCCAGAGAGAGGGGTGAGGGGGGATGCAGTCCCCAGTGGAAGGACCAGGGGGACCAGAGCACCCCAGGACTGACCCTGGTGAGACCACCTCTGGCCTGGGGGGTCTTCATGTTCTGTCAGGTGGACAGGAGGCTGGAGACCTGTGCCAGGCAGACTCTTACACAACTCATGAGGAGTGTGTTTCCCTTGGGGGTTGGTGTACTCCCCGGAAGTCCTGGGTTGCCAGGCACAGGTCCAGCCTGAGGGTGCAGACCCTGGGTTGGAGGGCCAGGTTCAGGGTGTCCCCCTGACCTGTGAGGAGGGGAGACTGCTAACAGTTTCCCTACCGGTTTGTCTTCTGAGGACATTGCTCCAGGTGGGAGGGTTTAGAGCACCAGGGAGGAGGACCGAGTGTAGGAGAGCCCACCCCAGTCCTGTGTCCAGCCTCAGTTTACAGACCCTGGGCTGGTGTACCAGTTGCAGGATAGCACCGCTGAAGTGGTGGGCGAATTGTGCAGCACACCTGCCACAGGTGCCCTGACAATTCTGGAAGGGGGTACCGCTCCAGGTGGGAGGGTGCAGAGCCCCAGGGAGGAGGACCGGGCATGGGAAAGCCCACCTGAGTCTCCTGTCCACCCTCAAGGTACAGACCCTGGGCTGGTGGGTCAGTGTCAGGATGTCATCCCTGACCTGACCGAAGGGAGAGTGGACAAAGGACGCCAGGCACCCGGGGCGACTGCCCCCCACTCTCTGACGCCACAGAGGTCAAAGAGCCCTGAGAGGCATAAGGCCTGGGTCTCCTCACTGAAAACTGTCAGTGGCCACTGTGACTTGCTGTCCTGGCAGAGAGAGTGGCCTCTGGGGGGCATGGGTCCCACCCCGGAGGTAGACTGGGCCACACCACTGTGTTGGACCTGTGGGTACTCTCTGCCTGCTGGGACACACCTGTGAGCAAGCTACGGTTAGGTGCTGCACAGATGGTGTCCACAGGTGAAGAGAAGTGCTCCCCATGGGTTAGCTTAGAGGGCCCTGAGAGTATGGACCGAGGGATCCAACTAGGTTCAGAAAGGCGTAGAGCCAGAATGTGCCCCAGCTGTTGTGGGCCAGGTCTAGTTTCTATCGCCTCAACCAGGGAAGCCCATCAGGGGATTGATTAGTCTACCGTGGCTTTAGGCCCGGAAGGGGGTTGTGTTAGACCTGGCTTTTACAGCTGGTTTATCCCCAGATTTTTTGCTTTGTGGCCTTCTGTTTCTAACCTGTTTTTGTTGGTTTTATGACTCTGGGCACTTTACCACTGATGATCAGTGCTAAAGTGCATATGCTCTCCCTGTAAATCATTGTTATGGATTGGTGTTTCCATAATTGGATTATTTGATTTACTAGTCAGTCCCTAGTACAGTGTGCTGTGTGTGTCCAGGGCCTATAAATCAAATGCTGCTAGTGGGCCTGCAGCGCTGATTGTGCCACCCACATAAGCAGCCTGTAAATGTAACTCAGGCCTGCCATTGCAGTGCCTGTGTGCAGTCTAATACTGCAATGTCGACTTGGCAAGTGCACCCACTTGCCAGGCCCTAACCTAACCTTCCCTTTTCTTACATGTTAGTCACCCCTAAGTTAGGCCCAAGGTACCCCTGTGGGCAGGGTGTAGTGTATGTGAAAGGTAGGACACGCACTGGTGTGTGGCATGTCCTGATAGTGAAATACTGCCAATTTCGTTTTTCACTATTGCAAGTCTATCTGTTCCCATAGGATAGAATGGGGAGTTTGCTTATAACATCTTATAAGCCTAACTACCCCTGGGAACAAGGTGGGAATATAAAGTTAGTATGCCTGAGCTCAGAATGTTAAAATGCATCTTTTAGTGAGGGTGATTTTTTTTGTTTGAAAATACCACTTTTAGAAAGTAGGTCTTTTCTTCCTCAGCCATCCAGTGTGCCTCTGCTAGGATGTGTATTGACTGTATGGCTTTGGAGTGACAGGGGCTGGGGATGTGCAGTGGCTCCAGAGAGTCTGTATGAGTCAGCGCAAGGCTGAATAGGCCTGGGCTGCATTTGGAGTGGTGGGAGGAGTAGCACCTGAATAGGGCTGTGCCTGCCTTCCATAATGATGGCTCCGCCCCCATGTGGTGTGTCTGGAGCCAGGGCTCACACTGACAATGGAGGTTGTTGTGCACATGCAGAGTACCCCCCAGAACTGGTTTGGACTGGGCTCAGAGCCCTGGGCCAGGAGAGAACAAAGAGATTTACTGTATAAAAAGAGGGGCCCAGACACCAGACTTTTAGATCACTTCTGGGAAATCAAGAGGAACCTTTGCCAAGGAAAAGAGCTGGAGAAATTGAGGAGGAATACTACCCCTGTGCTGTTTGCTGTCTGGCGTTGGCCTGCAGTGGCTACTTTCTGCCAAGGAAAGGGAAAAAGGACTTTGCTGTTTGCTGTGTCCCCTGCTTGATGAAGATCTCCAAGCCCTTGAAGAAGAGCTTGCCTCCTGTTCTGAAGTTTCAGGGACACAAAGACTTCACCCCTAGCTAGCTCCCCTGAGCTTCCTTGTTGGGAGGTCTGACCTGCCAAGAGGTGCCTGTAGCTGTTCTGGGCCTCTGGAGGCTGTTCTGGCTGTTGGGAGCTGAAAAAGCAATGCAACAACAAGAAGCGTGATGCATCCACACCTGTTTCCGATGCATCGCCGAAGAAATCGTCGCAGCACCTGCCCGCGGCTCGAGAAATGACTGCACGCCGCATAGAGTGCACCGGTCTCCGAAGTCCGAGATCACCGCACCGATTCCGATGCAAGCCCTGCTGTGCGGCTGCAAGAACCCACGCATTGTCCCGGAATCTCGCATCGCATCGGGGCACCAGGTCTGTCGCATCATTGGGGGACGCAGTAAGAAACCGCGTATCACCTCCCCACGCAGTAAGAAACTGACGCATCACCTCCTCTCTGGTAAGGAACCGATGCATCACCTCCCCTGTGCAGCAGTAAGGAACCAACGCATCACCTCCCCGGAGCAAGGAACCGACACATCACCTTCCCTTAGTGTAAGGAACCAACGCATCACCTTCCCTGTGGCCCTTTTTGTTTGTGTGCGCGACGCATCCAAGGTACTTTGTGTGAAAAGTGTCGCATCTGCAATTTGCTTTGGACTGAACTATTTCTACCATTTGAAAGTCATATTTTTCTTACTGTATTGTGGATTTTTGTCCTTTTGGTCTTGTTTTGTTTAGATAAAGATTACTTATTTTTCTAAACTGGTGTTGTGTCCATTTGTAGTGTTTTCACTGTATTACTGTATGTGTTCACAAATGCTTTGCACACTGCCTTAGAGATAAGCCTGTCTGCTCATGCCAAGCTACAAAGGGGTGAGCAGGTGTTATTTTAGAAGTGTATACCCCTTACCCTGACTAGGAGCAAGGGTCCCTATTTGGACTAAGGTACCTACCTCTGCCAACTAGAAACCCCCATTTCTAACATTGGTGGTCAGCGGTGAGGATCTGGACTTGCATTTGGGTCTTATATACAGTGATTGGTGTACACTGCTAGTAGAGTGCAGACCATTACACAACCACATACTATTTTTCCCTGTTTCCCTTTGGAATTTGGTTGTTGGAACTCAGGTTAGTTGTTGCACCTGTTGGGCCTTGTCAAAATGGAAGTCAACTTTTGGCACCTGCACATCTACAAGATGAGGGAACTCAAAGTCGAGAGGGGGCTAAGAGAGGGGGCTACCTGTGAAAAGGAGATCCACAAGGCAGGATCTTGAGGCAGCCCTGCATAGCTATGAGGTGCTACGCTGGGAAGCAACACTAGCAGATGACTCTGAGGAGGAATCTGAGGGGGAGGATCCCCAGCCAGAATACCAAGAGGGCAGTGGCCCTGAGGAGGAAACATTTTGGGAAAGATTGGCTTGTGAAGAGAGGAATCGGATCCGTGCTCGTGACTGGATGCTGAGGCAGCTAGACCGGGAGTGCGAGGAGAAAGAGCAAGCCTTAGCTGAAAAAGAAATGTGTGTAGCTCAGGAAGTGAGCTTGGCTGGACTGGAGGTGGAGTCCAGCTCAGATGGTGGCAGCAAAAAGGTGTTATCTAGTGCTGAGGAAGAATTACACACACACAGAGATGTGGCGCCTGACTTGAAGGAGGGGGTTCAGGTTTATGAGGTAGCTCCAGTGGTGCGCAGTCCCTGAAGTGGATTGGGGAACTGGCAAAGGGGATCATATTCCTAGTGGTGGGAGGGACACTCTACTGACTCTAGAAGAGAGGTGCAGGGAGAGTGGTTCCCCCATGGTAGAAGTCCTGGTGTGTGAGTGTGGAGACCGCCCAGCAGAGTGTGGGTTGAATGACAGGGACAGTCAGACACTGTCTTGCCAATCTCAGGAAAGTGATGTGGGGTACTTGTCTGAGGCACTGGATGGTGAGGTGAAGGGTAGCTTGGTTAACACCTGTGTGGCGCTGTGTGATTCAATTGGTGGAGAGCATATTTTAAGTCCCTGTTTTCCAGAGCTATGCCAACACCTGGTGGAGTGTGAGTTCTCTGACCCCAGGGAACTCGCACCGGAGGCAGTCCTATTGGTGGATTCCAGAGGGTCTGAAGAAGCATCTGGGGGTGATCCTGAAGGAGGTGGCTCAGGGTTTCCCCAACCAAGTGAGGGAGGGGAGGTTTGTGGTAACCCAGATAGGTCCCAGAGTAGGGGGAGGGGTGTAGGGTATCATGTCTTGTCTCAGAAGAGAAGGAGTGGGAGTGGGCTTTGTGCTGAGGTGCCCGAAACCCAGTCTCAAGGCCTGGTTGGTTCCAAGAGGGAAGACCAGGAGGGGGCCTGGTCTGTACCGGGAGGCCATTCCCTGAGGGGGATCCCAAGGTGTCAGTTGAGCTGTGGGAGACTGCTGTAACCAGTATCCCACCAGTTCTGGTGTCTGGCAGCACCTCTTCATATGGGAGGGTGCATGAGTCCAGAGAGAGGGGTGAGGGGGGATGCAGTCCCCAGTGGAAGGACCAGGGGGACCAGAGCACCCCAGGACTGACCCTGGTGAGACCACCTCTGGCCTGGGGGGTCTTCATGTTCTGTCAGGTGGACAGGAGGCTGGAGACCTGTGCCAGGCAGACTCTTACACAACTCATGAGGAGTGTGTTTCCCTTGGGGGGTTGGTGTACTCCCCCGGAAGTCCTGGGTTGCCAGGCACAGGTCCAGCCTGAGGGTGCAGACCCTGGGTTGGAGGGCCAGGTTCAGGGTGTCCCCCTGACCTGTGAGGAGGGGAGACTGCTAACAGTGCCCCTACCGGTTTGTCTTCTGAGGACATTGCTCCAGGTGGGAGGGTTTAGAGCACCAGGGAGGAGGACCGAGTGTAGGAGAGCCCACCCCAGTCCTGTGTCCAGCCTCAGTTTACAGACCCTGGGCTGGTGTACCAGTTGCAGGATAGCACTGCTGAAGTGGTGGGCGAATTGTGCAGCACACCTGCCACAGGTGCCCTGACAATTCTGGAAGGGGGTACCGCTCCAGGTGGGAGGGTGCAGAGCCCCAGGGAGGAGGACCGGGCATGGGAAAGCCCACCTGAGTCTCCTGTCCACCCTCAAGGTACAGACCCTGGGCTGGTGGGTCAGTGTCAGGATGTCATCCCTGACCTGACCGAAGGGAGAGTGGACAAAGGACGCCAGGCACCCGGGGCTACTGCCCCCACTCTCTGACGCCACAGAGGTCAAAGAGCCCTGAGAGGCATAAGGCCTGGGTCTCCTCACTGAAAACTGTCAGTGGCCACTGTGACTTGCTGTCCTGGCAGAGAGAGTGGCCTCTGGGGGGGCATGGGTCCCACCCCGGAGGTAGACTGGGCCACACCACTGTGTTGGACCTGTGGGTACTCTCTGCCTGCTGGGACACACCTGTGAGCAAGCTACGGTTAGGTGCGGGCACAGATGGTGTCCACAGGTGAAGAGAAGTGCTCCCCATGGGTTAGCTTAGAGGGCCCTGAGAGTATGGACCGAGGGATCCAACTAGGTTCAGAAAGGCGTAGAGCCAGAATGTGCCCCAGCTGTTGTGGGCCAGGTCTAGTTTCTATCGCCTCAACCAGGGAAGCCCATCAGGGGATTGATTAGTCTACCGTGGCTTTAGGCCCGGAAGGGGGTTGTGTTAGACCTGGCTTTTACAGCGGGTTTATCCCCAGATTTTTTGCTTTGTGGCCTTCTGTTTCTAACCTGTTTTTGTTGGTTTTATGACTCTGGGCACTTTACCACTGATGATCAGTGCTAAAGTGCATATGCTCTCCCTGTAAATCATTGTTATGGATTGGTGTTTCCATAATTGGATTATTTGATTTACTAGTCAGTCCCTAGTACAGTGTGCTGTGTGTGTCCAGGGCCTATAAATCAAATGCTGCTAGTGGGCCTGCAGCGCTGATTGTGCCACCCACATAAGCAGCCTGTAAATGTAACTCAGGCCTGCCATTGCAGTGCCTGTGTGCAGTCTAATACTGCAATGTCGACTTGGCAAGTGCACCCACTTGCCAGGCCCTAACCTAACCTTCCCTTTTCTTACATGTTAGTCACCCCTAAGTTAGGCCCAAGGTACCCCTGTGGGCAGGGTGTAGTGTATGTGAAAGGTAGGACACGCACTGGTGTGTGTGGCATGTCCTGATAGTGAAATACTGCCAATTTAGTTTTTCACTATTGCAAGTCTATCTGTTCCCATAGGATAGAATGGGGAGTTTGCTTATAACATCTTATAAGCCTAACTACCCCTGGGAACAAGGTGGGAATATAAAGTTAGTATGCCTGAGCTCAGAATGTTAAAATGCATCTTTTAGTGAGGGTGATTTTTTTTGTTTGAAAATACCACTTTTAGAAAGTAGGTCTTTTCTTCCTCAGCCATCCAGTGTGCCTCTGCTAGGATGTGTATTGACTGTCTGGCTTTGGAGTGACAGGGGCTGGGGATGTGCAGTGGCTCCAGAGAGTCTGTATGAGTCAGCGCAAGGCTGAATAGGCCTGGACTGCATTTGGAGTGGTGGGAGGAGTAGCACCTGCACCTGAATAGGGCTGTGCCTGCCTTCCATAATGATGGCTCCGCCCCCATGTGGTGTGTCTGGAGCCAGGGCTCACACTGACAATGGAGGTTGTTGTGCACATGCAGAGTACCCCCCAGAACTGGTTTGGACTGGGCTCAGAGCCCACGGGCCAGGAGAGAACAAAGAGATTTACTGTATAAAAAGAGGGGCCCAGACACCAGACTTTTAGATCACTTCTGGGAAATCAAGAGGAACCTTTGCCAAGGAAAAGAGCTGGAGAAATTGAGGAGGAATACTACCCCTGTGCTGTTTGCTGTCTGGGGTTGGCCTGCAGTGGCTACTTTCTGCCAAGGAAAGGGAAACAGGACTTTGCTGTTTGCTGTGTCCCCTGCTTGAGGAAGATCTCCAAGCGCTTGAAGAAGAGCTTGCCTCCTGTTCTGAAGTTTCAGGGACACAAAGACTTCACCCTAGCTAGCTCCCCTGAGCTTCCTTGCTGGGAGGTCTGACCTGCCAAGAGGTGCCTGTAGCTGTTCTGGGCCTCTGGAGGCTGTTCTGGCTGTTGGGAGCTGAAAAAGCAATGCAACAACAAGAAGCGTGATGCATCCACACCTGTTTCCGATGCATCGCCGAAGAAATCGTCGCAGCACCTGCCCGCGGCTCGAGAAATCACCGCACGCCGCATTGAGTGCACCGGTCTCCGAAGTCCGAGATCACCGCACCGATTCCGACGCAAGCCCTGCTGTGCGGCTGCAAGAACCCACGCATTGTCCCGGAATCTCGCATCGCATCGGGGCACCAGGTCTGTCGCATCATTGGGGGACGCAGTAAGAAACCGCGTATCACCTCCCCACGCAGTAAGAAACTGACGCATCACCTCCTCTCTGGTAAGGAACCGATGCATCACCTCCCCTGTGCAGCAGTAAGGAACCAACGCATCACCTCCCCGGAGCAAGGAACCGACACATCACCTTCCCTTAGTGTAAGGAACCAACGCATCACCTTCCCTGTGGCCCTTTTTGTTTGTGTGCGCGACGCATCCAAGGTACTTTGTGTGAAAAGTGTCGCATCTGCAATTTGCTTTGGACTGAACTATTTCTACCATTTGAAAGTCATATTTTTCTTACTGTATTGTGGATTTTTGTCCTTTTGGTCTTGTTTTGTTTAGATAAAGATTACTTATTTTTCTAAACTGGTGTTGTGTCCATTTGTAGTGTTTTCACTGTATTACTGTATGTGTTCACAAATGCTTTGCACACTGCCTTAGAGATAAGCCTGTCTGCTCATGCCAAGCTACAAAGGGGGTGAGCAGGTGTTATTTTAGAAGTGTATACCCCTTACCCTGACTGGGAGCAAGGGTCCCTATTTGGACTAAGGTACCTACCTCTGCCAACTAGAAACCCCCATTTCTAACATTGGTGGTCAGCGGTGAGGATCTGGACTTGCATTTGGGTCTTATATACAGTGATTGGTGTACACTGCTAGTAGAGTGCAGACCATTACACAACCACATACTATTTTTCCCTGTTTCCCTTTGGAATTTGGTTGTTGGAACTCAGGTTAGTTGTTGCACCTGTTGGGCCTTGTCAAAATGGAAGTCAACTTTTGGCACCTGCACATCTACAAGATGAGGGAACTCAAAGTCGAGAGGGGGCTAAGAGAGGGGGCTACCTGTGAAAAAAAGATCCACAAGGCAGGATCTTGAGGCAGCCCTGCATAGCTATGAGGTGCTACGCTGGGAAGCAACACTAGCAGATGACTCTGAGGAGGAATCTGAGGGGAGGATCCCCAGCCAGAATACCAAGAGGGCAGTGGCCCTGAGGAGGAAACATTTTGGGAAAGATTGGCTTGTGAAGAGAGGAATCGGATCCGTGCTCGTGACTGGAGGCTGAGGCAGCTAGACCGGGAGTGCGAGGAGAAAGAGCAAGCCTTAGCTGAAAAAGAAATGTGTGTAGCTCAGGAAGTGAGCTTGGCTGGACTGGAGGTGGAGTCCAGCTCAGATGGTGGCAGCAAAAAGGTGTTATCTAGTGCTGAGGAAGAATTACACACACACAGAGATGTGGCGCCTGACTTGAAGGAGGGGTTCAGGTTTATGAGGTAGCTCCATTGGTGCGCAGTCCCTGAAGTGGATTGGGGAACTGGCAAAGGGGATCATATTCCTAGTGGTGGGAGGGACACTCTACTGACTCTAGAAGAGAGGTGCAGGGAGAGTGGTTCCCCCATGGTAGAAGTCCTGGTGTGTGAGTGTGGAGACCGCCCAGCAGAGTGTGGGTTGAATGACAGGGACAGTCAGACACTGTCTTGCCAATCTCAGGAAAGTGATGTGGGGTACTTGTCTGAGGCACTGGATGGTGAGGTGAAGGGTAGCTTGGTTAACACCTGTGTGGCGCTGTGTGATTCAATTGGTGGAGAGCATATTTTAAGTCCCTGTTTTCCAGAGCTATGCCAACACCTGGTGGAGTGTGAGTTCTCTGACCCCAGGGAACTCGCACCGGAGGCAGTCCTATTGGTGGATTCCAGAGGGTCTGAAGAAGCATCTGGGGGTGATCCTGAAGGAGGTGGCTCAGGGTTTCCCCAACCAAGTGAGGGAGGGGAGGTTTGTGGTAACCCAGATAGGTCCCAGAGTAGGGGGAGGGGTGTAGGGTATCATGTCTTGTTTCAGAAGAGAAGGAGTGGGAGTGGGCTTTGTGCTGAGGTGCCCGAAACCCAGTCTCAAGGCCTGGTTGGTTCCAAGAGGGAAGACCAGGAGGGGCCTGGTCTGTACCGGGGGCCATTCCCTGAGGGGGATCCCAAGGTGTCAGTTGAGCTGTGGGAGACTGCTGTAACCAGTATCCCACCAGTTCTGGTGTCTGGCAGCACCTCTTCATATGGGAGGGTGCATGAGTCCAGAGAGAGGGGTGAGGGGGGATGCAGTCCCCAGTGGAAGGACCAGGGGGACCAGAGCACCCCAGGACTGACCCTGGTGAGACCACCTCTGGCCTGGGGGGGTCTTCATGTTCTATCAGGTGGACAGGAGGCTGGAGACCTGTGCCAGGCAGACTCTTACACAACTCATGAGGAGTGTGTTTCCCTTGGGGGTTGGTGTACTCCCCCGGAAGTCCTGGGTTGCCAGGCACAGGTCCAGCCTGAGGGTGCAGACCCTGGGTTGGAGGGCCAGGTTCAGGGTGTCCCCCTCCTGTGAGGAGGGGAGACTGCTAACAGTGCCCCTACCGGTTTGTCTTCTGAGGACATTGCTCCAGGTGGGAGGGTTTAGAGCACCAGGGAGGAGGACCGAGTGTAGGAGAGCCCACCCCAGTCCTGTGTCCAGCCTCAGTTTACAGACCCTGGGCTGGTGTACCAGTTGCAGGATAGCACTGCTGAAGTGGTGGGCGAATTGTGCAGCACACCTGCCACAGGTGCCCTGACAATTCTGGAAGGGGGTACCGCTCCAGGTGGGAGGGTGCAGAGCCCCAGGGAGGAGGACCGGGCATGGGAAAGCCCACCTGAGTCTCCTGTCCACCCTCAAGGTACAGACCCTGGGCTGGTGGGTCAGTGTCAGGATGTCATCCCTGACCTGACCGAAGGGAGAGTGGACAAAGGACGCCAGGCACCCGGGGCTACTGCCCCCACTCTCTGACGCCACAGAGGTCAAAGAGCCCTGAGAGGCATAAGGCCTGGGTCTCCTCACTGAAAACTGTCAGTGGCCACTGTGACTTGCTGTCCTGGCAGAGAGAGTGGCCTCTGGGGGGCATGGGTCCCACCCCGGAGGTAGACTGGGCCACACCACTGTGTTGGACCTGTGGGTACTCTCTGCCTGCTGGGACACACCTGTGAGCAAGCTACGGTTAGGTGCTGCACAGATGGTGTCCACAGGTGAAGAGAAGTGCTCCCCATGGGTTAGCTTAGAGGGCCCTGAGAGTATGGACCGAGGGATCCAACTAGGTTCAGAAAGGCGTAGAGCCAGAATGTGCCCCAGCTGTTGTGGGCCAGGTCTAGTTTCTATCGCCTCAACCAGGGAAGCCCATCAGGGATTGATTAGTCTACCGTGGCTTTAGGCCCGGAAGGGGGTTGTGTTAGACCTGGCTTTTACAGCGGGTTTATCCCCAGATTTTTTGCTTTGTGGCCTTCTGTTTCTAACCTGTTTTTGTTGGTTTTATGACTCTGGGCACTTTACCACTGATGATCAGTGCTAAAGTGTATATGCTCTCCCTGTAAATCATTGTTATGGATTGGTGTTTCCATAATTGGATTATTTGATTTACTAGTCAGTCCCTAGTACAGTGTGCTGTGTGTGTCCAGGGCCTATAAATCAAATGCTGCAAGTGGGCCTGCAGCGCTGATTGTGCCACCCACATAAGCAGCCTGTAAATGTAACTCAGGCCTGCCATTGCAGTGCCTGTGTGCAGTCTAATACTGCAATGTCGACTTGGCAAGTGCACCCACTTGCCAGGCCCTAACCTAACCTTCCCTTTTCTTACATGTTAGTCACCCCTAAGGTAGGCCCAAGGTACCCCTGTGGGCAGGCTGCAGTGTATGTGAAAGGTAGGACATGCCCTGGTGTGTGTGGCATGTCCTGATAGTGAAATACTGCCAATTTCGTTTTTCACTATTGCAAGGCTATCTGTTCCCACAGGATAGAATGGGGAGTTTGCCTATAACATCTTATAAGCCTAACTGCCCCTGGGAAAAAGGTAGGAAAATAAAGTTTAGTATGCCTGAACTCAGAATGTTAAAATGCATCTTTTAGTGAGGGTGATTTTTACATTCTGTGTTTGAAAATACCACTTTTAGAAAGTAGGTCTTTTCTTGCTTAGCCATCGAGTGTGCCTCAGCTAGGATGTGTATTGACTGTCTGGCTTTGGAGTGACAGGGACTGGGGATATGCAGTGGCTACTGAGAGTCTGGATGAGTCCGCGCTAGGCTGAATAGGCCTGGTCTGCATTTGGAGTGGTGGGAGGAGTAGCACCTGCATCTGAATAGGGCTGTGGCTGCCTTCCACAATGATGGCTCCGCCCCCCTGTGGTGTGCCTAGAGCCAGGGCTCACACTGACAGTGGAGGTCGTTGTGCACTTGCAAAGTGCCCCCCCGAACTGGTTTGGACTGGGCTCAGAGCCCTGGGCTAGGAGAGAACAAAGAGATTTACTGTATAAAAAGAGGTGCCCAGACCCCAGACTTTTAGATCACTTCTGGGAAATGAAGAGGAACCTTTGCCAAGGAGAAGAGCTGGAGAAACTGAGGAGGAATACTGCCCCTGTCCTGTTTGCTGTCTGGGGTTGGCCTGCAGTGGCTACTTTCTGCCAAGGAAAGGGAAAAAGGACTTTGCTGTTTGCTGTGTCCCCTGCTTGAGGAAAATCTCCAAGGGCTTGAAGAAGAGCTTGCCTCCTGTTCTGAAGTCTCAGGGACACAAAGGCTTCACCCCCAGCTCCCCTGAACTCCCTTGCTGGGAGTTCTGGCCTGCCAAGAGGTGCCTGTAGCTGTTCTGGGCCTCTGGAGGTTGTTCTGGGTGTTGGGAGCTGGAAAAGCGACGCAACAACAAGAAGCATGACGCATCCACACCTGTTTCCGACACATCGCCGAAGAAATCGTCACAGAGCCTGCCCGCGGCTCGAGAAATCGCCGCATGCCGCATTGAGTGCACCGATCTCCGAGGTCCGAGATCACCGCACTGATTCCGACGCAATCCCTGCTGTGCGGCTGCAAGAACCCACGCATTGTCCCAGACCGTCGCATCGCGGCGCCAGGTCTGCCGCATCGTTGGCAGACGCAGTAAGAAACCGACGCATCACCTCCTCTCCGGTAAGGAACAGATGCATCACCTCCCCTGCGCAGCAGTGAAGAACCGACGCATCACCTCCCCCAAGGGCAAGGAACCGATGCACTTCCCTGAGTGTAAGGAACCGACGCATCACCTTCCCTGCGGCCCTTTTTGTTTGTGTGCGCGATGCATCCAAGGTACTTTGTATGAAAAGTGTCGCATCTGGCAATTTGCTTTGAACTGAACTATTTCTAACATTTGAAAGACATATTTTTCTTACTGTATGGTGGATTTTTGTCATTTTGGTCATTTGGTTTAGCTAAAGATTACTTATTTTGCTAAACTGGTGTGGTGTCCATTTGTAGTGTTTTCACTGTATTACTGTATGTGTTCACGAATGCTTTACACACTGCCTCTGAGACAAGCCTGTCTGCTCTTGCCAAGCTACCAAGGGGGTGAGCAGGGGTTATTTTAGAAGTGTATCCCCCTTACCCTCACTAGGAGTAAGGGTCCCAATTTAGACAAAGGTACCTACCTCTGCCAACTAGAGACCCCCATTTCTAATAGAGATCTATTAGTTTTTTCCAGCCATATGTTGTGGTTAATTGTGCTCTCCTCAGAGGATTTGAGTCTGTAGCAGGAGCTTACAAAGGCCCCACACCTTGTTAATGTCTGCTTAACAAGGCCAAACTCCAGCCTGATCTGCGCTGGTGATGTATAGCTGGGACGTTGAAAGATTTGCCTACATATTCTCACCATGGCGGTATCCCGAGCATTTGAGTCTCTGCCCCGTAGGGCTTTTATTCCATATGCCAGGGTAGGCACCACCTTAGCTCTGTCAATTTCTATGATAAGGTTATACGATGGGCCATTTAGATTTCTAAATAGGGACCTTAGCTCCATTGCCTGTGATAAAGCCGGATTCCACTATAAAAGTTTACTAGGAACCCTCGGTCGACTGGACCTTTATTACCTGTGGAGAAGTGTAAAGGGGAGAAACAACGTATTCACAGCAAACGGGAATATAAATTTAAGTAACACTCGGAAAAGATCACTGACTCCGAATTCCAAATTCAGGGGTTTATTACAGAACCAAAAATAGCTGAACATACAAACACCTCAGGACGAGGTTGAAAAAATACAAAGGCACTAATACAAAGTCCATCCTACGAACCAATCGAATCCGATACAACATAAAGAGAATATGCAATTCCAAAAATACTAAACAGGCAATAACTACACCAACATCTATTTTAGTCTTCATTAGTGGCTGTAAAGGAAATCCATTAATCTATCCCTACACTATCCTAAAGGGGCATCCCTACTTAACAATTTCCCAAGCAAGATCAAGAAAAGATGTCAGCACTTTCTGAGAAGTACACTCACGTTGTAAAGGTCAGTCTAAGTCTCCATTCTAAGAATCGATCCCTTCCTTCTACCCTCTAACCGCTCTCTTCTCTCTCCTCTCTCATCTCACTCTGCTCTCCCCTCCCTCGGGGCACTGTCCCTAATACAAAATGCACAATTAATAAACACGCCCCTGAAACACCTCCTCTGGCCAGGCACCTCTCGTAGGTAATTTTCCACCAAACTTGTACTCGGTCCAACGACGGTTGATGTGTCCTTGGGTCTCAGGCTTCTTGAGCGAAAGAAAATATCAGCTCCCAATTATCGGCATTCCTGAATACTTTGTAACGGAACTCCTCCCTACCTAACTCCTAAAACAAAAGCATTATTCTAACTAACGAGGACGATGTCCTTGCACCTGCAACGGAAACATGAGAACAGAACGACCTTGCACGCACATGAATTTCGCTGACCATCTCCAAATGAGAGCCTCAACAGGGGAAAATGCATTTCAGGCCTACATAAACCAGCTAACATAAGGAAAACGAATAGGCCTTTCTTAGCACGAAAGAGTAAATACTCCATCTAGGCCATTAACATCAAATTAAACACACATTTAAAATGTTACATCTATAAGCACTACATTTCATCACACTTAAACGCAATTAATCACCTATACATGTGCAACTTCAACATGATGCACATTTAAATCTAATACATTACATTACACATAAACTACTTCATTAAGCATTTGCAATGAACATCGAAAATTACATAATTCCCTCTAACTGCCATTTTACGTTTCTTGAAAGGCACAACTCATCCTAACATTTCATTTACCACTGGTTATTACAACATATTTTCTAACTAAAATTAACACACAGATAAGAATATATGCGGGTACGGACTATTCATGAATATAAGGTACCCCTACAATTTCCAGAATATCACTGCGCTCTATCAGTTTCCCCCTCTGATGACTAGTGTCATCAACAAAATCACAACTCCCTGGAGAAAGAACCGACCTAAACAGAGCTTGTAGCCACTTTTCCCTGTCGGAACCTTTCCAAATTCTTGATATTCTCATAATGACTGTCCTGCAGTCTAGTCATCCTTACCTCTCTCGCCCTAAGGGATCTTTCGACTTGATTCGCCTTGTACCACTGATAAGCCCTCACAAAACCCCACAGGCAAACCACACAGACCACGATGATAATGATAGGTCTCAAAATGTAACCAAGAATACCCTTTCCCAAGCTCGCAAACCAACTCCCCACTCTACCAAATCCCTTTCCAACTTTCTCCCAAACTCCCTCTTCAATCAGATCTTGGATCTCATGATGGATATCAGTGATGTTACTTATATACTTCTTCAGATCTTTACTATTATCTGGTATATAAGTACAGCACTCTTGCACCTTCAGCATTTTTCAGACTCCGCCCTCTTTTGCCAATAAGACATCCAAAGCAAGACGGTTCTGCATCACCATCGCCCTTATCGACAACATCTCTCCATCAACAGGCAATAGTGATTTAGCTGTATTCATCGACAATTTGTCCACTACAGTCGCCAGCTTTCTAATTTTTACATCATTCAAAATCACTCCCAAACTTGGTATTACAGCTCCAAAAATATCTCCAATCACTCCTTCTGCACTTGCATCTCTCCTTACTCTAGGATGCATTCCTCCTTCCAGGAGTTCTAGCTCCTCCACATGATAAATCTTGGGGAAAACAGCTGCCAGGTAACAAGTACCGTACCAATTGGCAGGCAATCTCACATAAGCGTTTTTCCCACACACAAAGTATACTGTTGGCACCACTTGTACCGGACCCTGCAAAAAGTTCTTTGCTGACTCTTCCATGGTGAAAACATGATCACACGCACTCTGTCCCACATAAACCTTATCATAATAAGTCTGGACACGTTTCACACACAACTTCCCTTTTTGCACTAGATCTAATGCTATAGGGCCATAGCTCCCTTTCGCTCTGTGAGCCATCTCCTCCTTTGTCCAATCTAATGGACTTTCTCCAGTGTCACGTGTTTGTGTTAGTTGTCGCTATCTATCCTCCACTCGATCTAGAAATTTCTTTTCTATCTCTGTTAGTGAACATGTCAAATTATATCTATGTGCATAAGCGGTATCTAACGTTGTAGTCGGTATGAAATACTTCCCAATCCTATCCTTCTGCTTATAATAATAATACTTGTTCAGGTGCTTCTATGCCGGAACCTCTGAAAGCACCGCATCATAATTGGAAAAGAAGTATTCATAATGACCTCTCCCATAAAACATGCTAAGCAACAAACTACATGAAATTCCATAAGTCAACGGAATATGATGATATCTAATGCCCTCATCCACTGATGCAGGCAATTGCATACACACATAACAATCTCTCACATCCATTGTCTCAACATACTCATATAGCAGCTTGGCATACGCATTAAGCTTAAAATCACCTCTAGACAAATCTACATGCAATCTACGACTATTCTGATCTAGCATAGCCTTCTCAGCTCCTATGGTATCCTCTTTCTTGCTAGAAGTACTGGGTGTAGGTGTCCCTTTCACCTCCACGACTTCTACCTCATGTGGAATACTAACTGACACTATAATAACTATGACTATTAAGACTATCACTCCCACTATGGAAGTACCTATCACACACTTGAACCTACGGTTCGGATTTCCAGACTACATCTTCTCTCGTGACAGCAGTTCAAATAAGAGGATACACAAAAGTCTCTTCTTTCCACCTCAAATTGCTGCTCAACAGTTCAAACAAAGTTCATTGAAATCCTGGAAATTCGTCCAAAGTTCAGTTCTTCTGGATTTATTTACACAGTCCAAAAAGACTTCCCTAGCCCTCTTTCTTCTTCTACTGAAAAACCCTAATTTTATTCTTCTTCCACTCAGGCCTAGGTTATCTTCCTGGAAACGCTTATTTACAGATCACAGTTCATTTGCAATCTACGATAAGTTCAGATCCAATTGCAGCTAAAACATGTTGCAAAATTTCAAGACGAACATCTACCATTTCATGAGGTGGGGGTTCAAATCCAAACGTCGGGAAAACTAATTAGTGCAATATCAGGATTCGCACCCTGCTCAAAGTTGGAGGTTTTGGGACCGTGATTGTCAACACTCCTTCAACTTCAAGTCCTGGAACTATCAGTCCCACACCAATTTTCAGTAGAGGATTCCTGCTGATCACTTGCACGGACCTCAGCCTCCCAGAACTCATTACTCCCGGCATCAGTTACTACGTAAGTCCACTCCGGGGCAGCGTATCTCTGGCAAGGCACTCTTGTCCTTTTCGACCTTCTCAGGCCTCCTTGGTGTTCTTCTTCACTCACTTCTGATTCAGATGTCTCGGACACAGGGGCAAGATCTCTTTCAGGGGCCAATCTTAGATTCAGCCTTCTCTGTCTCTTAGGCCACGATTCTTCTGTTCGGTTGGCCCTTTTGCTTTTCTCTTGCAGCCTCTGCACACCACTTCCTTCGGCTGAGTCTGACTCTATATCACCCGCAACGTTACCTTCTTCCTCAGAGTCAATACCTGGGTTGTGTGTAGCGTAACCCTCCTCAGCCTGGTCTGGTGAGCAACCAGCTTCGTCAGCAACCCTCACAGCTTGGCTTGTCCTCTCTCGTGGCCCTGCCGCCACAGCTGGATTTTCATTCTCGAGAGGAGCTGTTTCTTCCAAGGGTTCTGAAACTCGGCGGGTGTGGGAAGCGTGTATCCAGTTCGGCAACCCTCCGCACTTCACCGCTGTGTTCGTTACCAGTATCATCTGGTAGGGGCCTCGCCACCGAGCATCCAAACAGCTCTTCCTCACGTGCTTGCGGACAAGCACCCAGTCCCCCGGGCACAAGTCGTGGCAGAGATCTCTTGAAGCCGGAACAGCAGCAGCTTCCACCTGCTGAGACATAGAACGGACCACATCAGCTAGTCCTTTGCAGTAATCAAGGATTAAGTCAGCAGTGATGTTTATCAAGGCTGAGAATGGTATTGCTGGCAATCGCATCGCCCTCCCCATAAGGATCTCATGCGGGGAAAGACCGGTCCTCCTATCTGGGACACTGCCAACACTCATCAACACCAGAGGCAATGCATCAGGCCACTTCAGAGATGTAGATGAACACACTTTTGCCATCCGTGCTTTCAAAGTTCCATTAATCTGCTCCACTATCTCAGAAGCCTCTGGTCGATAGCTACAATGAAGTCTCTGATCAACATTTAAAGCAGCGCAAAGCAATTTCATGATCTCGTGGTGGAAGTGTGTTCCTCTATCCGATTCCAACGAAGTTGGAAAACCGAACCTGGGGATCAACTCTCTCAATAATAGCTTCGCTACTGTAGGGTGTCACACCGTCGTGTTGGGTAAGCTTCCACCCACAGTGAAAAAACACACACCACCACTAGAATGTACCTCAATCCATTACACCTAGGCATTTCGATAAAATCAAGCTGTATCCTATTGAAAAGTCCTCCCGACCTCCCAATGTGACTCAGTGCAACCACAGTTTTCTTCCCAGCATTCATTTGTTGGCAGGTAACACACCTATGACACACTGCTTCAGCAAACGCACGAAATCGTGGATTGTACCACGTTTGACTCACACCATCGCATCTCTTCCTAGGTGCACAGCACCATGAATCTATCTTGCCATCGGGCTCAATAGGTCATCTGGTAATACTGCTCGACCATCACTTGAAACCCAAATGCCAACATCTCCCTTCTCACATCCCGATCTGATCCATACATCCCTTTCCTGACCTGAAGCTCCTTCCTGCAGGCTCTTGAGTTCCTCCCAAGTGTCTGCCATGGCTAGCATCATGCTGAGCTCGGTTCCTTCTTGGCTCTCTCCAGTGTAATCTCCAGTAAATATACACCCTTGTTCAGCGCAAAAACGTGCAATTTCATTTGCGTACTTATTTCCAATGGAAACAAAATCCGTCCCCCTCCCATGTGCAGCGCACTTTACCACTGCTACCTCCCTGGGACGTTGCAACGCTTCCAACAGTTGTCTCACATATTCTCCATTCCTTATGGGAGATCCAGACGATGTCAGGAAACCCCTCTGCGACCATAGCTGTCCGAAGTCATGAACCACACCAAACCCATACTGGCTGTCGGTGTAGATGGTGATTCGGATCTGATCAGCTGCCAAACAGACATGAGTCAAAGCAATGATTTCGGCCACTTGTGCGGAGTATACTCCTTCTAAGCAAGCAGCTTCAACCACTCCAATAATGGTACATACAGCAAACGCTGCTCTCAAATGACCCACATTGTCTCTTAGACATGAACCATCAACAAAGAAAATTTCATCAGGGTCAGACAGAGGTTCATCAACAATGTCGGGTCTCGGTTTGGTGCAAAGTTCAGTCACATCAAGACAGTCATGGTCTTCACAATCTTCATCATCTACATTTGGTAATGGCATCAATGTAGCAGGATTTAAAACAGAACACCTTTTCAGAGTCACATTCTCTGCGGCAAGTATGACTTGCTCGTAGCGTGTGAGTCTATTGTTTGTCAGGTGCTGTGTTTTAGTCCTTGTCATCAAAAGCTCAACAGAATGCGGAACATAGACCGTTAATGGGTGACCCATAACAATGCTTTCACACCTTTCAATGCTGACACCTGTTGCAGCAACGGATTTGAGACATCCGGGCAACGCTGACGCTACTGGATCTAAAGTAGCTGAAAAGTAAGCAACTGGTCTACGGACACCTCCATGACTCTGAGTCAGGACTGACAATGCGCAACCTTCTCGATCATAACAGAACAATGAAAAGGACTTGTTGTAGTCAGGCATTCCCAGAGCCGGAGCACGACATAGGCCCTCTATCAACTCCAAGAACGCAATCAGACAGTCATGGTCCCATGGTACCGGATCACTCACATCCTTATGTGTCAGCCTCTGCAAAGGCTTCGCCTTCAGTGAGAAATTGGGAATCCATTGGTGACAGTAACCAACCATTCCCAAGAACATTCTGACTTCCTTCTGAGTGGTAGGCACAGTCATGTTCATGATCGCCTCAATTCAATCTGGTGACACTTTTCTCTTGCCTTTCTCAATTTGATGACCAAGTACTGAACCTCACTCAGACAGTACTGTAACTTGTTTGGGGACACTTTGTGTCCATTCTCCCCTAAATGATTCAGTAAGGCAATCGTATCGATCCTGCAAGCATCTTCTGTTTCGGGCGCAATGAGGAGATCGTCAATGTACTGCACGAGAACAGAATTCTGTGGCAGTTCAAGACTCTTGAGATTCTTTTTCAAGATCTGATTGAAGATTGAGGGACTCTCCCTATACCCTTGAGGGATACGACACCACGTTAACACACGATCTTCCATCTGGAAAGCAAACAAAAATTGTCTCTCCTCGTGCAAGGGTATCGAAAAGAATGCTTGGCACAAATCAATCACCGTGAACCACTCGGCTTCAAACGGAATCTGGAATAATATCACTGATGGATTCGGTACCACTGGACAACACGGAACCACAATCGCGTTGACCTTTCGCAGATCTTGCACGATTCTGAATTTCCCACTTGGTTTCTGTAATCCCATAATGGGTGAGTTGCATGGACTGCCCATTATCTCCTTCAGAATTCCCTGCTGAATCATGGAATCGATTACAGGTTTAATCCCTGCGATCGTCTCAGGTGACAGATTATACTGGGGCGTTCTCGGAAACTCAACATTTTGCTTAACCTGGATCTTAACTGGCTCAACACCTCTGATCAATCCAATCTCTTCTCCTGTAAAATCCCACACATCCAATGAAACAGAGTCTCTTACGTCAAGTGGAAGCTCTTCCACTGTTAACATAGGGTACATCTCTATGCAGAAATGCTGATTTGCAACCTTGAAGGTGGCATCATCATCATTTGTCTGTAATTCCACTCACTTGGGGGTGCAATAGATGGTACAATTCAGTTTGCACAAAAAGTCACGTCCTAGCAAACAGACTGGACTTGAGTCGCACACCACAAACTGGTGTCGATCTCGGAAAGTTCCTATTCTCACAGGAATCGGCTCGGTCAATGGGTTAGTCATCTTCTTATTTGCCACTCCTACTACTTGGATTTATTGTCCCGAGAGGGGTAGGTTGGGAACTACTGCAGATCTCACAGTAGAACGGGTAGCACCAGTATCAACCAAAAAGGTGGTGGGATGACCGTCAACATCCACCTCTACAAACGGTCCCCTCTGGTCTACCTCTAAGACTGCCCCAAGAGTGCAGTCTTCCTCCCCCCTCAGGCACCGTCATTTCAACGGGTCTGAGCTATACTCATCGCAATCCTCGAAAAGGGGCATCTGCTGGTACGTTCGATTTCCCTGTGGAATTCTCGGAGGTTGCGGAACTTGCACCTGCAGGCACAATGTCCCCCCTTGCCTGGACCTGGGTCTCGTCACTGTATTGACGACCTCAGATACCTGCACCGTCTCTTCCTCTTGTTGCACTTGGTTCGCTGGATTCAATCTACACTCACGCTTCCAATGCCCGATCTTGTGACAAAGGTGACACGCAGTGGTCTTTTTCAGTGTTGCCACATCCATCCCTGTCTTAGGGTCTATAGGTTTCCCCCTTCCCGGACCCTGCCCATTCTGGGTCCCTCCTTGATTGTTTCCCTGTCTTCTTCCTAGTGTCCCTCCACTTGGCTGTGCCTGAAATTCCCTGTCAGCGTTTTGCATTTGGACCAGCATTAGCTTATCCTTAAGCTTCCTGTGTTTCGAGTCCCCTTCGTCGCTGCAGTACCTGGCGTACCGCAGTATCTCGTCCATTGACTTGTTCTGCCAGCAGATCAAATGCTGCTGAATCATGAAGCTGATTTCTGGTCTCAGACCCAAGATGAACTTGGAAACGAACTGTCCCATGTCCTTGGGGTCTAACGTATCTAGCCCACTGTAGTACCTAAAGGCTTGTAAGAGCCTCTCATAGTATTCATGTACGGACTCTTTTGGTTCCTGAACAGTTCGATCTATCTTAACCCAATCAATGTCTTGTGGTGAGATTTTGGATTTCAGCCATGTAATTACTTGCGCAAACTTTTTCATAACAATTGGTGAAGGACCATTGGTAACAGAATCCCTGTCTGGTTTAGAAGTCGGCCAATCAACTGCAACCTTACAAGCTGCCCACAAATCACTTGGTACTACAATATCAAACAGTGTGTTCAGGTCAACCCACAACACCTTCGAGATTTTAACAAATCGGTCGACCTGCTTGTACCACTTGACAGGCTTTTCCCTCAGCTGAGGGAATTCGTTCGTAAACGCTGCCAAATCACCTCTACTCCAAGGCACATGCACATACCCTCCATTTTGCACCTCTCACAACGGGAAATTACCCACTCCTATCATCCCCCCTCCTGGAGGCGGTGTCTCTCCTACGCTCTTTTTAGTGCTCTTCTTTTTGGACCATCTTTCATCCCATTTGTCAAGCATGCTCCATGCACGTATCCCTATAATCAATTCTCGAATGTGAGTTTTCAGCCCTATCACTCTCTTCTCTTCCAATTCCTGGTCACTGTACTGCAACCTGTGACTCCCCTGCAACATCTTTGTCTTGGACAGATCCACCTAGTATCTCCTTGCCAATTCTGTCAGTCTCTCATGCGCTGACCTCGCCTTGCGAGTTACATCTTTTGCTACAAACAGCAACTCGTCTGGTTCATAAAGTTCCACTCTTTCCAAAGGCAGGTTCCCACTAATTATCTCATCTACCTCAGCTTTTAATCTCACCACATCCAGCATCTTGGCTCTTATAGCAGTTCTAAGAATTCCTCGACATGCTGCACCACTCGACTCTTCATTCTCACTGCTCTGATCCCCACATCGGTTCCCTTCCACTATGTTCTCTAGGACTGGTCGGCTTTCTGAATTCCCTCGATCCCAGTCTCCTGTCATCCTATAATTAGGGCTTCTCACTAGGGGTTCCCACATCCTTATGTCAGATCTTGAATCGGCCAAAGACCTTGGTCTCGCCGTTCTTACGTCTCCCTGTCCCCTAGAAGAGTCTGCAGTGGCTGGCAAAGGCGTACTCGATCTTGATTCCATGGGCCTCGGAAGGTGACCTATTCCACTCACTATGCCACTCCCTCCTGAGCCAGTCCCTTCTCCTGCTACTGACCGTGCTAGACTTCCATTTCCTGCCTGATCTGGGTCATATACTGACACTATGGGGCCGATGGTAACCGGCACTGTAAGAGCATCCGGTAGCCTTGTAACAACTGTAACTCCGTTAGCTTCGAAGCTTGCTGGTGTCTGTGTTCCCATCCCTTCTGTCCCTGTTGAGATTCTTCCGACTACTCTCTCACTAGGTTGAATCTGCGATTCTCCAATTCCTTCTGTTGATACTGCTTTTCCCTCTACGGAATCTGGATTATATGGCGGTGGTCTTTCTGATAGCAGTCTATCTAGCAAGCTGTCATCTGTGTACTTTCAAACACCCATAGAAGAAGTTTTTAATTTATTAGCGCTGAGTGTCTCTTCTGGTTCACCTCTGGACCCTGTCCCGCAGAGGATATGGAAAGAATTTAAACTTGACCTCCTCCCACGACTATGGCATATCTGCTGCCAATCCCTTGAACAGGGAGTAGTACCTGAGGGGTGGAAGCAGGCAGTGGTGACTCCACTGCTTAAGAAACCTACACTGGACCCTCTCTGCCCAGCCAATTTTAGGCCTATCTCCCTCCTCCCCTATCCGGTTAAGATACTGGAGCGGGCAGTTAGCAAATCTCTCTCTCTTTTTCTTGAAGAAAATTATCTGCTAGACGAGGCCCAATTTGGGTTTCGCCCGGGACACGGAACGGAGATCGCTCTAGTGACAGTACTAGATAACCTGAGGATGCGTGCTGACAATGGTAACTCGAGTATATTGGTACTACTGGATATGTCAGCCGCATTTGATACAGTGAACCACAGCATATTGCTGAACAGACTAGAGGAAATTGGGGTAAAAGGCCTGGCACTGAAATGGCTACGATCATATCTGACTGATAGACAACAGGCAGTTTCAATGCCCCCTTTACGTCTCCAAAAATCCCCATGTGTCATGGGGTGCCACAGGGTTCGGCGATAAGTCCGATTTTGTTCAATATTTACTTGCGCCCTCTCATCTCCATTATTAGATCCTTTGGCGTGGATCTTGTAAATTATGCAGATGACACGCAATTGGTGTTTTCTTTAGAAGGGAATCAGGCAATCACCCTGGATATATTTCAGGAATGTATGCAGAATACCGCAAATTGGCTCAGGAATAATTCCCTACAATTTAATGGAGGAAAAACGGAGATCGTATATTGCTCCACGTCTAGGATTGCTCGGCCTTTTCCCATAGAGCTCCAAATAACACCAACAGATAAACCTGTAGTGCCAGCTAAAACGGTGCGTAACTTGGGAGTTCTGCTGGATGATAATCTCCAGCTAGAATCACAAGTCACCAAAGTAGTTGGTACATGTTTCTCTCTGCTCAGAGCTCTGAGGAGAATTTTGCCGCTACTACCAACCGCCATCAGACCCCAAATTGTGAGGTGTATAATCCTGAGCAGACTAGATTACTGCAACTCACTATATTTGGGGGGCCAAAGTCACTACTTCAGAAGCTACAAAGGATCCAGTCAATTGCAGCTAAGTTGGCTTTAAATAGGCAGCGTAGTTCTTCACTCTCTTTGGCCTTGAAAGATCTCCACTGGCTGCCGATCTGCCAAAGGATACAATTTAAATCCATGTGCATCGTGTTCAGAGCACTACACGGAATGGGCCCTAAACCCTTACAGAGGAAATTTTTATGGTATGTCCCTGCGAGAGACCTTCGGTCAGCAAATGCACACTTAGTGAGCATCCCAAGAATTAAGAAAATGAAGTCGGGGGTAGAGCATTCGGTGTAGCAGCCGCTCGGCTGTGGAATGAACTTCCCTTAGATATTAGGCAAACTCAATCTTTGCCCCTATTTAGAAAGCAGCTAAAAACCTGGCTGTTTCCCAGGTAGGGTATGACCCCCAAAAATGTTTTCCTGGGTAAGATGCTCACAGGCTCCAATGTTGATTTTGCCAGTCACAGCGCCAGGATACCCGTAGGGTGACAGTATGCGCTATATAAGAATCATTTACATTACATTACATTACTATCGTCTTCCTCACCCTACTTCTTCTGAGTCTCTCCTACTTTTATCATCAACGGGAATAGCCTGTCCCCTGCAATAGTTTCCACCCTCCATCTCTTCTCCAATGCATCCCATCGCGCATCTTGAAACGCCCTAATTGACTTTTTCACCCTTTCCTGGCTTCGGTCTCTTTTCCTATCATGTGCTGCTCTTATCCATGCATGTAGCGCCTCAAACTGTGTTGGTCTGGGTAAAGGTCGCAATGAAGACATCACTGTTTTCAATTGGTACAACACTTCGAACCTGAAAGTGCCATAACGCCGAAAAGTCAATTCTCCCTCATTTTCATTCATTTTATGCCAATTTTCGAGCCAAATTATAGTATGCAACCCCACATTCGTAGCCATATAATGGGCTGGGGTATCCGCGGGTGGAGCTTCTTCTCTCCCTCAAGTAACCACTCTTCTGTCTCCTCTACACATGTCTCGTAAAACTTTAAAACATTTCATTATGAAATCAACGTTTTCTTCACTTGTTTTCACTCGACTTCCTGATGACAATCCACCAATACCAGCGCGGCTTCACACCAACCGACCTATCACAGCGCGACACTCTCTGACATCACTCTTCCTCCTCATGCAGCAGTTCCCCTCCTTTACAATTCGTCTCTCGCACACTCACGCGTCTCACTCATACTCTGAAATAACTGTTTGTCCACCAAATGACCGAACAGTCACTTCTCTGACTGTCTGTCCACGAAACGACCGGACAGTCTCACGTAATTGTCGACCTCAACTCTGGCAACCGTCTGTCCACGAAACGACCTGACAATTGCCCCAGACTATCTGCCCACGAACGGCCGGACAGTCATGTACTTAATCGATAGGATCCAATCACTCAATGTTCCACATGCAGTAACCCACGACCTGCGTCGGTTACTCACGCACTCACACACACGTTTCCCTATCACCGGTGAGTTAGTCAACGACGTCTCATGACTCCCACAATCTCTGGTCAGACAATTTCAACTCTGGGTGTCTTCTACACCACAATCTCTTATCCCGGGATATCAATAAATCAAATCTCATGGACCGCACGCGTTCGGCCCAACCACAATCACTCAACTCTCATCCCAACTCCGCAAGACATCACACAATCAAAACAACACTGCAATCTAACAGACATGCATCCCTGTTCATACTCACTCCACCACGAACTGCTGTTTCCGAAGCACCGTCACTCGCCGTCGGTTTCCATCAAACGCCGTCGTCCTCCGCTCACAATCCACTGGATAACCATCACTTGGGCTCTATGGGGACTCAATGACTACCCTTCTCTATGTCTCCCCTTACTAAAGAGGTAACCATCCTCTCGCTACCAACTGATAAAGCCGGATTCCACTATAAAAGTTTACTAGGAACCCTCGGTTGACTGGACCTTTATTACCTGCTGAGAAGTGTAAAGGGGAGAAACAACGTATTCACAGCAAACTAGCATATTAATTTAAGTAACACTCGGAAAAGATCACTGACTCCGAATTCCAAATTCAGGGGTTTATTACAGAACCAAAAATAGCTGAACATACAAACACCTCAGGACGAGGTTGAAAAAATACAAAGGCACTAATACAAAGTCCATCCTACGAACCAATCAAATCCGATACAACATAAAGAGAATAAGCAATTCCAAAAATACTAAACAGGCAATAACTACACCAACATCTATTTTAGTCTTCATTAGTGACTGTAAAGGAAATCCATTAATCTATCCCTACACTATTCTAAAGGGGTATCCCTACTTAACAATTTCCCAAGCAAGATCAAGAAAAGATGTCAGCTTGTGAAGACTTCCTAAGAAGTACACTCACGTTGTAAAGGTCAGTCTAAGTCTCCATTCTAAGAATCGATCCCTTCCTTCTACCCTCTAACCGCTCTCTTCTCTCTCCTCTCTCATCTCAGTCTGCTCTTCCCTCCCTCGGGGCACTGTCCCATATACAAAATGCGCAATTAATAAACACGCCCCTGAAACACCTCCTCTGGCCAGGCACCTCTGGTAGGTAATTTTCCACCAAACTTGTACTCTAGCCAACGACGGTTGATGTGTCCTTGGGTCTCAGGCTTCTTCAGCGAAAGAAAATATAAGCTCCCAATTATCGGCATTCCTGTATACTTTGTAACGGGTCTCCTCCCTACCTAACTCCTAAAACAAAAGCATTATTCTAACTAACGAGGACGATGTCCTTGCACCTGCAACGGAAACATGAGAACAGAACGACCTTGCACGCACATGAATTTCGCTGACCACCTCCAAATGAGAGCCTCACCAGGGGAAAATGCATTTCAGGCCTACATAAACCAGCTAACATAAGGAAAACGAATAGGCCTTTCTTAGCACGAAAGAGTAAATACTCCATCTAGGCCTTTAACATCAAATTAAACACACATTTAAAATGTTACATCTATAAGCACTACATTTCATCACACTTAAACGCAATTAATCACCTATACCTGTGCATCTTCAACATGATGCACATTTAAATCTAATACATTACATTACACATAAACTACTTCATTAAGCATTTGCAATGAACATCGAAAATTACATAATTCCCTCTAACTGCCATTTTACGTTTCTTGAATGGCACAACTCATCTTAACATTTCATTTACCACTGGTTATTACAACACATTTTCTAACTAAAATTAACACACACATAAGAATATATGCGGGTACGGACTATTCATGAATATAAGGTACCCCTACAATTTCCAGAATATCACTGCGCTCTATCACCTGCATGATCCCTTTTCTTTTGACTTCCTTCTTCTGGGGTTGGAAAGACCCGCTGCTGTCAAATAACAGGCGTAGGTATTTATATTCACTGGTTTCATCAATCTTGATGGAGCAAGAAAACAACTAGCCTTTGCAGTGGCTCTTCTACTGCAAGTCATGATTTTTGTCTTCTTATCTTCATGTCTATTGTCAGGCCGTTCATGTTGGAATATTCTTGGGTGGCGTTCAGGAGGAGCTGCAGGCTGATCTTCGTCTGACTGAGCAACACCAGATCATCAGCGTAGAGGAGGCTGGAGAGTAGTTTGGAGCCAAGCTTCAGGACATGAGAATTAATTGAGGTCAGAGTGGGGGTAGATCGGCCAAAAACAGATTAAAAGATGCAGGGGCCAGAACTCACCCCTGTGTAAGGTCCTGTGAGGAAGGAATTGCCCTGGGTATGTTAGCTCTATTACCCAAATTAATTCTTACTTATTTGAATACTAATTTTCAATTGTGCTTTGAGCGCCAGTGGGTTGAGCCAGTTGGTTAGTTTACTCCAGAGCCTGCTTCGATTTATACAGTCGAAAGTGGCTTTGTAGACAATGTAGCAGAGGTGAAGAGGAAGTTTGGAAGTTTTGAGGAGTCAAACAGTAGAGACAAGGCCATGATGTCTGTTGCTGTCCCAGTTTTTTCTGTGAACCTATTTTGATTGATCGGAGTTATTCAGTGTGTGTTGGCCCAATTCAGAAGGTGCTCCATTAATATGCCCACCTAGTATTTGCCTTGTTATCTATGAGGGCTATAAGTCTGTAGTTCTCTGCAACTGATCTATCGCCCCTTTGAATATGGGCAATATAATGGAGCCTTTCCATGATGCTGGTATCATGGCACCTGTTAGGGCATGATTAAACAGTGGAGCCATCTACTCAGGACATTTAGTCAGGTCAGATTTGAAGATGGCCTGAGGGATTCCTTTTGGGCTTGCGGCTCTAGCAGTTTGACCCTTGGTTATCTGCTGCAGTATGGCGTTAGCATCAATCCAGGGCGCTCTGTCTGCATCTTCAAACAGGACAATTGGAGTGCCATTTACCTGAGGTGAAGCGCCCCCTTCTGCTGCTAGTGTTGCCGTTATGCCAGTGTGAGTGTTCAAGAGGGCATTCGGGAAGACAGCCCTGGATTACTCTCAGAGGTTGGATTCCAGGCGGAGCTTTAGTGGATATCTTAAAGCATTCACCGTTCACCAGAATATATTAGAGTTATGTTGCTTGATGTCTCAAATTAGTGTGGCCCAAAAGGCTAAATTTAGCTTCTTTGATCTCCAGGCCGCACGTTTTAGATCCTTTTTTGAGGTTCTCAGAGCCGCTATGAGAGTTGCATTATGTGGAGACTCCCGCACTGCCCACAGGGCCTTATTGACTTTCTGCTTCAATAGTTTCATTTCCCCATTCTTGCAACAGTTGCCGCTGTTCTCTTTGGGAACTGCTAGGAGAGCCGTTGTTGGATTAACTCTTGAAGCATATTGCTTGGAAAAAGAGTCTGTGAATGCTTCCCAGTTCTCGTTTGCAGAATTACTATTGCTCCTGGTGATTTGTAAGTAATGCTTTGCTTTTTGCACCAGTGATTCTAATGTCATTGAGGACCATTTTACTCTTTTTGAATAGGTTGTATATAGCGAGCCTTCAGGTTCTGCCATGCGTTTACTCTTACCCAGGATGAAGGCCAATACTCGTCCCTGAGGCAGATGTTCAATCTTGGATCTTGCGTCCATTTAAAATGAGTGGATGTGCTTTAGTAGGGGCAGGGAACCTAGAATGTAGTCTATTAAGGAGTTGCCATTGGAAGAATGAAAGGACAGAGCTGGAGGGACGTTGCCTAAGAATCTACCGCTGAGGACCTGGAACCCTGGTGCGCTAGTTTACTGAGCAGATTGAGTCCTTTTGTGTCCTTCCTCCCAAGATCTATCAATGCCTGAGTTTGGATATCCCAGTGGCGCATATGTGACTCTAAAATGTTGGTTTTCATTGGATTACCTAACAGTTTCATGTTAAAGTTTCCTGTCACAATTACGAGGGAGTTCAGGTGAGTTGACCCTGCTTTAAATATGTTCTCAATCATTTTTTTGATGTCTCTGTGTGATCTTTGCAATTGGGTGGTACATAGATGTTTATCAGTGTCACTATTGTGACTTCCCCTTCTGTTTACAGTGTTATGTGTGGAATTTGTAGATTATTGGAATCTGATTTTTGCTCTTTGTTCATGGCCTTAAAGGCTGTTAACAGATAGATTGCAAGTCCACCTCTGCTATTGCCAAATTTTGCTTCCTTGATGGCTGGCACTTCACTGTGGAAGAAGCCAGTAATTGACAACGGTTCCAAGGTCCATGTTTCCTGTAGGGTGATCACCTCAAAGGTTTGCAGCTAGCTTAATAGGTCTGGGTAATCTAACTTACCTGCTAGACCGTGAATATTCCATGAGCAAGGTAGAAAGGTGGCTTTACTAGCTTCAGGGCTGCCTGTTTGTTCTTGGCCATTTCAGTTTGAGATTGATGACTGGTTGAGGTCCTTGCGATCCAGCCCCATTCGCAATTCGGAATCACTTGCAGGCATACACCCATTTTGTTGTTGGTGGAATCTAAAACTCTCACTTCGTCCACTCTTGGTGGCAATACACCTTTTGCGTTCTTTAAAACTGAGTAGGGCTTTTGATGAGCGCCCGAGTTGTCAGTGTCATCGCCTTTGGCTCTCCTCAGCAGGTGCAGGTATCCAGGTTCTTGGTAGGTTTACACAATTATTCTCCAGTCCCTGAATTACTTGCTCTCGTAAAATACTTTCTGAGCCATGTCAGGTGAGCCCCAGGTGGCCTTAGTTGATTTGCTCTGGTGCAGGGCTGATACATTGGATGGATTCAATTTCGGCCGAGGTGACCCCAGCGAGTGTTCAAATCTGATTTAACAGTTTGAGGATGTTGCCTCAGTTGAGGGCACCATTGCTTACCATTGAGCAGTATGCTGGATGGAACAGAGTTACGCTTGAGTCCCCCTTTTGGGGATTGACCACAAATGCAGATGTACTCCTTTCCTGGGACCATCATGGGGTTGACACAGACTCTGCGGTTCTGGTGCCCGTGGGTAACCAGTGGCCCTTTCCTAGTGTTTTAAACTGTTTGCACTGTTCTTTTTCATGAAGAGAATCTGTTGGAGATCATTGTACCGACTATCATCAGAGCTAAGATTTCCATGTCAAGCTCCGTACCACCCCTGTATTCCTCAGCGTTTATGTCTGAACCTGACCCAGGTGCTCCAGGCGTCATGTCTTGCTCCTCTTGTGAAGAGGGTTGATGTGTTGTAGGGCTGGGTTGAGCAGCCGCTGTCATGATGGATAGAATGGCCTCTTGCTGTGGGCTTGAGAGCTGATCCGAGTACTTCTGGGTGACACCAGGCCCTCAGTATCAAGTGCACCTTTGTTGGAAGATGGTTGTAGTTGGGTGTTTTGTTCCAATATGTCTTCGCTCAGTCTGGTAACTGTTTTGGTCAAAGATGGTATAATTCCTTAGCCAGTTTATTTTTGGGAAGTTTTTGTTTCTGGGTTTCCTTTTTTTCTTCATTTTAGTCTTGATCTCTCTCCTGCGGTGTATGCCGGAGGGATTTCGAGAGCGTTTTCCTTCGGGTTTAGTTGACATTGGTCAGTTTCGCCCACCTGTGCACCCATGGCGTTCTAGAGTTTGTTTTGCCTCTATTTTTTTATCAATCCGGAGCACTACACAGATATCGTAGTTTAGATCCGCCAATGTTGCAGATCCAATAATTTTTTTTTTAAAACATACAGATCCAAAGCTTGATGGTACACAAGTCCATGAGTAAAAGGCATTGACAACCAACGTTTGTTGACTCTCAGGTCACTGGATAAAGCACACAGCCGCCCCGTGCTTCGTCGTATTGACGACTTTATCAAGGCTCGTTGTTATTTTCAATAGGAGGGAATCACCGTCAGCACCTCCTTTCTTGTGTGAAAATGAACGATCAAGGAATCCAGTCTTTGGATCCCCAAGACCTGGATGGCCTGGATTAGTCTAGAGCACTGCCAGAATAACAGGCAGTGTACTGAGTTTCTCCAGTATGGGTGAGCACGTGCACCTCCCGGCCGTTGGACTCAGACAACGGGTCACCTCTCCAACCCGCTCAGCAGGACACAAGCTCGACCCAGTCTTCTCTGCCAGCGATAACGTCTCCTTCAGCCACACCTCCGAGCTGCCTTGGACCGACCACCGCTGCGTCCACTTCTCCTTCACCAAACCCACTGTACACCACCACCCTCACCGCTACTCTCGCAGAAGCTGGAACAAGGTCACCAAAGAACAGCTCACCACCTCCCTCAGCTATACCTCACCTCCGACTTCCGCGAACATTAATACCTCAGCTCGCAACTTCCACCAATGGATATCCAACTACGCCAATGCCCTGGCTCCTATCAAAAAAAGCGCCAGGCAAACCACACTCCAAAAAAGCCAGCTGGTTCTCCCCCACCCTGCATGAGTCCAGACGTTCCTGTAGATGGCTCAAAAAGGGACGGAGGAACAACAAGACCGTGGAAGACTGCTCAGCCTTCAAAACTGCTGTCACCGCACATCACCACATCATCAGAACAACAAAGAAAGAGGCCCTACAAGAAAGAATCAACGCGCACAATAGCAAGGGACTTTTTGCCGTGGTTAAATAATTCGCCAAATCCAGCACAGGGACAGCAGACATCCCCCCCTCCCAAGACCTCTGCAACAACCTCAGCGCCTTCTTCCACCGCAAGATTGGGGAAATCTACGACAGCTTCAACGACCTCGATACCCAAGACCCTCTCACCCCACTCGCAACCACCGCACCCAACGAAACCAGACCCCAGCAGACTCTGATCAGTTGGACTCCCCTTACCACTGATGACACCCTCAAGATCATGAAAAGTACCCACTCAGGATCACCCTCGGACCCCTGCCCGCACCACATCTGCAACAGAGCTGGCACCTCCATCGCCAACTGACTCTGCCGCACCATCAACTGCTCCATTAACTCCGCCACATTCCCGGAAGGCTGGAAACATGCAGATATCAAACCCTTGCTGAAGAAACCCTCTGCCAACCCAAAGGACCTCAGGGACTTCAGACCCATCTCTCTGCTCCCCTTTCCAGCCAAGGTCATCGAGAAGGCAATCAAAGCCCAACTTTCTGAGTTCATCGAGGCGAACCACATCCTAGACCACTCTCATTCCGGTTTCCGAAGCAATCACAGAACGGAGACCGCCCTCCTCGCCACCACAGATGACATCTGCACCCTCCTCAACTGAGGCAAAAACTGCAGCCCTCATCCTCCTGGACCTCTCGGCCTCCTTCTACACCATCTCCCACCACACCATATGCACAAGACTCCACAATGCCGGCATCCATGAAAATGCCCTGGAATGGATCAGATCTGTCCTCACTGGCCTAACAAAGAGAGTCAGGCTACCACTGTTCTACTTGGAACCCACAGAAATCAGCTGCGGAGAGCCTCAGGGCTCCTCCCTGAGCCCAACTCTCTTCAACATCTACATGGCCCCGCTCACAGCCATCGCCAGGAAGCACCAACAAACCCACAGTCGCCAAGAGCAACTTCCATGACAGGATGAAAGATGTCGCCACCTGGATGAAGGACAGCTGCCTCAAGCTAAACTCGGAGAAGACAAAAGTCCTCATCCTGGGCTCCACCCCCTCTGCTTGGGATGACTCCTGGTGGCTTGCAGATCTTGGACCTCCCCCCACACCCACAGACCACGCACAAAATCTCGACATCATCTTGGACTCCTCCCTCACCATGACCTGCCAGATCAACACCATCTCATCATGCTGCTTCCACACGCTACGCCTGCTCCGAAAGATCTTCAAGTGGATCCCCACTGAGTCCAGAAAGATGGTCACCCACACACTCATCAGCAGCAGACTTGACTATGGCAACGCACTCTACTCCGGCATCATCCACAAACTTCTCAAGAAACTGCAAAGCATCCAGAACACCTCCACCAGACTCATTTGAAACATCCCCCGCCACAGCCACATCACCAGACACCTGAGGGACCGCCACTGGCTCCCAGTAAACCAAAGAATCACCTTCAAGCTCCTCACACATGCCTACAAAGCCCTACATGACACAGGACCTGCATACCTTAACCACAGCCTCTCGTTACACGCACCCACCAGAGACCTCTGCTCCACCTAACTGGCCCTGGCTGCCATCCCTCGTATCTGCAAAACCACGACCGGGGGAAGATCCTTCTCCTACCTTGTAGCAAAGACCTGGAACACCCTGTCTCTCCCCCTAAGGCAATCACCGCCACTGCCCCAGTTCAGGAAGGACCTCAAGACCTGGCTCTTCGACTGAACCACAGTCCCTTGCAACAGATCTGCAGTCCCTCCCATCCCCCCCCAGAGCCTTGAGACCATTGCGGGTGAGTAGTTGTGCTTTACAAGCCACTTGATTGATTGATTATGTCTGCTTGGTTTGAGCCCTCTTCTCCCCAGAGTGCTGCCAGGCTGCTAGGATTGTCTCCCAGTTCCAGCACTGGATCCCCACTTGCAATGTTGTGCCCCTATCTGTGTCATCTGTGTCGTTTGGCCTGGCCTGGTGGAGGCATGGAGTGTTGTAGGTTGCTGCCTCGGATAGTACAGGTGAGGAGGCTGCATTTGTTGCCAGGCGCCAGACTAGGGAGCTATTGGGCCTTTGAGCAGTTAGATATATAACTACAGTTGTAGTCAGGGGCATGGGCAAGCCCACAATGTCTTTGTTATATGAATAGATAGCAGCACTTGCGTCTTTCAATAGCTGAAACTTTGTTGTTATTTTGGGTCGGCTGTCACAGTGAGCCGCAGATGCCTTTGCCTGAGTCTTTGAATTACTTGGGATAAATTTCTTCTGTTAGTTCCAGAGGTGAGGTGTGCGTCTGACCTTTCCGACCTCATAATGCTGGTGCTACTCCAGGGGATATATTCGGTGAAACGGCGTGCTAGATAGCTATTAAATGTCTCATTGGGGCCAGCAGCTCTTCTTCACCTTTGCCCCCGGCTGGCTCTTTTAGCTGCTTGAAATGATTGATTTATCACTGGTAGGGCACTCAGATGATCCATTCCATCCCCACTAAAATTGCTGAGTCCACCTGGGACCACCTGAGGCTACTGGAGGCCGCTTGCCAGTCAGGATCCTGCCCATCCACGTGGCCTCCGTGTGTCCTGCCCTGGGCGGGTGTGCCCCCTCTCAGATGCCTAGTCGGGTGCCCTAAGTGGCGCTTACCCCCGCCCCTACTCTCCCCCTTTTCTCACCGCTGGTCGCTGGACTTATTGGAGCACACAGTGACAGGGCCCAGCAAATGCAGGGGGGAAGTGGGTCTTGGTCTAGTCTGTGAGGGCGGCCGGCAACTGCCAGCGACGGCAGGCTGCAGGCAGCAGACCCCTAAGACTGCAGCATAAGCACCTCCAACGTCCCATGGTGGCAGCTGCTGGCAGCTGCAGCTGGTGGCAATGGTGTGGCAGTATGGTGAAGCGGTGGTGGTGATGATGAGCCACAAAAGGCTGTGAAGAAGCTAGTCAAATCGCAGGTGGGGGCTGTGACTCGGGATTGCTGGAATGCACTGTCAATCCGTCTGAATCCGAGTCCCTGACCGGACCCGACCTAGTCACTTTGTGGCTTCCCCTTGCGCCCCTCATTCCCCTGCTGAGATGATACGTGGCTCTATTGGTCGATGCTCGCGCTCCTGCGCGCACCTACGTACATGCTCCTCTGACGTGAAGCCAGTTAATAATATAAAATAGTAATATAAAATCGACATCCTATGGAATGATAGGTTTGTAAACAATGTTTACAAAAAAACTTTTCATAGGCAATATATTTGTTAATGATATTTTGACATGCAACCATATTGTCTCACTGCCCAGTCAATTGACTACGAATGGAGAATCTTCCATTGTTTACATGAGATTCTCTTCATGTACCTTTCATGTAACACATGCACGTTTTGAATTTTCTGAAAAACTCCCAAAAAGAAGCTGCAACATGTTTTTATTGACACCTCTATGGGATTTCATGCCACTCAAAGCGTATTACTGGAAGCTTTTTTCCTGCACTCCATGTACTTCTTCAAATATACCTCTCACAACACGACCTGCAGTTTGGTGGTATGCTGTAGATGCATGTGCAAAACTCTCTGCGCACTGCAACAACAAGGAAAAACTGGCAGTGACCAGCATACTTAAGACCCAAGACATAACCTTCCCTATAAGATCTGTGTGTAATTAAGGCCTGCATATGAGTACGTGGAAATCTGCACCACAATCCATCACACGACTTACCCTTCCCACAACAAAGAGCTGCATTACCTGCATCCCATGCAGCACCCATACGACTCATCCTAACACTCCCGGACCAATGGAAGCACCAAGACTCTTGTTCTGCAGGCCCTTGTGTATGACCATCTTGGGTGGGCCATACTTCTAGCGGAAAACACTAATGTCACACTCCAGACAATGCTTAATTTGAGGAAATTGTTGCAGGTTGGGGCCAACGTCACTCATTTTTAGGGACCAGAACTTTTTTTTCCTTAACAGACTTGATCCAAAGCATGAAAGATAAAAATACAATAGTGGGGAATAACGGGGAGAAACCGAGATGAAAGATAACCAGCAAAATTGAGATAAGGAGGCAGGGAATGTCTAGTGGTGGATTAAAGAAGCATGAGGTTAAATCAAGGCGATGCTGCCTTGGTATTTGAGCTTCGATAGTACTGGCTGCGGGCTTCTGAGCAATACTTTGAGGCCTGGCACTGACTCCAAGTACAATGTGAGTACAACCACGACACTCAGATGAGATCTTCCAGATTTTTATAGAAGTCACACAATGCAAGCCAGCAAGTATATTTGCTGTGCTGCATTGCGTGAATGGGAAAGAGCAGAACAGCACCATATCTACTAAGTTGTAGAGCTGTTCTGCTTTCTCCCAGCACTGTTGCACTTTAGGCAGTCATGTGTCAACAAAGACACCCTTGCTCCAAAGTGGAAGGGTGTCTGCGTTGTCTGAGTCACAGTTTTTGTAATGGAAGGAATTCCTTCAAGGCTTTTCCCAATTTGTATGTGTGCTGTACAATGCAGCGCACACGCAAAATGGGAAAAACAAGGTTAAATGAAAGCATTTCTCCTCCTTACACCTGCCTCGATTAGGCACAGGATGTTGACACAAATCCCTGTCTACAATTCTTTGTAGATAGGGATTGGCATTAAAACCCTTGGGGGGAGTTGCATGGGAATGCCGTTGCACCACCAATGGAACGACTCCTTGACCCAAAGGAATAGAAGGCAGCGCATTTCGCAAATTTCCTTTACTTTGGGTTACAATCCAATGCAAATCGTGATTTCTGTTGGATTGAAGGTCACTCCTGAACAGTTTGCAACAGGTTTGCATTAGAAAAGTGATGTAAACCTTACACAAAGCATTTGTAAAGCTGGGCCCTAATGTGGAGAACGGAGAGAAAACCACAGCAAGAAGGGATTTGATGGGTTTGAAACATCAAGCCTGGAAGGCCCTTATGAACACTTGTGGTGGTTTAAAGGAAGGCAGGGTGGGTCACTCCTATACTATTGTGGAAGGAAGAAGTGAATGTCAAGCATGGCTGTACCAGAGAACAAGGTGCAAGAGAAAAGTGAAAGCAGGAAATAGGGCATGATATGCCAATGGGAGGGTTTGTTGGCGAGCATCAAGAGAAAAGAAGAAATGTGGATGGCTAAAGTCTAAGAGGGGTGGCCTATGGATCCAAAGTTTATGCATGAAAGAGTGTGAATGTATTTATTTATCTATTTATTTATTTATCTGTTCATTTATTTATGTATTCAACAGTTTTTTTATAGCATGACCCATACCTCTCTGGTATCAGGCAGGTATCAGAGTGCTCATCAAAGACATTGGTAGATAACGAAAAATGCAGAGTAAGCCATGACACAAGGTGGCAAGACCAAGTGCAATGAATTGCAAAAGAAGAGTTGCTAATGGGATAGGATCAACAATTAGAGAGTGATAACAAAAAGAGATCAAATGAATGAGTAGTCTGTGATGCTTTTAGGCAGACCAGATTATATAGGGTTGCCAAGTTCTTGTTTTAGGGGTCAAGCATAGGTTTTTAGATTAGGGATCCCCGAAAAAGGAGGTATTGTTCGAGAAAACGATATGTAAATACGTTGTAGGTAATTGTCCTTATTTCTGGATGGATGGAGTTCCGAAGTCACACGGCATTGCCTTACAAGAATATTTTGGTCCATATGGAATTTTACAATATTGTAATTTCGAAGAGGAGTAACTTTGTGCTCCTTGGATTGGCTGTCCTCCTGAGAGCGTATACTTCTTGCTAGATAAATGAGAGCTGCCTCATGGACATTCCTGTGTGTAATGCAAGCGATGTTCAAGATGCTTCAAGTCACAATTAGATGCAGATTGAACGAAAGCAGAATGAGAGCTATATGGTCAAATTTCATGGTGCCTGAAGCCAGTATTGTGGTTGCATAGGTCACTGCTTCAAGCAGAGCAAGGTAAATTTTGGGAATTCCAGCAAGGACAATTATTCTGTAGTCCAGTTTTGAGAAGATGAGATCCTGAAGTACCCTTTTGAAGTCTCCTTATGGGATGAATTTTTACTCCTTTCAAAAGTCTGAGCTGAGATTGAGCTGCTTTTGCATTATTAATGATGTGGTTCGGAAGGTTCAAGTGTTTGTCCACAAAAAAGCCCAAGAATGTTGCAGACTCAATGATGGTTCGAATGCTGCTAAAGACAGGTTTTTCCTATCATTCAGAACTGTATAGGGATGTTGTAATTGGTGGGAGTGTTAAGGAAAAAACAGATTGTAATGGGACGTGGTTCAGATGAGCAGCAGAGGTACAAGGCGGGATCTTGTTGAGGACTTCAGAGAGAGTCTCCACATTCTAGGGTGGGGTGGGAATTTTTAGGTATTTCATATGTGTAGTAATGGAAGTTGATGTTTTAGTGCCCCAGAATATGGGCTACATATTCCAGATAGATATTGTATCGGTGGGTGATAGAATCAAGCCTTGGAGGACTCCCTTGTGAGGTAAGACAGGTCAGAGAAGAAGTTGTTAATCTTAATTTGTTGGCTTCAATTTTCAAGTAATGATCTGAACTACTTGAAGACTACTCCACTAATGCCCATACTTTATTGTAAGATGCTCAAAAAGGAGTCATGGTTCACTGTGTTGAAGGCCACTGATAGGTCTAGGAGGACGAGTAAGTAGGAATCCCCTTCACCTAATGCTTACAAAATACTGTAGATGATTATTGGGATTACCGTTTCTGTACTAAGACATTATCTTAATCTTGATTGCAATTAATTGAGTATGCAGTTTCCTTTTATGAAATGCTGTGTTTGAAACAGCTTTTAGCATCTTTGCAAGATATAGGTTGAAAGTTGTTGGGGTCTTCAAGATCTACTTTCTGACTTTATTAGTAATTGGTGCCTTGATCAACTTGCCCCCAAAGTCCTTTTCCTACAGCCTTTCTATGGCAGTCAGACCGGCATAGAAAGGCTGTCGGAAACATGCATTGTAATCCCCACGGCGGTGCCTGAGCAGGCACCGCCTCCATTTTGGGGATTATGATCTGCCCCAATGGGCTCTTTGAGCCTTTCAGAGGCGGAGAGGATTCCCCTGCAGGCATCGGTCAGACCGGTCGTATCATAATATGGCAGTCTCACAGATGCCTCGGATGTCAGACAGAACACCACCGATGAACTGTCAGATGGCCTCCCGCCCGACATGGTAATGGGGCCCTATGCCTGTCAGATGTCTGTGCTGGTGCACCAATTGTTGACAGATTTTCTGGCAGGGTCATTCTGATGCTTTTTCATCTTATCTGTGAAGAAATTGGAGACCTCATCACAGTTATCTTTGGAGGCAATTATCATTGGCTTAGAAGAAAGTCTTGTGGTATTCATTATATTGCTGAGTGATTCCTTAGGGCAGTTATTTGATTGATCTAGTTCTTTTATGATGAAGTGAAATTTAGTCTTGAAAAAGTGCTGTTTGTATTTTCTCCTAGCTGTCCATTGTATAGACAGGGATCCTGTTGTTGGGTTTGTTACCAGCTTTGTTCAGTTTTACAGAGGTCTTTCCTTTCTTTGTTTAGTACTTTTGAAAACCAAGAAACTGCATTTTTGTGATGGATCCTGCTTTCAGACCAAGACAGCTCCAAAGTTAGGATCCACCCATGAACCAGTGCTGCAGAATCAAATGATTTTGGCAAACGGCCACTGCCTCCCACCCTATCAGACCTTCATCAGCCTCCCTAAGCAATCTAGCACCTCCGCCAACCCACTGTCTAGGGTCATATGCCGGCAATGCACTCCTCAACCCTTACTCCATAATTCCCAGGGCTCCCTTCTGGCCATGCCTGATCAGCCCTCCTATCATAAGACACACTTCCCATCCACACACATAACACTGACCACCATGCAGAGGGTTACCACACACCACAATTTCTCACAACCATGCAAGACAGCCAGGTACATCCCCTAGTGGAGCAGTGGAGGCACAAACCGAAGCCACAGGGCAGCAGAAATATGTAACTAAGGCACAGGCAAATTGATGCATGGGTAGTACAAGGAACTAGCACCATGCCACCAGCAGCACAGCATCTTTTGCATCTGGCATACTACAGAGGATTCCAGACAGAAGCTGGTCTGCAAAAGTGGCACAAACATTAGTGTTCAGTTTGGATTCTCTTGGTGATGCATCACATTCCATTAAGCGTGGAAAGGGGAATGATTCAATTCAGGTATGGAGGGCAGGAATCAAATACATGTTAGCAATACAAAAAGCCTCCCCAACCACAGATCAAACAGAAAGTCTTTTATCCTCAAAAGTCCTTTTTATTAACTCTGAGATTCATAAATTGGTATTCTTTTTTTATATCAAGTTTTTCCCATCTTTTTAAATTTAAGACATACACCTCAGTGTCATTTTGCAATGCAAATTTTGACAGTTGGCTTCTAGTGAGGGTGCCAGCGGTTGTGTACTGTTGCTTTCAATTAAATAATGGACTGTCTTTCAACTTACCATTGAAGTGTGGACATCCTTTTGGTTATACCAAAGGGAGTCACCGTCCCTGAGTGGAGATGGAGAGAAGGGAAGTAGGGGGTACTCTTGTTGTGTGCTACTCTGCTTGTGGGAGGCAGGGTGTCCTCATCTTGATGCCCTCACACACCCCGAAGGATGTCATGCTTCATCATTGGGCTTTTGCTCCTCGTCGGGCCGGCGCTGCAATGCCCTACGGGTCCCCCGAAGGGTCTCTTTTTCGGAGATCTTTTGATGAAGCCGTATGGGTGCGTGGGTGTAAGTGGCAGTGAAGTCCTAGAAAGTGTATTAAAAAATGGCTGAGGGAGAGTGATTAATTTTTAATAAAGTGATCCCTCTGTCATTATTAAAACAAAGTGTATGGAGCTGCTTTAAGGGGTATTATGTCCCTTGGTAGCTGGGTGATTATATGTCCCTAGTGGGCATATGTTATGGTCAACATGTTTCGCGCTTCAGTGGTCTCAGGGGAGATCCAGGGCGCTTCGTCAGGACCAAATAAGAAAGTTATATCTACAGTGGCCTGAAAATTTCGGTGCCCCTGGATAAATGAAAGGAGTAGAGATTCCCTTAGTAGGTAGGGTAAGATCCCATGAGATCAGTGAGGGTCACTTGAGAGGGTTCTCTCGGTGCATCTGGGCTGTGTCACCTGTGTGCCTCTCGCTGTCTCCGCCGGACCGGAGACCACTGAAGCGCGAAACATGTTGACCATAACATATGCCCACTAGGGACATATAATCACCCAGCTACCAAGGGACATAATACCCCTTAAAGCAGCTCCATACACTTTGTTTTAATAATGACAGAGGGATCACTTTATTAAAAATTAATCACTCTCCCTCCAGCCATTTTTTAATACACTTTCTAGGACTTCACTGCCACTTACACCCACGCACCCATACGGCTTCATCAAAAGATCTCCGAAAAAGAGACCCTTCGGGGGACCCGTAGGGCATTGCAGCGCCTGCCCGACGAGGAGCAAAAGCCCAATGATGAAGCATGACATCCTTCGGGGTGTGTGAGGGCATCAAGATGAGGATACCCTGCCTCCCACAAGCAGAGTAGCACACGACAAGAGTACCCCCTACTTCCCTTCTCTTCATCTCCACTCAGGAACGGTGACTCCCTTTGGTATAAGTTTATTTTCTGGTGCACGGGTCACTTGACCTTTTAGAATAGCTCCTAGAGTCTCCCTCTTTTGATAAATAGGACATCCTTTTGGTGACAACAGCCAGAATGGACCCCTGCTGTGCTGCTGTGCTGCAGTGGTTGTTTGTTTTGGTGATTTTTCCCCAACACAAACGCTGCCTGCCACTGATCGCGCTGAACAGATCCTTTGATCAGCTTCGCCCAGATTGCTGTTCCCCCAGTGTTGGATGCAGTGCCTTGCTATGGTTTCTTTAAGAAGCATGGGACGTCCGCTACAAGGCCTTGGCTCTTCCCTACACATGAGCCGCAATGTCTCTGCTGCCCAGGTCAGGTGTTGAGGGTGCCCTTACATATGATCACGTTGCTGCTGCCATTTTAGAGCCAAGCCGTTTTTGTGACATTGCCTGTTTATTCTATAGCCACCATTTTGGAATCAGGCAGTCAACAGAAAGCATTGTTTGGGCACTGCTGCCATCTTGGAATCACGCAAGTATCAGTACACTGCCTGTGCTCTACACCTAGCTGCCATTTTGAAGTCAGGAACACAAGTAATAGGATCATTTTAATCATTTTGACCAGCATTTTAACACTGGGCATTGTAAATTTTGTACCATTTGTAGTTCTAGAATTACAATTTTACATATTATTTATTGTAAAGAACTTGAGGTGCCATCGCTAGTGTTTCAGCATGAGCGTGGTAAAATGTTATATTATTATACCTGCAATTTTGACTACTCTAACCATCCTGGGCCCTTTACGATTAGACAATCGGCAGCATTTTCCATCTACCACAGAAGCATTGGTCCTCTGATGAACCATTCTCTGTCGATAGGAGGAGTGGATATTAGGGTGGCCAAACTCCCTATTAGCTGATCAATGAGGACCATTAATTGACAGCTAACTTACACATCTGAGATCAGATTTAGGTACACCACTCTCAGGACCATGCTATAGAAATAAAAAACTCACCACAGGATGATCCAACCTTCTGAAGAAGCTCATTCGGACTAGGATCATACTGACCAAAAGCTCTGTTATGGCTACAAAGAATAAAAGAAGTAATACATGATGTTTAGACAGAGTTAGCTGATTCTCCCTGCAACGCATTTAAGACATCAATAAAATAGCTAGATTTAAAGGGAATAACCTATAAGACTCAATAATAGACACAGACTGGTATTAGATTAATTTGGTTATGGTATTAAAGATTCGAAATTCATGGCAATAAGAAATCTTTTAAGAATTTCAGTTTAGAATTTCACAGCTCTCATTAAATGGTTATTATAAAAATCAGTTTACAGAATTACAGAGTTACAGAGTCTCACTTCCATTAAGGCAGAAGGATAGTTCGTTGTCTAACAGCTCAAATTCTACGAGAAAGGGGAAAAGGTTCAGATTTAGAGTCCATTAAGGGCTAGTCCTTTATCATAGAACAAAGGAAATAAAGACATTTGGAATAAAATGGTTTGGCAAAGAAGGGTATCAGTCCACCTGCTCCTGACTGTAGCAGCAGTGACAGTAAAAGATAGTTCAAAAATCGACCAGCATAAAATCCAGTTCTCAAGTAGGAAAAATCAGAATGGCGTTGTCACTTCTTTGAGGTTTCTTCTTTCATAAAGTTTCTAGCATTGTCCCTGTGGCGTGGCATCACACCACCATTAAAAGACTATCACATGTCCATATTTGCATAATGTCACCTAGGACACTTGCAACAGTAAGATGCTTCCCAAGCTAATCGTGAGAAACGAAAGATTCAACAGTCCACACAGACCTAACATCAGTGGAAAAGAAATACAAAGTAACAGTCTATAGGGACAGATGAACTCCTGTTCCCACAGGAATAATTCACTGTGAACGTTGAAGAAACATTTAGGAATACTGAAAAAACACACAGAACAGACAAAGCAACATTACACTAGATGAGAAGAGGCCCATTGTAATAGGCCAGGGGAAAAGTCAGCATTAGAGAGAAAGTATTTTCGAAAAAGCCTTTATATTGGCATTACATTTATATGAAACTTTAAATCAATGGCATACAGTGGCGGCTCCTCCGCTAAGGCTGAGGAGCGTCACCCCACTGCTTTCAGAGCAGTATAAAAGCAAACATAAAATGATAATAACAGAAGTTATTTCTGTTATTATCATTTTATTTTAGTATCAGCCAGGTTGGGCGGGGTGGGTCTGGGCTCCTGTGATGTCCCGGAGGAAGAGTGGTTGCTGCACTCCAAAGTGCGCATGACTGCTTGGCCGGCTGTCTTGGGCTGGCCAAACAGTCATGCGCACTTTGCATGTTCCTCACCAGGCTGCAATGCACAGCCTGGTGAGGAACATGCCCAGGCTCCCATTCCCCTTCCGAGCGCCGAACCACTGCGCTGAGACCAATCACAATGCTGCATTGCAGTGTTGTGATTGGCTTAGGGGAGGGAGCCTGTGTGCTTTCTGGTTCCGACCGTGGAGAGACGACGAGGGAGGAGAGATGCATCGAGGAGGTAAGTGTTTTTTCTATTTTATTTTGGACCCCCCATCTGCCAGTCCCCCTCCGCCCCTCCACTCTCGTTCCCTGCTCTCGTTCCCTGCCAGCTGCTACTGATGGCATATATAATAAAATAAAATCAATTTAAATAAGGAATATGTAGAACTTTCACCAAGATTATTACATGAAAATAGCGAACGTTAGAAATACCCTACTACTACAAATTTTCTCAACATTTATATAAGTATATAATTTTGTAAATTCATACTACAAAATTTGTTTATGCATTTTTATAAACTATAGATTCTCTAGTATTATTATGCAAAGTTTCAGGATCATACATGGTTACTACACATTTTTGCACCGACTTTTCTAAATGGTGCACTCTAGCAAAAGGCATTGAAAACACTAGGCCATTTTATTATTAGCACAAGTTCAACAGTAAGCTTAATAAACTACATTTTCATTAAAAATGCATTAGTGCAACTCAGTTATATGTATTAGTATTATTTTGTGTGTATGTTTTCTTCATCTCGTATATAAAAGCACGCTTTACAGTTCTTCTGCTACACTTGTCTCAGTCTCCTGTGTCACTGTATCCAAAGTGTGCAAAGTGTACTTTCAGCTTTTCGTGTCTTTAATTTGTAAAACTGTTGTGTAATTTGATTTTTAAAATCGTGCTCCATCACTAGAGTTTCATCTGTGTTTACTCTACCGTATTTTCTGGTGCCTTTAGTGCCCCATTAAAGTGTTGTCATGAAAGAAATATCTCCTCCTCCTCCATTTTGGCAGTTCCAGGTAAACCACCGTTAGAGTGGTCTAGGTGGAAAGATGCTTTTGAAGCCTACCTGAATGCCATTGATGGGGACACATTCACCATCAAGAAGAAAAAAACTTTGCTTATACTTAATTTGGGCCCAGAAGGCAGATCTATTCAAAAGACTTTGCCGTTGATAGACGTGAGAATTCCGTCACAGCAAGAAGGTGCGGGAGAACCTGTGCAGGTGGTGGATGAGTATGCTACACTAATTCAAGAACTTAATAAACGTTTTTCCCTCAGCAGGAATGTGGTATTAAAGAGACATACATTTTTACAAAGAGCCCAACAACTCGGGAAGTCAATTGAAGAGCTTGTTGTCTTGGCATTAAGGAAATTGGCCATCACTTGCAACTACTGAGGCATGCACCATGATATAATCTGAGACCAATTAATTGAGAGAACATGCAATAGAAAGATTCAACAGTGATTGTTATCTACTGAAGACCCTGATCTTAAATCTGCTATTACTATTACCAAGGCAAGGGAAAACTCTGATGCTTATTTTAAAGCACTGTGCTCAGTGCAATCAAATTAGAAAAGATACAGACTATTCTGTTCCTGTTTACACTCCAGTTAAACACCACTAATCTAACCAGGTGAAGTAAAGGTCGGTGGAAATATTTACATTTTGGAGCAAGAGCCCTTGACCATCAAACAAGGTGCCATGCTTCATCACTGATGAAGGTGAAAGGTTTTTTATGAATGTGTAGATTGGTGAGGAAAATGAACTTAAAATTAACTAGGGACCCTCGCCACACTTATTTATTATTGTGGTGGTCCTTGTCAATGAGTAAAAACAGATTTAAATTGCAAGTTTTATTGTGTTTATTAAAGGGGTGGGATACGTTAGGTTTGGATTTTCTTGGTGATGCATCGCATTCCATGGAATGTGGTGCGTGTTGGGTTCCATGGAATGCGCTTGTTTGACCGTTGGCTTTCAGTAAGGGTGCCAGGGGTCGTGTACTCTTTCTCTCAATGAAATAAAGGATTTTCTTTCTACTTACTATAGAGTGCCACCCGGCTTCTACAATACAAAGTTTCCACTTTGTGTGTTTGTCTCGTGTAGCCTGATTTCCGTTTGTTGCAAAGACATTTTTCAAAAAAAGGGAGAGTTGTAGAGTGCCACCCGGCCTCCTCAATGCAAAGTTTCCACCATTACATGCCAATGGCCAGTCCTGGTCCAAGGTAATAAATAAAAGTCAAACGGACACTCTGGGCCTTTGCTGAGACCTACACCTGAGTGTTTGTGTGTGTCTGTTTGGGGCTCCAGGGAGTGAGGCCTAGCCACGCGGCCTGAAGAGGACCAGCCCACTACAGTGGCATAGAGTGTGGTGAAACCATGTGTGCTCCTGCCTCAGCATCCTGCAGTTCTCCTCCCCTACTATCGGTGGGCTGTTCTGCCCTCCCGAGGCCTCAACTTGAGCCCGGCGTGCCCGGAAACGTAATGGCGGTCAAATGCCCTGCCTGTGTATGATTTTGGGCGAGGCATCTCCAACTCTGCCCCACGCAACTGCCACAACAAGAGGCAATCAGACCTGCAGTTTCAGGAGCCTGCAGTCATCTTTGGGCTCCCACTGTGCAGCACCAGCAGCCTCCTCCGCTCTGACTGCCTGGCTGTACTCCTGCATGCGGCCCCACCTGCTGCCTCCACGCTCTCTGCCTGCTACGGCCCAGTGAGTCGGTGCAGGCTCAACAGGCCTTGTGCTCCGGCGGGCGGAGCTTGACCGTGTTCCCTTGTGCTCTGGTGGGCAGAGCTTGACCGTGTTCCTCATGTGGAGGTTCTCAGTGGCCTCCCTGCAGCAAACCTCATGTGCCCCAGTGGTGAGTGGTGAGTGCTGCCTGCGGCCTGGTTGGCCCTCTTGGTCTCCTCCTGTGACAGCCCTGTCCTGCGTCTTCCTGGAGGGGCTGGCTGGTGTGCCCCTCGCCAATACCACCTGCACAGATATCCACACACTTGGTGTGCTCCCTTGTCAGGGTGTGCAGCCCTCATCCATCTGGCTTCCACATTTCCTGCCACTACGTTCCAGTATGGGGGAGTCCACCTCTGGGGAGATAAAAGACAGTGGTATTTGACTGTGAGGACTTACATGTCTGGTGTTCCATCCGCTGGCCACAATCACCCCTTCACGCTCCTCCTCTGCCGCAGTCTTCTCGCCAAAATTGCCACGCACTTTGCCACTGACTCTAAACATACTGCAAGCTTCACTCCTTGCGCCTGAAACCCTGACAACATGAGAGACCCTAAACTGAACGCAAACCCTCTGGCGCAAACTGACCCAGCCCCATATGCTCATGCATCCGTGACACTATTACCTCTGTTCAGTGAACTGTCTGCCCTCGCGACGGTGGCACCAAGATGGCGTTCTTGGATTAGGTGAGGCGGTTTGGCCGTGAAATGATCCCTGCTCTTACACTTTGGGGGTGCAGAGCTATACGATCTCTTTGAGACATTGCCAAATATAGGGGGTGACTCTGATTTCAATGCAGCTGGGAGGGCACTCGACCACCATTTTGACCTCCAACTCAACCCTGATTACGAATCGATTTAAACTGTGCCAGGCCACTCAATTGAGTACTGAGTCAGTAGATATGTTTTATGTTCGGCTGAGGAAGCTCGCAAGCACCTGCACCAACATAAACCAACATGAGGAAATTCGAGCACAATTCATACAGGGGTGTCGTTCGTCTGTTCTTAAGCATCTGATACTTTACCAGCCTGGAATCTCAGTAGATGACATCCTCATTCTGGCCTGTTCTCACGAACTGTTGAATGTCCCTGCAGGTGAGATGGAAGCAGCCTTGGGCAAGGCGGTGTCCCCCTCCGTCCCTCAAAAAGCTCCAACTGTCAAAATCGAGTAGGCTGACGCCATCCAACGATGGCCAGGGACCATGCGTCAAGGATCTGCAACAAAGCCTGGAAGCGGCTGCGGAAATTGCGGACTTGAACACAAAATGGCTGGTGAATGCCTGGCAAAAGGGAAGATGTGCTTAAAATGCAGGAAAGCCAGCCACATTGCGAAAGTAAGTCATGGGGGATGACCCTAAGTGGCACCTGAGCAGAACAAAAGACCCTCGGTGGCCCTACGTCAGCTCTCACTGGACAATGCCAGGGAGGTAGGAGAGACTGGAAGCCACAGACTGGACAACCCCCTGGACAAAGATGATGTCTTTGTGGTATCTTTTGCAGGATGTTCAGGGCGCAAGAGGTGACCTCCTCCCATGTGCGTAATCCAAATCTGTTTAACAAAAACGATGTGGAGGAACAAATATCCTAAAGATTTGTTATAGGGTACAATTAATTACTCCTATACACTGGTTCAATATCCCATCAAATTCACATCTATTTCAATAAAGTCACATCCATTGCTCATTCCAGGTCATAACCACAATTTATTTCTTTTGCTTTCATATCTGGTTAGGACCAATAATCATTTTATATGTCAACATTGATCAACAAAATCCAACGAAAATATGTACAATATACATTTACAAAACATATAAATTACACAAAACAAAAATAGTTGTTTCCTAAATCCCAAATATTAGACAAAAAGTGTCAGTTCCTAAAATACACTGCGGTCCACTGTGAGGTAATCCTTTGCACATTAGAGGTACCCTATCCACCTCAGACAAACATTTTCGTGTGCAAGTCTATTAATCCATTTTATTTAATATTCTACGGATTCCTCCTTCACCAGTAGTCGACGCGTTTCAGCCCTATTACTTGGGCCTCATCAGGACTGGGGTACAGGGAACACCTATTCAGTCTTATCGTAGAAATGCCGGAGTATAAAGGCAAAGCAATTCCTCACGTCAAAGACGTTGTTACAGTTGCTTGATCACTGCCCCACTTCTGCAAAAATCCTCAACAGGGATGCACCTCCGATAACAGGTTAGTATCGGACCACAAAAATGCCCAGAAATTTCTTTTGGTATGGCCACCCCCCTCGTACGTGTCTCCGTCTCAACCCAATCTACGCATGAGCATGGAACGCCTCACCGCGGACTCCATCGGCGTATCCAAATCTGTGGCACTGCAGTAAACACTCTCATCGACACTGGAGCATCAGTTAATGTGATGGACTCCAAAACAGTATGAACTGTTATCACCACGCCCACCTCTGGCCCCCAGTCCAGCGAAGATCTACACATATGGAGGAATGGAGCCTCTGCCACTCCGGGGAACAATTGATGTCAACATCTCTAGTGACGGGCATCCACGAAAGCGAAGTTCCATGTCACGGAGGGTAAGAAAGGGCCACTGCTCAGATGTCAAACTGCTGAGGACCTCGAGCTAGTGTTCTTTGTGAAGCAAGTGCACGATCAACACGCCAATGCCCTACTAGCCGAGTTCCTGCAACTCTTTCATGGCCTGGGGAAGCTAAAAGGAAAGCCAGTCAAGCTACACATTGATGACACCGGAGGGTTCCCTTCCATCTGCAGCTGCAGATGGAACGAGAGTTAAAGGCACTAGAGGAGCTTGAGGTCATCGAGATCGTTCCTGGTCCTACGCCGTGGATATCGCCACTGGATATCACGCCAAAACCCAATCAGTCAGTCACAATACGCCTCTGCGTTGACATGAGGCTCCCAAATCAAGTGATAAGGAGGGAGCATCACATAACACCAACGATGGATGATATCATAGCTGACCTCAACAGGGCAAAATGTTTCTCGAAGCTGGACCTAAACTCTGGGTATCATCAACTGGAACTAGCCCCTGAGAGTCGGTATATCACAACTTTTTCCACTCATTTCGTCCTTCAGAGATGCAAGCGGCTAAGCTTCAGCATGTCGTCCGCTGCGGAGGTGTTCCAGAATGCCATCAAGAAAACCCTCTCCGGATTACAAGGGGTTATAAATCTGAGTGACGACATCCTCATATACTCAGAGAGCTTGGAGGAACACCATGTTCAGTTGAGGGCCACCTTTCAACGTCTCACCAACAGCGGTCTGACATTGCATAAAACAAAATGTTCCTTCTATCAAAACTCAGTGGATTTCTTTGGACATATTTTCTCCTGAGAAGGGCTACAGGTTGACCCACGAAAAGCGGCTTTGATCTGGGCAGCAACAGTGCCACAGAACCCCACAGAAGTCCGCAGTTTCTTCAGAATGGCGATGTACTGTGGAAGATTCATCCTGAATATTGCGACAATGTCAGAGCTGTTACAGACCCTCACTCGCACCACAGTTCCCTGGGACTGGAATCCTGCAGCCAACAAAGCTTTCCGATCCATAAAAGAGGCTCTTCTAGACAAGGTCACCATGGCCTACTTCCACCCTCAGAAGAAAACTGAGCTGAAAGTGGACGCCAGTCCCGTAGGACTACATGCAGTCCTCATGCAGGAGGGGTCAGACCGAGAATGGGTCCCTGTGGCATATGCCAGTCGGGTGTTGTTCAAGATGGAAACCCGCTACACTCAAATTGAACGCGAGGCCTTGGTCATCAGGTGGGTATGCCAACATTTTCATCTATACCTGTGTGGCCACGAATTCACCGTTGTTACCAACCATAAACCACTCCTTCCTCTGTTTGCCGGCACCAACCGATTAGCCCCTCCATGAATCAAAAGATGGGCTGTCCAACTGCAACCATATGTATTTGAGGCTCCAGGGCTAATAATCCTGCTGATTACCTGTCTCGGCTCCTGCCATCTCTACTGATACGAAACCCCATGGCCGATGAGGAAGAAACAGAGGACTTCATAAAGATGATCGTAAGTGATGCATGCCCCAAGGCTCTGACACTTCAGGAAATTTTTGAAGCCACCAAGGGTGACAGAAGCCTGACACGGGCAAAAGAAGCACTGGCCAACAGACAATGGCAACGTTTCCTGGATGGGGTTTGAAACCTGACACCGGATGAAAGAGCATCCCAACAGCAACTATGGAAGGTGAGAAGTGAGCTCAGCAAAAGCTCAGATGGTGTGCTGCTGAGATGACAGCTGATCGGGATGCCCAATAGTCTCTGGGTTCATGTGGTTGACCTGGCACACCAGGAACATCAGGGGACCGTGAAGACAATGGCGCGTCTTTGCAGTAAGGTATGGTTCCCAGGCATGGATGCAATGGTCGTTGAAAAGGTACACAACTGTCATTCTTGTGCCATCACGAGTGGCGATCCATTTCCTGCACCGGTCCTGACGGAAGAGCCTTGCCTCCAGCCCTGGTCAAAGATCAGCATCGATTTCAGGAGATTCACAGATAGATGAATCACTGTAGTAATGGTCGACTCATATTCCAAGTTCCCGGTAGTAGAGGTAGCGCAGTCCACGGCGTTCTCTCACATCAAGCCCGTCATGGAGAAGACATTTGCGTTTATGGGCCTTCCTGATGAGGTGAAGTCAGACAACGGACCACCCTTCCAGGGGTGAGAATTCCAAGAATACCTAGAGGCCCTGGTCATTCATCATCAGAAGATCACCCCCAATGGCCTCAAGCAAACAGGGAGGTGGAAAGGTTCACGAGAACACTCAACTGAGCCTTGAAGATTGGCGTGGACATCTGAGAAGACGACGAGTGATGTCTGCACATGTTTCTCAGAGTCTACAGGATAAACTCCCCACAGCATGACTAATTGTGTGCCCGCCAACTTGCTGTTTCACAGGCCAACGAGGGACAGCATCCTGGTTGATACGACATAGCGCCCCGCTGACATAGATGTAGAAGCTACGCAACTGCGCAGAAGAACCACTAATGACAAACCCAGCCACCGGCGTCAAGCACAGAACCCAACTCTGCACCTTGGCACTTACATCATCATGAGGGGCAGACATCCTAGATGGAAGTTTTAGACACCATCTTAAGCAGAAGTCTGGGAACTGGTTAGAATTGAAGGGACTATGGTCACTGTGCAATGAGGAGAATGGCAGGTGACTAGAAACATATCCTGGTTCAAAGAGGTGGCGGCTGTGATGGGTCACTCTGAGAGAACGGTCAAAGAGAATACTGGAGATGAAGAAAATCATTTCATGGTGCCTCCTTCCTCACCAGAAGGCGTAGCTCCACGACTATCTGAAAGGGCTCATACCATAAACTCCCCCGTGGTGCCCTCAAGCGAACAATGACAAACAAGACAGAACCTGGCTTGGGATTCAAGCTATGACAGGTGTGAGGGGCAACGGACTGGTACCATCTCCCGGAGCCAGAAGTAGGGTCTTCGGCCTCACCCAGCCCCCAGCCAAAGACTTGGAGACTTTCCGTGTTTGACCCAAGTAGCCTGATTTCCGTTTGTTGCAAAGACATTTAAAATAAGGGAGAGATGTAGAGTGCCACCCAGCCTCTACAATACAAAGTTTCCACCATTACATGCTGAGGGTTGGGCCCAGTCTGAGGTAATAAATAAAAGTCAAATGGTCGCTCTGGGCCTTTGCGGAGACCTACACATGAGTGTTTGTGCATGTCTGTTTGGGGCTCTGGGGAATGAGGCCTAACCATGTGGCCTGGTGCGGACCAGCAACCTACACGTACCTTGAAGTGTGGACATCCTTTCAGTGAGAAAGTGGGGAGCGGCTATAGGGAGGAAAGAGTATTGAGGTACAGAGGCCACAGGGTGAAGCAGAAGAAAGGCACTGGTTTGTTGGTGAAATGAGTGATGGGCAAGCTCAGGTCAGAATGGTCGTGGTTTCCTGCTGGAGCACGAGGAGAAAGGCAAAGCTAGAACAGAGTGTGAGAGAAATCCGAGTAATAGACGGGAAGTGCATCAAAAAGCGTGAAGTTAGAATAAATACTGTCGATAATGGACTTTTTTTAATGCAAATTTCTCCTCCCTGCACCTTCTCAAATGCCAATGGTTGACACTACTGACCCTCTCTCAACATACCCTATATATACAGATATGTATTGTTGCACAAGTCTAGCTGATTTTCAGGAACAAGAAAATGTGTTTTCTGTTAGTTTCTGCAAGCCTTTTTGTCTTTTTCGGTTTGGTTTTCAGGCACAATAAAGGAAAAGCCACACACAAGGAGAACACATTGAATGGCTTCAGAGCCAAGACATATTCTGAAGGTGGGCTACAGCAAAGGGATATTTTTAGCCATGAAATATGTGAACCACACAAGTATGTAAACTACACGCAGCTGACTTTGCTTTTCAAAGGAATTCCATGCTTAGTAGTAAAAAATATATCACCGACAGGACATTGGCAGTGTACAGCTTTGGTAGACTACCTCTCAGCAGAATAAACCTATGGAATGTGCTGGACTAGTAAGTCTTCAGAGCTCATAGATTTTAAATGCTCCCAACATGCATCTTAAGCCCCTTTAGGTTTACTTGCGGAACACTTTGTCCTTGGGAAGTGCTTCTAAAAACAGCATACAGTGAAGGCTACTATGCTTCTATCCACATGTTTCACCCATATGTGTTGTTGGTTATAAGCAGGGGCACTGGAATTATGTGATTCAGCAGTGATTTTCTCATAGTTATAGATTTGCCGCATTTGCCACATAATCCATCATCTGCTGCATAATCTGCAGCTTTTACCCCCAAAAATTGTTTCTAGCTCAAATGGTTAATAAATTACTAAAAATGCAGCAAAATGCATTGAATCACAGTAGAAGGCCTTTTTCAAAGGTTGACGAGTTACATTTTTGTCCCTTATTGCCATATTTGGATGTTACACTGGTGCTAATGGGGTGCAACCAATGCCTAGACAAAGTTAACAAGTTTGAAAATCACAAAATAATGAAGTAATACTATCACAAAATATGCCACATTATGGCGCATAATTTGGCTTTTCTTGACGCATAATTTACTCAACCCTGCCACATAATTTGGCCCTTCCCTTCCACATAATTCCAGTCGGCATGGTTATAAGGATGCACACTTCTTGAATTCGACTGATATTCAATGGGGCCAGTGCTGGAATGTTGTGGGCATGTGCAGGATTCCCATCCCCGCATGTCTTATAGGTCGGAGATACAGGCTGTACTCCGCAAATGCAGCAGCATCTCACAGGCAATGTGTGGAGCTTGAGTTGAGGAGGCTCCTTTCCTCCTCTTAGTGGTGATGTGCTGCATTGTTAAGTACAGGTGCTTATATTGGCAGATAATTGTGTTCCTTTCAATCTGGGCTGGGCTCTCATGATCTGCAGAGTTCCCTTGGAAATCCCTTAGCAATTCCTTGAGTCAGTTTATCAGTTAATCTGCCAAGGGATAAATTTATGGGGGATATTCTCAAGAACGTGCGATAATCATCGCCAAAATAGGTTAACGCAAGTTATCATATCGCCGTCTTGCATGGGAAAATAACCCCGTGTTAACGTGGCATTCACAACACGGCGGTAACATGAGATAGTACTCCGATAACGCGGCAAATGTCCGCGATAACACTACCGGGACGGCGATAAAAATCCCAACCCGAACGTGAAAAAAGTTGCGATGTGCCCAACCGCGATAGAAAAATCGGCGACAAGCAACTGCAGGCTTGCAATTCCCACGTCAGGCGGGTAAAATCACCATAAGAGCAGCAAAAAAAACAGAAATAAATAAAAAAGAGATAACAACTGCGAAGTACAATGGAGGGAGCTGGAGCAAGTACAGAGGACAACCTGAACCCCACAAGCCCCACGGAGGACCAGCCTGGGACCTCGGGGCCAGGGAAGGGCAAGGAGAAGAAGAAGAGGAAGACGGGGTTCAGTCCGCAGGAAAACAGGATCCCGATAACAGAGGTGACACTCCCACCATCCAATTGCCATTGGTGTAATTGACAGCACTAAATGTTGCACATACACTTGTCCGAGCGATGTGCCAATGCAGAGGAGTGACATGCACACAGGGAATGTGTCTAGGAATGAATTTATTTGCACATGCTGTGCCTGTGGTCATTCTGACCTGTCCCATGATTGCTAAGGACAGTCCCCATGTGACGTGCCTATGAGAAGAAATTGTGAATGATAGTGTCCCTTCGGGCTATTCCAGCTGCTGCTGCACTGGGGTGTGGTCCACCTGCCTCATCTTCATCATCATCGTCCGGTGCATCAGGCACTTGGATCCATGGGGCATTGGTGCGTACAAATATGTTGTGCAACACACAACATGCAATGATCATCTTGCACACTATTTGCGGGCTGTACAGGAGTCTTCCACCTGTGATGTCCAGGCACCTGAAACGTGACTTCAACACGCCAAATGAGCACTCCACAATGCCCCTGGTGCGTATGTGGGCCGCATTGTACTGCCTCTGGGCCTGGGTGTTCGGGGCTCGGAGGGGTGTCATCATCCACGGGCAGAGTGCATATCCTTGATCACCTGTGACAGGGGAGAGAGATGTGTCAATCGGTGGTTCGGCATTCTGTGTTGGCAGGCTTATTAGTATATTGGTGTGTGATGTGTGGGACTTTGGGATACATGTCTGACATGTCTTGCATGTGGCAAAATGAGCGGCATCCATGTGTAGTACGTTGCCTCACAGCTGCTCCTCACTCCCCCCGAGCCTATTTACTTGTGTGCGCTGCGCGGTTGCAACACTTGCACTCCTAGGACACACCATTGTCATGACTGTCTGCCCATCTCTACACGCCTGACAACTATACTGTGATATTGGCCGTTGAAGGTGGTCGGCCACGTGTGTGTAGGCCTATGGTCAGGCTATGGCGGGAACAGAGACACGTGCAGTAGTTGTCTTGGTGGCCATCCCGGAAGTGAACCACGCCATGAGCCCCGGGCTATTGATTCCCACTCCTACACTGGCCCTGCCCACTCCGCTTACGCTTACAGGGGGGGACGACATGGCTACATGTCAAGGGTCTACCCCACTGCCTGAGGTAACATGGTAGCACCCACTGTCTACGACACTACAAACACCAGCAGTATATGTCCACATGGACATGTCTGTGCTCTGCATACTTAAGTCTGTCCAGCACATCCCCTCCACACTTGGCATTGTGTACATTCTGATTCATGAGTCACTTGCCTCCCTCACACATACTTGGTTCCCGCCTCTCACCACATCCTGCTATTGTGTGGCAGAGGTGCCATTACGTGGATGGCTTGTCTGGATGTCTGGCCCCTGTTACCACATTTCCATGTGTTCTCGTGTCTGGTAGGTGGGCATGTTGTTAGCATGTCGTATGTGATGTTGTAACGTCTGCATTCCCACAGTTGTGAGTTGTCTGATTGTGGAGTTGAGGTGTGTGGTGTGTTCCATTGGTACTTACCGACGAGCAGTGCATTTCCGTAGGTGCCATCCAGGAAGCGCTGGTTGATGATGGACTGTTGGAAGATGTAGGAATCATGCACACTGCCTGGGTAGTTGGCGACGACGTTGGAGAAGAGTCCCCGGTGGTCCACTATTGCCTGCACATTGATGGAATGCGTGTGCTTCCTGTTGCGGTAATTGTGTGCAGTGTCGGCAGGGGGCACAAGTAGGACATGTGTGCAATCAATTGCCCCAACACGTTCGGGAAGCCAGCTATGGCGTAGAAGCCTTGCTTGGTCTCCAGCTGTTCCTGCCCAGTGTGGGGGAAGTGAAGGTACTGGGGTACCAAGCTGATGATGGCATCCAAGACAGGTGTGAGGAATTTTGATAGGGCTGGCTGTGAGACTCCTCCGACTCTGGCAGTTGTTGGTTGGAAGGTACCAGAGGCCAACAGGTGCAGCACAGCCAGCAGCTTTGTCTGCGGAGGGATGCCGGTTCTCCGCTGTGTTGGTACTGTCAGCCTGTGGGCAATGTGGGTCATAATGCGGAGGATGGTCGTCCTTTTGAGCCTGTAGTGGGCAATGACTTCCTCTGGCGTTAAGTCTCCGAGGCTGGTGTGTTATCGGAAGGACCGCTGTCTCATTCTGCGCTGCCTCGGTGGTAGTTCCATGACATGTGTTGGTCTGCCGATGTGGCTCTGGGCTGGGCTCCCTTTCTACTGCAGGTTGTCGTACTGCTTACCACCAGTAAAAGGCAGGTGTTAAATCCCTGCTGCTAACGCGCCTTATCGCCTGTTTTTGGGTCACATCGCAGTTCTGGCTGGTCGTTGTGAATATCGCGAAGTGGTGTTTTCATGTGTTTTTGCACGGGAACGCCTACTCTGCATATCATTAGCGTTAGTTGTCTCTCTCATCCGTGGCGATGTTTTTTGCGGCAGCTATCGCTGGTATACTGGCGATGTGGGGAGTTTGCACCAGCTTGTGAATGGGGCGATGATTCTTTCGCCACTTTTGCTGCGCTAAAGTGCTGTTAACTCGGCGATGAGTCCTTGAGAATATGCCCCCATGTTTTATTGCATTTTTTTTTCTTTTGGTTATTTGCATCTGTATTCACTTTAATTTATGTCCGGTATGAATGCTAATGTTAAGCAAAGGGATGGGGTTTGTAAAATGTGGTCTATATGAGACAAATAAAACATGCCAGTGATACTTTAATATTGCCGGTCTAAAGGTACGATTCTTTTGGAGCAGAGTTTATAATAAGAATTCATCTGTACTTGCAGACATTAGACTTAAGGTTGCCCACCACCGTATGCATTTCGTGTGACTCTGCCTTGACTGACTATGCCCCCTTTAGCCCCACCGCTGCAGTGTCCCTATTTTAGGGATCCCACAGTTATAGTTTTCCAACTCCAGCACTGAATAAGGCAATATAATAACTCACCTAGAAGGTAGATAGACTTGCATAACATGGCAGAGGTACAAAGGCAACTGTAAGGTTATCAGCCACACTTAGGGGGATATTTACAAGGAAGTGGGGGAGAGAGGCGTTAGCCTTCCTGGCTTAACGCCTCTCTCCGCCACTTCTGAAACGCAGGGCTGCACCATATTTACAACAATATGGTGCAGCCTTGCGTTTCCCCCTGCAATGGCACTACACTTAGCAATGTAGCGCTGTGAGAAGTTGGCCTGGTATATGCTGTCCACTAATTAAAGTGGGCACCTTGCACCAGTCCAAACAGCCCTTATGGTGATTAGGTTAAAGATAACCTTTATAGAAAGCTATCCTAGTGGTAGATATGGAGAGCAGCCTTCAGGCTAAGTCTTGAAGGAATGTTAAGCACCTTGTTTTACCAGAATGCAACCTTATAGTATTGGTTAAATAAAAGGGAAACCACACAGTAGTTATAAAAATATGTATTTATTATATATAACACTCTCTAGTATCCTCTACACGAGGATTGAACACAAATCAAATAATACAGTTGCACAGAATCAAACGTAAGTAGCACAATACACAGTGGGCTCCAGGGGGAGACCAAACCATATACTAAGTAAGTGGTATAAGAACCACGACTCGGGACTAGACCTAGTCTAGAAGGTGTAGAATCACTGGGACCCCAAGGAACCACCCAAGGTGAGTGAGTAGGGACCCCACGGAGGACGGGTGCAGAGTGGGAACACGACCGCGTGCTCCATACAATTCAATGGGAAAGTCGCGGTTGGAAAATCAGTGATTAAGGGCCCTTCCCAGCAGATTACGAAGAAAACCCTTGGAACTTAAGAGTTTGGAGAGCCACCCCACCCGTGGATACCTTTGTACCAGAGTTACCTATCCCAGAGGAGCCGGGTGCATAGGCACGAAGTGGCGTCGGAAACCCTTGTCGTTCTTTATGAATGTCGACAAAGAAATGCTGCTGCGGGAAGAAAGAAAAGTGTTCGGTGGAATCCAAATGTGGATTCTAGATGAGAAGAACCTGAAAGCAGAGGGGAAAGAGTCTGGGTCACTTTGGAGTGACCAGTGGCTCGGTAGACGAATGCCCACCGATGTCGGGTGCTTCAGGTGTGTTGATGGTGATCTTGACTCTTCAGCTGTGCAGACCAGGAGATGTCTTGGACAACCAGGAGCCAGACACGAGCTGTCCCATGAAGGATGTCGAGTGCTGAGGGGTCGGTGTCCGGCGGGAGCACCAACAAGCCTTGGCAGCGGCAAACAACGTAGATGGTCAAATTCGGTGTCGATCTGGCCCAGCAAGGGCCAGAAGACTCACCACAGCAAGGGGAGTCAGGGAAGGCCTGGAGCAACCAGGGGAGCCCAAATAAAGCAAAGTGGACCCGCAGGCCGAAGGCACAGGAGTCGCGAGGGGACCTCAGGTGGTTTCACTGGATACCAGCTAGCACGGCATTGAGTGCAAAGATGCCAGAGTCCTTCACGAAAAAGATGCGCTGGGGTGAGGGCTACAAATAGCCCAATGCACAGAATTGTTGCACGAAAACAAGTATGTGCAGCTGCAAATGGACGCGGTGCACAGGGGTACAGGTTATGCGGTCCCCACGAGGGATATCTGCCTCAAACTCGGTAAGAGAGCAGCTCAACCTTTGAGACCTTCAGAAACCTACCTCTTGTGTTGCTGGAGCTTTTGGAGTCTGCAGGAGCTCAGGACCAGCAGACCGGTCAGATGCATTATGGTGCCTGCGTTTGCAGGGGAGTGACTCCTTCACCCCAAGGGAGATTCTTCTGTTGTCTTGGAGGTCCAAAGGGTCCTGCATGGAGCCTGTATGGATCACGGACAGAGGCACGACTGGGGACGGCAAGGGAAGACGAAGTCGAGCCCAAGGGAGGTCCAGCGAAGTCCAGCGTGTCCAGACGGTCGAAGTGTAGTGGTATCTTCTTGCAGACTCTTGTTCACGTAAAATCTAACGTCCTGTAGCCAGGTAACCCATTTTATACCCACGGGAAAGGGTTGTACAGATTCTAGGGACCCTCCTAGGGGAGGGACAGGACAGAGGGGTGGCTACACCCATGTCCTTTGTCCAGCTTCGCACCAGAGCAGGAGCAAATGGCTCCTAGAACTGTTTTGAACTGGACTATGCACAGGGACTCCAAGTGTGCCCCTCGTGCAGACTTTCTGGCACTCAGACAGTGCACCCACCCAGCCCCAATACACTAAATCCTGTCTGGGAGGTGGTAACACCTCCCTGTGACAGGATGCCTATTGTGCTGCCTTCCCCTGCTCGAGCTTGGCTCAGCAGCAGGAGGGCAGACTCGTGTCTGTGGCTGGCAGCATCCATTTTGTGCTGTAAGGCTCGAGAAAGTTGGTACCGGTAGACTTAGGTACCCCCAGAACCTCGGTTCTGATGGGAGGAATCATACCTCCCACATCAGTTACTGGTGTGGAGGTATGATTCCAAGGTGTTTGACACCAAACACGACATACTTCGTTGTAGTAGTTTTCGAGATAGCATTTATCGCGAGGTTATAATGCACCTCTACCTATATGTCTGGTAGTATCACGTACAGCCCGGGAGAATGGTCTCCGAAGACTGCAGAGGGGCCCTGCTCATGCAGTAGCACCCTCTCATGCAAAATCCAGCACCCTGTCTTCAGGATTGTTAAGGCTTGCTATAGGGGTGACTTATAAGGTTTTAAGTGTTCTGATATATATAGATATAGTGAATCTATATCTCTCGTAAGTGGTGCAAGCACCAGCTTACACAGGCTGCAGTAGCAGACCTAGGGTTCCATTTTGTATGACCTCTCAGGGGTGGCATAATACATGCTTCAGCCCATGGGAGGCATCTGGGGTACCTATGCCCTGGGTACCTTTGTACCATATACTAGGGACTGATAAGGGTACCCCAGTATCCAATCTGGAGTTGTACCAAAGTACATACATATCAATTTAAGGGAGAAAGCAGATAGGCTGGGGCCTTGGATAGCAGGATCCCAGCCAGACTAGTCAAAACAGTGGGTGCAAAAAGCAAAAAGTGGGGGTAACCATAAGAAGCAGATCCTACTTTCCTACACACCCCCCCCCAAACGAAAGGAATGAGACCATGCCCAGCTGAGTCTTCATGTTCTAAGTGGAAATATCTGGAGAGCCCATCTGCATTGGCATGGTTACTCCCAGGTCTATGTTCCACTGTATAGTCCATCCCCTGTAGGGAAATGGACCACCTCAAAAGTTTAGGGTTTTCACCTTTCATCTGTTTTAGCCACAAGAGGGGCTTGTGGTCAGTCTGAACAATGAAGTGAGTTCCAAACAAGTATGCTCTCAACTTCTTCAGAGCCCAAACCACAGCAAAGGCTTCCCTCTCAATAGCTGACCAACGTTTCTCTCTGGGGGTCAGCCTTCTGCTAATAAAAGCTACTGGCTGATCCTGACCCTCTGCATTCAATTGTGATAACACAGCCCCTACCCCCAACTCAGATGCATCAGTTTGAACAATGAATTGTTTGGAATAGTCAGGACTTTGCAGAATGGGAGCAGTGCACAAGGCCTGCTTGAGGTCATCAAATGCCTTTTGACAGCTAACTGTCCACTGAACTTTCTTGGGCATTCTCTTTGATGTAAGATCATTCAAGGGAGTCACTATGGACCCATAATCCTTCACAAATCTTCTGTAGTACCCAGTCAGGCCCAAGAAAGCTCTGACCTGAGTCTGGGTGGTTGGAGCAACCTATTCCATGATGGTCTGGATTTTGCTCTGCAATGGTTGAACCTGGCCTCCACCCACAAGGTGGCCCAGGTATACAACCTGACTCTGCCCTATCTGGCACTTAGTAGCCATGATAGTGAGGCGTGCCTTTTGCAAGGCCTCCAAAACATTTCTCAGGTGGACCAGGTGATCCTCCCAGGTGGAACTAAAGACAGCAATATCATCTAGATAAGCTGCACTATAGTCTTCCAGGCCTGTGAGAACTTTGTTCACCAACCTTTGAAATGTGGCAGGTGCATTCTTCAAGCTAAAAGGCATCACCACAAATTTGTAATGCCCACTTGGGGTTGAAAATGCTGTTTTTGGCTTGGCATCCTCAGCTAGTCTGATTTGCCAGTAGCCAGCTGTAAGGTCAAGAGTACTCAGAAACTTGGCTGAGGCCAAAGTATCTATGAGTTCATCTGCCCTTGGAATAGGATGAGCATCAGTCCTAGTGACTGCATTAAGTCCTCTGTAATCAGCACAAAACCTCATCTCTCTCTTACCATCTTTGGTGTGAGGTTTTGGTACCAAGACCACTGGACTAGCCCAAGGGCTAGTTGAGGGCTCAATGACTCCCAATTCCAACATCTTCTGGACCTCAGTCCTGATGCAGTCCCTGACATGGTCAGGTTGCCTGTAAATTTTGTTCTTCAAAGGTAGGTTCTCACCTGTGTCCACTTAATGGGTACACCAGGTGGTCTGACTTGGAGTCAGTGAGAACATGTGCATAAACTGATTGAGGACCTTCCTGCAATCAGACTGTTGCTGCTCAGTGAGGCTGCTTGCCAAAGCTACACCATCTACTGAGCCATCATCAGGGTTCTGTGAGAGGAGGTCAGGGAGTGGGTCACTCTCTTTCTCCTGTCCCTCATCAGTAGCCATGAGCAAGCCCATGTCTGCCCTGTCAACATAAGGCTTGAGCCTGTTCACATGGAGCACCCTCTGGGGGCTCCTGGGAGTTCCAAGGTCCACCAAGAAAGTGACCTCTCCCTTTTGCTCAAGTATGGCGTGGGGTCCACTCCGCCTGTCTTGGAGAGCTGCTGGGGCCACAGGCTCCAGCACCCACACCTTCTGTCCTGGCTGGTAAACAGTCAAGACAGCCTTTTGGTCATGCCAGGCCTTTTGCAATTCCTGACTAGCCTCAAGGTTTTTGGATGCCTTCTTCATATACTCAGCCATCCTGGAGCGGAGACCAAGTACATAGTCCACAATATCCTGTTTAGGAGGTTTGAGAGGTAACTCCTATCCCTCCTTCACTAAACACAGTGGACCCCTAACTGGGTGACCAAACAAAAGTTCAAAAGGGCTGTGGTACCTCTCTGTAGGCAAAGAGAAGGCAGGGCAACAGAACATCCCATTTTCGCCTGAGCTTTTCTGGGAGTCCCATTATCATGCCCTTTAGGGTTTTGTTGAACCTTTCAACCAACCCATTGCATTGAGGATGATAGGGTGTGGTAAACTTGTAGTTCACACCACACTCTTTCCACATTGCAGTTATATAACTAGACATAAAGTTTGTACCTCTGTCTGTTAAGACCTCCTTAGGAAAACCCACCCGTGAGAAAATCCCCAGGAGGGCCCTTGCCACCACAGGTGCTGTGGTGGTCCTAAGGGGAATAGCTTCTGGATACCTGGTAGCATGGTCCACCACCACCAGGATATAAGAATGTCCAGATGCTGTTGGAGGGTCCATGGGACCAATTATGTCAATCCCAACCCTCTCAAAGGGAACCCCCACCACAGGTAGTGGTATCAGGGGGGCCTTTGTAGTACCACCTGCCTTACCACTGGCTTGGCAAGTGATACAGGAGCGACAAAACTCCTTTGTGTCCTCTGACATATGAGGCCAGTGAAAGTGAGGGACAAGCCTGTCCCAAGTCTTGCTTTGGCCTAAGTGTCCTGCTAGGGGAATGTCATGTGCTAGGGTGAGTAGGAAGCCCCTAAACTTCAGAGGTATAACCAACCTTCTGGTGGCACCAGGCTTGGGGTCTCTACCCTCTGAATATAGAAGTCCCTCATCCCAGTAGATCTTGTGAGACCCACTGACATTCCCTGCAGCCTCAGCAGCAGCTTGCTGTCTGAGGGGTTCAAGAGAGGGGCAGGTTTTCTGCTCCTGGCTCAGATCTGCCCTAGAAGGTCCCCCTGTCCCCAAAAACTCAACCTGATCTGGTTCAAGTTCATCTGAGATAGTTCCTTCCATAGGACTGGAGTCATCTTCCTCAAAAGACTGACCCTCACTCTGAGCCTGGGGGGAAGACACAGCCTTACCCCTCCTGCTCCTCTTCTTGGAAGGCACCTGGTCCATCTTTTCAGGATCCAGGGCCTGTTCAGTGGCTCTCTGTTTGGCCTGTGACCTCGTCACAGCAAACACATCTGCAGTGATGCCCAACATTGCTGCATGAGTCCTGAGTTCTACTTCAGCCCAGGCTGAAGTTTCCAAATCATTGCCCAACAAGCATTCCACAGGGAGGTCTAAACTTACCACAACTTTCTTAGAGCCAGTTACCCCTCCCCAGGTGAAATTAACAACTGCCAAGGAATGGTCTGTCCTGACATTGCTAGCATTGGTCACTTGGTACATCTCACCAAGTATGATCTGGTCAGGGTGCACAAGATCTTTTATCACCATGGTAACACTTGCTCCTGTGTCCCTGTATGCCATGGCCTCCTTACCATTTATTAAAGGCTGTTGTCTGTATTTGCCCAAGTTACTGTGACTAACAAATAAGGAGGCAATATCCATGCCTCCATCACAGACTAGAACAGCCTGAGTTGGAGTTCTGACTAGGCCAGAACCCACCTCAGAGCCCAAGGTTAACCCCACGATTCCCTTGTTCTGTGTACCACCACTTGAAACTGTGCTAGGGGGAGCAGTTGCCTTAGGGGCAGTGGTGTTAGGAGTAGAATCCTTGGCCCTTGGACAATTGGCATCTTTTGTCCAATGGGTCTTTTCCTTACATACATAACACAAAGGTTTCTTTTTGCCTTTTCCCTTGTTGGATTGTGACTTCCCCCCAGATGCAGGTTTTTGGGGCCCTGATGAAGACTTTTGATCTTTATTTTTGTCCCCACCCTTATCTGAGTTCTTAGAGTCTGGTTTCTTCTGGTCACCACCATTGGTCTGAGTTTTCTGCTTCACTCTGGTTCTTTCCCACTTCTTGGGGAGAAGTCAGATCAGAGTCAACCAGGTATTGATGCAACAACTGGTTTTGGCAATTATTAAGGATCTGCTCCCTCATAATCAAGTTGTACAATCCCTTGAAATCATTCACCTTGCTACCAAGTAACCAACCATCCAGAGCCTTAATGGCACAATCAACAAAGTCTACCCAGTCCTGAGTATGTGCCTTATGGGTGTCTCTGAACTTAATCCTGTATTGTTCAGTGGTTAAGCCAAACCCTTCAATGAGAGCACTCTTCAGGACTGAATAGTTGTCAGCATCCTCTGCTCTAACAGTGAGGAGCTTATCTCTACCTTTGTCAGCAAAGGAGAGCCACAAGATAGCTGCCCACTGCTCCTGAGGGACCTTCTGTACTTTACAGGCCCTCTCCAAAGCAGTTATCCATTTCTGGATGTCATCCCCTACATGGAAGGGAGGGACAATCTTGCTCAGGTTCCTATGATCAAAGGTGTGTTCCCTAACCCTAGGGACACTATTGCTGCCACCATGGGACTCTAGTCCCAATTTCTTTCTAGCCTTCTGGACTTCTAGGGACTCTTTATCCAGGGCTAATTGCTGTTGCCTGAGCCTAAGCTTAGCTTTCTCAAGCTCTAGAAATTGGCACTCCCTGTCATAAGAGTTGTCCCTCTTGCTAGAAACAGAGGTCCCTACAGAATGTCTAGAATGATCTGACTCAGCAGAGGGAGACCTAGATCTCCTTGGTAAACTCTGCACTCTCCCAGGAGGAATAAAGTGATTGTCTTCTTGACCCTCTTCCTCTTCTTCCCCCTGGGGATCTGAGTTGTTCAGGGGTGGATAATTTTGATCCTCCTGTCCAGGGTTTGAGTCCAGGTCATAGAAGGTGTCCCCTCCTGACCTCTCTTTTTCCCCTGTACCACCCACTCTGTCCTGCTCATCTGACCCAGGAGTCTTCCTAATGTCATCTAGCAGTAATGCCTCAATGAGGCATTGAGTGTTGGCACTTCTCCCTGTCTTCAGCTTCCTAGATACACACATGGCTTTTAATTCAGTGAATGTAAAGCCATCATATTTAGTAGGCAGGATGCCACCAGTGGCATTCTCATTAGAAGACATAACTAAGTGAGGTGTGGTGTAGGCACCTACCTAACCTAGTGGGAACTAAACTCTCTTAGGTTGGAGAAAGGGTGTGCTAGACCCTTGACTTACCCAACCCCAAGTTCAGTAGAACTTACTATCTTAAGCTAGTATTATATGTTCCTAGATACTAGTGGTTTTTCAGTTAATCAATACAAAAAGATTTTCTGGTAAAACAATGCAGGCTTGAATCCCAACCGCTGCACACCAATGTGAGAAGTTGGCCTGGTATATGCTGTCCACTAATTAAAGTGGGCACCTTGCACCAGTCCAAACAGCCCTTATGGTGATTAGGTTAAAGATAACCTTTATAGAAAGCTATCCTAGTGGTAGCTATGGAGAGCAGCCTTCAGGCTAAGTCTTGAAGGAATGTTAAGCACCTTGTTTTACCAGAATGCAACCTTATAGTATTGGTTAAATGAAAGGGAAACCACACAGTAGTTATAAAAATATGTATTCATTATATATAACACTCTCTAGTATCCTCTACACGAGGATTAAACATAAATCAAATAATTCAGTTGCAAAGAATCAAACGTAAGTAGCACAATACACAGTGGGCTCCAGGGGGAGACCAAACCATATACTAAGTAAGTGGTATAAGAACCACGACTCGGGACTAGACCTAGTCTAGAAGGTGTAGAATCGCTGGGACCCCAAGGAACCACCCAAGGTGAGTGAGTAGGGACCCCAAGGAGGACGGGTGCAGTGTGGGAACACGACCGCGTGCTCCGTACAATTCAATGGGAAAGTCGCGGTTGGAAAATCAGTGATTAAGGACCCTTCCCAGCAGATTACGAAGACACCCCTTGGAACTTAAGAGTTTGTAGAGCCACCCCACCCGTGGATACCTTTGTACCAGAGTTACCTATCCCAGAGGAGCCGGGTGCATAGGCACGAAGTGGCGTCGAAACCCTTGTCGTTCTTTATGGATGTCGACAAAGAAATGCTGCTGCGGGAAGAAAGAAAAGTGTCCGGTGGAATCCAAACATGTATTCTAGATGAGAAGAACCTGAAAGCAGAGGGGACAGAGTCTGGGTCACTTTGGAGGGACAAGGGGCTCGGTAGACGAATGCCCACCAATGTCGGATGCTTCAGGTGTGTTGATGGTGATCTTGACTCTTCAGCTGTGCGGACCAGGAGATGTCTTGGACAACCAGGAGCCGGATACGAGCTGTCCCATGAAGGATGTCGAGTGCTGAGGGGTTGGTGTCCGGCAGGAGCACCAACAAGCCTTGGCAGCGGCAAACAACGTACATGGTCAAATTCGGTGTCGATCTGGCCCAGCAAGGGCCAGGAGACTCACCACAGCAAGGGGAGTCAAGGCAGGCCTGGAGCAACCAGGGGAGCCCAAATAAAGCAAAGTTGACCCTCAAATGGACCCACAGGCCAAAGGCACAGGAGTCGCGAGGGGACCTCAGGCGGTTTCACTGGATACCAGCTAGCAGGGCACCGAATGTGAGGATGCCGGAGTCCTTCACGGAAAAGATGCACAGGGATCAGGGCTACAAATGGCCCTGACAAACGGAATTGTTGCACAACAACAAGTATGTGCAGCTGCAAATGGACGTGGTGCACAGGGCTATAGGTTATGCGGTCCCCACGAGGGATATCTGCCTAAACTCAGTAGGAGAGCAGCTCAACCTCTGAGACCTTCAGAAACCCACCTCCTGTGTTGCTGGAGCCTTTGGAGTCTGCAGGAGCTCAGGATCAGCAGACCTGTCAGATGTGTTACGGTGCCTGCGTTTGCAACGGAGTGACTCCTTCACCCCAAGGGAGATTCTTCTGTTGTCTTGGAGGTCCACAGGGTCCTGCACAGAGCCTGTATGGATCACGGACAGAGGCGAGACTGGGGACGGCAAGGAAAGACGAAGTCGAGCCAAGGGAGGTCCAGCGAAGTCCAGTGTGTCCAGACGGTCGAAGTGTAGTGGTATCTTCTTGCAGAATCTTGTCCACGTAAAATATAATGTCCTGTAGCCAGGTAACCCATTTTATACCCACGGGAAAGGGTTGGACAGATTCTAGGGACCCTCCTAGGGGAGGGACCGGCACAGAGGGGTGGCTACACCCATGTCCTTTGTCCAGCTTCGCGCCAGAGCAGGAGAAAATGGCTCCTAGAACTGGATTGAACTGGACTATGCACAGGGACACCAAGTGTGCCCCTCGTGCAGACTTTCTGGCACTCAGACAGTGCACCCACCCAGCCCCAATACACTAAATCCTGTCTGGGAGGTGGTAACACCTCCCTGTGACAGGATGCCTATTGTGCTGCCTTCCCCTGCTCGATCTTGGCTCAGCAGCAGGAGGGCAGACTGTGTCTGTGGCTGGCAGCATCCATTTTGTGCTGTAAGGCTCGAGAAAGTTGGTACCGGTAGACTTAGGTACCCCCAGAACCTCGGATCTGAGGGGATGAATCATACCTCTCACACCAGTTACTGGTGTGGAGGTATGATTCCAAGGTGTTTGACACCAAACACAACATACTTCGTTGTAGTCATTTTCGAGATAGCATTTACCGCGAGGTTATAATGCACCTCTACCTATATGTCTGGTAGTATCACGTACAGCCTGGGAGAATGGTCTCCGAAGACTGCAGAGGGGCCCAGCTCATGCAGGAGCACCCTCTCACGCAAAACCCAGCACCCTGCCTTCAGGATTGTTAAGGCCTGCTATAGGGGTGACTTATAAGGTTTTAAGTGTAGTGATATATATATAGATATAGTGAACCTATATCTCTCGTAAGTGGTGCAAGCACCAGCTTACACAGGCTGCAGTAGCAGACCTAGGGTTCCATTTTGCATGACCTCTCAGGGGTAGCATAATACATGCTTCAGCCCATGGGAGGCCTCTGGGGTACCTATGCCCTGGGTACCTGTGTACCATATACTAGGGACTGATAAGGGTACCCCAGTATCCAATCTGGAGTTGTACCAAAGTACATACAAATCAATTTAAGGGAGAAAGCAGATAGGCTGGGGTCCTGGATAGCAGGATCCCAGCCAGACTAGTCAAAACAGTGGTTGCAAAAAGCAAAAAGTGGGGGTAACCATAAGAAGCAGATCCTACTTTCCTACAAGCGCCAACACAGGCACCCTTGCACCATAGTGCAAGAGTGTCTGAGTGCAGGGGAGAATTGTTTATGTGTAGAACGGTGTCCCTTCCTGCACATAAACAATCCTCAAATGCCATTTTGTCACTTTCATGTGTGCTGCTTAATGCAGCATACATGAAAGTCACAAAATGGCATTTTTTTAAAAAGATTGTTTATGTACAGGAAGGGGGACCTTCCTGTCCGTAAACAATCCATGGCATTTTGCTTTTTCCATGTGTGTTGCACAAGGCAGCACACATGGGAAAAGCGAAAACGAGGAGAAATTATGCATTTCTCCTTGTTTCGCCAACTTAAGACCAGGTTTTCCCTGGTCTTAATTTTGGCGCTGCCTCCTATGTACGCCATCCTTGTACATAGGGTGCAACGTCAAAATCAATGGTTGTTGCGGTGGAACGCCCACCGCAACCCCCACTGCCCACCCTTTTCACGCTAACCATAGCGTGAAAGTGGGCCTTATTTACAAGGCAGCGTTAAGCCATGTTAAGTGGCTTAACGCTGCCTTGTAAATAAGGCTAAGCCCCTATCACAACCACAACGTTGGTAAAGGTGGCGTTGTGGTGGCAGTAGGGGCTTGTACTTATGCCCCTTAAAGAGAGGACCTGTTTCGGGCCCCTATATGGGCTCTAATCCATAGTTATTGCAGCAGCTGCAATTGGACCTTGATAAAACATTCTATGATCATTTTTACAATATTCGTAGGTCTCTACGGTACAGTTTCAGAATATTCATAGGCCTTTAAATAGTTATTCCCAGGCATCACTGCTACAGATGTGGCATGTCGGAAGAAACCCCCACGTTTACTCTAGAGCCAGGAAGTGACTTGGGGCGTGGTTTCTGCCGGCACCGAATTGCTGTGGTCTATTGCCATAAATACACCACCACTGTTATCTGCCCATGAAGCTCTTAATCAGCCAGGTCCTATTTTAGCACAGTGGCCGGCAGAACAGGGAAGTGATTATGCACCATGCTAAGAGGATTCTTCTCAATTGACAATGGTTTGGACGGGACAGGGGTAGAATCTTTTGCGTCTGCTCATAGTTACACCAAACCATTATATGGGAATAGACTTAAAAAGAACTCTGTATCTGCCAAAACGTGCTCCTTGTCCACAGAGCATACTGCAGCTCAAACAACAAGAGTAAGTTTGAAATTAAGGGGCATATTTACTAGAAACTGGCGGAGCACGGTGTTACGCCAAAATTGGTAATGCCTCGCTCCATCAGTTTTAAAACGCAGGGATGCGCCGTATTTAAAAGAATGCGGCACAACCCTGCGTTTCTCCTAGCGCTGGCGCTAAAGAAGCAGCCTAGCGCCAGAGCAGGCACCCTTGCGCCATGTTGCAAGGGTGCCTGCGCTGAAGGGGTGATTGTTTATGTGCAGGAAAGGACACCTTCCTGCACATAAACAATCTGCACAGGCAATTTGCTGTTTCTATGTGTGTTGCAGAATGCAACACACATGGAAAGAGAAAAATACGAGGTGAAATGAAACATTTCTCCTCGTATCGCCTACTTAAGACCAGATGTTCCCTGGCAATATTTTTGGCATGGCCCCATACCTTGTAAATATGGGGCAGCATCAAAAAGCAATGGGTGTTGAGGTGGAAAGCCCACAGCAACACCTATTGCACGCCCCTGTCACGCGAAGTGCTACGTGAATAGGGGCGTTATTTACAAGATGGCATTAAGCCACGTTAAGTGGCTTAATGCCACCTTGTAAATGAGGCAAAGAACTTAATGCCACCAGAACTTCGGAAAAAGTGATGTTCTTGTGGCGTTAACTACTTGTAAATATGCCCCTTAGTGTGCAGAGATAGAAACGATAACTGTGGCATACCTTAAGCTGAGTGTATGCTAAGCCCACTGCACATCACTCCAAAATATTTTGATGAATGTTTCATTGTTGCAGTGATGTCTCTGCTCTGTGAAAAATGCATTTGGACAATGGAGAAGTATGAATTATATATGGGTGAGTTGTGTACTAAGGTTCAGCCCCACAGCATCTGTCAAAGATAGAGAGGTATGTACTTTAAGTACAGGAATGCAAAATGAGTATGAAATGCTACACCGGAATAGACGATTTAGCTGACAACCTCTCAATGCACCTTGGGATTGCAACCTCCAAAGTAAAAGTGGAAGATGAGCAGTCTAAGAATATGCCAGAGACTCAGGAATGGCAAGTGAGACAATTCAGAACATGTGTTTTAAAGTGGTCATCGATGCACATCACTGCACTAGATGGAAGAACATGCTAGTGGACGATGAGCATAAAACATGCAAGGTTAACGAGAGGTTAGCAGCTTGTGCAAAGATATGGCGAGCAATTGCCAATTCAAGGGAATGCAGGATCCAGGATGATAATCCTTAAAACTGTCACCACAACAGCCACCAAGAAAAGGTGAAACATAATGCTTGTATTCTCAAGCGAGAGGATGAATTCCTGGCACTGATGCATGAGTAAAGAGGTGTGTAGGGAGTAGTACCATGTGCGACAGAAGCCTGAAACTGGAGATCACCTTGCTCCCATCATTTTGGAGCATCTCTAAAAACATCCATGGGAAAGGTGAGAGCTGGCATTTGCAATATTCCAGGCGGCTACCACTTACTAGTGGTAGTAGATGAACAACCACAAGACCCACCACTAAATTTTAGAAAACATTAGTCATGCTGCCGCCGCCCAAGGTAGAAAAGGCCCTCCTATTCACTGATGGAATACTAAAAGTACTCTGCATTTCCAACGGTAGAGCTTCTTTAGACTCTGTAAGAGTTGCACCGTACCTGGGTGTACAAGCAAATCTACTAGTGAGAAGCTGATGAGAACCTTAAACATAGGAGAAGTGGATGCCTAAAATTTCCGGGAGACTATAGTCCACCACCTCTCCTCAACTAAAGTGCCTCCCATGGAAGAGTCACAAGGTGGCCTGCCATACTGGAGCCCACCAAAGATCGAGCATATGTAAAATTCAAAGAAGACAATAAATGTACAGTTACAAAATAAACAAGAAAAAGAGATCACAGCATTCAGCCATATGAGTCGGAGACTAAGAAACCACAACAATGAATTTCACTTAAGACAAGATCACTCACTGTGATTGACCAGAAGGGAACGATGATCGCTGTGCAATTCAGGCATGACTCAATTGGCCTATAATATAGCCTTAGAGCCTGGTGTAGTGGGCTCTACCAGCCATTAAAGGTTCGCTCCAGCATTAAAAGCCGGCCGAAGGTGAGGGCCTTTAACAAGGGAGCGGGACTTTAATGGCCGGTACAGCCATGCTACGAAGGGCTTTAAGGCTATTCGAACATTCTGCCACTAGAGGGCAGAATGTTCTAACAAATAAAACAAAGGCCTCCCGGAGCCCGAGGGGGTTTAAATCCCCTCGGGCTCCGAGAGGCCTTTGTTCACAGCAACAGCTGTGAACAAAAACAATGTGGAATGTTGCTCTGCGGGCTTTTACCGGCCCGTAGAAGCACAGAGCACTCCATTGTATTCAATGGAGTGCTTCACATTCCAATGTTCTAATATGCCTTGGTTCAGACAGTACAGTGGACACATCTCAAGCTCCGCAGATTTTCCACAGGTTCACAACAGCATTGTACTCGACCGAAAAGGAAAAGGCACTTGAGTATCCCTTTCAAGCGATATCAGCATCATGGAATAATCTGGCTGGGATGATGCCTCCCTCATCAAGAAGAAGAAGAATGTGGAGCCCAAGCACCCCATGAAAAGACATACTCTGAAACTGCCACCCTTTGGAGGACATCAAACTGCTACCAACTATGACCTTAATCACGACCACCCACCAAGAAGAAGGACTCCATGTGACACTCCTGGGGCCAAAGGTCAGGGTGGGCTTTTCACTCTGCAGTTCCTTTTCATTTTCTGTGATTTAGGGGAGATATTATGACAAGGAGAACCTGAAAGCCAACGCTTTAAGTCCAAGAATCAGTGTCAAAGAGCACACATGCATGCACTGACGAGCGGCAGCATGGCCTGCATTACAGGGCTTTAAGCGGGCCGAGTCCTGCCGTTGCTCAGCACCGGCAATTCTAAAAGGCAGGTGCTGAGACAGGCCCCTTTTGGGCCCTCCAATTTTGCCCTCACCCTCGCGGTGAAAGAAAAAAAATCTTAACTCTTTAGCAGTACCACCCTTCACGGCCTTTGATGTAGCTGCAAGGAGACTGGTTATAGTTCTTTAGTCTCATCGTTTCAGAATGGATGCATTTTCAATATTGTATACAACGAAGCCATAGTTGTTGCCTATTTATCTTATGCAACTAACAACCATCGACAAAGTCAATAGTCCTAGCTTGTTGTAGGTGTAATGTTACTTGTTGTATTATATATCCAAGTGCAATGACAAAAGCAGCAAAATACCAGACAGGCGGAACACTATGCTAAGCATAGATTTCTAGCTTGGGTGTTTTAAGCCACGCCCTTAATTACATCGGCCACGCCCCTTTGAGAAATCCCCAGTTTTCTCATCCCATTTAAAGCCCTGCTGCATTATTACTTGTCTCTCACGTGTTCCATGTGCTCCGTAGTGTCCAGTCATTCGATTTAGTGCTTACATTACAACCGCTGATGTGACATACTGTAACATTTAAAAAAAAACAGTTTTGTAGAGGCTCGGAATTTTGCCAAGACGGTTTTTTTTCTTGTGCTACCGTTCATTATTTTTGCGGCATTCACCAACGTCTCTGTTCATGTGTCCCATACATGCAAAAGTTTCGCTGCTAATATATGAAAGAATTCCTCTAACCCGTTTGCTATAGTCTACTCTCCATGTTCAAAGGGGAGCTATTTTCTCTACATCTTCCTCCGCTTTAGTTTTTCTACCTCAAGGCGACCGACCACACCTTCATTTTCAGACGTTTCAGTAAATGGAGTCGCATTATTCTTCCAATAAACGCCCTCTCGTGCTGGAGCGGCCGCGCGGGAGCCCAGAATAATTCCAGCGTGACCGCAAATGTGTTGAAAGGCTCAATGCAGCCGGCATGTCAGTGCCTCAGCTTTCCAAACAACATTCTTTGCATAGATTAGAGACTACTATACTAGGCAGCCAGGTCTAGCCAATTAAATAAGTAATTGAAATGTCTGAAAGCATTTTTCTTGGCAGAAATGGCGATTCTGCTTCTCGTTTTGATGAACAAAATGGCGTTCGACATTTAATCCCTTGGCTAGGTTTACAGCGTGCTTTTCTTTGCACTGCCACTTATTTAGAAAGGCATGTGCTGGATTAAAGTTGGCACACAGCATTAAAGAAATAGTTAAATTGAGTATACTCTAAAAGCAATCCTGCTGAGTCTCAGGCAGAGGATAAGAATGTAAAACAACTCACACATCCAAAAGTAGGGATTATTTCTACAATAGCCACTTCCTTTTCAAATGCATGCAGACGGAATGCACAGCTGACCTTAAATGCTGTTGCTCATTTGTGATAAACTGTATACTTTATAGAAATGCGATCATTATGGATTATAATCTAAGTATCATCCTGTGCACAAAAGGTTTTTGTTTTTTGCACTTGAAGTTCTTTGAGACGTTGGAATATTCCAGTAAAACCAAATTAGCGAGTAGAGTTTGGAAGAGTCATAATGCCATTCAGTTTAATTCAAGCTTTCCATCCATCACGTGTTTCTATTTTCATTGCAACCCCCTAAATGTGATGGGTATGGCCAGATGTAGGTCCTGTGCTCACTGTGCCCCTGGAACCAAGATGCATCTGACTGAAGAGGCCCAAATAGGCCGAAACATGTCTTGGATTGCTTTTGTTCCAGACCAGAGAGGACCAGGCTTGGCAATTTTGGCTGGAGTATTCCTATCGGAGCAGGATTAAAGTTGATATGCATTAGGCTGGGTTTAATTTAAGGTGGCATGGTGGGCAAAAAACAATGGACTTCGATGCAGCCTGAGTAATTACCAGTGGCTGAGAGTAATTCAAACATTCCATCCATCACAATTTTGCATTTTGGTTGTGATGCCCTAAGTGCGACAGGTTACCCCAGACTTTGGTCCCGTGCTCACTGTGCCACTGGATTCAAGCTGCACCCAACTTAAGAGGACCAACTAGGCCAAAGCAGGTGTTCGGTTGCTTGTATTCCGGTTCAGGGAGGACCTTACGTGGCAGTTCGGACTGGACTGTTCCTATTGGAGCAGGGTGCAGGCTGATTTGCACATGCGTGGGCCTAATCTGAGGTGGCATGATGGGCAAAAAAACGATGGAGTGGGATGGGGCCCAAGTAATTACCAGTGGCTGATATTAATTTTAAGCTTTCCATCCATAATGTTTTTGCATTTTTATTGCTACCTCCTCAGTGTGACAGGTATGCCCAAATGTGGGTCCCGTGCTTACATGCCACTGGACCAAACTGTATCCAAATTAAAAAGGCCCAATTAGGACAAAACCGGTCTTGGGTTGCTTACATTCTGGTTCAGAGAGGACCTAGCTTGGCAGTTTGAGCTGGACTGGTCTTTTTGGACCAGGATCAAAGCTGATTTGCATATGGCTGGGTCTAATCTAAGGTGGTATAGTGTGCAAAAACCGATGGACAGAGATGCGGCTCTAAGTAAATGCCAGTGGCTGACATTAATTCAAGCATTCCATCCATCATGTTTTTGTATTTTCATTGTGAGGCCTTGGGGTGCTCACAGTATTGTTGTGTACGCTTGTTGCTACAAATCAGGATTACTTTGAACTTTCGGTTGGATAATTTTGGCCAGTGGTGCAATGTAATGCAGGACACATACGGGAGAAAAGGCCATTGGAGTTATTTTTTTATATTTATTAGCATTTTCCTACAATACAAACTATTCCAGTGGGTGACAGAACTCTGTTGAGAGATTGATGCCATGAAGTGAATGAAATATAACCATACCTGCGAAGGTGATGCAGAGACTGATGCTATTGAACCCTATGAGGACATTCAGTTTGTTTTGGGTGGTGTATTTTTGGAGGTGGAAATGATTGCGGGAATGACACCTTCCATAAGAAGGCGAGTTGACGAAAAGCAGGATGAATCATCTTCTCTATTTAGCTCAAAGTGCACCTTTGATAATAACACATATGATTCAAGTGCCAAGAGTCAAATCATTTTTAGTTAGGCTAATTTGAGGAAAGTTTCAGTGATTCCATTAGGCACTGCAGATCACGGCTGGTACAGGGCTCTGAATATTTAGTATAGCTTTTACCCTTAGTTTATTAAGCCTTCCTGTCATTCTATGAGCTTCAGGAAAATTTTAAACAAATCTCAATCAGACTGTGGTTTGAGGGAACTATTCACCCAGCACTGGCTCTTTCGTCCACAGCACTCTCCATTCTGGAACATGTATTACTGTTTTTGTGTAATGAATATTAGACAATCAATCCAAAACAGGTAGCTAGGCACAAAAGACGCACTCCCCTGTGTACCCAAAATTGTATATATAATAGAATTAGTAACTCACAAGAAAATTTTGCCCGAAGGAGGAAAAGAAGCCACCTAACACTTTTAAGAAAACAACGTGAGGCAATATAGGTTACGCGATTAACATCAGTAGAAATGGGTTTAAACATGGACCATGAACTAGAATACTTTTTGGGTCCATGATTTTGTCTCACTGAGGATACATGTCAACTAGCTGTCCCATTTACCCTATTTATGATTATGCTTAAATTTTTTACTAGGATGGGTGTACACATATTTATTTTGTATGAGACATACTCTTTAGGCAGTATGGTTATTAGATTAGGTTTGTTGTGACCCAATTGGTTTTTAGATTTAATTTCATCTAACATATTTTGATAGAGACAATCTTCCTTTGTTTTCTTTTTGCTATTGTATTTGGAATATTTGCAGGCATAATTGATGCTAAGTTGTGCATGTTTAAAAAGATGAATAGTTTGTGTATATATTCTTTGTGCTTTGGACTTATAAAACTTATTTCATTTGGGGTTGTGAGTTGGTCGATTTTGATAATCATGGTTGAATGGTTAGTATTTACATAATGGGCTAGACATTGGTCTAATTAGTTTTTATTAATTGTTGGACATTTCATTTAATTACTTTGTGATTTTTGTTAAGCTCTGACATACGTTTTGCATACATGAACCTAAATAAGGACAGCTTCCTCCTGAATATATTGACTATTAATATGGCTACCGTGCTCTTGGCTAGTGTTTGGTTTTATGACAAGTAGTTAGATTAAATATACAGAAAACGACTACCTTGATGGTTGGTGTTTAGTTACTCTGTGGCATAGTTTTGTTAACACTTCAATTGTGGATATGAAATATGAGTTCTAAGATGATGATTGGTTAGCACATTGGTCATTTATTAGTGAGTGAATGCGGTAAAGATAACTGTGTTGGCCAATGTTTAGTTACGTTGAAGTCGAGCTTGAACATAAAGATTTATTACAGTGCTTTTTGATTGTATGTATGGGCCACTAGGATGGCCGCTGTTGTCGTATATTGCTGGCGGGGTTTGATACTAAGGGTCTTGTAATGTTGTTTAATTAGTTTTATTTTCTTGCGGGAAGCTTGTTTTCATTATTATGTGTTTTCGATTTGGTTAGAAAATTGATGGTATATATGATTATTGTTATATAGGATATGATGATGAGTCAGGACCACTTTGGATGACCGATGTTTAGTCATGCTGCGGATATAGACGGCAGATGCTGGATTAAGTTGATACTTGATTATCTCTGATTTTACGCAGAAATTAACTAAAACTCCAATATGGCGCTTATTTACATGTAGTATACAGACTAAGTAATGGATGACGGCCGGCGCATTGTTTTGCTGAGGCTGGTCTCATTTTTATCTCTAATGTGGATTGTTAGAAATGGGGTCTCTGGTTGGCAGAGTTATGCATCCTGTCCAAGTACAGACCCACACTCTAGTCAGGGTAAGTGTAGTACACACTAAAAGTTTACCTGTGCTCACCCTCTGGTAGCTTGGCACACATAAGTCAGGCTAAACTAAAAAGGCAGGTGGGTGGACAAAATATCGAAAACATAAATATCGTCGGACAGAATATCGTGTCAAAAATATCGAGGACAAGAATATCGTGAAGGTCATTTTCTATGGGTAAGTAAAGTTTTACTATATATAACTCCACATATATGTACTTTGACGATATATATATCTTCAAGGTACGTAGATCTGGAGTTAAGAATAGTAAATTGATACCCATCTATTTGCACTTACCTACTCGATATTCTTGTCCTCGATATTTTGGACACGATATTCTGTCCACACGATATTTTGTTTTCGATATTCTGTCAGTGAACCGCAGAGGCAATGTGTAAAGTATTTGTGCACACACACACACACACACACACACACAGTAACACAGTGAAAACACCACAAAAGGACTCCACATTAGTTTAGAAAAATAGCCAGTATGTATCTGAATAAAACGAGACCAAAACAACAACAATACAGCATACACAAGTCAAGATATGAATTTGCAAAGATTAAGTAAAAAAATGCTGTGCTTAGAAGTCTGTAGCTCTCATTGGAGATATCTGGTCACGCTCAGTACCTTGGAGGCATCGAAAACCAAAGATGCTGTGTCGGAAACCAAGGACTCGGTGTTGAAACCGAAGACGCAGCGTCGCACAGTGGAGGTGAGGCGTTGAGGTTGCAGGTGAGGTGTTGGTTCCTTAAGGTGGTGAAGGGTCGTTGAAGCTTTTTCGTCTCCGTAATGATGCGTTGCACAGAGGAGGTGATGCGTCAGTTACGGGTACGAGTCCTCAGTTCCAGAAGGAGATGTGGCATCTAGGCGGTGTCGATGTCGAGATCACGGAGCCTAGATTACTTGTCGTCGGAGTTGAACCGCTGGGCCCAAGGTGCAGCGTTGATCAGGAGTCACGCAGGGTCGGGGATGTAGCGGAGTCAGGTTGGGGCACCACGGACATCAGTGGTGTGGCGTTGAGGCTCACGCTGCCGTGGCTCTTTGGAAGCACTGAGGCAAGGTCAGGGCTGCTTTGTAGTTGAGGTCATGGCGTCACACACCTGGCGAGTGGTTCCACAGCTTCAGTGCAGGCAGCGCTGATGCATTGAATTTGCAGAACGCGCCAGAGCCGACTGACGCTCAGAGTCGAGGCATCAATTTTCTTGGTTTACAGCCCCAAAATCACCTCCAAGGGCCCAGGAATGGGTTTGGCACAACTTAGCAGGTCAGGACTCACAGCAGAGGAGCCCAGGTTCTGGTTACAAGATGCAGGTGAAGTCTTTGATGTCCCTGAGACCTCAGCAATAGGAGGCAAGCTCAGTCTAGCCCTTGGAGAACCTTTAGAAAGCAGGATACAGAGAGTAAAGTCCAGTCCTCTCACTCCCAGGCAAGAGGCAGAAGACAGCAGGCCAACACAGCAAAGCAGACAGCAAAGTGGCAGTCCCTCCTGGCAGCACAACAGCTCTTCTTCCAGGCAGAATGTCCTCAGTCCAGAAGTATTCTGAGTATGTGGTGTCAGAGGTCCAGTACTTATACCAATTTTAGCCTTTGAAGTAGGGAAAGTTCAAAGAAAGGTCTTTGTAGTGCACAATACCCTGACCTTCCTGCCCCTAGCTCCAGACACACTACAGGGGGGTATACAACTCTTTGTGTGGGGACAGTCACAGCCCTTTTCAGGTACAAGTTAAGTCAACTACTCTTACCACTCTAGCTCAGGCAGGCTCATCAGCCTGGTGATGGGCCATAAGGATATGCAGGGCCCACCTAAGGTCCCTTTGTGTGTGACTGTCTAGAGTGAATTGACAAAGCCCAACTGTCATCCAACCCAGACGCATATTTTAGGGATTGGCAGAGGCACAGAATGGTTAAAGTAAAAAAATGCCTCTATTAAAAGTGGCATTTTTAGACCGGCAATGAAACAACCAACTTCACTAAAAGAAGTTGTTGTATCTGGTTCCCAGTGTAATGCACCTTTCCTGCTTCATTGCCCTTGCTGCTCAGCCAGTGTGGATGTGCTGTGGAATGTTGGTGTGCATGGTGAGGTAATGGAATGTTGGGATGCCTGGTTGTGGAGTGTCAGTTGGGAGTATGGGCTGAGCAGCAAGGAAGCTGTTCCTGGTGGGGCTCTATGCTTGACACCTATTTACATCTAAGAACTTCATCAATAAACCTTTCAGCTTTATTCTACACCTTGGCTACTGGACTTATTACATTTGGCGACGAGGATGGGATAGAACCTGCGTGTTCCACCTGATGAACTACTGAAACTTGCATCCTGAAGAAACTTCAAGGTAAAGAACCTCTTAAAACTACAAGCTACAGATTTGAAGCATACTGGCACCCCTGAGCCCCACCAGTGACCTTTACATCGGTCACCCCAACCTTAGTGTGCCAGTTCCTGCTCTACTTTCCTGCTCCCTGTCCTGCTACTTTGGGACAGTGTTTCCAGAAGTGCAGTTTCCCAGGAGAGCGTCCAGTTTTTACTGCCTCCTTATTCTGCTACATGCCTACCCTGCTACCTTGGATGAGGTGTCCCTGTACTGCTACTTTGGGACAGTGCCTCCCATATTTGGAGTTTCTCACGCGTAACCAGCTCTAATCTTCTTGTGTTTCCCATTTCAAGTGTCCCACTAACTTGTTTTAATTTGCTGTTACCTTAAAAGTTATAACTTGCTGTTTCTGGTTTCATCCAGTCATCCCAGATCTAATCCAGCTGCGTGCCATCAGCTATTGATTGACTATCTAATTGCCAACCTTTGAAGAAACCCATCTCCCCTACCGACTCTGTTTTCCTACTGCAAATCATTGGCACCCTAGAGTCGTCAAGATCAACCCACCCGGTGATCTGGTACTTTTATTTAATATGGGGAGGATTCATGCCGGTGTCATGGATGTATTCCTTCAGTACTTTTCCATTTTTTACATTTGTGACTCTGCTTTTAACTTCCCCATGGCAGTTGAACCGCTGCCTGCCTTTTCAAATTTTGCCTCGAGCTGACATGCAGAGCACGTGCAGCCTTACCTGCTTCGTAGAGTTCTCCAATGTCTCCATGGTTTCCCGCACGTTCCTTCTTCTTCGATGTCCATTGCTGCTTCCGGACGCTTACATGCCAAGACGTGCCGCCATCTTAGGTTTGGAGGCACCACCGATTCTCTGGAGCTGCGCAGTTTCCTGAGTTTTAAAGTGTTCTCTGCCAACCACCTTCGTAAGCTCTTCCCTACGGAGTTTAAGCACCGCTTTCAAGGAACTTGGGTCTACCCTTCATTGAGGTACTGTTTCTCACTCGTTGTTTTCAAGCGCTGTGAGCCTTGCTGTTTTTAAAAAATTATTTTTGTGTTGTTTTTCTCTCCGCGAGTGACTTGTCAACCCGATGCCATTTGGTCACTATTACTCCCATCTGGATTTTCAGCGTTTTTTTTTTACAACGTTCCTCCTTGGCATCAGTAACTATACTTTTGTGCATCCTTGGGTGAATTGGGTGACCTACGTGTTTTTGTTTTGAAATTGCCTTTGTGTATGTTTGCACACATCGTTAAAGGCCAATGCTTATGCTCACCGGAGCGGCAGACAGTACTGTTGTCCTTTGGACGCGAGTTCCTGAGTTCCTGAAAGTTATCTAATGTGCATGCTCTTGTTTTTTTTCTCACCTTTCTGTCCAACGAGTTTTTCTTTATGTGACTTGTTCTCCTACAGATTTTGGACATTCTGCATATTGTAAATTATTGCTGCGCTGGGTGTGTACTATGTTTTCTTTTTCTGAAACGACTTCCGTTTATGATGATGTTTTTACAGGGTTTTCACGATTATCCCTTCGCCGCCCTGCATGTTGGCGAGTACCTTTTGGGGCAAGTCAAGTCCCTAAGTCCCATTCTGATTTTCTACATGTTGCATTGTACCGTGTGGTATCTTCCACCACACCTAGTTCTGCTGTTCTTACATTTTGCATTGTACTGTGTGGTGTTCCTACAATGTGTAATTCCCACATTTTACTTTACTTCACAGTGCTTTGTTTACAAGTTTCAGTAAGGGAATTGTCACTAATTGAGGTATACGTTATGATAGCCTACTGGCTATGTGACATTCCACTTGTGCGTAGATATGTCACCTACATTTGTTCCTACATGTTACTTTACTTTACAGTGCATTGTTTGCAAGCTTCAGTAAGGGAATTGTCATTAATTGAGGTATGCGTTGTGATAGCCTACAAGCTATGTGACCTTCCACTTGTGCGTGGACTCGTCACCTACATTTTTCCCTGCATTATACTTTACTTTATAGTTCTTTCTCTTTTTAATGGAGATTGTGCCTTCTTAATGCCTTCTTTGTCACACCATCTTTAGGGCAAGCAGAGCGTGTCATCATTTCCACTCATCTGCGGTGACACGCACACCTGTTGCACTTATTACAAGTTTATTTCACACGTTATTACTATGTTGTTTGATAACCGTTTTTCCTACAGGTGGACTCTCAGGTACTAATCTTGACTACCGGTGTCACTTTCTCATGTGTCTCAACGTCGTCGATTATTAGATATAATTTACATTACATTTACATATGTGAAAGCTTTGAATGTATTGTTTATCTGAATTTAAAATGTTCATCTAAGCATTTATTGTGGTAGCTTTGCTATGTGCTTGAGTATGAATTTACCATGCTTGATTTGCTTCTTTATGTCTTTTTAAGCATTTGTTGAGATACTGCATGTTCTTACTTGGCCGTGGTCGTGTTTTTTCTAATGTCTAGTACTAGGATTGCCTATTTATTGCATCCTAAACTTAATCATTTTTACACTTACTAGTGCTAGGATTTGGGTTTGTTTCTATCCTTAACTATTGCCATGTTAAAACTGGTAGTGAGCATAATTTACTAAACTCATACTATTTATTGTGGGGCATACCTTGCTCCCAATTTTTTATGTTTACAAGTGATGGTTTGCTGAAATTTTACATGAGTTGTTAGTGGTGAGTGTAGTGTTTAAGCTCACACTAAGTAATATGGAGCATTTTACGTTTTCTAGTTTGCCTGAGTTTTCAGGTGGTAAACCTTATTTTTATGTTTTGTGGTGGTGGATTTCATTGTTCACGGATTTTCAAATCACTTTTACAGGTATCTTCGCTCCATTTTTATTGCATTTACTGTTGTCGTTTTGCTGAATTTAATTTGTCTTCTGTGGCTGATGGATACTGCTGATGTTATTACTCAAACTACGTCTAGTGAGCACTTATGCTCCAATTTTGCATCCTGCGAATTTTGTAATTGTGATTCTGAGTGGTGGTGGGTTTTATTAATTCTCAAACCACATTACTTGTGCAACTTTACTATTTTACAGTTGTGCGCTATATTCTTTGTTATGGGTTTTGGGACGTTACTTAGGGCTCAAACCCTCTTTCTTTCTTTACCTTTCACATTTCTCTTCTGTTGTTTGGGAGGTGTGTGTGTGAGTCTTATGTATTTTGTCTTGTTTTTACTCTCCATTTATTGTTTCTCTTTCTTTTTCTTCCTGTACATTTTGGAATGTGTATATCATTGTTACATGTGATCTACGTTGCTTATCTCATTTTGCATTGTGCGTTGATGAATATGCATTTGCTAGTTCGTTGTTACTTATTCATTTACTGCTGTTGATGTTCTCCTTTCATGTTGTTTGGAAGAGTGTTTCACAGAGCTTTTCTTTCCTCTTGATGATTCACATTGTGTTTCTTCTCAGGTTTGACTGTTCAAACAACTTCAGAGTTTTCTTCTTGTTGACGCTCCTCGTGCTTATTCTCAGGGTTGAGTGTACAATCAACTTTCTTTATTTTTACTGTGCTGATGCATTGTGTGACCTTCCACCCGTGCTCAAACTCTTGTGTGTGGACTCGTCATCTACATATTTCTTGCTTGTTACTTTACATTACGGTACTTTACTTGCAAATTTATTTAAAGGAATTTTCCTAATTGAAGTATATTATACTTTACTTTATAGTATTTGGCTTGCAAAGTTCCTGTGCGTGGGATCTTTTGCTGTGATTTTCTATGAATTTTTGTCATGTTCTATTCTACCTTTGTGCAAAGGCCTTGTGCATGGATAGTCTGGCATTTGAGGTTTTCTCCTCAAATTTTATTTTTGTATGTACTCCTAGCGGGTGTAGTTTTCACCTTTCTTTCTGTGTGTGTAAGAGATTCCTGCTTGGTTTCTCTTGTTGGGAGTACCTTTTTGTCCTTCCTGGTTGTGCTTCATTTTTCATTGCTTGTCGCTCGTTGTTTTCATCCCCATGCTACTCTGGTCAACTGGTGTGTCCTGGTGTAACCTTTAGTATGCACATCTTTCTTTTATTGAAACCAGGGTTTGTATCTTGCATTTTCTTGTTCTATTTTTCTTTGCTCCGAAAAAGGGGAAGATGTGTGTCGTGTCACTATTCTTATATTTGCAATGTCTTCTCCTTCCTTATGGTAGTGTTTCATTTAAATTTCATCTTATGTATTTATTACATGCCATTCCATGAAATGCTTTGTGCTCTTGCTTTGTAAGTTTCCATTATGATGTTTGCAGCATATTCACATTTATGTTACTTTTGCTGTTGCTATGCTTACTTCTTGTATTATCATTTTGTTGCTGTTTTATAAGGGGGAAGATGTGTTGTATCTGGTTCCCAGTGTAGTGCACCTTTCCTGCTTCATTGCCCTTGCTGCTCAGCCAGTGTGTGTGTGCTGTGGAATGTTGGTGTGCATGGTGAGGTAATGGAATGTTGGGATGCCTGGTTGTGGAGTGTCAGTTGGGAGTATGGGCTGAGCAGCAAGGAAGCTGTTCCTGGTGGGGCTCTATGCTTGACACCTATTTACATCAAAGAACTTCATCAATAAACCTTTCAGCTTTATTCTACACCTTGGCTACTGGACTTATTACAGAAGTGTTTTTAAATTGTGAGTCCAGAGACACCTAACTCCAATTCTCTGCCTGCTCCCAATTGGAAGATACACTTGTAAAGTGTTAAAGAGCAGCTCCAATGCTAACCTTTCAGAAAGATAGGCCTGGCTGTAGTGAAAAATGAAGTTAGCATTTTTTCAGTACCAGGACATGTAAAACTTAAAAGCACATGTCTTACCTTTTAATTAGACCACACCCTGAACATGGGGCTACCTAGGGTCTACCTCAAGGGTGCCTTACATGTAATACAAGGGAAGATTTGGTCCTGGCAAGTAGGTGAACTTGCAAAGGTCCAAATGACAGTTTAAAACTGCACCCACAGGCTCTGCAGTGGCAGGCCTGAGACTTGTTTGAAGGGCTACTCATGTGGAGGTGCATTCAGTGCTGCAGGCCCACTAGTAGCATTTGATTTACATGCCATGGGCACATGTAGTGCACTGTACTAGGAATTTAGTAGTAAATCAGATATGCCAGTCATGGAGAAACCAAAAGCCGTTACATTTTAGATACAGAGCACATGCGCTTTAGAACTGGTCAGCAGTGCTAAAGTGCCCACAGTCAAAAACAGGAGGTCAGAAGCAAAAAGACAGTGGAAACCACGACAAAAGATGCCAGGTCTAACATAGATATAAAATGGAACTCCAATATGGCGCTGGGTTGATACGCTGTATATATGCATGAGGCAATCGATGGAGTACTCAGCTTTCTTTTTCCTTTTTCATTCAGGAAGTCACTAGGATTGTTTATTTGTTCCCACCGAGTAATTCCACTGTATAGATAGGAGTTGTTTCAATATTTTTGATAGATTTTTATTTACTGATACATATATTATTAACTGTATGTTTGGCGGAATACGTTTACTATGCATGTTGGAACAGTGTTGCTCCTTAGTTTTTATTGTTTCTGATTTGATCTTATTTTTTGTTCGTACTTTTACTATTCTCTGGAAAGAGAGGACACAATTGCGTGTTATTTGCATAGGTGGCATAAATGTTTTTGATTTGGAACAATGATATGTAGGGCTCACATAATATATATGGAGCTCTTCTATTGATATGATTACAGGTTTAATTGAGATTATTACTCTTTTACCGTATGAGAAGTGCTAAGTTACGAACTACTGCCTATAGGATTAGGTAAAGTATCGCAAGACAGTCCTTGAGCACGCACATGTGTCAATTTCATGGTGAATGGTTAGATTAATTTAGTTTCTATTTCTCTTACTTTGACCTGATGTGGTTAGTGGACCGATATCATTTGAACGAAAAGGTACTTTTGATGTTTTGGTTATACACACTTCACACAAGGGTGTGTAATTTAAATAAATTCAATTTTATTTGTGAGCATGAGTAGTTGGGGGCATTAGTTGAGGTTTATCTTTAACCAGTGTTACCTTGCTATATAATTTCAATAATGTTGAACCAGTTGACTTTATTTGCATGGGTTTATATTTGTAATCTGGGTTTCCCTTGATGTTAATTGTTGAATAGTTTTATATATGATTGTCCAAATATCAATTTGTGTTGGTGGTGGTAATATTTAATTTGGTTATGAAACATATTTTTTTAACGGCTTTTATATGATTGTAGGCCTGATGAAGTCGGACTCAAACTTGCCATAAGGTTGAAACATGTGTTGGCTTATTGTTGATATGAAGGAACGTGGTCTTGTGGTTATAAGAAGCCTATGGATCTGCTCTGAAGATTGACATAAAGAATACAGGATCACTATTGGACTTGACTATTGAACTTTAAAGCAAGTTGCTGTGAAGGCCCATCTACACATGCACTGCTTGTGGCCATTCATTCATGTATTACTGCATAATGCCACTGAAGTTCAAAATTCCAAGGACGAGGTGCAGGAGGGACCAGCCCATGTCACCCTTTGACTATCCACTTAAGACATCTTAATAAACAATGAAGAACCAAGGAACTAATTTACATAGTGAGAGCAGTCACGGCCGGCATGACTCGCGGGTGGGGGGTCACGCGGGGAGGGGGGTCACACGGGGAGGGGGGTGAATTTAATAATGAAAAAAAAATTAAAACGTACCTTCCCTCCGGCCAGGGCCCGCGTCGTCTCTGCTCCTCTCCTGCTCTCGTGCCTCCGTCAGGAACAGGAATAAGGCAGCCAGGCTCCCACCCCTAAGCCAATCACAATGCTGCAAGCAGCGTTGTGATTGGTCGGGACGCCGCCCAGCCAGGGGCTAATGGCCCGGCCATGCTCTCCATGTAGGCTACATTTAAGCCTACATGGAGAAGGGCAGAGTTCGCATGACTGGTTTGGTTGGCCCCAGAGGGCCGACCAAACCAGTCATGGGCACTCAGGAGTGGGCACACCAATCCTCCCCTGCCCAGCCCTGCTCGCAGAGCAGCCCCGCCCATCCACCCGCCCTCCCACAACCAAACCCTTCTGCTTTCTCGCAGTGCGAGAAGCAAAAACATAAAATGGTAGTTATTACCATTTTATGTTTCTGCTTCTCGCACTGCGCGAAAGCAGTGGGGCAACGCTCCTCCGCCCTAGTGGAGGAGCCGCCCCTGGGTGAGAGTTTATATGAGAGCTAGACTGGCTACTGGGCGTTGCATTCTAAATAAAAAATGCAAATACCAATGATTTTAAAGCATTTATTTTTTAATTGTTTATTTAGAAACACTGCAAGTAGGAATGTCACTGTCAGGTCCCCAGCAGCAAAACCGTTCTACACAGCAGTGAAACTAGCCCACACCCTGCCAGCCTAAGGAGACACCAGCCTAGCCTGAAAATCTCCCACATACTCGGCCCTCCTAGTTTGGACATGCCTAGCCTAGAATCGCTGATGCAGATACTGCCTCTGACCTTTAAACATGATATTGACTGGTCCATTGATGTAAGTTGCAATCAGTGGGAGATATCGGTTTACTCCCTGGGAAAAATGATGCTTGTTACTGTTTGGGAGCATAGACACACACTATATATTTACCAGCCCATTTTTCTTCAAGTCTTTCTATGAATAAGCTTCACAGATTGAAGAAGTAAGGGAATGATCCAAGTGAACAGGTGTATCATGCTTAGTCAAACTCACTCAGGAATCCAGTCCTGGCCCATGCCCTGGTTTTGGTGAGAGGGTCAAACAAGGTCAAAGCAATTTCATTGTAAATTCTTGTTCAATATCGGCAGTTAGACTGGTTACCTCTGAGATGTTTTACAGAAGCCTGGAGGGGGTGCAAGAGACAAAATAGGGACAGTAATTGCACATAGTCGGTGTACTTGTAGATGCTTCCTTCCCAAAAAAAACAAAAAGGAAAATTGTTCAAGGTTCTTCAAAGGAAAATTATATAATAATGGCATGGCAAGAACGTTTTTGTTAAATTGTTTCTCAAATCATTGCAAATTTGCTGTCCTCATTCTTTCGAAACAGTGAGCCATCTTTATGGTTTCAGCGTCTCACAACTTTTCCATCCGAGTTAGAAATAACCTTTGACAAATGACCGTGTTTCACAAAAGCTTTATTGCCCTTGGAGTTCAAACAGCTGTACTTTCTTCTATCCATTAGTTTAATTTTCCCACATATACTTTGTGCAGTTATTTACATTAACAATCTAATCATTACACCAAATGCCTGCGCAATTACAAATAATCTTAATGTCTCTTGGATCCTAACATGTTTCACCATCTGCAACATTGTAACTCGCTCCTCTGACTAAAGAAGGCCCCACCGCCTAATATTTGAGCAAGGCAGTGTTCTGCTAGGATTACGTTAACATAAACTACTCTTATGTAGTAAGATTATCTCATCTCTCTCAAACCATTTTTCACTTTTTCCGAAGTAAAGTTAAGAATCCATATGCCACTTTAGTATGTCTGCCTTTCCACGACTTTATATGGTACTCCAGGGGTGAGTCACCGGATATGTTTTCAGTGTTAAACCCTCTGGGGTATTTTCAGCAGAAATCTTGGTATGTTTGTGGATTTAAAAGGTAGATGACATGCATGTTTGCACCTTGAAAAATGAAAAATGAAGTGCTCTGCTGCCTATGTAGCTGCAGAGGCAGATTTTTTAAAGACAACTATAACATACACAGCTGTCATACAAACATGAAACAGTATTTATCACATGTATGTGGTGGAAGTTGCACAGTCGCTGTTTAGAAATAGTTTTTTTCAACATCCATTTTCTGGGATGTGGATTTTTGAATTTCTATTGATTTGATGTGTTATTTAATGTGTAGTTGTGCAATGCCTAGCTGGGTGTTGCACCTTAATATCGCCTGAAGTAATGGTGTGCTCCTGAATATCATGGACGAAATAACACGGTCCAAGATAAGGAAGTAGAGGTCCTGGTCGCAGATATGTAACTTGTCGAGATATATATCTGTATAATATGTAAATGTGGTGTTAAGAATAGTAAAGGTGTACTTACCTATATGATTCTGGTCCTTAATATTTTGGTTACAGCATTTCGGTGGCAAATCTGAGCTATTTAGCGTAGGCTTTTTACTAGAACCACACCCTCCAGGATGACCTACCATGTGTAACCAACAGCATAGGAGTTAGACATGTAAGATTTGTGCTTTAGGACAAATCAAACCTTACATATGGGCATAGCAGGTATATACTCGACCCCATGCTTGTGCCTCTTTTTATTTGGCATTAGGATTTAGGGCAAAGCCAGATCACACTGATTTAGCAGATCTGAAAACGTAATGCAAGCATTCAACGGTGGCGGGGGGGCACAAAGAGGCTTGTTCACAAAACTAGAGTCAACATTCAGTGCATAGTAGCTTTCAGGCTGGAAAGGTGATCCATTGCTGCTGCTTGTGCCGCACTGCGATGCTTTGCATAGCTCAGTGTCATGCGCGCTCCAGCACAAACCTTTAATAAATCTGGACCCGAATCTGAATGCTGAGAGGGATCTTAAATCAAGCATACAGATACAGTGTCAGGTAATTGCATTTTGTTGTTTTTTAGGTGAGTGCTTGTGCCTGTGGCAGGAGAGTGTGTTTTTGTGGGATGTATGTATCCAGGTATTGTGAGCAACAGAACGCCAATGGGTCGCTTCAAAACTTTGGTGGCCCTTATGCATGCAAAATACTTGTGATGGCCTTTTTGATTCTGAAGAAGGGACTTATGTCCTGTCTCCTTTGTCTCTGCTTATGCCTGCTGCCTAATGTAAGAGTTTTCAGGATCTGTAATGCACGGGAAATGATTGCTGTGTTTTCCATATGGGTCAGTTAAGCAAGTTAATTCCAGGAAGAAGTGAACTAAAGTCATCATGTTGCTGGTGGGGTTTACTTCGCGTATGAGCACTGGATCTACATTTGAACATAATCTATATTCTGTATCCTAAAGTCGACATATGTACATAAATTAACTTATTTACCAATTCTTCGTAGACCACTTCATATTAACGTTGACAAGTGGCAGTAGAATTGAGAGCTCACAAAAGGCAACAAGTGGAAACGAAGAAAATTAAATATTACAAAGGAAGAAGATAAATACATAGCCAGTACCAAGTGGCATCTGCCAACCCAGAAGAAAAGCACCACTAGGAAGAAGCAGGTTGTGTCTGTCTGTCTCAGAAACACACAGTATGGTGCTACGATTTTAGGCTACAGGTTGTGGATATTTTTCTCAGTAGCGAAAGACTTATGGAGCAGTAGTGTCCCGGGGAGACTGACTGATGAGTTTAGGGTTCCAGTCAACAAAGCTTGAGTGTGATGCTGTTGTGAGAAGACTAAGTGGGGGGAGGGGGCACACATGAATAGTGCCAGGCATCTACTTGCTACCACTGTCTATAACCATTTTGGGGTAAAAGAGGAACTGTGTACTTTGTGCCCATTTCTTTGCAAGATTTAAAGATCAAAATGTCTTAAGAAGTGTTTCTAAAATATCATGTAGGGTTGTGATCAAGAGAGAATAGAGGAAGTTTCTTTAATTTCAAGGTAGTTGAGTGTTTTGCTTCCAAGGATTGCGCAAGACCCTCAACCGCCATATGTCCGTTGTTTGGTGAGCAGTGCATGCGAAACAAAGGTGAAGATGTGAAAGGGTTAAGTTCTGAGGAGTGCAAACTCATTTCATTTGTGGTCATGTCTCGAGCATCACATGTGGCAAGTCTGGTGGAAACCCAGTGGTGTGCATTGTGGTCAGCAATTTATTGAAAAGACATATGGTGCCCTTTAATCCTGCATTTGGTTGTGAAGAGAAAGAAGGGAGACATGCAGGAAACAAGGAGCACACACATTTTCGTATATAAGGTCATGCACAAGGAAGTGCAGAGTACAGTATGTGCAGCAGTAGCTGGGATGCACAGTGCTTCTCTCACTGGAAGGTTTCTTTTTCTCCAGCTTTGGTCATAGTTGCCCTTGTGGAAAGGACATAGCTTAGTATACTGTTGGGAGATGTGAGGATGTTACTGCGATGAAGGGTAGAGCATGGAACGATTGCCCATTTGGGATACAGGGAAAACCACAGGTAGACTGAAGGCTGAACTATTTGAGAGATGGTCATATTATTCAGCCATCAAAGCAACTCTGAGGTAGACCCATACTATCTATATGTAGGAGCATGTAAAGTTTGCTGTTGCAGGGAAAATACTATTGTGATTGATATGCTAGACTCTGAAGTAGGCAAATATTTAATGTGTTTCTCTACAGAACTTCTTTTAACCAGTTTATTTTGAAGTTGTGCTGTAAAATGTATCACCTGATCGATTTTTAAAAAGCATTTCTTGATGCGGGAAGCCCTCCAAAGCACTGCAGTTGCGAGCCAGACCTGCTCCCTGCACTCAATCTTGCAATATGGGACTTGTTATAAAACATTTAACAGGGCTGCTTTTAAACTCCTAATCCAGCCTGTTGAAGAAACAGGGTTTTGCTGCTTTGCTGAAAGACCTTGTACTTAAGGATGATGTGGATTTGGCCACGTTGGATTTCCTTAGTTTGGTGCCTTTTACTGCCTTTTACTAATTTCATAGAAGGCAGCCTTTCTGAAAGTGGGAGATGCATGACAATCCCCAAATTATAGTTATAAAAAGGGGCGTAACTACCGTTAGTGCCGCAAGTGCAGTGGGACTGGGCCCATTGAACCCTGATAATGCACTACTTTACTGCCCAAGAGCAGTCTAAGGGGCCATTTTCCTTGCTTGAGCCAAGGGAAAGCATTGGCATTAGCAGTAAACACATAGCATGCTGAATCCATCCCCTCGAAACTGGCAGATTTACTTGATTACAAAATGCTGCCACATCAATTTTTATTTCCATAATCTCTGTAAAAGGACCCAGAATGTGTAGCATTTATTCTTGATTAGATTTGCTTTTTTATCAGTCCATTTCTTTGGATCTTTATCCTTGTTAGAAAAAAAAGCCACCATTGCTGGATCTATATCTGATGTCAGACCTCGGGCACTCTGAATGTAATTTGTTTTGATTTAATCTGTCAGTTGGTGAACTAATCCAATGGCTAACAAAGTTGATTATAGTAGGGAAAGAATCTCATTCCCCAAGACCACAGCTGAATCATGCCACTTGTGTCAGAGAGGAGTTCTTGTAAAACATTTAAAACATTCAAAATCACTCACATACAACCATCAGAAGGATCAGAAATATGTAAGGGTTGAAAATCCACACCAGGTTTAAGACTGTCACAGTCTGCCAAAGGATCAGGTGTAGGAAAAGAATAATCTAACCCTAGGGCAGCCCTCAAAAAGCACTTCCCATAAGATCCAAAATCCAAACTTTCTTTTAAAGAATCTCCAGAGCTGATGCACCACCTGCAAAGAACGCTGAAACCAAATATGCTTCTATTAGCTGAGAAGCCTCCTATGTAAGCCTGGTCTAATATAAGGTAATAGGGTGCAAAGCAACTCTCATGGGAAGGATGAGAATCAGCACAAGGTCATGGGACAGGTGAGTAGTCAAATTGTTGAAAAGGGCCGGAACTGAATCATCTGTTGTCTCGTGTATACATTTCTTTGCTATACTGATTGCGGTGAACTTGTAAGTGGGGTTCCTAACCAGAAATCTCCTGCACATCATGTTGAAATAGGTCTTCCTCCCACATGAAAGAATTCAAACCATGCAGTTCTGAAGACCATGCTGCCTTAAGTAGTTTTAATTTGTACAACCCATTTTTTCAATACAAGCATGAGGAGGAAAAAGAAGGTGAAAAGCCTCAATAAAGCTTAGCAAAGATCCCTGGAAAAATCTCTAAATACTGAAGAAACACTGTCCTTCACTTATTGCCTTTATGTATGTATGTATATATATTCACTGAAGAAACAAGGGTACAAGTGGCGTTACACTCGGGCGTTAAAATGAGATAAGAAATAACGTTTAAAAATCAAAAGAACATTGAAATTTGCCAGTAATGCGCTGCTTATAACCACGCAAATTACATCAATCTTGACATGTGAAATTATACCACAGCTGACAAAACTGATGACATCATCCAATCATTGTGACAACATCTCATAGGGTTTGTGGACTTGAAGTAATTCAACCAGCCACACCTGTGCCCAATTTTCTATTTTGAATCAAGTAATGATGGGCATAAGCTAGCATGACATGCTGGCCACAACTTATCTGTTAAGTCACCCACATTTGGTGGAAGGTACCCTCTTTTGACTGATATTCCCCAGCTAATAAACAAAACGCCTCCATACTTAATGAGTTCAACCCCTTTTTAAATTTTAAAATGCAATAAAAACGAGGTTGTACTTATCGTAACAGGATCACCGTTCTAGAGACTTCAAAAGGACCACAATTTTAGGAGGTTGACATGTATGTCACTGATAAGACACCTGCCAGACCCTCTTGACAACCCTTCATAGTTTGATAACATACACTACACGCATTCCTGAGATGAGCACAAGTGCATACAACCTAAGAACCATACAACTCCAGCATGAGTTAAACTGTCTCTAAGTTCCACATTATTTAATAGCTTGCAAGGCTTCAAAATCTTTGGAAAAGATCTGGAAATAAAAATTTACACTTCATAAACATTCTCATCGCACAGAATTTGTCTGTAGCATTCCATCACAACTATTTACCATGGGCGCATGCCGAGATGTCCACTGGAGGATAATCTATTGTGAATGGAACATTTGACCTTTCTCACAGATGTTTTGGAACAGGTGTCAGCTTTAAGCCTCAACATTCTTTCAAACATACATTTGCAACCAACATTAGGTGCGCTCAGCCTTTATGTTATTTAACATAGAGTAATGCTTGCACCCCAAACTTTACTAATTTCTAACCAGTGCACCACATAACCTTAAACATGCACAATCATGCTTGCCTCCAGGCCTTACACTATATCCTTACTATCGACCTTCACATGTACCAGTGGTGGCTCCTCCACAATGGCGGAGGAGCGTCGCCCCACTGCCTGGCTCAGAGCCAGCAAATCTAAAATAAAATGATGTTCTTGCATCGTTTTATTTTACATTTGCCGGCTCTTAGCCAGCGGTGTTGGGAGGGGCAGGGCGGGGCTGAGGCATGGGAGGGGGGAGGAGGAGTGCTAGTGCACTCCACTCCCTCAGTGTTCATGTGTGTTTGGCCAGCCATCTGAGGCCGACCAAACCACACATGCGCACTTAGATTTTCTCCAACCCAGCTGCATTGAGCAGCCGGGCTAGATACACCCCACAGACTCCCTGGTCTGAGCAGGGCATCTTTCCTGCCTGCTCAGACCAATCCCTGTGCTGGGATTGGACAGGGAGTCTGTCCCAGGGGCTGCTGGGACTAGGCAGGAAGAGGAGAGGTGGTGCGACAAGATGCAACAGTGGAGACGGCCAGCGGTAAAAGGTAAGTTTTTTTTTAACATTTATATTTTCCAACCCCCCCCTCACCGCGCGACGCCTCTCGCGCCACCCGACTCACCACCCTTTGTTTATGGCGGCTGCCACTGATATGTACACTCAGTAACTCTATGCTGTATATAACTACAGTATTATCAGTGATATCATCTATGATGTCATTTAGAATGTCATCAGTAATGTCATCAATTATGTCATTTAACATATCATGAGTGATGTAATATGTAAAGTCATCAGCAGTGCAAGTAAAGGGTAGGTCAGTAAACTATAAATTGTGAATTTGATGGACTAGTATGCTGCAGTTATCTTTAAACTGGTAATACTGGAATCATTGTTGAATTTATTCTGTATGTATTCATTCTTCAATTAGAGTTTGAAGGTAAAGAACTGAGCCTTTGGACTTGTAATAGAATCCAAATGCAAGTCGTAAATTAGGCTGAGTTGTATTCCTCTGTAAGATCCAAAATGTTTATTCTGGGGAAAATCTAGAATGATTGGAAGGTAGCTGATTTACTTATCCGATGGTTACCTATCTGCCTCTGCATATTGAGAGTATAACTTTGTTCTATGGCTTACCTGAGAGTTCAGCACCTTTTTTATATTGGTGACAAGTGAAGTGCAGGAGTTGACCGAACTGCACTGCACCTGATTGACAGGACCAGTGCTGATGAGCATAATCGATGAAAGCAGTCCAGTTTGTCCATTTAGGATCTTTGGCTTGCCATTATCCGAGTAAGAATCGCTGTGTGTCTTATCATGGTGTAGTGATTTCTATCTTGTCAATGAATGGAAAAATCAAGGTGTCTCTCAGACACGTTTGGAAGTAGCCCGAGAGCGCATCAGTGCATCCATGGAACGCTGTGGTGGAGCACAAGGAAAGGGTCTACGCATAGATCAGGCAACTAAACCTGATGAGGCGTTGGTGTTTATGCATGCACATAGGAAGTCTGAATGCATCTAAGCATAAACATGCAAGTGCATGCAAGTGTCAGGCATATTGTGGCCTAATTTCAGTTCTGCACCATTTCTCTAAGTGAACTGGGCTTGTGTTTTTGTGCAGATAAGATGCATTTGCGCAGCCGTTATTTTCTTCATAGTTGTAAGGAACAGAAGTACAAACAGAAGCAATGAGCAATCCAACAGGGAATTTGCATCGGACGTACTCAAGGTTTGAGAAAAGGATATATTATCACAAAAAGTATATTTTAACAAACATACTTTATTAGGGGCATATTATCAACGGCCAGCGATAATTATCGCTGGCCATGCTTAGCGATAGATTTCTTATCGCTGGCTATCTCTGGAAATTATCGCCCTGGTAGCGCGTTATTAACAACACGCTTCGCCAGGGCGATAAAAATTCCGGAGATAGCGAGGTTATCGCCGTTTTGCAGGGAACATCGCTGGTTTTCCAGCGATGTTCCCTGCAAAACGGCGATAACCTTGCTGATACGACCCTGTGGTCGTATCAGCACAATCCACCTATGTTAGGGATGGCTAAGTCGGGATTATAGCAGACGTTAGATTTTGGCGAAAACGGCCGTTTTCGCCAAAATCTAACGTCTGCTATAGTCCTGTGGGCTGCCTTGTAAATATCGCGATGTGCACATCGGCGATATTTACAACGTAGCCCATCTGGGGTACGCCCAGTAACGCCCACTTTGCATCTCATTAGAGATGCAAGGATGGGCGTGGGGGAAAGGGCGATAGTGCAGGGATTCACGCGATAGAGTGACCTTGCTGATTAGGCGATAGAATTATCGCCGCTTTCCGTCCGAAAACGGACGCTAAAGCGGCGATAATTGACTATCGCCTGGTTGTTAATATGCCCCTTAGTTGGTTAATGCTATAATCATTAGTCATATCCCTTTGTAGTTGAATGTTTTAGCATGCCCATCATAAGTTATCGAACTATCTATTTTGACCTGTAATTTTGCACTAAATAGTAGGAAAATAACATGCCAATAAGGCTATACTACCTTCCTTTCTCCAGATGGCAGGAACACCCCTCAGTCCATGGACTGGAAACTGTGGTACCCAGTTTCCTCTTACGTATGTAGAGGTTTTAGAAGGAGAAGGTAGTTCAACACAAAAATAACTTTTGTTGCTTAAACACTCTTTGGGTGGATTTGGCCTTAAATAATTCACAAGTAGACCACCTTTTGGAAATCCGGAAAGTATTGATGTCTTTCAATATGCGGTAAGAGAATTCACCAAAAGATTTACAACAAAGGGGCATATTAGCAAGACCCACGTTAAAATTATCGCCGTTTTAGCGGCAGGAAACTGCCGCTAAAACGGCGATAATGGGCTTGCTAATATGCGTTATGGAATTCCAATAGAAGCCCAGGTTAGATGTCCTGCACATCTAACCTGGGCTTCTATTGGAATTCTATAACGCATATTAGCAAGCCCATTATCGCCGTTTTAGCGGCAGTTTCCTGCCGCTAAAACGGCGATAATTTTAACGTGGGTCTTGCTAATATGCCCCAAAGTACTTACAGTCATAGAAATATATTTTATTTTCTAGAGCAAAGAGGGAGGATGAAACTATTGAGGATTATGTGTCTGCTTTGCGACCTTACCTGGATCATGGGAGTTTGAGACAATAATGTATTACCAAGTACTAAAGATCAAATAAAGATGAAGACCAAAAACAAGAAACCAAATGAAAGTTTATGAGAGGGGACAGGAATGACTTTAGGTCCTATAGTAAATATTTCCAAAATAATAAAACCACCAGAAATGTTTGTTCAGGAGATTAGAAGCCACAACTAGGCGAATCCAAGCACCTGCATGAAAGTGGAGACAGTAAAGAAAATGTATGCGATTAGATGTCATGTGTTTAACAAAGGAAGATGGAAATAATAAAAATGAAAAAAAATAATCCACAATATCGTGATTTAGATGTGGGAGCTGTTATGATGTGGGAAATTTCAAAGCTTATCCCTCAGAAGATATCATTTTTGGGAGAGTGTGCAAAACCAATGTGGGCAACAAAGTTCGTTGAGTTAATGACAGGACAATTTTAATCCTAAGGTGGTGGTGTGTGTCAGTGATAGTAAACAAAGTATTTCCTAAATGTGTTGTGAGGCTGCATGGTGATGATATGGAATTAATGGTTGATTCCCATGCCTGATTTAGATTCATAAGAAAGGCGATAATGTAAGTGAAGAGTGAGAGAATTTTAATTCTTCCTGATGTACAACTTGGAGGTTATAGTGGGCATAAAATTGATTTTCCTGGCTATTTGTGGGCGGATATAGAACTTTCTGGCATAAAAAATACAGGGAAAATGCAGGTTGTGGAGAAAGGTGATTCCTTTTTAGGGGGCACACCAGCAAGAGTTGGGTATTCTACTGAACCCCAATGCTTCTCCATTCGTTAATGCCATAGTAAGTCACAAGGTTCATAAACAGTATGTGCCCATGTTAAAACATGTTTCCTGAAGTGTTTCAAAATGAGTTAGGAGAATGCAGACACTTGAAGCACAAGATAATTGTAAGAAATTGTTTTTTAATTGAGAGGGTGAATTACTTTCTCAAGCAACAACCCAATCCCTGTCAGGGTATACCACAAAAGTCCCTAAAGTAAGCTATGCTTAACACTGTAGTAGCTTGGCACAAAAGCAGTCAGGCTGAACTTAGAGGCAATGCTTTAAAAATTTATGCAGTACTCAAACAGTAATATAGCGAAAACACAACACAATAAAATCCCACGCCAATTTAGAAATATAGAGTAAAATGAAGAAATAAATAATTCGACCAAAACAGCAACAGTTCAATCAGTAGAACCAGAGACATGCAATTTCAAAGATTTATGTAAGCTTTGCGCTTAAAAGCGCAAAGCGCCACTCACTGTCAACTCATCATCCTAGACCAGGGGAAAGTCACAAGTTCAGGATGACCACGATGGTGCATGGGCAAGATACAGGGACCAGGTTAGTCCAACTGAAAAAGTGACCTTCTAAAAGTCTGGCATGAAGAGTACAGTTTGGGGGAAGGAGGCCACGAGGAGAGCATCACAGATGATCGTTGCTGTAACGTAAAGAGATGGCTGGGCGTTGCAAATGGTTGTTTCTGTAGCGTGAAGATCCTGCCTGGCATTGCAGATAGTTGTTGAGGGAGCTTCGCATTGGCGGATACCACGGGCTGTTGGCACTGTAGTCTGAAGTGAAGGTACTGCATTGTTGGTCGCTGCTGGCGGTCGCGGTAGGACCCAGAGCCAGATAAAACTAAACTTTGCTTTGCTGGTAGTCATGGATGGCAGGATATCAACGTGAACTGGCCCATTCATAGTCACAAACAGCCCAAAACTTAAGGATTTCTCCCTTTCTTCACCGGAGGAGCTCAGCGGATACCAGCCAAGGGTCAAGGCCTGGGGAGGCACCTCTTGGGGATTAGGAACTCACTCGAGCAGAGGGCAGCAGCGTACAAGGAAGTCCAGTTGCAGGTCTAGGCAGGGCCAGTGCAGCAGGTCAGCTGGACAGTTGCAGCAGGGCCTCTGGAGCTTGTTGTGTCCTTGTAGCTCAGAACAGGAGGTCAGTCACCTGATCCGTGGGTTCACTTCTGGGATCAAGCAGGAAGGCAAGCCTCAATCAGCAGGGCAGTCCTCTGAGGGTACAAGACAAGCTTCAAGCAACAGGGTAGTCCACTGGTAGCAACAAGGCAGTCCTCTGAGGTACAAAACAGGCCTCAAGAAGCAGGTCACTCCTCAGAATTACAAGTAGGCCTGGGCGGTAAATTCCGTTCCGCTCGCGGAATTTGCGGAATTTGGGTAATTTCGCGTTCCGCGGAGAACGTGGAATTGCCAAAAATTCCGCGATCCGCGGCTTCGCGGAGTTTTTTGCTTGTTCGCACTTTCAAAATGCGTGTTCGTGAGATATTTCTCCCCGAGCACGCAAACAGCGTTCGCGAACAGGAAAAAAGCATTGCGAACGGGCGGAACAAGCAATTCCGCGTGTTCGCGGAACTTTTGCGTGCTCGCGGAGATTTTTTACCATTTTGCGGAGCTTTGCGTAGCGCGACTATGCAAATTCCGCCCACCCCTAATTACAAGGCAGTTCACGGGAGGTCCTCTGCAGGTCAAGGAATGAACTGCAGAGTTGGTCTGAGGGTCTAATACTTATAGCTGGTGCCAGCCTTTGAAGTGGGAGAATCTTCTAGCATTCCCCCCACATCTGGTTCTGGAATTTCTTTCTTCTCCTGTCCAGTCTCCAAGGGTTCTAGGGTGACAGTGGATTAGTGTCAAGTCATTTGTGAGTGATCTGAGGCAGCCCCTTTGAAATGTAAGTGGGGCAGGGAACAACTCTGCCCTTCCCATCCTGGCAGGATGGCTACCCTACCAACACCTAGTCCCCCTTTGTCTCACTGTCTGGGAGGAATACACAAAGGCCAACTGACAACTACACCTCGACCTATGACCCAGGACAAAGGCAGCAAAAGGTTAGGACAAGAAAATTCCAACTTCCTAAAAGTGCCATTTTCAGAATTGTGACTTAAAATCTGACTTTAATATTAAAGAGGATTTTAAATCACAATTAATTTAAGTTTAAACAGGACATTCCTGCCTCATCCCAATCAAAAGTTATCACTTATTAAATTAAAAGTTATCACTTATTAAATGTGAGAGGTCTAGTGGTCAAATGAAAGGAGAGGCTATAAAGGAGGAAGCAGGTATGCAGCAGGCACACCAAAGGCAAGCCCTTCTGAGCCTGCCGGCACACCGACCACGCACAGTGCCAGCCATGCTGCCGGTTTTGACACAGGAGGGCCAAGGCAATCCGAACTGATCACATACTCAATTAAGGAACTAAAACAGCTTAGATTTGTTGGTGCAAAAGAAGGGATAAGGGGAGGGAACCTTGAGTAAAAGGATAAAACAGAGACCATTCAGAGCAATGCTAGAATAGGAGTAGAGAGGATCAAATGCAGATTATTGAATGTGTGATCAGCGGTAAAGCATGCACTTGAACTTAACATGCTATTGGAAACTAACAAATGGGACATCCTGTTTGTTACGAAGATTTTGATCCCCCATTGTCAAAGGTCAATTTGGAAACATCCTGCCCCCCATGCTTTAAAGTTATTCACCAACCTAGAATGGATAGAAGGAAAGGAGTGGCAGTAATCTTTAAAGAAAAATGGGATATCACCACTATACAAGTGGACAAAATACTTGGGGTAGAAATGTTGGGCTTCTCCCTAAAAGTAAAGAGTGGTAGGGCTTTCTCAGGAGTCTCGTGCTATCAACCTCCAGGGTTGATAAGCAAATTCATACAATGATTTCTGAAAACCATCTCAAACCTTGCCTTTACACATTCCAAATTCTTTGTGCTGGATGACTTCAACATCTGGGTGGAAAAAAGGACACTCTCCCAGTGCAAAGGCTCGTAAAATTATAAGACTGGAGCAACTTATAAGCGGTTCAACACATCAAGGGGGACGTAAGGGGTACGTACCCTTGATCTGCTATTTGCCTCAAAAACTAAAACACAGTTAGGGGCATGATCCCACTAAGCTGGTCAGATCACAAACTGATAGCTGTTGAAATAAAAAGATCTAGAATATAAGCGGAAGAGAGTGAGTTAAGAAAGGTAGCACCAGGTAGAGCATGGCTCAAACTAAAGAATTATCAGGAAGGAAAGCGATTTGAAGTAAATACTTGCTTCCACGAAAGGGCGACAGTTGATGAGAACTATGATCATCCACAAAAAAAGCTCAAAGGAACTTTAGAAAAAATAATTCCTATAAAGAAACAGATACATCAAGGTAAACCATCAGCACCAATGGTATGTGGAAACCCTAACCAGTTTTAGACTGGCACATGGCACATAATCTGCTCTGATCCTAGCCATTGATGAGCTTCAAATGATGGCTGACAGAGGTCAAACAGTGGTCCTGATATTACTAGACATGTCAGCCGCGTTTGACACTGTCAACCACCAATTACTGCTATCCACGCTGATGGATATAGGAGTGGATAGGGCACTATTAAAATGGAATGAACTCTACCTATCATACAGAACCCAAGCAATATCACTACCCCCATTCTTTTCGGAATTTTAAATAGTAGAACAAGGTGTACCTCAGGGATCAGCTGTGAGCCCTATACTCTTTAAGATATAGCTGCACCAAGTGCTGACTCTCCTCAGATCACATGGCATTAGCTTTGTAAACTATGCTGATGATGCACAACTAATTCTTTCATTGTATAACAATAAGCACACCTCTTTGGAGGGTTTTCATAATTGTCTAAAAGAGATGAAAAGTTGGCTGAATAACAACTCATTAAAATTCAATGGTGAGAAAACAGAATTTTTCTGCTGCTCACCCTCCAAAGAGCCCTACACACTCCCGAACAAGTTCTGGCCCTGGACTAGCGCAGATAATGTAAAGAAAACACAATCAGTGCATAATCTAGGAGTATATGTTGATGATAAACTGTCATGGAGAAACATATAAAAAAAACGGCAGCCACATGCTTCGGATTACTCTGTAACCTTAGGAAAATCGTACCCTTCTTGCCACAGCCAGCAAGAAATCTAGTGGTTCAGAGTACTGTTCTCAGCAGAATCGACTATTGTAATGCCCTGCTATTAGGTGCCCCAGACTATCTAATCAAAAGACTACACAGAGTACAATCGGCGGCTGCAAAACTTGCACTGGATAAACCCAGACATGCCTCATCCTCGGGAACGCTTAGGGAACTACACTGGCTCCCAGTGAAAGAGAAAATTATTTTTAAACTACTGTGTGTGGTCTGTAAGACAATAAAGGAAACAGGACCCAAATTGCTGCAAATAAAAATTTGGCACTACAGGCCAATAAGGAACCACGTTCCTCCTATGCCAACATACTATGTGTCCCGAAATTTCAGAAAGTGAAGTATGGAGGCCGGGCTTTTGAGGTGAGGGCAGCACAGCTGTGGAATACGCTGCCAGTCCCCTTCAGAGCCAGTAAGAGTCATACACTTTAGGAAAAATCTAAAAACCTGGCTTTTCCCTAAATAGTCAGATCCATATCAGGAAAGGGCATGAAAGATGTATCATAAATAGGGAGGAAAGTGTCTTTGTTGCTGACCCAGCAAGGTTTACATAGCACCATGATACCTGTTAGGCGAACGCTGCGCTTTACAAATGTTATTATTATTAATAATAATAATAATAATAATAAGAAGAAGAAGGTAACCCAACGTTATCCTATGGGAGGAGTAGAACTTGCAGTATTGTATAATGAATTAAAGAGTTTTTCACTTCCAGGACATGTAAAACTAAAAAAGTACATGTCCAACTTTTTTAATTCACAGCACTCTGGTCGAACGGCTGTCTGGGGCGTACCTTAGGGGAGACATAAGTATTAGAATGGGGGGTTTAGTCTTGCCCAAAGGTTTATTTTGCTAGGTTGAAATGGCAGGGTAAAACTTCACACAGGAAGCAATAGCAGGCTTGAGATATGATTTAAAGGGCTACTGAAGTGAGCGGTGCAGTAAATGCTACAGGGCCACTTGTAGCATTTAATTTAATGGCCTTGGGTATAGGTTATACCAATTTACTAGTGACTTACAAGTAAATTAAATGTGCCAATTAGGTGTAGACCAATTTTACCAAGTTTTAGGGCGTGAGCAAGAGCAGTTTAGCACTGGTTAGCAATGGTAAAGTGCACAGAGTCCTAAAGCGAACAAAATGAATTTCAGCAACAGGAGGTGAGTAGGCAAAACGTTTGAGGGAAGCCCAAACCAAAGGCTGTTAAGTCTAACAATGATTTTGAAAAACAATGCCATTCCCATTGGCCACAAGGTTCATAAGGTTTCTTTAACCTATATGGATAAACACAAAGAGACACTGAAGGACTTGTCTCCTAAAAACTTGAATGAAACAAGTCTTCTCCATTAATTTCTCCAGGTTTGAGTTCTCTTAAGAGTTCAGGAAAACTGGGATTATTTGTTGACCTGGGAAGTTTCAACTGTGAAATTTGGGATGACAAGCAAACTTTGCCAAATTTACATAAATTAGTATCTATTTTATCTAAAGCAACTATGTTTTTCACACTAGGTCTTGTGAGTTCCTATTGTTAGGTGGAATTTGAAAAGGAATTTAGGTACTTGACAGCATTTATAACAATGGAATGTATTTTTCAATTCCGTAGAATGCACTTTCGTCTAGCAAGCGTTGTGTCAGAATTCCAGCGACTGATGAAAGAAGTTCTTGAAGGCATACATGGGGCAGTAGCTTTCCAGAACAACATTCTGGTGTTTGACAAGGATGTGAACAATTATAGTAAGAATCTGAACAAAGTCTTGCACCAATGTGAAAGAAAGGGGTTAATGTTGAAGGAAAATAAATGAAAATAAATGTATATTTAAGTGTGTGAAGTGGAGTGGATTTTTAAGAATGGTATATGTCCCAAAGAAGAGCATTTCCAGGCAATTTTAAATGTTCCATTTCCTACTACAAATGAGCAATTATTGTCTTTTCTCTGCCTCACTGAGTTTGAACAACTGCGCAGTCATTTAAAGAAAAAAGGTGTGGTTTGTATGAGGTACAGATCAACATAGAGCCTCTGCGAAGCTTACAAATTAATTGGTTTAAGCTCCTTTTTTAAGCTTCTTAGAAATAGGTCAGGAGTGTGTAGCTGCGGTTGACGCAGGTACTTGTGAGCTAGAAGCTGTATTGCTACAGAATGACAGAACAAAATAATGGGTGCTTCTATTTGCCTCAAAAACTTTGAGATTGTCTTACAGGGATTATTATGTAATAGAGAAGGAGTTATTGGTCTGACGATGGGCTGTGTATGATCGCAAACAATTTTTGTGGGCCACATGATTTGTGCTTAAAATGGGTCATAAACCTCTATTAGGTGTCCCTTCAACGGGTGATGGTATATCTTTCACTTCCTGTTTGGCCTGTATGGCTGCTAAACTTTAGTTGTACTAGTTTAATGTGGAATATGTTCTCAGACAGGATAATATGCAGTCAAATTGTATATCATGTTGTCCTTGTACCCTGGTTTCAAACCAGAGAAGGAGAAAAAGCAGTGTGATGGCTCATTTACCATGGAGGATATCAACTATTGGAAGACAGAGGACGTTTCTACATCTATCATTTGTATTACCCCCTCCCCCAGCGCCTTGAGACCCTTCCGGGTGAGTAGCGCACTCTATAAATGCCGTGATTGATTGATTGATTGATTAAGGAATTGAGGCAAAGAATCATGAATGAGGATAATGAAATTAAGTTGGTTTAGTAAAAGGTTGGGCCCCGGAAAGGAAACTTAGTGATGATTTGGGGGGTTTCTTCAAGGTAAAGGGAGAATTAATGGCTTTGGATGGTATTTTGGTGCAAGGTGATAAGGTATACTTGCCTTTCAGATTGCAGAAAATAATTTGTACCATAAGCCAGGTAGAACTTATAGGAATGTCTTGCACCAAGAGGCACATAAGGGAGTATCATTGGTGGGCTGCTATAGAAAAGTTAGTGGATTCTTGGGGGCATGATTGTGATGTATGTGCGAACAGTGACATATCATCCAAACCTTGCTTTACAGATCAAAAACATGTAGAGTGTGCTTCTGGACCTTGGAGGAAATTGGTATTGAAATTCTGTGTCCTTTCATTTTGATTCCTAAAAAAGATACCTTTGTGTACGTAGATTGTTTTACCTAATGGCCTGAATTTAGGATGAGAGAGAAAGTAGTGGAATTCCTTGATGATGTGTTCTGTAGGGAATGTTTACCAGATTACTTTTTTTCAGATAATGGACAGCAATTAGTGAGTAAAGAATTTTGGAATTATCTTTCCAGAGCTGGCATAACGCAGAAGAAAACAGCAGATTATTACCCACAATCAAATGGTCAGGTGAAAAGGTTTAATCGGGTGGTAATGGAATCTATTGAACTTGCTATTAAAGGCCGTTTGCTTTGGAGAAAGGCACTGCAGGCCTCATTACTAAGTTTCAGAATTACACAAAGCAGTGTGAAGGGATGTTCCCCTTTTGAAATATTAAGAGTTCCGGAGTGGGAATTCTTGTATCTCATTTGTCTAGTATAATCATTAAATAACCACCAGCAGTAATCGTATGGACCTTCGTTATTCAACAAGGAGAGATGATAAGGAGCAATCATTTACATCAAACACGATGAACAGTGAAGTTCAATGGGGGCTTCACAAGAATCGGTAAAAAGAGAGTTGGTACGAGCTAAAAGTTTTTATTAATAAATTAATTCAAGCTGATTTATTAATTTAGTAAATAGCAAATTTTAGTCATCATTATTACAGATTCAGAGAATCCATTAGTCAGTATTTCAAAACAAAATAAAATTCCACATTAGTAAGAATTACAAATAAAATAGAGAAAATACAGCAGGTGTGTTTCATCAAAGGAAATCGCTAATCTAAACTAACACGGGTTTAGGAATGAAAGGCAATTTCTTCAATAAGTAAGGTAAAGTGTCAGTTTCAGAAACCCAAATGAAGGGTTCTGATGAGAGAATGAAAATGCATAGGCATGAAACCTTAGCCCTGAAACAGTGAAAATTTGCAAAAAGCTGGAAAGCCTTCTCAGCTACAAATCAACAGGGGTACCTAGTCTCTGAGTGAGAAAAAAGAAACTTTCTAAAGATAGAGGCCTCTCTGGGAAGGGCTCTAAAGGAGCTCCTGTAGGGCTCTGCCTAAACTAAGTGAAGGAATACACACTAATAAAATTCTACCAAAAAGTTATTTGCAATACATTTTGCATTCCCCATTCCCAATGACCAATCAGTGTCCAGTAAAATCTGGGAGCACGTAAACTCCCTGGTTTCTCACGTCTTCACAATGGAGTACAGAATTGAGTCCTTGAATTGTTACACTGATCACATCTTGTGGTTCGGACAGTTCTTCCCACAAGTTCTGTTTCCTGTTATCTCCTCTCTTCCCGGTGAGAACCTCACTTTCTAATACATAACAAATGCTTATTCACTTAATGACAGAAAACATTTGGAAAGTTACAGCATCTGTAGTGGAAGAGAAAAACATCTTTGGCAAGGCAACAGTTTCATTCAAAAACAGACCTTTTAACCCTAGCTTGTAAAGTGAACATTTAACATAGCATCAGTAGTCAAGCTAACTTAAGACAAAATAATATGTTAATTCATTTGTGCTTTCATTATGCATGTTAAATGCTTTTAACTTGCAAAATGGGGAAAATCGCTCTATCAAGAAAAAGGAAACCAGTTTCTAAATTTGCTCCATGGTGGCTAAACAATAGTGGTTTGAAGAGTGAAGGTGTTAGCCTTGAGGAAGTTAAGAAATTTGTGGGAAAATAGCAGGAGAGAATGAGGAAGGTGGTAAATCTCAGAAAGGGTAGACCCACTAAGTTCCAAGTCAAAATGAGAAGTCAGGTTATCATTAAATTACGTGTGGTAACAGGTAAGGAGTTGCCTATATAGTTGGACTCAGTTAGAGTCATTGAAGTGTTTACAGAATCTGTTCAAGATGATTGTGGCACAATTTGGAATTTGTGCAGAATTTCTATATGGAAAAATGGATTGGAAGGTGTGGGTGTGAGCACTAGAGGAAAACTGAGTGGAAAAAAAGAGTTTGTGGGGGAAAGTCAAATGCTAATTTTAGGGTTTGAGGAGATCGAAAGTGATGAAAATGTGTTCCTAGATGTACCGTTTTGTCAGGAATTGTGTGAGAATGAGAGTTCTATGGTGAGCCCCAGGGTACAGGGAACAAGTAATGTCAAAATATCTAGGCTTCGAAATGGGAAGACTAATGTGTGTTATATTCCTCTGGAAGATCCAGAATGTTTATGCTTGGGAAAATCTAGAATGGTTGGGAGTTCCGTGGTGGGTGGCTGGAAGGGAACTGATCTACATAATGAATTGTTAGCTGTCTGCTACTGCATATTGAGAATATAACTTTATTCTACAACTTACCTGAGAGTCCTCTGTCTTTATTAAAGAATCCAAAATCAAGTAAAAGAAATCAAGCTGAGTAAAAAAATAAAAAACAGATTAATTCTTACCACGTATTGTAGAATGTAAATGTCCAGTATTTGTAAAGCGCACAGCTACCTCCGGAGATGTGTCCCGGCGCTGGGGGCCGTCGGGAAGATTAAGCAAGCTATTGCCCAGAGTCACATGGTGCTGGGCTGATCTGCCGCCAGCGCTGGGGATCAAACCGTGAGCCCCAGGTTCGGGAGTCAGATGCCCTGGCCGCTGCGCCACACCTCTTCCCAGAACTAGTAGCTATCCAAATTCAGGACAGAAAAGAGAGAGTTAAAAACCTGCAGTACACTCCACACCAGCCTTTCCAGATGTATTAGTAATAAGATACAGGCAGTTCAAGAAGAAAGTAGAAGGTGACGTCCTGATGCATCAAAGTAAAAACAGGCAGTGTCAGCACCTTTGCAGTAGCGTTGCAGACCATTGAGGTCAGCATGAAAGGAATTTACGGACTGCTGATCTTAATTGCTTTAAACATATAACTGTCTATGCTGTTGGGAAATGTAGCTCTACTGGCTTCTGACCTACCTATCCATGGCATCACTGAACTACCATGGGTGAAGAAAAATATATAACCAGTGAAAGTGAAATGATAAACTTGCTTAGTGGTTGGCCTCTGTAACCCCAGTCAAGTTGGGAAGCCCTTCTGCAAGGCTAGTGAAAACGGAAATGTTGTCTGGTGAGGGATGACCATCCATCAGCAGACATTTTAAGACTGGGCCTTAGTGGTTCTCTTTCCACTATCACCCTCGTTGCTGCAATCAAATATGGCAGAATGTGTTACACAATAATGCAGTTCTCCTGATCTTTGTGATCTGTCAAATGGATCCATGCTCGAGTAAAGCCAGAAAAAGGTCCATGAATGGGTGCTGATGCCAAAAGGCTTGCAATGGGGGGAACAGTATGCCAGATATCGGCTGAAATTCTTAACAGAGATGACAAATAAAGTAAGATCTGCCACCCCTTCCTTTGCAGTATCAAATACTGGAGATGTCTCTCATACAGGAGAAACTGCTACCTGTGTTGATCATATCTTTGTGGTGCTGTAGGGAGACAGTGTTTATGACTAGTGAAAGAAGACACACCATTGGGGGAACAGCCATAATATCCCGGCTGTTTCCCCGCATGCCATTACAACGCAAGCGTTACCACGCATGCGTTGTAACAACGCGTAGTCTTTACTACGCATTTCTTTACAACGCATGTGCTTTTACCACGCATGCCTTTACAACGAATTTTGTTGTAAAGGTATTTATGATAAAAGCACATACGCTGTAAAAAACTATAGGCGATCCACATCGTTGTGAGGAAACAGAGGCTCTTCCGCTTCCTCACAACGATGTGCACCCCCCTCAGACGACCGCAGGAACCAGGAGGGGAGAGAGGAACCATGAGGAGAGAGAGGTAAGTGGTATTGGGTCTGGGGTGGGGGTTACTATTTTAGGGTAAAAGGGGGACAGGGGGGTTGTGCAGGGTAGTGTTTTAGGGTTTTAGGGTAGGAAGAGGACTGGGGGTCGGGGGAGGGTCATGCAGGGGTGGTGATTTAGGGTTTTGGGTAGGGTCGGGGGGTCGTGCAGGGTAGTGATTTAGGGTAGGGAGAGGACTGGGGGTCGGGGGAGGGTCGTGCAGGGTTAGTGTTTCAGGGTTTAGGGTAGGGTCGTGCAGGGTAGTGTTTTAGGGTAGGGAGAGGACTGGGGGTCGGGAGTCGGGTCGTGCAGGGGTAGTGTTTTAGGGTTTAGGGTAGGGTCGGGGAGTCGTGCAGGGTAGTGCTTTAGGGTAGGGAGAAGACTAGGGGTCGGGGGAAGGGTCATGCAGGGGTAGTTTTTTAGGGTTTAGGGTAGGGTCGGGGACGTGCAGGGTAGTGTTTTAGGGTAGGGAGAGGACTGGGGGTCGGGGGAAGGTCATGCAGGGGTTGTGTTTTAGGGTTTAGGGGAGGGTCGGTCGTGCAGGGTAGTGTTTTAGGGTAGGGAGAGGACTGGGGGTCGGAGGAGTGTCATGCAGGGGTAGTGTTTTAGGGTTTAGGGTTTAGGGTAGGGTCGGGGGGTCGTGCAGGGTAGTGTTTTAGGGTAGGGAGAGGACTGGGAGTCGGGGGAGGGTCTTGCAAGGGTAGTGTTTAAAGGTTTCGGTTTGGGCCGGGGGTCGTGCATGGTACTGTTTTAGGGTAGGGAGAGGACTTGGGGTCGGGGGGGGGGGTCGTCCAGGGGTAGTGTTTTAGGGTTTAGGGTAGGGTCGGGGTGTAACTTACCTTAGACACTTTTACCAAGTGTATGCCTTTAGCACGCGTGCCTTTGCGTTTCAATGGCATGCCTGGTAAAAGCATATGCATGGTAAAATAATGCGTTGTAATGTTAGGTCGTTGTAGGGGTATTAGCGCAGTCATACCCCCGTTGTAATGGCATGCGTGGTATTAGTATGCGTAGTACTGTCTACATTCCACCATTGTGGTATCCAATAATTCATATAACCTGTGCCCTTGTTACCCAGCAAGGAACACAAGGACTACTTTTTGAAATATATACATGTATTTTTTTTAATCGGCATTGCTTATTTTGTGGCTGCTGGTAGAAGACATTTTGGGGGACTGAACATATTTGTCATCATCACACTGTAATCAAGAGCAAGGCAGAGAAAGGCAGAAAAGGGGGAAAGAAGGTACGTAGAGAAAGGCAGGAAATTAGTAACAAATGAAGAAAGCAGGGATGAAAAATAACCTCCAAGAGTGCAATAAAGAGAAAGGAAGGGTAGAGCGGTGTAAAAAACAGGCACTAGATGGAATTTAGGTTAGGCAGATATGTGGCAATCCTGGCCCTCGGAATAAACGAGGCGGGATCATAAGAAAAAATCTGGGCCCATCGACTTATGTTTTTGACAAATTAAGCTTTCAGAGTGGATGATTGATATTCTTGGAAGAAAAGACGAGAAAGCAAAATGCTACATTCATGCCATTATCAAAACAGTTCTTTAAATGGACCAGGTATTGTTTTTTCACTTGTATTGGAAACGTCTGCAAATCGCGTCAATATGGTTTAACTGTAATTACTTCCCTTCTAAAAACAAATTCTGTGGTTTATTTGATAGAAAACTAGATGTCTTCGGTCTACCTCAAGGAAGGCTTCCCAAGCAGCCTCAAGGGAAGGTCAAGAATTTTAAGCCGTGGAAAATTGAGTTTGCCATTAATTTGTCTGTGACGTTTCTCAGTCTCATAATGTGTGATTGAGTGATTGAGGCACTGAGAGATCAAGCGATTAGCAAAAATTGCAATATCTTCAATTGTACTCATATGTACATACAACAGGACACATATTGAGTTATTTAACATATAAGATCTGCACTCCTGCCTACAGCATAATAACATCACTTGTCCTGTTGGTGTGTGGTCTGCTCTCCATGTGTCAAAGCGTCCAGCAGTGGATCTCATCAGGACGGTGTCTGCGTTTATATCTAGCGTTTATTTGGAAGAGTCTATTTTTGTCCGCAGTGAGTGGGAAGATTCCATTATTGCTTTATTTTGTTTTGGGCTTTTTTAAATATAGCTCAATGTCCAGCGGTGTCACTTATTCTGGCATGCGAAAACAGGTGCTGGAAACCACTGACCGTAAAAATAAACCGGGCCTGCGTTTTTCCGACAAAAAACAAAGATGGGCTTTGTATGGTCGACGTTAAGAGGGTCCAGACAGGCCTTATTTCCCAAAAACGCAGACCAGCCAGATAAGACAAATACACAGAGTTGATTGGTAGAGCCACTACCTTGCTTTGTGCGCACTTGGAAAATCTATTTTTATTTACTTTCGTGAAATCCGGTCTCTCTTATCACTTGACTAGTAAATTGACAATTATAACACAGTTTCATAAAAAGAGAAATTCTGGTACACGTGTGACTAAAAGAACCCTCAATATTGTACCTTTACTCCTGTCTTCAGTAACAGGAAAAGGCTCTAGCAGCATAACAAATGGTCATTGAATATCGAACAGAAAGTCCCTTGCTTCCATATGAATGCGCATTCTACCTACAAGGTAGCTGAAGGTCCCAAGGAAAGACTGCTGTAGTCAAAAATAGGAACAAGTGAAGCTGCACAGATTTTCACTTGCAAACTTCCTCTTGTTCTTGGAGAGACTGCGATTAATATTGTTAACGCAGTTTTCTGCATGTGGGTGTTCATGTTAAAATCGGGTTCCTAACGACCTATTAAGTTGTTTTGACAAAAATATGACGTCCACCAAGCGTCTATGTTCCACGTTGTGAGGAAAACAGTTTTTAGTTAATTTGTGAGAAAATAGCACATCTATTTTCAGTGCAAACTCGCTGGGAAATATTTGCAGTTCCTGTAGAAACAAGCATTTGTGAGTTAGAGCTATTGACATTGTAAATTACAATGTTTTTACCTATACGTTTTATTTTTGAAGTGAATGTATGTGGTGTGGAGTGTTAATATGTGGGTTGGATTGGAATCATTAGTTGTGGAATTGTGTATAGTGGAATTGTGTGGTGTGGAGTGGATTTGTGTAGTGGAATAATATGGCAAAGTGTGCAGTTAAATTATGTGGATAGTAATTATGTGGTATTAACTGTACTGGAATTATGTGGATTGGGATTGTGTGTCATGGAATGTAATTATTTGGAATGGTATTTTGTGTTGTGGAGTGGTATGCTGTTGAATTTTGTGGCATGATCTGGAATGTTGTGGTGTGGATTGGATGTATGTGGTGTGTTCTGTTGCATAAATGTGTTGAGTTGAATTATGTGGTTTGTTGAATTATGTGGTGTGGAATGGAAATGTGTAGAGTTGAATTGTGTGGCGTGGAAGTGTGTGGCGTTGAGTGAAAATAGTGTTGAGTGGTATTATGTGGCATGGTGTAGAGTGTATTTATGTGGTATGTTGCTACGTGGCATAGACTGGATTTATGTGGAGTGTATTTATGTGGTATGGAGTAGAGTGCAATTATGTGGAGGTGAATTATGTGGTGTTGAGTGGTATTATGTGGAGTGTAATTATGCTGTGTGGTGAATTGTGTGGGGCTGAATTGTGTGCCGTTGTGTAGAATTATGTGGCATGGTGTGGTGAATAATTTTGCGGAGTGGAATCATGTGTCATGTTGTGAATTCAGGGATAGTGTTGTGTTTTCAATTTTGTAACAGCAGCAGGTCACTAATATTACTGCAAATAATCTGTGACAGCCTCCTATTTCTCATGTCAGGTCCTATTTTGTTGTAAAAGAAATGTTTTTTATGGATGTTGCATGAAACAAACACAGTGTTTCTCTGCAAAATGCTCTCAAGTACCAACTTGGCCCGCTGGCACTTCCTCAACTCCTAGGGCCCTGCCTCACCAGGGACCCCTAAGCAAGAATGCCTTCATCGTCTTTTACTCTGCCACCCGCCACCATGCCCACACTTGTCCTCTACACCTGAGCGCGTGCTCGGAGACAATTACATTTGTAGTGTACATAAATACTGCATCACTTTGTGCAAGTGTCACAGTGCAAAAGCACACCCACCACAAAAAAAAACATGCAGAGAATCCAACATGGTTCAGAATTTGTTTTAAGGCAAGAGGAAAATGGCAATTATGCTGGAAACCTTTAACAGCAATGATGCTAAAAATGTGGAAATAAACTGACAACTTTAACAACGCGAATCTCAGGTCCCGAGAGGGCAGCACTAGCGGTGCTGCAGCGTCATTAATTCGAGCTTCTTTGTACCCAAGAATGTGAGGCTATGTGGATAAATACAAATATATACATATAGATTTATTGAAGAGAGTTTTAATTTGGCTAATTTGAAAGTTGTTTCCTTCACAAGCTCCCCTGGATATTCTTTGTTGCTTTATAAAGCCGGAATTACATTGCCAGAGATACCAAGATGCCCCCCATCAGGTGTGAATAGCTCACACCCACTGCATTTTGGGACTTGAAGTTTTCCACATGGAAGTTCCAGTTCACCAGTAGCAGAGGGTGTTTAGTTTGTGGAGCTACAGCAGTAGTGCGCACCGAAAACTAGGCAGAAATGGATTAAACTCAACCGTGGAGCTCAAAAACACGTTTTGTTCCAAAGATGGGACAGTATTTGGGCCAGAGCAGTGGCGACACTGACAGAACCCCAAAAACAAGCATATTCAAAGAAAGATTAAAATGAATTCCACTTTTAAGAAGGTTCCACTCACCTGCTGCCACTAGGGGGTCCGAACACACACATTGATCAGAATTCAGCCCCAGCATGTTCACACGGGGGCTCCAACCCGACCTGCTGCTGCTGATCCATCTGCAGAAATATTTAACACCCGGGGGCAGAATTTCGGCTTCACCGGCTGCCGTCCACCCCTGTGGCTCCGCCACGCCCACCGACGTTCATTCACTCACAGTATCCCGATCTGGTCACCTCTCAAGCAAAGGCGTGCCCTTCTGACCCCAGGCTGCAGAAGATCAAATGCAAGGGTCAGAAAGGCACAGGGTTCCCCTCACCTTCTGCATGCATGAGCATAAAAGGGGTACTGAAAGAAAACAGGGGGTGGGGGGCATCAGCCCCCCACTCAGCACTCCTATGGTGTGCGGAGGTGAAAGCACTACTGACAGCCCCCTGCCCCTCCTCCATCCCTTTCCCCTTTAAACATAAAGCATGACTGTCGGCGTTAAGTTGAATAAATATCCCCCACAGTACATTGCTTCACAGCAGAGGAAAGCAAGATGTTGGCCATTTTTGCGTGCAGGACTAGCTGCTCTCTCTCCCCCCACTTCCCCGGTGTAGGAGGCAGAGGAGTGGCAGACGGACACTGACACAGCCAGCTGGGCCAGGCGGTGGCGGGTTTACCCTAATCCCTAGCAGCGGCTCCTCGAAAGTGACCAGCATGTACCTGTCTCCTCTGCTGGTGGGATCCTGGGATCTCAGCTGCGGGAGACGGGGAGAACAAAAACCAAAAAAGATACAGCGTTACTTGAAGCGCCCCTGCCTGCACCTCACGGCTTGTCCGGGGGGCAGCTGCCCTCCGAAGCCAGGTTCCCCTCACCCTCCTGGTACCATGCTGCTTGAAAACACGCGCTGAATGTAACCAAAGCACGTTGTGCCTACAGTAAGAGAAAGTCAATAAAGAAAATAGTGCTTACACGACCAAATAACATGTACAGTGTAACAACCGAAGTAAAGGGGCCAGTAGCCATGGGAGGTTACAAATGAAGACAAGGCGGTACTAAGGAGGGACTAACAAGCCTATTTACGAATCAGAAGCCAGCATTTACGAAGGACAATGACACAAGCCAATAACAAATATGGGCGGAGAGTGGGTAGGGCTTCTCTTCCATACTCTACTACAGCAAGTCTCGCAGAGCAAGGCATGCGCGCTGACTCTAGCCTCGACCTAAAAAGTAAGCAAGGGCACAGACAGAAGAAAAGCAGGATACTCTGTGAGCTATGGATAGGCCAATAAACAGGAAGCTCACAAGACATCACTTGCTTGGAAAAGACTGCACATTCCGGTTCTCAAAAGGCCAAATAACTTTCACATAGATGTTTGTAGTAATAATGTCCAAAATATGCACTTAACAAAGAACGATCAAGGTAAAATAGGTGATAAGAAAAAGTCACTTTGATTTCTGCTATGAGCAAGAAATCACCATTCACCAATGATAGATAGGAAGATTAAAGTTATGTAAATATAAGCTTCTACCGTGCAGTCTTGGAAGAAAACTGTGAACACAGAGGCCTAGATTTGCCAAGATTTGCACAACACAATTTTGCAGTATTGTTTTGCACAAACAGGAAAAAAATGTGCAGCGTAATACTGACAATGCTTCACAAGCCGATGAAGCTAAAAGTTCTGTATTTGTATGACACTAAACACTGTTTAAAATTCTGTTAAGGTGCAAAAGTGTTGGCTTAGTGTCTTGTCTGAATTTTGTACTCAAGGACCACCCTCAAGTACAAATCTCTACTCATAGATGAATAGCAAAGGGTCACTCCTGTATTTTATAATTGTTGCATAAATTACAGGTTAGAATTGGTAAAAATTTGCAATTGCTGTTTTGCTCATTTTTTTAGCTTTTTTAATTTGGCAGTCTCATTTTACGCACGACCAGATAGTATATCTGAATAGCAAGTTTTAAATATCATGCAATCATTATAACATCGCAAAAATAAGACAACCAAAATATCGACAAGGTAAGAATATGTAGGTAATCCTAGATTTCCTACTCAGCAGCGGCCGATGCAGCTAAGCGCGGTTAGGCGATGGGGCAGGGCGGGGGGATATGTCGACAGACAACGGAATAGGGCAAATTAAATAAATAAATAACTTCTATTCCGTCGTCTGTCAACATCCCGCCGCAGCACCCCGCCCCACTGCACTTACTTGCACCAGTCCTGCTGTTACTACTCTTGACCCAACATCTACTAAGTAGCTAGACAATATATATATCATGAAGATACATAAAAGTGGAGTCAATTTTAATAAACTTATATTTGCCCATAAATATTTACATTGTCAATGTTTTGCTCATTGCATTCTTACTACGATATTATGGTTGTACAATACTAAAGACTCAATATTCTGGTACACTACGGCAAAACCAGATCATGTTACTTTCCATAACTTTAGTTGCGCCGACTTCACTTGTAATCCAGGGGCCATTAGACAGTTCCCGACACCTTATGCCCACTTTGCAGAGATTATTGGGTGTTGGACCTAGCACTCTCTGCAAGGTCACCCCGAAACCTTCTGCCTTCACCCCTACTGTGTTTCTTGCTTCATTTTTGTTGCCATTAGGACTTTGTGAACTTTACGAACAGTGCTAAATTGATTGTGGTCTCTCCTTCAAACATGGTATCATTGATTTACACCTAATTGGCACATTTAATTTACCTGTAAGTCCCTAATAAATGGTACTACATGTACCCAGGGCCTGTCATTTAAATGCTACTAGTGGACCTGCAGCACCCACTATGCCACCCGCTGAAGTAGCCTTTTAAAACATGTTTCAGGCCTGCTATTGCAGCCTGTAGTACAGTTTTAAAATGCCATTTCAACCTGGCAAAAAATTCCTTTTGTCAGGCCTAAACCATCCTTTGTAATACATATAAGTCACCCCTAAAGTAGAACCTAAAGGCTCATAGGGCAGGATGCATTACATTTAAAAAGTCGGACATGGGGGTTTAAGTTTTACATGTGCTAGCAGTGAAAAACTCCTCAAGTCATTTTTCACTATCGTAAGGCCCATCTCTCCCATTGAGTAACACTGGGTTACCCTATCACATTTAATAAGTGATAAAATGACTGGGTGTAGATAGAGACACGTTGTTTACACTCAAATAAATTGTTAATTAAAATCCTCTTTGATGGAAAAGTCGGATTTTAGGTCAAATTCTGAAAATACCACATTTAGAAAGTTAAAGAAACAAATGATGGACGGAATGCTGAACAATGCAAACATTCACCCCCAGTCGCAAGGATCTGGGTTTGATCCATTGTTCTTTTGCTCACCACGCCACCCCAGTTTGGACCCCACCATATGCAAATAAGTCTTGACCCTGTTCCTCATGGGAACAGTCCAGCCCGAACTGCCAAGCTGTTCAGCATTCCGCCCATCATTTGTTCCTTTTGGTTTTGTCACCCTATGTGGGAAGGGTATGCCCAGATATGGGTCCCGTGCTCACTGCGCCTCTGGATTCAAGATAGCCTGGCTGATGAGGGGTGATGCCCTGAAACCGGTCCCTGGATATTTGTTTCCGGTCCAGGGAGGACCTTGCTTGGCAGTTAGGGCTGGGCTGTTCCCCTGAGGAACAGGGTCAAGACTGATTTGCATGTGGCTGGGTCCAAACTGGGGTGGCGTGGTGAGCAAAAGAGCAATAGATTAAACCCAGATCTTTGTGACTGGGGGTGAATGTTTGCATTGCTCAGCATTTCGTCCATCATTTGTTCCTTTTACATTTAGAAAGATGGCATTTTCTTGTCTTGACCATTTGTAATGTCTGCCAGTAACCTGGGTCATATGGCTGTGAATAGCTCTGATGCTGGGGTTTGTGTATTTCTCTCAGACAGTGCCACAAAAGGTGACTAGATGCGGGCAGGATGGGCAATCCTGCCGGGATGACTGGGGACAGAGCTGTTCCCTGCCCCACTTACACTTCAAAAGGCTTGCCTCTGGCACACAAAAAGGAACATAATACTAGTCTTTTGTCACCCCAGACTTCTTGGAGCCTTGACAGGGGATGGAAAGAATTTTTCAGAATCAGATGTAGGTGTAGTATAGAGAATTCCCCCACTTCAAAGGCTGTCAACAGGTATAAATATTGGACCTCCTGGGCTATTCTTCAGATCACTCCCGGACCTGTGGATATTACAGAAGAGGGACTGCCTTGTTTCCCAGAGGACTGACCTGCTGCTTGAGGGTTGTCTTACTCCCCAGAGGACTGCCCTGCTGTTTGAAGACTGCCTTGACCCCCCCAGAGTGCTGCGCTGTTGCTTGAGGACTGCCCTGCTCTCTGAGAAGGAAGGCTGGACCTGCTCCCTTCTTCCTAGACTACCTGAATGACTCCATGCTTTGGTTGGTTGAGCTCCTGTCTGAGCTATAGGGATAAAAGAATCCAGAGGCCTCCCTGCAACTGCCCAGCTGACCTGCTGCACTGGACCTGCAAGTGGACCTGCAAGAGCCCTAATGGACTCTGCTGGAGTGAGTTCCTGATCCCCCAAGAAGTGCTCTTCCAGGTCCTGGATACTTGGCTGGCATGACTTGAACTCCTACTGTAAAGAAAGAAAGATGAAATTCTGAAGTTTTGGGCGCTTCATGACCATGAACGGGCTCATTCGCTCCGAGATGCTGCCACCCGCAATGACCACCAATGCACAGCTCCGGTGAACCAGGATGGCTCCATCGTGGTCGGGCTGACCTTGTGACTAGCACGACCAGATAACCACAAGTGGCGATTTGTGCTTTAAAATCGAATATCTCCAGTTCTACTGATTGGAGTTTTGTCATTGTGGTATCATTTTATTTATTAAAATGTAATCTATTTTCCTAAATTCGTTGGGATTTTTCTTGTGTTGTGTTTTTACCTTTTTACTGTTTGTGTGCTGTATAAATCCTTTACACACTGTCTCTAAGTTAAGCCTGACTGCTTTGTGCCAAGCTACCAGAGTGTTAAGCACAGGTTAATTTAGTAACTTTTCCGCTTCCCTCTGACAAGGAGTGTGGTTATTGCCTGAGTGCGGCTTCAATCCCCCTCAACCAATAACCGGATTTCTTACATTGGGGAGCACTTTTGTCACAAAAATATCCTTTTGTGAACAAAAGTGATCAATGCCAATGTTACCACTGTTTTGCATTAAGCAGCACCACTTCATTCCACGCGAGCGTCCACCCTAAACATTAGTAAGACTGGGCTTAAATTGACTCTATGAGAAAACAGGCATGATAAAATGGAAAAGGTAACTTTAATTAGAGAATGATTTACAAATTTAATCCAGAAATTTATACATGTAGATTTATTTCTGTGGTTGGCATAAATTTCTAACTTTTTGGAAATTTTTAATTTCAAGGAGTTTCCCTGAGAAGCTGCAAAAGTTCCAGTTTTCTCTTGTGAAAATCTAGTGTGAATTACATTTTTGCACAAGCAGACATACATGGGAAATTTATAAGTTCAATTCTACGTCAATTTTAGGAGTTAGTTGTCCATTTATGCACCTAAGTTTAACTTAGGGGTGCAAGTTTCTTTGAGAATTGGGTCCTGCTCGTGGCAGAACAAATGGCATGGGGAAACATAAACACAGGACTGAAGGATAAGTATCTTATTCTCTCCCAGCAGCTAGGTACTAATTAATGAAAGTGTATTTCAGTGAGTTAGTGTGGCTGATGCACAGACCAAGAATGAAACTCACAAAACGTACATATGGTCAAAGAACACAGTACACCCATACATGGTTATATATATGTATGTGTATGTTTGAGCTGTCAAAGGAGAACTCCTTTCAGGACAAGAACCCTCACTTCACACGAAGGTGACATGCTTCATCATTCGGTTTCCTCCTCACACCTGGACTGCAAGGTCAGTGGTGTGGGCTACAACTCCCCTAAGGGAGGAGCTGAGGTGCTTTAAGGATGAGCGGTGTAGTAGGGTAATTGAGGGCAGAGTGCAAATGAACAGTAGTGGATATAACTGTCTCTAGAGGGCCGAATACATTTTATTCAGTGGTCCTCTGGGACAGGGTTAAAAAGAGAGGACTCAGGGATTTAATGAAATATACCCCTATAGATGGTCAACATGTTTCTGCCCATGATTGACTCCGATGGGGTTCATAGGCATTCATCAGGACCTGGGAAAATAGTCACTCTGCTCAAAATTGTGATAATCAATAGAGGTATACTGGCCACAAATGTATCAAAAGGGCCAGGATGTCGATGGCCTGTGTATATTCTGGGTCCCCCGTCTCTCTGAAATATAATAATAGGATAAATAATGAATACAATACAGAGTGTGCAATAACAGCAAAGCAAGGAGGAGGATCCCATGTGACATCTTATATCCCTCAGTGCATAGTGTCCACTCATGCTGTTTAATCAATGTGGTGATCTAGCGAGCATCACAACTCGATGTGAGGACCAGTGAATCTACTACTTGAACTGTCTTGCCTAATTATTTTTTTAATCTATTTTTATTAACCTTTTGCAATTTATCAAGCATACATAGACTGTATATTTGTTTGAGTTATTACGTTGCATTATTGTTGCTTAGATAGATATTTCTGGCAGGCATTTCAATCATAATTCATACTTTACATCTGTTCATTCGCAATTTTCCATTAAATTTGCAGTTTTAATTTGCATCGTATTATGCTGTCTACGATTGGCTAGATTGCCTCATAGGTTCACAGTTGGTGCCACCTAACTGCAGTTATTGAGGCTTATATTATGTGTCTTTGCTCTGCTTGCATATAGTTCAGTATATCTCTGAACTGTGGAGGATGGTTATAACGAAACGGTAACAAAACAACACTTAATAGGGAGTGAATCTGAACCGTGGAATTGGCTCTTGGGCACCCAGGTCGTAACTCTCCTGGAGTTGATGCAGCTGGCTTGTGTTTTAGCGACGGCTGTTGGTCTGGTGTGGGGCATGCGTGTGAATGTATTTTTGTTCCCCATCTCGCTGTGGTAGTGTATGCGTTTAAGGCAGAGCGTCTATTGGGTAGCGTGGTGTCGTTTTGTATAAGGGTCAGAGCAGTCAAAATTATGTCCCAACTAGTGGCGAGGGGGACCTTGCGAATCCCTAGCGTGTCTTCTCGGTGGAGTGCAACACTTTCCGCTTTGGCCCAGGTGAGCATCGAGAGTCTCCACGTTAGTATTTGGGGGGGATCAGGGGTTTTCCACCTTTTGGTGAATAGTCTTTTCGCTACTACCATCCCTAAGTCAAGGAACCTGGAGGTGACTCTGTTGTTACGATTTCTCTGGTATAGGTGCAGGATATATGTGTGCAAATCGAATGGGGGGTACAGTCGGTGCATAGTGACAGTGTGTCTGCTACCGCTGCCCAGTAACCAGTTAAGATGGGGCATCCCCACAGCATGTGCAAAAGGTCTGCATCGGTTTGTGTGCAACTGGGGCATGCGGAATCTTGATGCTCAAATTATTGATTGATTTTCGCGAGCGTGAGATGTGCTCTGTGGGTGATATAGAATTGGATTTAGCATAGGCGCGCATTCCTGGGAACTTGTGTTGGGCTCGCCAGTACCAAGTTCCACTCAGAGTCTGAGAGTTGGTGGCCCATGTCTGTTTCCCAGTGCTGACGGAGGGGCGTCAGGTTAGTCGCAGTTTGGTGCCTGAGTGATGTGGCAAACCACTTGGTGAGGTGCCCCCCTTGTCCCATAACATGTATCTATTATATGGTAAGGTGTGTCACTGGTTCAGTGGTTAAGTCTCCCCATTTAGCGGTGAGCACCGCCAATAGGGAGCGGTGGAGCAGAAACTGACCGGGGGGCAGTTCATTCTCTTCCACCAGCGTTGTGTATGGAATTAGTGTGCCCTCACGATATAAATCTCCTATGTCTTGGACCCCAGCCACGTGCCAGTTCCTTAGTTCTGTCTCTGTGGTGATTATGGTGCCTCTGGGTGTTCCCTCCAGTGGTAGGGCTGGCACGTATGGGGTAACTGCACTGGTAATATAGAGCGCTCTTTGGTAGCACCTGTGTGTTACATTCAGTAGCAGCGAATCTGGTGGTTTAGTTTTAGAGCAGGGGTGGAATAATTCTATAAATTCTGTGGTATTCAGGGGTGATTGTGTGGTCGCTGTGTCTCCACTGTGACGGTCTGCTAGCCATCTGGCTACCCACTGCAGTTGGGCTGCTAAATAGTACTGCTCTAGGTTCGGGACTGCGAGGCCTCCTTGATCGACCGGTAAGTAGAGCTTATTTATCGCCACTCGGTGTCTGGATTTTCCCCAAAAGAAGTTTTTGACCAGTTTTTCCAGGGGGCGGAAAAAGGATGGAGCGACATAAAGTGGAAGATTCGTGAAATAGTATAAAAGTCGGGCAATATTACCATTTTTGCGAGGGCTACTTTCCCTGTCACTGACAGCGGGAGCGTGCTCCAGAATGCCATCTGGGAACGGATCGCGGTCAGGGCTCTGCCTAAGTTACCGTCCAGTAAATCTGCTGGGTTCCTGTATATGCGGATTCCGAGGTAGCGGAATAAGTCCGCGCACCAACGGACCCCCATCCCGTTGAGTGTGTAGCCTGGATCTCCACACTGTTTGCTGAAGGAATATAGGCAGGATTTAGAGACGTTCACTTGCAACCCTGACATGGAAGTGGATGTCTGTTATGTATAACAGGAGATCAATAAGCATAAAGAGATATTGTGTGCATACCGTCCCCTAGTTTGATGCCATTGCATATCTCAGACCGTATCACCTCCACCAGCGGCTCAATAGCTAGTGAAAAGAGAGGTGGAGAGAGGGGGCATCTCTGTCTAGTCCCTCTGCGCACTTACACCGAGCTCGATATGTAGGGGCCTGTTTTTACTCTCACCATCGGGGTGCTGTATAGCAGCTTTACCATACTTAGGAGAGTTTCCCCTAGTTTGTATCTTTCCAGCGCAGCGAATGGGAACCCCCACTCCAAGGAGTCAAATGCTTTTTAGAGGTCCAATATAAGGCAGCCCACTCGTGGCCATTGGGTTTTCGAGTAAGCGGCGATCCTGAAGAATTGCCTGAGATTTAAGGAGGTGCTCCTAGAGGGCACAAACCCGTTCTGGTCTGTGTGGACCAGAGTGAGGAACACCTTTGCGAGCCGATCAGCGAATAGTTTTGCTAATATCTTATAATAAATGTTGAGGAGAGCTAGTGGCCTGTATGAGCCCAGCTCTGTGGGGTCCATATCGGGTTTGGGCAGGGACACAAGGTTAGCCTTTCTCATGGACGGGGGGAGATTCTGCTCATTTAAGGTCGTTGTGTACAGCTCATGTAGGTGGGGTGTGAGCTTTGTAGCGTAGGCCTTACAGAATTCCACTGGGAATCCATCTGGGCCTTGGGTTTTCCCGCTTGCCAGCGCCATTATCACGCTTCGAATTTCCTTAGGCGTTATATGTTCGTTTAACAGCTCCCTCTGTTCTGATGTAGTCTCTGGCAAGCGTGTTGACTCTAAGGATGTGGTGAGCTCTCTTCCTGGGGCCCCATGGATCGGTACAATATGGTGTAATGTTGCGTCATTGCAGCGTGTATTTAGTGTTGTGTATACACTGTCAGGCCCGCGTCGGTTCCCGGAGCGGGTATGGGGTGGTATGCGTGCTCCTTGCGCATTAGTCATGCTAGTGTTTTACCCACACGGTCTGCAGTGGCATGCATGCGTGCCGAGTGTGCTGCATAGTTGTGGCACCGGAGCTGTTCTAGTAAGTCTGTGTGTTCTGCCCATAGTGTGTCTAGTTTTTTCGTGTTCCTGCTTCCCTCTTATTGCTTTACCTCTTGACCTATTAACTGCCTTTCTAGTTTACTGAGTGACTCATTTAGCTGTTTAGTATGTTCCAGGTGGCCCCCAGGCAGTGCCCTCTTAGAGTTGTTTGAAGGCATCCCACTCGAGGAGGGGGTCCTCCGTGGAATGGTCATTAATCTCGAAGTGTTCAAGTATTGCCGTCCCCAGAGAGGAGCCTGGTCTTCTAGTGCTGCTGGTTGTAGGTGCCACAAGGGGATCCCGCGCTTTGTTATCTGTAAGCCCCTGGGTGGGCAAGGTCCTGGGGGCAATGCGCAGTTAAGTAGCAGGGGCCCATGGGGGCCCCTGCAGCCCCGGGGACCGCCACCTCCCCGGGGCTTTATTCATTATGTGCGGGGGGCACATAGCCCCCCCGCAGCCCCGAGGCCTGCCACCTCCCCGGGGCTTCTAAAAAAATGCATGGGGGGCTCCTGCCCCCCCACGCTGCCCCAGGGACCGCAGCCTCCCTGGGGCATTCATCAATATGGGTGGGGGGGCCTCGTAGGCCTCCCAAGCCCCGGGGCCCACCACCTCCCCAGGGCTTAAATAAAAATAAAAATAAAAAATAAAAAAGTGTGGGGGGGCTGCTGCCCCCCCCACACTGCCCCGGGGACCACCACCTCCCGGGGCACTAATTATTTAAATATGGGGGACCGCTGTGGACCCCCGGGGACCACCACTTCTCCGGGGCTTTACAAATGTTGGGAGGAGGGCCACGCGGCCCCCCTCCTGGAGCCCTCCATGGCCCTGGGGACCACCACCCCCCAGGGCCAGCTCCTGCAATGTCCCGGGGTGCCCACCCCCGGGACATTGCCGTTTGCTATGGCAGGGCGGGAGCACGGCTCGCGCCCTGTCATAGCAAACTCCTGCTTTGCTCCGTTGAAGCGAGAGCAGGAAACCTGCTCTCGCTTCAACGAAGCAAAGCAGATTGCTTTTGGGCAAGGGGAGCTGCATGTCAGCAGCTCCCCTTGCCCAAAAGCAATGCCGGCTCCCGCAGGAGGCGGGGAGCCGGCTGGGACCGTGGGGGCATTGGGGCTCCCCCCATGGCCCCATCAAGGAGGCCAGGCCCCGGGGTTGGGGTCCACAGGGCCAGAACTGGCCCAGGGAAGGGGGGCCACGCGGCCCTCTTCCGGAATAAAAAAAAAAAAGAGCAAATGCCCCGGGGGAGGGAGGACCTCAGGACACAAGTGGACTTCATCCCCCGAGCAGCAGTGCGCCAGGAGCCGCATTTGCAGAGTGGTGTAAAAAGGGGGCGTGGCCTCAGACCACTCTCAGCAATCCAGCTGTGTGGGGCTTACTGGAGGTACCTGGTGGGCTAGTTGGCCCCCAGGGACCCTCAAGAATGAAGGGGGATTAATACCCCAACTTAGAACGTGCCAGGAGGCGTGTTTACAGAGTGGTGGAGAAAGGGGGCGTGGCCTGTGTCCACCTCTCAGCAATCCCACTGTGTGGGGCTTACTGGAGGTAAGAGGTAGGCTAGTTGGCCCCTAAGGACCCCCAGCAGCGAAGGGGACTTCAATCCCCATCCAAGAGCGCATCAGGGAGCGCGTTTGCAGAGTGATGGGCAAAGGGGGCGTGGCCTGCTATGAGAACTTAGCAATCCGGCTATATGGGGCTTACTGGAGGTAATAGATGGGGTAGTTGGCCCCAAGGTTGTCCTTGGGGGCCAACTACCCCTCCTGTTACCTTCAGTAAGTCCCACACAGTGGGATTGCTAAAATGTCTTTGGAGGCCACGCCCCCCTTTCTCCACCACTCTGCAATCCGTCTCCTAGCAGACTACGGTATGGGGGATGAAGTCCACTTTACTCCTGAGGGACTTTGGGGGTCAAGAAGCCCTCCTGGTACCTCCTGTAAGTCCTATGCAGCGGAATTCCTGAGCGCTGGTCGGAGGCCCAGCACCCTTTCTCCACCACTCTGCAAACGCGTCTACTAGTTAAAGAAGTGTTTGCAATGCAATAGGTTTCGCATTTGCAAGAGTTAGAGCTATTGGCGTTGTAAATGTAAATGTTTTTTACTAATGTTTTTTGGAGTGGAGTGGATGTACGTTGTGTGTAGTGAAATTATGTGGTAAGTTGTGCAGTGAAATTATGTGGATTGAAAGTATGTGGTATTTAGTGTATAGGAATTATGTATATGTGTTATGGAGAGTAATTATGTGGTATGGTAGTCTTTGTTGTGGAGTGGTAACCTCAGGTTTAGTCTTCCTCGTTTCCATAGAAGCTAAACTATGAACTCAGTGAGAAAAAAAAGAAGGAATCACTGAGCAGCACTTGTGGACCTAGTCAGAGGTATGAGCAGGGCCACTGGAATTATGAGACTGTTTGGCTGCACCGACTTTCGCACAATTATACATTTTCTGCATTAGCCACATAATACATCATCTGCTCCCTAATCTGCAGATTTGAACAAAAAAAGTCTTGTTTCTAGGTCAAACGTTACCAAAAATGCAGCAACAAGTGTTACAGCGTGGTGGAAGGCCCTTTGCAAAACTAGAACTTATTGCTAAATGTGGGTGTTAAATTGGTACTAATGGTGTGCAAGCCACTCTTGCTTCCTTCTGCGCCTCTCTTGCCTCTTTCTGCATTTCTGTTGCTTCTTTCTGCACATTTCTTTTTCTGCACTTCTCTTGCCTCTTTCTGCAAATCTCTTCTACTTTCTGCACCTCTCTTGACTCTTTCTGCACCTCTGTTGCCTCTTTCTGCACCTCACTTGCTTCTTTCTGTACCCCTCTTGCCTCTTTCTGCACCCTTCTTCCCTCTTTCTGCACCCTTCTTGTCTCTTTCAGCACCTCTGTTGCTTCTTTCTGCACTTCTCTTCCTTCTTTCTGCACCCCTCTTGCCTCTTTCTGCACCCCTCTTGCCCCTTTCTGCACCTCTGACGGTTCTTTCTGCACTGATCTTGCTTCTTTCTGCACCTCTTTTGCAAATTTCTGTATCCCTCTTGCCTCTTTCTGCACCCCTGTTCCCTCTTTATGCACCTTTCCTGCCTGGTCCTGCACCTCTCTTGCCTCTTTCTGCACCTCTGTTGCTTCTTTCTGCACTTCTCTTGCCTCTTTCTGCACCCCTCTTGCCTCTTTCAGCACCTCTGTTGCTTCTTTCTGTACTTCTCTTGCTTCCTTCTACATCCCTCTTGCCTCTTTCTGTACCCCTCTTGCCTCTTTGTGCACCTCTCCTTCCTCTTTCTGCACCTCTCTTGCCTTTTTCTGCAGTTCTCTTGCCTCTTTCTGCACCTCTTTTGCTTCTTTCTGCACTTCTCTTGCCTCTTTCTGTACCCCTCTTGCCTCTTTCTGCACCTCTGTTGGTTCTTTCTGCAGTGCTCTTGATTCTTTCTGCACCTCTTTTGCAAATTTCTTTATCCCTCTTGCCTCTTTCTGCACCCCTGTTCCCTCTTTCTGCACCTTTCCTGCCTGTTTCTGCACTTCTCTTGCCTCTTTCTGCACCTCTGTTGCTTCTTTCAGCAATTCTCTTGCCTCTTTCTGCACTTCTCTTGCGTCTTTCTGCACCTCAAGTGCCTCTTTCTGCACTTCTCTTGCCTCTTTCTGTACCTCTCTTGCCTCTTTGTGCTCCTCTCCTACTTCTTTCTGCACCCCTCTTGCCTCTTTTTGCACCTCTGTTGGTTCTTTCTGCACTGCTCTTGCTTCTTTCTGCACATCACTTGCCTCTTTCTGCACTTCTCTTGCTTCTTTCTATACCTCTGTTGCTTCTTTCAGCAATTCTGTTGCCTCTTTCTACACTTCTCTTCCTTCTTTCTGCACCCCTCCTGCCCCTTTCTCTACCTCTCTTGCCTCTTTGTGCTCCTCTCCTACCTCTTTCTGCACCCCTCTTGCCTCTTTTTGCACCTCTGCTGGTTCTTTCTGCACTGCTCTTGCTTCTTTCTGCACATCACTAGCCTCTTTCTGCACTTCTCTTGCTTCTTTCTACACCTCTGTTGCTTCTTTCAGCAATTCTCTTGCCTCTTTCTACCCTTCTCTTCCTTCTTTCCACACCCCTCCTGACTCTTTCTGCAACTCTCTTGCGTCTTTGTGCACCTCTCCTAACTCTTTCTGTACCCCTCTTGCCTCTTTTTGCACCTCTGTTGGTTCTTTCTGCACTTCTCTTGCTTCTTTCTACACCTCTGTAGCTTCTTTCAGTAATTCTCTTGCCTCTTTCTGCACTTCTCTTGCTTGTTTCTGAACCTCTCTTGCGTCTTTCTGCACCTCTGTTACCTCTTTCTGCACTTCACTTGCTTCTTTCTGCACCTCTCTTGCCTCTTTCAGCACCTCTGTTGCTTTTTTCTGTACTTCTCTTGCCTCTTTCTGCACCTCTGACTTAGAGATAGTTTAATCCCCCTGCCCTATTATGTACTAGGGCCTTACAGGGGAGGTCATGGCAATCACAGGGGTACCCCAACCCATAGTGTACCCTAGTGTATTTAGGTGTTTTCACTGTATTCTAAGTGTCTTTCAGCATAGCACTGGCTCCGGGCCAGGTTAGTCAGAGTCAGTTACAACCAGTACCAGTCAGCAAAATGTGGGGTGCACAGGATGACTTTGCAACAAGGCCTCTTTCTGCACCTCTGTTGGTTCTTTCTGTATATCTCTTGCTTCTTTTTGCACCTTTCTTTGTATTTATGGACTTCTGTTGCCTCTTTCTGCATTTCTCTTGCTTTTTTCTGCACCTTTCTTCCTCTTTCTGCACATGTCCTACCTATTTAGGCATAGTTAGAAATTAACATTTAAAAAACCTTTGAAATTCACTGAAAAAACCATAGGTTTCAGGGACGTTATAGTTAGAAATTAGCATTTAAAAAACCTTTGAAATTCACTGAAAAAACCATAGGTTACAGGGACGTTATAGTTAGAAATTAGCATTTAAAAAACCTTAGAAATTCACTGAAAAAATCACAGGTTTCAGGGACGTTATAGTTAGTTGAACATTTCACTCGTACAAAACCAGATCAATTCGGCCGTTATAGCTAGTTGAGCTAACTATAACTCGCGCCGCCGCAATGCACTGCTGATGACGTCACATATTACATCATTCATGACATGGTCAGTGACATCACTGATGACATCACTGATGACATCTCAAATGACATCACTGATGACATCATCCACGTGATAATCTGATGCACCTCCTCACACCCTAATATAACCTTTGATACACCCACTCTAAAATACAGACTACCATTTTCAAAACCATAGACACACCAATACCAGTTACTACATACCCACTCACTGATTCCTAGGTCTACACACACATCCACTAATTCACCCATATTGTCACTCATACATGCAGTCACTTATCAATACAGCACTATCATATGCACTCATACACCTATACAGACACTCACACACCGCCACTCATCCATAGACTTACTCACACACCTAGTCAGTCATGCAAAGCATCAATCACACTCCCATTTACTCACCTATACAGTTATACAAACACCACCTCACTTATTCATACAGATACTAACATACTTACTCTCTTATACAATCACTGATACAAGCACACACTCATCCCTACAGCCACTCTCACAATCACTCACTCTCACATATAGTGATTTATATACTCCAACACTCACATATACTGCCTTTCACATATGTAGTTACTCACACATGTACCACTAAGACATCCATTCACTCACCAACACACCCATACACACACTCACCCACCCATACAGCCCTTCTCAGATGCACTCTTGAACCCATACACCCAGCAAATCACCCACTCACACATCTATGCATACCCCCCACCCACCCACACAGACACTCAGGCACCCATATAGATACTCAGACAACCAACGAATAACCCATATAGACACTCATGTAGCTACTCACCAACCCATGCAGCCGCTTACACACCAACTGACAGACTGATACAGACATTTACACAGTTTACTCACTAACCCATGCATTCAGTAAGACATGTTTAAGCACTCACTTATACAGTCAGTCACGCACCTACTAAATCATCTATTCGAACCCTTATACACCCACTCATTCTTCAATACACCTTGGCATATATATATATATAAAACATATTTAAATTTTACAGAAACACACAGTCACTGGATGATGTCATCAGTGATGTCATCAGTGATGTCATTTGAGATGTCATCAGGGATGTCACTGACCATGTCATGAATGATGTAATATGTGACTTCATCAGCAGTGCAGTGCGGGGGCGCGAGTTATAGTTAGCTCAACTAACTATAACGGCCGAATTTCTCTGGCTTTGTACGAGTGAAATGTCCAGCTAACTATAACATCCCTGAAACCTGTGGTTTTTTAAGTGAATATATATATATATTATCTACTGGCGGTCGCCAGTAGGTAGTTATAGTTAGGACCACGTTTCCATAGGAAAAGCATTTTTTGATGTGCTTATAACTTTGGCGTCGTTTGACGAATCTTTATGACATTTTCCAAAAAGTTCCTCTTTTCAGGTCAGCTCCTATCCTAAAAGTTTGGGGGGGATTCGCAAAGGGGGGGCTAAGAAAAAAGGGGGGTCCCAAAACGTGTTTTCTCCATGCAGTTTCCATAGGAAATTTTAGACAAGGCTACAGGTCAAACTTCTGAACGGAATTACACCAAATTTGGCATAGAGAAAGGTCTTGGTCCAGAAAGCACGCTTTTGTTTAAATCGGGTAAATCCGTTCAGTAGTTTTAGAGAAATATCAAATTTTCCAGATATCGATATTTAAGAATTCTGACATCTGATTGGCTGAAGCGTTACGAGCACGAGCTTGCGGCTCATTGGCTGCGAACTGTTGAAACTAGGAAGTGTTGGCAGCCATTTTGTGATTCAGTCCGTCAGCTCACAACTCTCCCTCTGCAAGGCATCAGGTCCGTAGTTCTACCTCTGCGAGGCAACACTAAAAATATACCGCAGCTTTGTCTGTGTGAGATACCCCTTTCACGGTCCCTCTCCCCACATCACCAGCTCGCGGCTATGCCTTTAGAAGCCAGTCCGTCGGCTCGCAGCTCTGCGACTGCGAGCTGTGAGCCATTTTGTGACTCAGTCCGTCAGCTCGCATCTCTCCCTCTAAAAGGCATCGCATCTGTAATTCTACCTCTGCGAGGCAATACTGAAAATATCCCGCAGGTCTTTCTGTGCGAGATACTCCTTTTACGCTCCCTCTCCCCACATCATCAGCTTGCGGCTATGCCTTTAGAAGGCAGTCCGTCGGCTCGCAGCTCTGTGTCTGCGAGCCGTCGGGCCCGCAGCTCTACCTCTGTGAGCCACCTCGTTAGCTCATAGCTCTGTCTGTGCTAGCAGGCCCGTCGGCCCGTTATTCTCCCTCTGCGAGTTAGCCCATCGGGTTGCAGCTCGAAGGGCTCGCAGCTGTATCTCTGCAAGCCAGCCTGTTAACTGATAGCTGTGTGTCTGCTGGCAGGCCTGTTGGCCCGTTGGTCTCCCTCTGCAAGTCCGGCCACAGCTCTCCCTCTGCGAGCCAGTACGGTGCTGTGCTTTTGCGAGCCAATGGCTCGTAGGTCTCCCTCTGCGAGCTGAGCCCACGGGCCGCAGCTCTTCCTCTGCGAGCCTGCCCGACAGCCCGCAGGTGACACTCTGCGAGCTGAAATTGGGAATATAAGGCGGCTCTAAAAAGACCCCTTGTGTTTATTAGTTGGAGCTACATGTAAGTGCGAATGCACAGCTTCAAGTTAATCAGGAAAACTCGGTTTCCCTCATCTGTAAAGTGTACTCCATCACTTCTGTAGATATCAGCCATATCAAAACATATGTTGTTGTTGTAAATCGACCCCATTCTATGGTCTCTGAGGTATGCAGACACAGCTTTGTTGACATTCTTCCTAGATTTTTCAATTTTATGACAAAATTGGTTTGACCATTTCCACTTCTGTCTTTGGCATATATTGGAATATACAAAGACAGTTTGAGGCAAAAGTAACATCAATTGTCCAAAGGTGTCTTTCATAAGCATTTCCAAACCTACCCCAGTCAATGTGCCTAGGTCGTTACCACCACAGTGCACAATCATGAGATCAGGGTGTTGGAGATGCAAACAGGTTTTAACCAAAGGGAGCAATTGGTGCCACTTCAATCCTCTCTGTGCAAACCATTTAATGTGCACATTTTGTAAACCTAGGTCTAAGTCAATACGTCTCTGTTTTGCATACCTCTTGCACCAGAAAACATAGCTATGTCCTACAATCCACACTAGCATTTTGAAGGTATAGCTACAAGATATGGATAAATGTCTGTAGCTCATGCAGTCCGTTCGTAGAATAAGAGATATGTTTAAACATGGGGAACTACTATTTTTTTTTACATACAAAACGTTAACTGATTGGGAGATGAAATGTATTGTGTCCTAAAAAGTAGGGTGTATATTAGTTTTGATGAAAAGCATCTTTGTGATTGGTTAATAAAAAAGCAGTTTATACGTGGAGTACATATTATAGGATGAAATTTGCTCAGCTCAACCACACCTGTTAATTGTATTTGGAAGGTGCAGTTCAAACTTGAAAGAATGGTGAACTTTTGACCTCCACGTGCCGTTAAATGTTGAAAAAAATGTTGCAAAAAGAAATATCGGTAGGTTTAAAAAAATGATGAACTTTTTTAACCTGCACGTGTCGTAGAATGTTCTAGAAAGTGGTGATACAATACCTTGAACTTTTCACCTGCATGTGTCCTTAAAAAAACTGTTTATATGGAAAGTTCAAAAATAACCAATAAAGAGAGGTTTTGCAATCTAAAAAAAATAAGGAACTATTTTGATTTGTTCTTTATATGTATTTATGTGTGGAGCAACAGGGAAATTCTGCCATTACTGGTTCCATTCTTGATGAAAGCGGTGCATTAGATGTACTGTGTGACAAGAAAAGAATTGCATGCGTTTGTGACATTTGAAATCTGCATACCAACTACGAAGGTAAATTAGAAATTAAGAAAGTGTGTTATGAATTTAGTAGTAGGAGTTAAGTATTTGAGACGATATTTTTAACTTTCAAAGTGAATGACAACAGATGCAATGGAGCCAACGATCATGCAGCTCGGACACCCAACACTGCTCCGACACACCCCGCCACCAGCCCCTTGTCCGCCATCCCCCCTCACCTCCCCCCACACAAACAAATGTGACAGCAACCTTAGGAAATCTGGTACGTAACAAATTGGCTGATGTCACACAATTATAGTAAAGAAGATGCATGTGAGGTTGGACAAATAAGAATCTCAGTCATCTATGGATTTACATATAAAACATTAAATTTAAACAAGACAACAAAATAAAAGTAGGTACAGGTATGGCGTGTCATCCCTCAACAATGTGTGAATCACAGCCTGCAAGACAAAAAGAAAGATAAGATTGTGCGTCATGCGTCCATGAAAGGAGAGAGAGAGAAAGAGAGAAAGAGTGAGAGAGAGGAAGAGACAGAGAAAGAAAGAGTGAGAGAGAGGAAGACAGACAAAGAGAGAAAGAGTGAGAGAGAGAGGAAGAGAGAGAGAAAGAGAGAAAGAGTGAGATACAAGGAAGAGAGAGAGAAAGAGAGAAACAGTGTGAGAGAGAGAGAGAGAGAGAAAGAGTGAGACAGAGAGGAAGAGAGAGAGAAAGAAAGAATGAGAGAGAGAGGAAAAGACATAGAAAGAGATAAAGAGTGTGAGAGAGAGAAAGGAAGAGATAGAGAGTGAGAGAGAGAAAGAGTGTGTGACAGAAAGGAAGAGATGGAGAGGGAGAGTGAGTGTTGACACTGTGGAGAAAATCCTCACAGCTCACCTTTCTGCCACCAGTGTGTCTCCAACCACGTGCCGGGACATAGTGCAGTCTTCAAGTTTAGTCATCTGAAACATAGTATAGAATCAGTAATGGCAGAGTACATACAACTGCACACACCTAATTCTCTGTTTTGCCCCTGCGCACCCAGGCTGCTGCACCCCATCGACTCCTGCCGCCCAGAGGTGTCTGCCCACCTCTGCGCACCCAGGCTGCTGTACCCCATCCACTCCCACTGCCCAGAGGTGTCTGCCCGCTGCTGTGCACCCAGGCTGGTGCACCCCATCCAGTCCCACTGCCCGGAGGTGACTGCCCATTCCTGCGCACCCAGACTGCTGCATACCGTCCACTCCCACTGCCTAGAGGTGTCTGCCCGCTCCTGTGCACCCAGGCTGCTGCACCCCATCCACTCCCACTGCTCGCAGGTGTCTGCCCGCTGTTGTGCACCCAGGGTGCTGCACACTATCCACTCCCACCGCCCAGAGGTGACTGCTCGCTGTTACGGAAACAAGCCTCTCTGCTCACCTTCCGTCACCGGCGTGTGTCTAAGAGGGTCCACCACGTGCCGAAGCAACCTCTCAGGCATTGCATACATGCGGTCAAGCCGAGCTCACAATTGAAAGTGGGTGTTGATTGCAGGATGGCCATGCATCATCGCAGGCTGCACACGCGCTCAGCTCTGGTGGCACTAACTGAGTGGAACTGAAGTCATCGCCTCGTGGCGGGAGGTCCGTGTCGGGGGGGTCTTCAATCTGTGACTCACAGCCTGCTAGACAAAAAGCAAGATAAGATTGTGCGTCATGGGTCCATGAAAGGTGAGAGAGAGAGAGAAAGAGAGAAAGAGTGAGAGAGAGGAAGAGACAGAGAAAGAAAGAGTGAGACAGAGAGGAAGACAGAGAAAGAGAGAAAGAGTGAGAGAGAGAGGACGAGAGAGAGAAAGAGAGAAAGAGTGAGATACAAGGAAGAGAGAGAGAAAGAGAGAAACTGTGTGAGAGAGAGGTAGAGAGAGAGAGAAAGAGTGAGACAGAGAGGAAGAGAGAGAGAAAGAAAGAATGAGAGAGAGAGAAAAGACATAGAAAGAGAGAAAGTGTGAGAGAGAGAAAGGAAGAGATAGAGTGAGAGAGAGAGAAAGAGTGTGAGTGACAGAAAGGAAGAGATGGAGAGGGAGAGTGAGTGTTGACACTGTGGAGAAAATCCTCACAGCTCACCTTTCTGCCACCGGTGTGTCTCCAACCATGTGCCGGGACATAGTGCAGTCTTCAAGTTTAGTCATCTAAAAGATAGTATAGAATCAGTAATGGCAGAGTACATACAACTGCACACGCCTAATTCTCTGTTTCGCCCCTGCGCACCCAGGCTGCTGCACCCCATCGACTCCCGCCGCCCAGAGGATTCTGCCCGCCTCTGCGCACCCAGACTGCTGTACCCATCCACTCCCACTGCCCAGAGGTGTCTGCCCGCTGCTGTGCACCCAGACTGGTGCACCCCATCCAGTCCCACTGCCTGGAGGTGTCTGCCAGTTCCTGTGCACCCAGACTGCTGCATCCCATCCACTCCCACTGCATAGAGGTGTCTGCCCACTCCTGTGCACACAGGCTGGTGCACCCCATCCACTCCCACTGCTCGGAGGTGTCTGCCCGCTGTTGTGCACCTAGGGTGCTGCACACTATCCACTCCCACCGCCCAGAGGTGACTGCTCGCTGCTGCGGAAACAAGCCTCTCTGCTCACCTTCCGCCACCGGCGTGTGTCTAAGAGGGTCCACCACATGCCGAAGCAACTTCCTCAGGCGTTGCGTACACGCGGTCAAGCCGAGCTCACAATTCAAAGTGGGTGTTGATTGCAGGATGGCCACGCATCATCGCAGGCTGCACACGCGCTCAGCTCTGGTGGCACTAACTCAGTGGAACTGAAGTCATCGCCTCGTGGTGGGAGGTCCGTGTCGGGGAGGGGGGGTCGTCAATCTGTGAATCACAGCCTGCTAGACAAAAAGCAAGATAAGATTGTGCGTCATGCGTCCATGAAAGGAGAGAGAGAGAAAGAGAGAAAGAGTGAGAGAGAGGAAGAGACAGAGTAAGAAAGAGTGAGACAGAGAGGAAGACAGAGAAAGAGAGAAAGAGTGAGAGAGAGAGGAAGAGAGAGAGAGAAAGAGAGAAAGAGTGAGATACAAGGAAGAGAGAGAGAAAGAGAGAAACAGTGTGAGAGAGAGGTAGAGAGAGAGAGAAAGAGTGAGACAGAGAGGAAGAGAGAGAGAGAAAGAATGAGAGAGGAATAGACATAGAAAGAGAGAAAGAGTGTGAGAGAAAGGAAGAGATAGAGAGTGAGAGAGAGAGAGAAAGAGTGTGAGTGACAGAAAGGAAGAGATGGAGAGGGAGAGTGAGTGTTAACACTGTGGAGAAAATCCTCACAGCTCACCTTTCTGCCACCGGTGTGTCTCCAACCACGTGCCGGGACATAGTGCAGTCTTCAAGTTTAGTCATCTGAAAGATAGTATAGAATCAGTAATGGCAGAGTACATACAACTGCACATGCCTAATTCTCTGTTTCGCCCCTGTGCACCCAGGCTGCTGCACCCCATCGACTCCCGCCGCCCAGAGGTGTCTGCCCGCCTCTGTGCACCCAGGCTGCTGTACCCCATCCACTCCCACTGCCCAGAGGTGTCTGCCCGCTGCTGTGCACCCAGGCTGGTGCACCCCATCCAGTCCCACTGCCCGGAGGTGACTGCCCATTCCTGCGCACCCAGACTGCTGCATCCCTTCCACTCCCACTGCCTAAAGGTGTCTGCCCGCTCCTGTGCACCCAGGCTGCTGCACCCCATCCACTCCCACTGGTCGGAGGTGTCTGCCCGCTCTTGTGCACGCAGGGTGCTGCACAATATCCACTCCCACCGCCCAGAGGTGACTGCTCGCTGCTGCGGAAACAAGCCTCTCTGCTCACCTTCCGCCACCGGCGTGTGTCTAAGAGGGTCCACTACGTGCCGAAGCAACCTCCTCAGGCGTTGCGTACACGCGGTCAAGCCGAGCTCACAATTCAAATTGGGTTTTGATTGCAGGATGGCCACGCATCATCGCAGGCTGCACACGCGCTCAGCTCTGGTGGCACTAACTCAGTGGAACTGAAGTCATCGCCTCGTGGCGGGAGGTCCGTGTCGGGGGGGGTCATCAATCTGTGAATCACAGCCTGCTAGACAAAAAGCAAGATAACATTGTGCGTCATGCGTCCATCAAAGGAGAGAGAGAGAGAAAGAGTGACAGAGAGGAAGAGAGAGAAAAAGATAGAAACAGTGAGAGGTAGACAGAGAGAAAGAGTGAGAGAGAGAGGAAGAGAGAGAGAAACAGTGAGAGAGAGGAAGAGAGAGAGAAAGAGAGAAACAGTGTGAGAAAGAGGAAGAGAGAAACAGAGGAAGAGTGAGAGAGACAGAGAAAGAGGGAGAGAGGTAGAGAGAGAGAAAGAAAAAACAGTGTGAGAGAGAGGAAGAGATAGAGTGAGAGAGAGAGGAAGAGAGAGAGAAAGAGTGTGAGGGAGAGAAAGGAAGAGATGGAGAGGGATAGTGAGTGCCCACACTGTGGACAAAACCCTCACAGCTCACCTTTCCGTCACCGGTGTGTCTCCAACCACGTGCCGGAACATAGTGAAGCCCTCAAGCTTACTCATCTGAAACGTAGTATGGAATCAGTAATGGCAGAGTACATACAACTGCACACGCCTAATTCTGTGTCCCTCCTTTGTGCAGCCAGGCTGCTGCACCCCATCCACTTCCACTGCCCAGAGGTGTCTGCTCACCACTGCGCACCCAGGCTGCTGCACCCCATCCACTTCCACTGCCCAGAGGTGTCTGCCCGCTGCTGCGCACCCAGGCTGCTGCACCCCATCCACTCCCACTGCCCGGAGGTGACTGTCCGCCGCTGCGCACCAGGCTGCTGCACCCCATCCACTCCCACTGCCCAGAGGTCACTGCCCACCACTGCGCTAACAAGCCTCTCTGCTCACCTTTCGCAACCTGCGTGTAGAAAAGAGGGCCTACCACGTGCCGCTGCAAGCCCCAAGCCCGGGGCCCGCGGACACGGCACCCTGCATATCATGCAGCCCCGCTCCGCAGGCCACTAGGTCTCACATTTGTTGCTGGGTCTTGATTTCGCCATGGCAGAGGACATACCAGTGCACCGGGCTTTTCATCGCAGGCTGCACACCCGCTCAGCCCTTGCGGTGCCACTAACTCTGTGACCAGCGAGGCGACACCACGTGCCGGTAGGCCTGCGCTGTCTGATGGCTCAGGCCTACACTGCGGTCCAGCAGGGCACACAAAACCTGAGCTGTCCAGACCGCCGGGATGGGCCATCACCGCAGGCTGTACACCCGCTCAGCAGTTACGGTACCCGTACCTCAGTGGACCGAAAGTCACCGTCCCGTGCCGGTGTGCCTGTGCCAGCCGCAGTGCATCCGGTGCGAGCAACTCTGAAATGGCGTTGAGCACGTGCGCCCGGTCTTTTTTATTGGCAGGGTCACGTGTCCTGTGACGCCTGTGCTGGATGGGTGTGGTGTGGGTGTATACTAGCCGTGAGGGAGTGGCTGTGGCGTACTGACAACTAGGGTGTGACCAGCAGATCACTGCAATGAAAATCTGGGCCATGTAGCATTGTTGTACTTCCCTGTAAGCGTAAGCGGAGTGGGCTGGCCTGGCGTATGCCAGTCCTGCGTGAGGCTGTGAAGAATGACTCCGGAGCTATGGGCGTGGCTCCGTCCTGGGCTGTATGAGGAATCAACTGATGCGGGTGTCCCTGTTGTAGTGCTGACGTCACCCGGGTCTCAAGCGCAAATGTGTCACTCTGTGAGCCAAGTCCCACAACATGGCCAACATGGAAGGTACGGGGAATCACTGACCCTACATTCATCCATAGTTCCACACATGAAAGATGGTGGACATGACACATCTGTGTGGATATGAATGTTTATTGCACATTCAGTGGAGTGTTGCAGCTGTAGCAATACAGGGCCAAGCAAAGTTCAAGTTTCAGTTTTTGGCACATGGAGGGCAGCCAATTAGAGCCAAGCTTGTGTTCGGGGTTAGGCTGCACCAACATATGTACTTATACAATTACTCCGCCAATCTCCAAGCACTTATAAATTCACTATACACTCTCCTTGCAGTGCTCTAATGATCCAGTCTCTACGCACGTACTTGTACAATGAACGAGAGAAAGTTACATAACCAAAGTTTTCCCCACTGCCAGAGGTAACATGGTTGCATACCCTGTCCACAGCACAATGTAATGTGGTAGGGCCCAGGGGCGGCATCTTGCATACATAATGAACACACGGACATAGATAGATAGTGGAACTGGGTACGGGCACGTGCGCTCAACTCATTTTTATTACCAGGGTCACATGTCCAGTGACGTCTGTGCTGGATGCGTGTGGGGTGAGTGTAAGCCAGCCGTCCGGGAATGGTTGGTGCTGGCAACAAGTACAACAGTAATCATTTGATTAGACACACAAATTCAATCATAAAGGGTCAATGATTTGTGCTGCACTAAGGTAGGGACAACAGATGTGAAATAATACACACAAGATTGTATCGTAAAGGGTCCATGACTTGTGGTACACTGAGGAAGGGGCAGCAGATGTGAAATTATACACAAAACATTGTATCATAAAGGGTTCATGAGTTGTGCTGCACTGAGATAGGGGCATCAGAAGCATTCAGCGGGTGCGCAGCCAGCCATGATGCGTGGTGCGGGCGAGCCGCACTGGGAGCAATGTCTGTTGCCTACTGGACTGAGTCATCTGCAATCGCGACTCAATGTGAATTGTGAGCCCTGCTATCCGCAGTGTAGATCGAAGGCAGTAGTCAGCACAGACATCGAAGAATGCTTTTAGTCACTTCCTGTTTACAAAATTCGAGGACATAGAGTACAATTCTCTCTGCAATAAATAAATCATGTCTCAATTTAAATTGTGAGCTCTGCTAACCGCAGTGTAGGTGTATGGAACAAAAGATGAAACATTTATGGAATACACTGTCGAAATATGTAGGTTTCAGGGACGTTATAGTCAGTTGCCTACTGGACTCTGAAATTAATGAATGAAGACTAAATTTGAATTGTGAGCCCTGCTGAGCAGAGTGTAGGCCGGAGGCAGCGGTCAGGAAGGGCCTACAGCCACGTGGCGTTGACTTGAGCTGCATACAGTTAGTGGTAGGTGTGGCACTCAGCGTGTGCGCAGCCAGCGATGATGCAATGTCTCTTGCCTACTGGACTGCGTCATCTGCAATCGCGTCTCGATCTGAATTGTGAGCCCTGTTGATCGCAGTGTAGGCCGGAGGCAGTGGTCAGGAAGAGTCCACAGCCACGTGGCATTGACTTGAGCTGCATAGAGTTAGTGGTAGGTGTGGCGCTCAGCATGTGCGCAGCCAGCGATGATGCAATGTCTCTTGCCTATTGGATTGCGTCATCTGCAATCGCGACTCGATCTGAATTGTGAGCCCTGCTGACCGCAGTGTAGATCGAAGGCAGTAGTCAGCACAGACATCAAGGAATGCTTTTTGTCACTTCCTCTTGACAAAATTCGAGGACATAGAGTACAATTCTGTCTGCAATTAATAAATCTAGACTGAATTCAAATTGTGAGCTCTGCTGTCCGTGTGTAGACTGCCATTCAGTGTTCCTTTGGACTTGCAAGATGAATTTGGTCATTGTACTAAAGCTATAACTGATATAAAACAAGTTCTTGAAGCAAGGATACTAAAAGGATATTATGTAGGTTTTAGGGACGTAATAGTTAGTTGCCTACTGGACTCTGCAATTAATGAATCAAGAGTCAATTTTAAATGTGAGCCCTGATGACCGCAGTGTAGGCCGGAGGCAGCGGTCAGCAAGGGCCCACAGCCACGTGGCGTTGAGTTGAGCTGTACAGTTAGTGTCACCTGAAGCAACCAGCGTGTGTGGAGCCTGCGATGATGCGTGGTCCGGGCGGGCCGCACTGGTAGCAATGTCTTTTGCCTAATGAATTCTGTCTTAATAAGTCCACGTGACGTTGACTTGTGGTGCACTGAGTTAGTGGCACCTGAAGCACTCAGTGTGTGCGCAGTCTGCGATGATGCGTGGTCCGGGCAGGCCGCACTGGGATCAATGTCTCTTCCCTACTGGAGTGCGTCATCTGCAATCGCGACTCGATCTGACTTGTGAGCCCTGCTGTCCGCAGTGTAGATCGAAGGCAGTAGTCTGTACAGACATAAGTCTGTGGTGCTCTGCTGCTGGGTTCGCAGCGGTCCTGTGTCGAGGAGGCCAGCGGTCACGGCGGAGGTCTCGTGGCAGGGTGAGGGCTGCCGCTACACTTGGTATTGTGTGCATTTTTATTGATGGGTGACTTGCGTCCTTCACACATACTTGGTTGCCACATCTCCCAAGATTCAGCTATTGTGTGGCTGAGGGACCATGCCATTTTTGGAAGGTCCGCTGTCCTGTTCTGCGCTGCCTCGGTGGTAGTAGGGAGGGGGGTGGTCCAGGGGGGAGGTCATGAGGGTGATGGCAGTGGGTGTTGTGGTCTTCTTGGGTGTCGGAGCTGCATGGTCAGTAGCTCTATGACATGTGTTGGTCTTCAGATGTGGTTCTGGGCTGGGCTCCCTTTCACACTGTAGGTAGTCGTCCTGATTTACACCAGTAAAAGGCAGATGTTAAATTCCTACTGCTAACGCAGCTTATCGCCTGTTTTTGGATCGCACCCCAGATTTGGCTGCTTGTTCAAAATATCGGGAAGTGGTGTTTTCGTGTTATTTTTGCACTGGAACGCCTACTCTGCATATTATTAGCGTTAGTTGTCGCTCTCATTTGTGGCGAATTTTTTGGCGGAAGCTATTGTTGGAAAACTGGCGATATTGGCTGTTTTCACTAGGTTGAGAATGGAATGATAATTTAAAATCACTGAAAATACCATAGGTTTAATGAACATTATAATTAGAAATTAGCATTTAAAAAACGTTTGAAATTCACTGAAAAAGCCATAGGTTTCAGGCACGTTATAATTAGAAATTAGCATTTAAAAAACCTTAGAAATTCACTGAAAAAATCATAGGTTTCAGGGACGTTATAGTTAGAAATTATCATTTAAAAAACCTTTGAAATTCACTGAAAAAACCATAGGTTTCAGGGACGTTATAGTTAGCTGGACATTTCACTCGTACAAAACCATAGAAATTCCACTGTTATAGTTAGTTCAGCTAACTATAACTCGCGCCTCGCAATGCACTGCTGATCACATCACATATTACATCATTCATGACATGGTCAGTGACATCACTGATGACATCACTGATCACATCTCAAATGACATCACTGATGACATCACTAATGACATCATCCATGTGACAATCTGATGCACCTTCTCACACCCTAATATAACCTTTGATACACCCACTCCAAAAAACAGAATACCATTTTTGAAACCATAGACACACCAATACTACTTACTACATATCTAATCACTGGTTCTTAGGTCTACACACTCATCCACCCATACAATCACTCATACATGCAGTCACTCATCAATACAACACTATCATATGCACTCATACACCTACAAAGACACTCACACAGCAGCACTCATCCAGAGTTACTCACACACCTAGTCAGTCATGCAAATAATCAATCACACTTCCATTTACTGACCTATACAGTTATACACACAACACATCACTTATTCAAACAGAAAGAAACACATAATTAGTCTCTTATACAATCACTGATACAAGTACACACTTATCCGTACAGCCACTCTCACAATCACTAACTCTCACGTATAGTCATTTATATACTCCAACTCTCACATACACTGTCTTTTACATATGTAGTTAGTTGGACATGTACCACTGAGACATCCATTCACTCACTAACACACCCATATACACACTCACCCATGCATACAGCTGTTTCCACATGCACTCTTGAACCCATACACCCAGTGAATCAACCACTCAAACATGTATGCACAGAGTCACACACCTCCCACGCACCCACACACACACTCAGGCATCCATACAAATACTCTTGCAACCAATTAATAACCCATATAGACACTCATGTAGCTACTGACCAACCCATGCAGCAGCTTATACAACAGCAAACAGACTGATATAGACATTCACACAGTTTAGTCACTAACCCATGCATTCAGTAAGACACCTGTAATAACTCAGTTAAACAGTCAGTCACACACCTACTAAATCCTCCATCCAGACACTTATACACCCACTCATTCTTCAATACACCTTGATATATATATAATACATATTTAAACTTTAAAGAAAAACACATTCACTGGATGATGTCATCAGTAATGTCATTTGAGATGTGATCAGTGATGTCATCAGTGATGTCACTGACCATGTCATGAATGATGTAATATGTGATCAGCAGTGCATTGCGGGGGCGCGAGTTATAGTTAGCTGAACTAACTATAACAGTGGAATTTCTATGGTTTTGTACTAGTGAAATGTCCAGCTAACTATAACGTCCCTGAAACCTATGGTTTTTTCAGTGAATATATATATATACATATATATATTCACTGAAAAAACCATAGGTTTCAAGGACGTTATAGTTAGAAATTAGCATTTAAAAAACCTTTGAAATTCACTGAAAAAATCATAGGTTTCAGCGACGTTATAGTTAGCTGGACATTTCACTCGTACAAAACCATAGAAATTCCACTGTTATAGTTAGTTCAGCTAACTATAACCCGCGCTCCGCAATGCACTGCTGATGACGTCACATATTACATCATTCATGACATGGTCAGTGACATCACTGATGACATCACTGATGACATCTCAAATGACATCACTGATGACATCACTGACGACATCATCCACGTGAAAATCTGATGCACCTCCTCACACTCTAATATAACCTTTCATACACCCACTGTAAAATACAGACTACCATTTTCTAGATCATTGAAACACCAATACCAGTTACTACATATGCACTCACTGATTGCTAGGTCTACACACACATCCACTCATTCATCCATACAATAACTCATACATGCAGTCACTCATCAATACAACACTATCATATGCACTCATACACCTATACAGACAATTACACACTGCCACTCATCCATGCAGTTACTCACACACCTACTCAGTCATGCTAAGAATCTATCACACTCCCATTTACTCACTTACACAATTATACACACACCACCTCACTTATTCATACAGATACTAACGCATACTTTCTGTGTTATATAATCAGTGATACAAGTCCACACTGATCTATACAGCCAGTCTCACAATCACTGACTATCATGTAGAGTCCTTTATATACTTCAACTCTCACATACACTGCCTTTTACATATGTAGTTACTTGGACATGTACCAATCAGACATTCATTCACTCACCAAGACACCGATACACACACTCATGCACCCATACAGCTGTTTCCACATGCACTCTTGAACCCATACACCCAGTGAATCAACCACTCACACATCTATGCACAGAGTCACACACCTCCCACCCACCCACACACACACTCAATCTCCCCCAAAAATACTCAGACAACCAATCAATAACCTATATAGACACTGATGTAGCTACTGACCAACCCATGCAGCAGCTTACACAACAACAGACAGACTAATACAGACATTCACACAGTTTAGTCACTAACCCATGCATTCAGTAAGACACATTTAATCACTCACTTATACAGTCAGTCACTCACCTACTAAATCCTCCATCCAGACACTTATACACCCACTCATTCTTCCATACACCTTGGAATAAATATAAAACATATTAAAAAAATTACAGAAACACACAGTCACTGGATGATATCGTCAGTGATGTCATCAGTGATGTCATTTGAGATGTCATCATTGATGTCATCAGTGATGTCACTGACCATGTCATGAATGATGTAATATGTGACGTCATCAGCAGTGCATTGCGGGGGCGTGAGTTATAGTTAGCTGAACTAACTATAACGGGGGAATTTCTATGGTTTTGTACGAGTGAAATGTCCAGCTAACTATAACGTCCCTGAAACCTATGGTTTTTTCAGAGAATTTCAAAGGTTTTTTAAATGCTAATTTCTAACTATAACGTCCCTGAAACCTATGGTTTTTTCAGTGAATTTCTGAGGTTTTTTAAATGCTAATTTCTACTCTATAACGTGCCTGAAACCTATGGTTTTTTCAGTGAATTTCAAACGTTTTTTAAATGCTAATTTCTAATTATAATGTTCATTAAACCTATGGTTTTTTCAGTGATTTTAAATTATTATTCCATTCTCAACCTAGTGAAAACAGCCGATATCGCCAGTTTTCCAACAATAGCTTCCGCAAAAAAATTCGCCACAAATGAGAGCGACAACTAACGCTAATAATATGCAGAGTAGGCGTTCCCGTGCAAAAATAACACGAAAACACCACTTCCCGATATTTTCAACGAGCAGCCAAATCTGGGGTGCGATCCAAAAACAGGCGATAAGCTGCATTAGCAGTAGGAATTTAACATCTGCCTTTTACAGGTGTAAAGCAGGACGACTACCTACAGTGTGAAAGGGAGCCCAGCCCAGAACCACATCTGAAGACCAACACATGTCATAGAGCTACTGACCATGCAGCTCCGACACCCAAGAAGGCCACAACACCCACTGCCATCACCCTCAGGACCTGCCCCCCGGACCACCCCCCTCCCTACTACCACCGAGGCAGCACAGAACAGGACAGCGGACCTTCCAAAAATGGCATGGTCCCTCAGCCACCCAATAGCTGAATCTTGGGAGATGTGGCAACCAAGTATGTGTGAAGGACGCAAGTCACCCATCAATACAAAATGCACACAATACCAAGTGTAGTGGTGATGTGGTGGACAGACCTCACTATGCAGAGCACAAACCTCTCCATGTGGACATATACTGCTGGTGCTTGTAGTGTTGTGGACAATAGACGCAACCATGTTACCTCAGGCAGTGGGGAAGATCTCGGTCATGTAGCTGTGTTGCCCCCCCTGGAAGCGGAAGCGGAGTGGGCTGGTCCAACATACGCCACTCCAGCGTAGGAGTATGAATAAATAGGCTGGGGCTCTGGGCGTGGTTCACTTGTGGGAATGCCAAAGCGTCTGCCAGGACGGCAGCCCTCACCCTGCCACGAGGCCTCCGCTGTGACCGCCGGCCTCCTCAACACAGGCCCCCTGCAAACCCAGCAGCAGAGCACCACAGACTTATGTCTGTACAGACTACTGCCTTCGATCTACACTGCGGACAGCAGGGCTCACAATTCAGATCGAGTCGCGATTGCAGATGACGCAGTCCAGTAGGCAAGAGACATTGATCCCAGTGCGGCCCGCCCGGACCACGCATCATCGCAGACTGCGCACACACTGAGTGCTTCAGGTGCCACTAACTCAGTGCACCACAAGTCAACGCCACGTGGACTTATTAAGACAGAATTCATTAGGCAAAAGACATTGCTACCAGTGCGGCCCTCCCGGACCACGCATCATCGCAGGCTCCACACACGCTGGTTGCTTCAGGTGACACTAACTGTACAGCTCAACTCAACGCCACGTGGCTATGGGCCCTTGCTGACCGCTGGCTCCGGCCTACACTGCGGTCATCAGGGCTCACATTTAAAATTGACTCTTGATTCATTAATTGCAGAGTCCAGTAGGCAACTAAGTATTACGTCCCTAAAACCTACATAATATCCTTTTAGTATCCTTGCTTCAAGAACTTGTTTTATATCAGTTATAGCTTTAGTACAATGACCAAATTCATCTTCAAAGTCCAAAGGAACACTGAATGGCAGTCTACACTGCGGACAGCAGAGCTGACAATTTGAATTCAGTCTTGATTTATTAATTGCAGACAGAATTGTACTCTATGTCCTCGAATTTTGTCAAGAGGAAGTGACAAAAAGCATTCCTTGATGTCTGTGCTGACTACTGCCTTCGATCTACACTTCGGTCAGCAGGGCTCACAATTCAGATCGAGTCGCGATTGCAGATGACGCAGTCCAGTAGGCAAGAGACATTGCATCATCGCTGGCTGCGCACATTCTGAGCGCCACACCTACCACTAACTCTATGCAGCTCAAGTCAACGCCACGTGGCTGTGGACTCTTCTTGACCACTGCCTCCGGCCTACACTGCGGTCAGAAGGGCTCACAATTCAGATCGAGTCACGATTGCAGATGATGCAGTCCAGTAGGCAACAGACATTGCATGATCGCTGGCTGCGCACACGCTGAGCGCCACACCTACCACTAACTCTATGCAGCTCAAGTCAACGCCACGTGGCTCTGGGCTCTTCCTGACCACTGCCTCCGGCCTACACTGCGGTCAGCAGGGCTCACAATTCAGATCGAGTCGCGATTCCAGATGACGCAGTCCAGTAGGCAAGAGACATTGCATCATCGCTGGCTGCGCACACGCTGAGCGCCACACCTACCACTAACTCTATGCAGCTCAAGTGAACGCCACGTGGCTGTGGACTCTTCCTGACCACTGCCTCCGGCCTACACTGCGGTCAGCAGGGCTCACAATTCAGATCGAGTCGCGATTGCAGATGACGCAGTCCAGTAGGCAAGAGACATTGCATCATCGCTGGCTGCGCACACGCTGAGCGCCACACCTACCACTAACTGTATGCAGCTCAAGTCAACGCCACGTGGCTGTAGGCCCTTCCTGACCGCTGCCTCCGGCCTACACTGTGCTCAGCAGGGCTCACAATTCAAATTCAGTCTTCATTCATTAATTTCAGAGTCCAGTAGGCAACTAACTATAACGTCCCTGAAACCTACATATTTCGACAGTGTATTCCATAAATGTTTCATCTTTTGTTCCATACACCTACACTGCGGTTAGCAGAGCTCACAATTTAAATTGAGACATGATTTATTTATTGCAGCGAGAATTGTACTCTATGTCCTCGAATTTTGTAAACAGGAAGTGACTAAAAGCATTCTTCGATGTCTGTGCTGACTATGTTATGTTATGTTATGTTATGGGAACTTATATAGCGCATCGATTACCCGGAGGTGTCCTGCCTTCGATCTACACTGCGGATAGCAGGGCTCACAATTGACATCGAGTCGCGATTGCAGATGACTCAGTCCAGTAGGCAACAGACATTGCTCCCAGTGCGGCTCGCCCGCACCACGCATCATCGCTGGCTGCGCACACGCTGAATGCTTCTGATGCCCCTATCTCAGTGCAGCACAACTCATGGACCCTTTATGATACAATGTTTTGTGTATAATTTCACATCTGCTGCCCCTACCTCAGTGTACCACAAGTCATGGACCCTTTACGATACAATCTTGTGTGTATTATTTCACATCTGTTGCCCCTACCTTAGTGCAGCACAAATTATTGACCCTTTATGATTGAATCTGTGTGTCTGATCCAATGATTACTGTTGTACTTGTTGCCAGCACCAACCATTCCCGGAGGGCTGGCTTTCACTCACCCCACACGCATCCAGCACAGACGTCACTGGACATGTGACCCTGCTAATAAAAATGAGTCGAGAGCACGTGCCCGTACCCAGTTCCACTATCTATCTGTGTCCGTGTGTTCATTATGTATGCAAGATGCCGCCCCTGGGCCCTACCACATTACATTGTGCTGTGGACAGCGTATGCAACCATGTTACCTCTGGCAGTGGGGAAAACTTCGGTTATGTAACTTTCTCTCAGTCATTGTACAAGTACGTACGTAGAGACTGGATCATTAGAGTACTGCAAGGAGAGTGTATAGTGAATTTATAAGTGCTTGGGGATTGGCGGAGTAATTGTATAAGTACATATGTTGGCGCAGCCTAACCCCGAACACAAGCTTGGCTCTAATTGGCTGCCCTCCATGTGCCAAAAACTGAAACTTGAACTTTCCATGGACCTGTATTGCTACAGCTGCAACACTCCACTGAATGTGCAATAAACATTCATATCCACACAGATGTGTCATGTCCACCATCTTTCATGTGTGGAACTATGGATGAATGTAGGGTCAGTGATTCCCCGTACCTTCCATGTTGGCCATGTTGTGGGACTTGGCTCACAGAGTGACACATTGGCGCTTGCGACCCGGGTGACGTCAGCACTACAACAGGGACACCCGCATCAGTTGATTCCTCATACAGCCCAGGACGGAGCCACGCCCATAGCTCCGAGTCATTCTTCACAGCCTCACGCAGGACTGGCATACGCCAGGCCAGCCCACTCCGCTTACGCTTACAGGGAAGGACAACAACGCTACATGGCCCAGATTTTCATTGCAGTGATCTGCTGGTCACACCCTAGTTGTCAGTACGCCACAGCCACTCCCTCACGGCTAGTATACACCCACACCACACCCATCCAGCACAGGCGTCACAGGACACGTGACCCTGCCAATAAAAAAGACTGGGCGCACGTGCTCGACGCCATTTCAGAGTTGCTCGCACCGGATGCACTGCGGCCGGCACAGGCACACCGGCACGGGACGGTGACTTTCGGTCCACTGAGGTACGGGTACCGTAACTACTGATCGGGTGTGCAGCCTGCGGTGATGGCCCGTCCCGGCGGTCTGGACAGCTCAGGTTTTGTGTGCCCTGCTGTACCGCAGTGTAGACCTGAGCCATCAGACAGCGCAGGCCTACCGCCACATAGCGTCGCCTCGCTGGTCACAGAGTTAGTGGCACCGCAAGGGCTGTGCAGCCTGCGATGAAAAGCCCGGTGCACTGGTATGTCCTCTGCCATGGCGAAATCAAGACCCAGCACCAAATGTGAGACCTGGTGGCCTGCGGAGCAGGGCTGCATGATATGCAGGGTGCCGTGTCCGCGGGCCCCGTGCTTGGGGCTTGCAGCGGCACGTGGTAGGCCCTCTTTTCTACACACAGGTTGCGAAAGGTGAGCAGAGAGGCTTGTTAGCGCAGCTGCGGGCAGTCACCTCCGGGCAGTGGGAGTGGATGGGGTGCAGCAGCCTGGGCGCGCAGCGGTGGACAGTCACCTCCGGGCAGTGGGAGTGGATGGGGTGCAGCAGCCTGGGTGCGCAGCAGTGGGCAGACACCTCTGGGCAGTGGAAGTGGATGGGGTGCAGCAGCCTGGGTGCGCAGCGGCGAGCAGACACCTCTGGGAAGTGGATGGGGTGCAGCAGCCTGGATGCACAAAGGCGGGACAGAGAATTTGGCGTGTGCAGTTGTATGTACTCTGCCATTACTGATTCCATACTACGTTTCAGATGAGTAAGCTTGAGGGCTCCACTATGTCCCGGCACGTGGTTGGAGACACACCGGTGATGGAAAGGTGAGCTGTGAGGGTTTTGTCCACAGTGTGGGCACTCACTGTCCCTCTCCATCTCTTCCTTTCTCTCCCTCACACTCTTTCTCTCTCTCTTCCTCTCTCTCTCACTCTATCTCTTCCTCTCTCTCACACTGTTTTTTCTTTCTCTCTCTCTACCTCTCTCTCTCTTTCTCTCTCTCTCACTCTTCCTCTGTTTCTCTCTTCCTCTTTCTCACACTCTTTCTCTCTTTCTCTCTCTCTTACTCTCTCTCACTGTTTCTCTCTCTCTTCCTCTCTCTCTCACTCTTTCTCTTTTCTCTCTGTCTACCTCTCACTCTTTCTTTCTTTCTCTCTCTCTTCCTCTCTCTCTCACTCTTTCTCTCTCTCTCTCCTTTGATGGACGCATGACGCACAATCTTATCTTGCTTTTTGTCTAGCAGGCTGTGATTCACAGATTGACGACCCCCCCCGACACGGACCTCCCGCCACGAGGCGATGACTTCAGTTCAACTGAGTTAGTGCCACCAGAGCTGAGCGCGTGTGCAGCCTGCGATGATGCATGGCCATCCTGCAATCAACACCCACTTTGAATTGTGAGCTCGGCTTGACCGCGTGTACGCAACGCCTGAGGAGGTTGCTTCGGCACGTGGTGGACCCTCTTAGACACACGCCGGTGGTGGAAGGTGAGCAGAGAGGCTTGTTTCCGCAGCAGTGAGCAGTCACCTCTGGGCGGTGGGAGTGGATAGTGTGCAGCACCCTGGGTGCACAAGAGCGGGCAGACACCTCTGGGCAGTGGGAGTGGATGGGGTGCAGCAGCCTGGGTGCACAGGAGCGGGCAGACAACTCTAGGCAGTGGGAGTGGATGGGATGCAGCAGTCTGGGTGCGCAGGAACGGGCAGTCACCTCCGGGCAGTGGGACTGGATGGGGTGCACCAGCCTGGGTGCACAGCAGCGGGCAGACACCTCTGGGCAGTGGGAGTGGATGGGGTACAGCAGCCTGGGTGCGCAGAGGCAGGCAGACACCTTTGGGCGGCGGGAGTCGATGGGGTGCAGCAGCCTGGGTGCGCAGGGGCGAAACAGAGAATTTGGCGTGTGCAGTTGTATGTACTCTGCCATGACTGATTCTATACTATCTTTCAGATGACTAAACTTGAAGACTGCACTATGTCCCGGCATGTGGTTGGAGACACACCGGTGGCAGAAAGGTGAGCTGTGAGGATTTTCTCCACAGTTTCAATACTCACTCTCCCTCTCCATCTCTTCCTTTCTGTCACTCACACTCTTTCTCTCTCTCTCACTCTCTATCTCTTCCTTTCTCTCTCTCTCACACTTTCTCTCTTTCTATGTCTCTTCCTCTCTCTCTCATTCTTTCTTTCTCTCTCTCTCTTCCTCTCTGTCTCACTCTTTCTCTCTCTCTCTACCTCTCTCTCACACTGTTTCTCTCTTTCTCTCTCTCTTCCTTGTATCTCACTCTTTCTCTCTTCCTCTCTCTCTCTCTCTCTTTCTCTCTTTCTCTGTCTTCCTCTCTGTCTCACTCTTTCTTTCTCTCTCTCTTCCTCTCTCTCACTCTTTCTCTCTCTCTCTCTCTCTCTCTCTCTCCTTTCATGGACGTATGACGCACAATCTTATCTTTCTTTTTGTCTTGCAGGCTGTGATTCACAAATTGTCGAGGGATGACACGCCATACCTGTACCTACTTTTATTTTGTTGTTTTGTTTAAATAAAATGTTTTATATGTAAATCCATAGATGACTGAGATTCTTATTTGTCCAACCTCAGATGCATCTTCTTTACTATAATTGTGCGACATCAGCCAATTTGTTACGTTCCAGATTTCCTAAGGTTGCTGTCACATTTGTTTGTGTGGGGGGGGAGGAGAGGGGGGATGGCGGACAAGGGGCTGGTGTCGGGGAGTGTCGGAGCAGTGTTGGGAGTCCGAGCTGCATGATCGTTGGCTCCATTGCATCTGTTGTCATTCACGTGTGGCTCTGGGCTGGGCTCCCTTTCATATTGCAGGTTGTAGTCCGACTTTACACCAGCTCAGAGCAGGTGTAAACTTTCTGCTACTAACGCACCTTATCGCCTGTTTTGTACTCTCTTCGACGATCTTGCTGGTGGTTGAGACACTTGCGAAGTGATGTGTTCGCTGCTTTTTGCACGGGAACGCCTACTCTACATCTCATTAGCAATATTTGCCGGAGTCATCCGTGACGATGCTTTTTGAGGCTGCTATCGCTGGTAAACTGGTGATATGGGCTGTTTGCTCCAGCTTGTGAATGGTGCGTTAAATTTATCACCATTTTGGTTGCGATAAAGTGCCGTTAACTCGGCGATATGTCCTTGAGAATATACCCCTCGGTGTTTGAAAGACTTAAGAAGTACTCGAGTGCCGCGCTGAGAGCCGCGCACCCATCGCTTTCACAAGTTTGCTATGACAGGGCGGGAGAGAGCGAGGGAGAGAGACGGAGTGAGATAGCACAAGCAGCGCAAGGCCGCACGGGCACCTGGCTCCACATGCCAACATGTGTGTGTGCATCGCCATCCGTGCACAGGCAATTCCCCCACAATGCAGCCCACACACATAGCAATCATAGAACATCAGCAATGAAGGCAATGTGGTACAAAACTCCCCTCATACGGGTTCTGTGTCCGGTGTGTGTGGCGGGGTGATGGCTGCATGGCTGTGTGCCCCTGACACATCAGACTGTGTAGGTGATGGGGCTGCATCAGATGTCGCCCAGCACCTATGCAAAAACAATGTCTGGCTCACAGAGTCAGAGCTTGCCAAAGGGAACACCCCCGTTGCATATGCGACAGTCAGTTCTTCCCTGTGTTGGGACGAGGCTGATTGTGGCACACGAGTGGACAATCTTTACAACACACCTCACAGTTAGACACCAGTGGAGTGGCATAGGCTTTATTGGCATGTGCGTGTGAGTACGGATGAGGCAACGGCCACAACAGGCACAGACATGCTTAAGACACTTACACGCAGCATGGGTACATGTCGAGAGGCCGATGATGTTGGGGCTGAAATGGACAAGATTTATCACATATGGCAACGCTCACAGCCCACCTTGCCTTGCTCCCCAACAACTTAGATTTCCTAAGAACACCCAAATGCAAAGCCTCGCAATACCGCACCAGCCTTGACTGACATTGAAATCTACCTCTCAGTGTAAACAATGAGACCACAAAGTGTGCACATAACATTTCTTCTTTTTTGTGTGGAGGATATGCCACAGCTCTGAGCAATGATTTGAATATGTGTGCAACATTGTGGGACATGGGTTGCTGTTTTTGTGGGTGTCAAGGCCATCCCATGCGGGGGTACCACAGGCAGGGGCTTCTATGTGTGGGCTGTGGATAAGTCGGATGGTTTATTTGGCGTCTGCACAGTGCCCCGTGTGAGGGGGCACGACTCACTGTACGTGGGGTCTGCATGGTGCTCTGCCTCCGGGGTGCGGCAATTGTCTGCTCTGCCGACAGTGATCAGGTGTGAGGGTCCGACAGGTTCACATGTCGTGCTACATCGCCATGTGTGTGCTCTCACCGAACAGTGTGTCCGAATTGGCAAAGTTGCCAAACGACGCTGTGTTGCTCAGACCATGGACCTGCGTCACCTTGGACCGGTGTGTGTGCACATGCGTTATTCCACGCACATGCATCCAGAGCTCGACCGAAGGGAGACGTGTCCTCTGTTTTGGTGGGATATGTGAGCAATCCCCACTGTGCAACAAGTTGTTGGGCCATGTGCTGTGGGTGGCAATAGGATGTGGCTGCAGGTACATAGTTACTCGTCCATGAATGCCCGTGCAGCTTCATGTGCAATGTGTTCCAATAGTACGTCGTTGTCGTGTTCAAGGAACACCAGGGTGAGCCAATCCATTAGGTGGTCCGGGCAGGTGTGCTCAGCCCACGCCATCTCACTGATCCGCAACACAGCCCAATAGGGGAGCGCCTCGATGTGGTCACTGCACACGAGAAATTGTGCCATCTCCCATGCACAACTACCAATACATACGCAGTATGTCAAGGCATCCCATGCACGGCTGTCTCGGTTACACTCCTGTTCGTGATCCAACAGGGGGCGTAAACACAAGTCATAGTCCAATTCATCAACAGTTGTGTTGGATAGGCAGACATCCATGGACACTCGAATGTGCATGTTCGGCAGTGGAACCAGGGCTGGACGCAGGTGACGTGGTCAATGCGGAAGCTGAGCCTGTAACTGATCCACATTCCATCTCTGTTAAGTTAATAACACATGAATTTTCTACTGTCACCCCTTCTCCACTATTTCCAGACTGAGCATAATTTCCAAATGTGCCACATTCTGTTTATCTCGCCGGAATAGATATACAAATCGAAATTAACGCTACATCGAATTTTCAAAACCATACAGGGCCATATTCACAAGAATGGCGATGACATTATCGCCGCTTTAGCGGCAGGAAACTGCCGCTAAAGCGGCGATAATGTTATCGCTGGTCTTGAGAATATGGCCCACAGTCTTTTACAGATGACAACTTACACTTTTTCTTTGTGAAAAACTCCTAAACATATATAAAGTACTTGTTTAACAACTAGTTACACATTTTGCATATTTTAGAACCAATAAAACACCAGACTTTACTAACACTATGTTATTTAGAAATAAAAAATACTTTCAAAGTTAAAAATATCGTCTCAAATACTTAACCACTACTACAAAACACATAACACACCTTCTTAATTTCTAATTTACCGTCGTAGTTGGTATGCAGATTTCAAATGTCACAAATGCATGCAATTCTTTTCTTGTCACACAGTACATGTAATGCACCGCTTTCAACAAGAATGGAACCAGTAATGGCACAATTTCCCTGTTGCTCCACACATAAATACATGTAAAGAACAAATCAGAATAGTTCCTTATTTTTTTTAGATTGCAAAACATCTCTTTATTGCTTATTTTTGAGCTTTCCATATAAACAGTTTTTTTAAGGACACATACAGGTGAAAAGTTCAAGGTATTGTATCAACACTTTCTAGAACATTCTACGACACGTGCAGGTTAAAAGTTCATAATTTTTTTAAACCTACCGGTATTTTTTTTTTGCAACATTTTCTCCAACATTTAACGGCACGTGGAGGTCAAAAGTTCACCATTCTTTCAAGTTTGAACTGCACCTTCCAAATACAATTAGCAGGTGTGGTTGAGCTGAGCAAATTTCATCCTATAATATGTACTCCACGTATAAACTGCTTTTTTATTAGCCAATCACAAAGATGCTTTTCATCAAAACTAGTATACACCCTACTTTTTAGGACACAATACATTTCATCTCCCAATCGGTTAACGTTTTGTATGTAAAAAAAAAGTAGTTCCCCATGTTTAAACATATCTCTTATTCTACGAACGGACTGCATGAGCTACAGACATTTATCCATATCTTCTAGCCATACCTTCAAAATGCTAGTGTGGATTGTAGGACATAGCTATGTTTTCTGGTGCAAGAGGTATGCAGAACAGAGATGTATTGACTTAGACCTAGGTTTACAAAATGTGCACATTAATTGGTTTGCACAGAGAGGATTGAAGTGGCACCAATTGCTCCCTTTGGTTAAAACCTGTTTGCATCTCCAACACCCTGATCTCATGATTGTGCACTGTGGTGGTAACGACCTAGGCACATTGACTGGGGTAGGTTTGGAAATGCTTATGAAGGACACGTTTGGACAATTGATGTTACTTTTGCCTCAAACTGTCTTTGTATATTCCAATATATGCCAAAGACAGAAGTGGAAATGGTCAAACCAATTTTGTCAAAAGATTGAAAAATCTAGGAAGAATGTCAACAAAGCTGTGTCTGCATACCTCAGAGACCATAGAATGGGGTCGATTTACAACAACAACATACGTTTTGATATGGCTGATATCTACAGAAGTGATGGAGTACACTTCACAGATGAGGGAAACCGAGTTTTCCTGATTAACCTGAAGCTGTGCATTCGCACTTACATGTAGCTCCAACTAATAAACACAAGGGCTCTTTTTAGAGCCGCCTTATATTCCCAATTTCGGCTCGCAGAGTGTCAGCTGCGGTTCGGCTAGCAGAGGGACACCTGCAGGCCGTCGGGCAGGCTCGCAGAGGAAGAGCTGCGGCCCGTGGGCTCAGCTCGCAGAGGGAGACCTACGAGCCGTTGGCTCGCAAAAGCACAGCACCGTACCGGCTCGCAGAGGGAGAGCTGTGGCCTGACTCGCAGAGGGAGACCAACGGGCCAACAGGCCTGCTAGCAGACACACAGCTATCAGTTAACGGGCTGGCTCGCAGAGATACAGCTACGAGCCCTCCAAGCTCCAACCCGACGGGCTAACTCGCAGAGGGAGAGTAACGTGCCGACGGGCCTGCTAGCACAAACACAGGTACGAGCTAACGAGGTGGCTCACAGAGGTAGAGCTGCAGGCCCGACAGCTCGCAGACACAGAGCTGCGAGCCGACGGACTGGCTTCTAGAGGCATAGCCACGAGCTGATGATGTGGGGAGAGGGAGCGTAAAAGGAGTATCTCGCACAGACAGACCTGCGGGATATTTTCAGTATTGCCTCCCAGAGGTAGAATTACGGATCCGATGCCTTTCAGAGGGAGAGATGCGAGCTGACGGACTGAGTCACAAAATGGCTCGCAGTCGCAGAGCTGTGAGCCGATGGACTGGCTTCTAAAGGCATAGCGGTGAGCTGGTGATGTGGGGAGAGGGACCATGAAAGGGGTATCTCGCACAGACAGAGCTGCGGTATATTTTTAGTGTTGCCTACGGACCTGATGCCTTGTAGAGGGAGAGTTGTGAGCTGACGGACTGAATAACAAAATGGCTGCCAACACTTCCAAGTTTCAACAGTTCGCAGCCAATGAGCTGCAAGCTCGTGCTCGTAACGCTTCAGCCAATCAGATGTCAGAATTCTTAAATATCGATATCTGGAAAATTTGATATTTCTCTAAAACTACTGAACGGATTTACCCGATTTAAACAAAAGCGTGCTTTCTGGACCAAGACCTTTCTCTGTGCCAAATTTGGCATAATTCCGTTCAGCAGTTTGACCTGTAGCCTTGTCTAAATATTCCTATGGAAATTGCATGGCGAAAACACGTTTTAGGACCCCCCTTTCTTTTAGCCCCCCCCTTGACGAATCCCCCCCAAACTTTTAGTATAGGAGCTGACCTAAAAAGAGGAACTTTTTGGAAAATTTCGTAAAGATTCGTCAAACGACGCCAAAGTTATAAGCACATCAAAAACTGCTTTTCCTATGGAAACGTGGTCCTAACTATAACTACCTACTGGCGACCGCCAGTAGGTAATATATATATATATATTCACTGAAAAAACCATAGGTTTTAGTGACAGTTATAGTTAGTTGGACTTTTCACTCGTACAAAACCATAGAAATTCCCCCGTTATAGTTAGTTCAGCTAACTATAACTCGCGCTCCCGCAATGCACTGCTGATGACGTCACATATTACATCACTCATGACATGGTCAGTGACATCACTGATGACATCTCAAATGACATCACTGATGACATCACTGATGACATCTCAAATGACATCACTGATGACATCATCCAGTGACTGTGTGTTTCTGTAAAGTTGAACTATGTTTAATATATATAGGGAAAGGCGTATTGAAGAATGAGTGGGTGTATAAGTGTCTGAATGGATGATTTAGTACATGAGTGACTGACTCTACAAGTGAGTGATTAAACGTATCTTACTGAATGCATGGGTTAATGATTAAACTGTGTGAATGTCTGTATCCGTCTGTTTGTTGGTGTGTAAGTGGATGCATGGATTTGCGAATAGATACATGAGTGTCTATATGGGTTATTGATTGGTTCTCTGAGTATCTGTATGGCTGCCTGAGTGTTTGTGTGGGTGGGGTGTGTGTGACTCTGTACATAGATGTGTGAGTGGGTGATTCACTGGGTGCATGATTTCAAGAGTGCATCTGTGATGGACTGCTTGGGTGGGTGAGTGTGTGTATGGGTGTGTTAGTGAGTGAATGTATATCTCAGTGGTACATGTGCGAGTAACTACATATGTAAAAGGCAGTATATATGTGTGTTAGAGTATTTAAATGGCTATAAGTGAAAGTGTGTGATAGTGAGAGAGGTTGTATGGATGCGTGTGTGCTTGTATCAGTTATTGTATAAGAGTGTAAGAATTTGCTAGTATTTGTATGAGTAAGTGAGCTGGTGTGTGTATAACTGTATAGGTGAGTAAATGGGTGTGTGATTAATTTTTTGCATGACTGACTAGGTGTGTGAGTACCTCTATGGATGAGTGGTGGTGTGTGAGTGTTTATATAGGTGTATGAGTGCATATGATAGTCCTGTACTGAGTGACTGTAAGTATGAGTGACTGTACGGGTGAGTGAGTGGATGTGTGTGTAGACCTAAGAATCAGTGAGTGGGTATGTAGTTTTTGGTGTTGGAGTGTCTATGGTTTTGAGAATGGCAGTCTGTAATTTAGAGTGGGTGTATCAAAAGTTATATTAGGGTGTGAGAAGATTCATGAAATTATCACATGGATGATGTCATCAGTGATGTCATTTGAGATGTCATCAGTGATGGCACTGACCATGTCATGAGTGATGTAATATGTGACGTCATCAGCAGTGCATTGCGGGGGCGCGAGTTATAGTTAGCTGAACTAACTATAACGGGGGAATTTCTATGGTTTTGTACGAGTGAAAAGTCCAACTAACTATAATTGTCACTAAAACCTATGGTTTTTTCAGTGAATTTCAAAGGTTTTTTAAATGCTAATTTCTAACTATAACGTGTCTGAAACCTATGGTTTTTCCAGTGAATTTCAAAGGTTTTTTAAATGCTAATTTCTAACTATAACGTGCCTGAAACCTATGAATTTTTAAGTGAATTTCAAAGGTTTTTTAAATGCTAGTTTCTAACTATGCCTACAGAGGTAGGACATGTGAAGAAAGAAGAAAAAACGCACAGAAAGAAGCAAAAGATGTGCAGAAAGAACCAACAGAGGATCAGAAAGAGGCCTTGTTGCAAAATCATCCTGTGCCCACAACTTTTTCAGACGGGTACTGGTGGTAACTGACTCTGACTAACCAGAGCCAGTGCTATGCTAAAAGACACTTAGAATACAGTGAAAACACCTACATACACTAAGGAACACTATGCGTTGGGGTACCCCTGTGATTAGCATGACCTCCTCTGCAAGTCCCTAGTACATAATAGGGCAGGGGGATTAAAACTAACTCTTAAAACGCGCTACAGGGCGCGTTTGCACAGTGGTGAAGGGAGTGGGGGCCTGAGGTGACATGTGTGCAAACGCGCCCCGTGGCGCGTTTTAAGTTGCGGGAATAAGTCCCCTTGAATCCTGAGGGTCCCTGGGGCCCAACTAGCCCCCCAGGTACCTACAGTTAGGACCACAGAGCTGAGTTGCAGAGAGGCGTTCCGAGGCCACGCACCTTTTTTCACCTCTCTGCAACACAACTCTGTTGTGCTTACTGAAGGTACCTGGTGGGCTAGTTGGCCCCCAGGGTCCCTCAGGATTCAAAGGGAATTAATTCCCTAACTTAAAACGCACCACAGGGCGTGTTTGCGCACATGTCACCTGAGGCCCGCCCCCTCCTTTCACCACTGTGCAAACGCGCCCCGTGGAGCGTTTTAAGTTAGGGGATTAGGTCACCTTGAATCCTGAGGGTCCCTGGGGCCCAACTAGCCAACCAGGTACTTCCAGTAAGCACCACAGGCCTGCGTTGCAACGCCTGTAACAAATTGTGCAGTTGTGTTTAGGTAGTGAAGAGGGTCGTGCTGGGGGTAGTGTTTTAGGATTTAGGGTAGTGCAGTGGTGTTTGTGTAGTGTAGGGGGTCATGCTGGGGGTAGATTTAGGGTTTAGGGTAGTGCAGTGGTGTTTGGGTAGTGTAGGGAGTAGTGCTGGGGGGAGTGTTTTAGGGTTTAGGGTAGTGCAGTGGTGTTTGGGTAGGGTAGGGGGTCATGCTGGGGGTAGTGTTTTAGGGTTTAGGGTAGTGCAGTGGTGTTTGGGTAGTGTAGGGGGTCGTGCTGGGGGTAGTGATTTAGGGTAGTGCAGTGGTGTTTGGGTAGTGTAGGGGTACTGCTGGGGTAGTGTTTTAGAGTTTAGGGTAGTGCAATGGTGTTTGGGTAGTGTAGGGGGTACTGCTGGGGGTAGTGTTTTAGGGTTTAGGGTAGTGCAGTGGTGTTTGGGTAGTGTAGGGGGTACTGCTGGGGGTAGTGTTTTAGGGTTTAGGGTAGTGCAGTGGTGTTTGGGTAGTGTAGGGGTTCGTGCTGGGGGTAGTTTTTTAGGGTTTAGGGTAGTGCAGTGGTGTTTGTGTAGTGTAGGGGGTAGTGTTTTAGGGTTTAGGGTAGTGCAGAGGTGTTTGTGTAGTGTAGGAGGTCGTGTTTTAGGGTTTAGGGTAGTGCAGGGGTCTTTGGGTAGTGTAGGGAGTCGTGCGGGGGTAGTGTTTTAGGGTTTAGGGTAGTGCAGTGGTCTTTGGGTAGTGTAGGGGGTCGTGCGGGGGTAGTGTTTTAGGGATTAGGGTAGTGCATTGGTGTTTGGGTAGTGTAGGGGGTCATGCGGGGGTAGTGTTTTAGGGTTTAGGGCAGTGCAGTGGTGTTTGGGTAGTGTAGGGGGTCGTGCTGGGGGAGTGTTTTAGGGTTTAGGGCAGTGCAGTGGTGTTCGGGTAGTGTAGGGGGTCGTGCTGGGGGAGTGTTTTAGGGTTTAGGGCAGTGCAGTGGTGTTTGGGTAGTGTAGGGGGTCGTGCTGGGGGAGTGTTTGAGGGTTTAGGGCAGTGCAGTCGTGTTCAGGTAGTGTAGGGGGTCATGCTGGGGGAGTATTTTAGGGTTTAGGGTAGTGCAGTGGTGTTCGGGTAGTGTAGGGGGTCGTGCTGGGGGAAGTGTTCTAGGGTTTAGGGCAGTGCAGTGGTGTTCGGGCAGTGTAGGGGGTCGTGCTGGGGGTGGTGTTTTAGGGTTTAGGGCAGAGCAGTGGTGTTCGGGCAGTGTAGGGGGTTGTGCTGGGGGTGGTGTTTCAGGGTTTAGGGCAGTGCAGTGGTGTTCGGGCAGTGTAGGGGGTCGTGCAAGGGGTGGTGTTTCAGGGTTTAGGGCAGTGGTGTTCGGGCAGTGTAGGGGGTCGTGCAGGGGTGGTGTTTCAGGGTTTAGGGCAGTGCAGTGGTGTTCGGGCAGTGTAGGGGGTCGTGCAGGGGGTGGTGTTTCAGGGTTTAGGGCAGTGCAGTGGTGTTCGGGCAGTGTAGGGGGTCGTGCAGGGGGTGGTGTTTCAGGGTTTAGGGCAGTGCAGTGGTGTTTGGGCAGTGTAGGGGGTCGTGCTGGGGCTGGTGTTTCAGGGGTTTAGGGCAGTACAGTGGTGTTCGGGCAGTGTAGGGGGTCGTGCTGGGGCTGGTGTTTCAGGGTTTAGGGCAGTGCAGTGGTGTTTGGGCAGTGTAGGGGGTTGTGCTGGGGCTGGTGTTTCAGGGTTTAGGGCAGTGCAGTGGTGTTCGGGCAGTGTAGGTGGTGGTGATGGGGCTGGTGTTTCAGGGTTTAGGGCAGTGCAGTGGTGTTCGGGCAGTGTAGGGGGTCATGCTGGGGCTTGTGAATCAGGGTTTAGGGCAGTGCAGTGGTGTTCGGGAAGTGTAGGGGGTCTTGCTGGGGCTGGTGTTTCAGAGTCTAGGGCAGTGCAGTGGTGTTCGGGCAGTGTAGGGGGTATTGCTGGGGCTGGTGTTTCAGGGTTTAGGGCAGTGCAGTGGTGTTCGGACAGTGTAGGGGGTCGTGCTAGGGGTGGTGTTTCAGGGTTTAGGGCAGTGCAGTGGTGTTTGGGCAGTGTAGGGGGTCGTGCTGGGGCTAGTGTTTCAGGGTTTAGGGCAGAGCAATGGTGTTCAGGCAGTGTAGGGGGTTGTGCTGGAGGTGGTGTTTCAGGGTTTAGGGCAGTGCAGTGGTGTTCGGGCAGTGTAGGGGGTCTTGCTGGGGGTGGTGTTTCAGGGTTTAGGGCAGTGGTGTTCAGGCAGTGTAGGGGGTCTTGCTGGGGGTGATGTTTCAGGGTTTAGGGCAGTGCAGTGGTGTTCGGGCAGTGTAGGGGTCGTGCTGGGGGTGGTGTTTCAGGGTTTAGGGCAGTGCAGTGGTGTTCTGGCAGTGTAGGGGGTCGTGCAGGGGTGGTGTTTCAGGGTTTAGGGCAGTGCAGTGGTGTTTGGGCAGTGTAGGGGGTCGTGCTGGGGGTGGTGTTTCAGGGTTTAGGGCAGGGCAGTGGTGTTCGGGCAGTGTAGGGTGTCGTGCTGAGGGTGGTGTTTCAGGGTTTAGGGCAGTGCAGTGGTGTTCGGGCAGTGTAGGGGGTCGTGCAGGGTGTGGTGTTTCAGGGTTTAGGGCAGTGCAGTGGTGTTCGGCCAGTGTAGGTGGTCTTGCTGGGGGTGGTGTTTCAGGGTTTAGGTGCAGTGGTGTTCGGGCAGTGTAGGGGGTCGTGCTGGGGGTGGTGTTTCAGGGTTTAGGGCAGTGCAGTGGTGTTCCGGCAGTGTAGGGGATCGTGCAGGGGGTGGTGTTTCAGGGTTTAGGGCAGTGCAGTGGTGTTTGGGCAGTGTAGGGGGTCGTGCTGGGGGTGGTATTTCAGGGTTTAGGGCAGTGCAGTGGTGTTCGGGCAGTGTAGGGTGTCGTGCTGAGGGTGGTGTTTCAGGGTTTAGGGCAGTGCAGTGGTGTTCGGGCAGTGTAGGGGGTCGTGCAGGGGGTGGTGTTTCAGGGTTTAGGGCAGTGCAGTGGTGTTTGGGCAGTGTAGGGGGTCATGCAGGGGTGGTGTTTCAGGGTTTAGGGCAGTGCAGTGGTGTTCGGACAGTGTAGGTGGTCTTGCTGGGGGTGGTGTTTCAGGGTTTAGTGCAGTGGTGTTCGGGCAGTGTAAGGGGTCTTGCTGGGGCTGGTGTTTCAGGGTTTAGGGCAGTGCAGTGGTGTTCGGGCAGTGTAGGGGGTCTTGCTGGGGCAGGTGTTTCATGGTTTAGGGCAGTAAAGTGGTGTTCGGGCAGTGTAGGGGTCGTGCTGGGGCTAGTGTTTGAGGGTTTAGGGCAGTGCAGTGGTATTCGGGCAGTGTTGGGGGTTGTGCTGGGGGTGGTGTTTCAGGGTTTAGGGCAGTGCAGTGGTGTTCGGGCAGTGTAGGGTGTCGTGCTGAGGGGTGGTGTTTCAGGGTTTAGGGCAGTGCAGTGGTGTTCGGGCAGTGTAGGGGGTCGTGCAGGGGTGGTGTTTCAGGGTTTAGGGCAGTGCAGTGGTGTTTGGGCAGTGTAGGGGGTCATGCAGGGGCTGGTGTTTCAGGGTTTAGGGCAGTGCAGTGGTGTTCGGGCAGTGTAGGGGGTCGTGCTGGGGCTGGTGTTTCAGGGTTTAGGGCAGTGCAGTGGTGTTCGGGCAGTGTAGGGGGTCATGCTGGGGCTGGTGTTTCAGGGTTTGGGCAGAGCAGTGGTGTTCGGGCAGTGTAGGGGGTCATGCTGGGGGTGGTGTTTCAGGGTTTTGGGCAGTGCAGTGGTGTTCGGGCAGTGTAGGGGGTCTTACTGGGGGTGGTGTTTCAGGGTTTAGGGCAGTGGTGTTTGGGCAGTGTAGGGGGTCTTGCTGGGGGTGATGTTTCAGGGTTTAGGGCAGTGCAGTGGTGTTTGGGCAGTGTAGGGGGTCGTGCTGGGGGTGGTGTTTCAGGGTTTAGGGCAGTGTAGTGGTGTTCGGGCAGTGTAGGGTGTCGTGCTGAGGGGTGGTGTTTCAGGGTTTAGGGCAGTGCAGTGGTGTTCGGGCAGTGTAGGGGGTCGTGCAGGGGTGGTGTTTCAGGGTTTAGGGCAGTGCAGTGGTGTTCGGCCAGTGTAGGTGGTCTTGCTGGGGGTGGTGTTTCAGGGTTTAGGTGCAGTGGTGTTCGGGCAGTGTAGGGGGTCGTGCTGGGGGTGGTGTTTCAGGGTTTAGGGCAGTGCAGTGGTGTTCCGGCAGTGTATGGGGTCGTGCAGGGGATGGTGTTTCAGGGCTTAGGGCAGTGCAGTGGTGTTTGGGCAGTGTAGGGGGTCGTGCTGGGGGTGGTGTTTCAGGGTTTAGGGCAGTGCAGTGGTGTTCGGGCAGTGTAGGGTGTCGTGCTGAGGGGTGGTGTTTCAGGGTTTAGGGCAGTGCAGTGGTGTTTGGGCAGTGTAGGGGTCGTGCTGGGGCTAGTGTTTGAGGGTTTAGGGCAATGCAGTGGTGTTCGGGCAGTGTAGGGGGTCGTGCTGGGGCTGGTGTTTCAGGGTTTAGGGCAGTGCAGTGGTTTTCGGGCAGTGTAGGCGGTCGTGCTGGGGCTGGTGTTTCAGGGTTTAGGGCAGTGCAGTGGTGTTCGGGCAGTGTACGGGGTCGTGCTGGGGCTGGTGTTTCAGGGTTTAGGGCAGTGCAGTGGTGTTCGGGCAGTGTAGGGGGTCGTGCTGGGGGTGGTGTTTCAGGGTTTAGGGCAGTGCAGTGGTGTTCGGGCAGTGGAGGGGGTCGTGATGGGGCTGGTGTTTCAGGGTTTAGGGCAGTGCAGTGGTGTTCGGGCAGTGTAGGGGGTCGTGCTGGGGCTGGTGTTTCAGGGTTTTGGGCAGAGCCGTGGTGTTCGGGCAGTGTAGGGGGTCGTGCTGGGGGTGGTGTTTCAGGGTTTAGGGCAGTGCAGTGGTATTCGTGCAGTGTAGGGGGTCGTGCTGGGGGTGGTGTTTCAGGGTTTAGGGCAGTGCAGTGGTGTTCGGGCAGTGTAGGGGGTCGTGCTGGGGCTGGTGTTTCAGGGTTTAGGGCAGTGCAGTGGTGTTCGGGCAGTGTAGGGGGTCATGCTGGGGCTGGTGTTTCAGGGTTTTGGGCAGAGCAGTGGTGTTCGGGCAGTGTAGAGGGTCGTGCTGGGGGTGGTGTTTCAGGGTTTAGGGCAGTGCAGTGGTGTTCGTGCAGTGTAGGGGGTCGTGCTGGGGATGGTGTTTCAGGGTTTAGGGCAGTGCAGTAGTGTTCGGGCAGTGTATGGGGTCGTGCAGGGGGTGGTGTTTCAGGGTTTAGGGCAGTGCAGTGGTGTTCAGGCAGTGTAGGTGATTGCTGGGGGTGGTGTTTCAGGGTTTAGGGCAGTGCAGTTGTGTTCAGGCAGTGTAGGGGGTCGTGCTGGGGCTGGTGTTTCAGGGTTTAGGGCAGTGCAGTGGTGTTCGGGCAGTGTAGGCGGTCGTGCTGGGGCTAGTGTTTCAGGGTTTAGGGCAGTGCAGTGGTGTTTGGGCAGTGTAGGGGGTCGTGCTGGGGCTGGTGTTTCAGGGTTTAGGGCAGTGCAGTGGTGCTCGGGCAGTGTAGGGGGTCGTGCTGGGGGTGGTGTTTCAGGGTTTAGGGCAGTGCAGTGGTGTTCGGGCAGTGTAGGGGGTCATGCTGGGGCTGGTGTTTCAAGGTTTAGGGCAGTGCAGTGGTGTTTGGGCAGTGTAGGGGGTCGTGCTGGGGCTGGTGTTTCAGGGTTTTGGGCAGAGCAGTGGTGTTCGGGCAGTGTAGGGCGTCATGCTGGGGGTGGTGTTTCAGGGTTTAGGGCAGTGCAGTGGTGTTCGGGCAGTGTAGGGGGTCATGCTGGGGGTGGTGTTTCAGGGTTTAGGGCAGTGGTGTTCGGGCAGTGTAGGGGTTCTTGCTGGGGGTGATGTTTCAGGGTTTAGGGCAGTGCAGTGGTGTTCGGGCAGTGTAGGGGGTCTTGCTGGGTGTAGTGTTTCAGGGTTTAGGGCAGTGCAGCGGTGTTCGGGCAGTGTAGGGGGTCGTGCTGGGGGTGGTGTTTCAGGGTTTAGGGCAGTGCAGTGGTGTTCGGGCAGTGTAGGGGGTCGTGAAGGGGGTGGTGTTTCAGGGTTTAGGGCAGTGCAGTGGTGTTCGGGCAGAGTAGGGGGTCGTGCTAGGGGTGGTGTTTCAGGGTTTAGGGCAGTGCAGTGGTGTTCGGGCAGTGTAGGGGGTCGTGCAGGGGCTGGTGTTTCAGGGTTTAGGGCAGTGCAGTGGTGTTCGGGCAGTGTAGGGGGTCGTGCTGGGGGTAGTGTTTTAGGGTTTAGGGTAGTGCAGTGGTGCTTGTGTAGTGTAGGGGGTCGTGCTGGGGGTAGTGTTTTAGGGTTTAGGATAGTGCAGTGATGTTTGTGTAGTGTAGGGGGTCATGTTTTAGGGTAGTGCAGTGGTGTTTGGGTAGTGTAGGGGGTCGTGCTGGGGGTAGTGTTTTAGGATTTAGGTTAGTGCAGTGGTGTTTGGGTAGTGTAGGGGGTCGTGCTGGGGTTAGTGTTTTAGGGTTTAGGGTAGTGCAGTGGTGTTTGTGTAGTGTAGGGGGTCGTGCTGGGGGTAGTGTTTTAGGGTTTAGGGTAGTGCACTGGTGTTTGTGTAGTGTAGGGGGTCATGTTTTAGGGTTGTGCAATGGTGTTTGGGTAGTGTAGGGGGTCGTTCTGGGTGTAGTGTTTTAGGGTTTAGGGTAGTGCAGTGGTGTTTGTGTAGTGTAGGGGGTCATGCTGGGGGTAGTGTTTTAGGGTTTAGGATAGTGCAGTGGTGCTTGTGTAGTGTAGGGGGTCGTGCTGGGGGTAGTGTTTTAGGGTTTAGGGTAGTGCAGTGGTGTTTTTGTAGTGTAGGGGGGTCATGTTTTAAGATGCAACGCTCCAATACCTGACCAGTCTGCACTACATAAAACTACAAAAAAACTAAAAATAAAAAGTGTTTTGCACACTTTTGTCATTGGGCTATATGTGGGCTACATCTGGGTAATATTTGTGCTACATTTGGGCTCTTTTTTCACTGGTGGCCATCTTGGAAGACTTCTTTGTTATGAAGTTTCCTAATTTCCTCATTTACTGCAGTCTCCTCAGTAGGAAATGCTTTCAGTTTTTTACTTTGATTCCATCAAGAAGGCATTCAGATGTGTCTCACATTTGCCATAAATTCAGAATGTTAGCACTCTAGTTGGTCATTAGATCACTGTAGTAAAGCTACTGCTCACCAGGGAGTTAGCTGCTAGTATTGAAAGTGATTGTTTCAGTCTGCATGTCAGAATTTTCTAATAAAATAGAAGAGGATTTGAGATCTCACTTAAAACATGCCCTAATTTTTCTTTCTGCAGCACTAACCCTAATTTCTATTTCAAAAGAACCCCCTCATTTTGTTCCTTTTTAAATTAAATGTTTTAAGTGTTACCGGTTTATTCCAATTAAGATGGCTTCAGGTGTGCCATACTTTTGTCATAAGTAAGGCTGTTAGCGCTCTAGTTGTTCTTTAGAACACTCTGTGAAGCTGCAGTAGAACACAAAGGAATCAACTGACAGTCTCTGCCCTTGTTGGATGTACATGTTTTACTGAGAATGTCAGACTTCATTCTCACATGACTGAGAAAGATAATGTGAATTTACAGAAAATATGCTCTCATTTTAGCTTCTGGAGCACCTTCCAAAACTCTATGGGACAAGCATGTGAAAATAGTTTTCTCTCAAACATGATTCATGATATCCCAGCAGAAGGTTTTTCACAGGGTAAAATCACCTTAGAACACACCACAATTCCTGAAATTAGTATGGTACCATCAACAAATGAATTCTAATGTAACTAAAGTCTGTTATCACCCTTTATAGTTCTCCTTTTGGTAACCCTCAAAATCTTTGATTCACTACAATGCATTTCAATGGGGTACTATCATGTATATTGGTCTCAAGATGGCTGCCAGCAATTCCAGGATGAAGTGCTGACAGCCAATCAGATCTCACAATGACATGTGTGGTTAGGCTCCGCCCAGATATATATGTGATTTTACTTTTGATTTTCTCAGGAACTACTGAACGGATTTACACCATTTAAGCAAAAGGCACAACACTGAACCAAGGGCTACCTCTTTGCCAAATTTGGTGTAATTCCGTTCAGCAGTTCGGGCTGTAGCTGCGACTAAAGGTTCCTATGGAAAAATGAATGGGGAAAACACGTTTTGGGACCCCCTTTTTCTCGGCCCCCGCTTGACGAATCACCCCGAGACTTTCAGGATAGGAGCGGACCGGAGCGCCCCAACAAGTTGGAAACTTTCGCAAAGATTCGTCAACCTGCGCCAACGTTATTTCAAATAGAATGTTGCGGATTTCCTATGGAAAATAGGTCCTAACTATAACTATCTACTGGCGACCGCCAGTAGATAATATATATATTACCTACAGGCAGTCGTCAGTAGGTACTTATAGTTAGCACCTAGTTTCCATAGGAACAAAATTTTTTGACTTGCCTAAAACTTTGCCGTGGTTTGACCAATCTTCATGGTAATTGCAAAAAAAGTAAGTGTCAAAGTAGGTTCAGGTTGTCATGGAAAGTTTGGGGTGATCCATGCAGTGGGAGAGAGAAATAGGGGCATGAAAAAAGGGTGTGTTTGTAATGTTAATTCTGATAGGAGTACGTTGTCAAACCTACAGCCCGAACTGCTGGACGGCATTACACCAAATTTGGCAGATAGGTAGATGCTGTTACACAGATTGGGCTTTTTGCTATTTGGTGCAAATCCGTCTAGTAGTTGTTGAGAAATTTAGACCGAAAATTATAGATATATCTCTGGTCGCGGATATTTCGCAACGGTTTCGCGATTAATCACGGATGCACACACCAACAGGAATGCTGGACACAACCCTAACAGAAAGTTGTGGCCACCATTTTCCCGGAGCTGAAAATTTGTGTGAAAGCCCACATAAGGGGTCAGGGTGGAGATACTCTGACCCCATGTTTGAGAAATGGGTGTGTTAGTGACACAAGGTATATGTCCAAAATAGATTTTTTTAATCGTGGGCGATATTCGCGATGACGACGCAACCCCCAGTGCGGCAACTCTGTGTACCGTCATGGGGACATCATGATGTCACCACGAATATTTGTGAAAATATATAAAATATATATATATATATATATATTTGTACAAACTCACCGATCACTGTCACACACTCATGTATGCACTCATAAACTCACTCAGACGCTTATACACCCATTCACATACCCACTCACACACTTATACATTCAGTCACATACCTACTCAGATACTCATGCACCCACTCACATACCCATTCAGTCACTCATGGACCCACTTACAGACTTACTCAGAGAGTGATGCACCCATGTACAGACCCACTCAGACTCATGCACCTACTTAGAGACCCACTCATGGACTCATGCATACAGTCTCATACCCACTTAGAGACTCTTACACCCACTCACAGACCCACCTGGGCAGTCATGCACCCACTCACAGACTCACTCAGATACTCAGGCACCCACTTACAGACTCACTCAGAGGTACACACCCATGTACAGATCCACTCAGACACTCATACACCCATTCACACACCCATACAGTCACTCACACACTCAGTCACAGACCCTCTCAGAGACATGTGGACTCAGTCACTCACTCACTCATATACTCAGAAACTCACCCACCCACCTACCCACTCACAAACTCACTCAGATATACATGCACCCACTCACTCACCCAGTCAAGGCTTATGCATCTACTCACCGAGCCACCCAGACACTCGCCAACCCAGTCACAGATCCACTCAGACACTCATGCATGCACCCATTCACTAACCCACTCATAGTTATGCTCTCGCTCACAGACCCATTGAGACACTCATACACCCACACACAGAGCCACTCAGACACTCATACATCCACTCAGACACTCACACACCCATATAGTCACTCACACAGCCACTCATAGACCCACTCAGAGACTTATGCACCCAGTCAGTTATATACTCAGAGACTCATGTACCCACAAACAGTCGTACTCAGAGACCCATGCACCCACTGGCAGAACCACTCAGACACTCACTCTGCCAGTCATAGACCCACTGAGAGACTCAAGCACTCACTCACAGACCAACTCAGACACTCATGCACCCACTCACTCACCCACTCAGACACCCACTTACACACTCATGTATCCACTCACAGGCCCAGTCAGACAGTGATATACTTACTTACAAATGCACATAGGTACTCATCCATCTACTCACAGATTGAGTGAGAGACTTACGCAACCAATTACAGACTCATTGTGACACTGATGCACCCACTCATTAATGTACTGAGGCAGTCATTAATTTCATTACAGAAGTATTGAAAGACTGATGCACCGTCTCACAGATCCCCTTAAATACTTATACAGTGAATGAGAGACTTAGTGATACAGTGATGCATGCAGCCATAGATGACACTGAAAAAGTTATGCACTAAGTTATAGAGATACTAAGGGAGTTGTACATGCTATTAAACAGTGATACAGTGATGCATGCAGCCATAGATGACACTGAAAAAGTTATGCACTAAGTTATAGAGATACTAAGGGAGTTGTACATGCTATTATACAGTAGTTTAGATAGTAATGCGTTTAGTGTGTTGGTTATAATCCATTTTGCAGTTATACATTTTGAATGTGGTGGTGGCTATTGAATATCTGCATTTGTTTTGTCATTTCATGACGTATTTGCAGTGACTGTGCCTACCGATAGCATCACAACGCCCGGCGTCACCCCAAAAACTGAAAATTTGTTTAAATGGTTGTTTTAATGCAAACTCCCACAAATATATGACTTTAAACAGTGCAGTAATAAACCTCTAGTGTCTAAAATACTGTAAAATGTGTGCATATATGTGTTTAGCACCCCCTAAAAAAGGTACGATCGTAGCGGTTACCGGAGTCATCGCGGCTCTCGGCGGCATCGCGAAAACAGTAAGTAGGGTTCAAACACAGTTTTTTTAAAAGTTACTACAAATATATGTGTACAAACATGATCTTTAAGTTAGTAATGTGTGTATTGCAATAGAATGAATTTTGTAAGTTAACATTTTTTAATGTGGGGTGGTCGTTGAATGTCTGCTTTTGTTTTGCGATTTTGCAACGTGATTGGGATGATCGCTGCATCATCGCAAATTTGAAAAATTCACAAAAAAACATTAAACAAACAATGAACACAATTTTGGGATCTTGGGTGGCTCTGACAAGAGCCTTTGTGTTGAAAGTGTGTATAAGACAGCTACAGATAAGAATGTGTGCAGAGTTTCAGGTTGCTTAGAAACACCCTGTTCCCTTCATTTATAAAGTGAACTCCATCACTTCTATATATTCCATGCATGTCAAAATGCACATTGTTGTTTTAGATAGAGCCCATAATATGGTCTCTGAGGAAAGCAGAAACAGCTTTATTAACATGCTTCCTAGCTTTGTCAATCTGTGGATAGAATTGATTTGACCACTTCCATTTCTGTCTTTGACAGTGTGAGGAAAAAGCAAGATCAGTTCTGCAAAGGTATTTTTCATTAGGACTTCCAGCCCTACCCCAGTCAATGTGCCTAGGTCATTGCCACCATAGTGCACAATCCTGGGGTGAGGAGCTTGGAAATCTACAATGGTTTTAACCAAAGGGAGTAGCTGATGAAACTTTAACCCTCTCTGGCCAAACCAACTAATCTCCACATTTGGCAAACCCAATTCTTTGTCAATATCTTTGTTTTTTTGCAGCCTCTTTAGCCCAATAGATATAGCTGTGGCCCACAATCCACACTCTAAGCATTTTGTAGGAAGGAGGAGTAGCACACAGGACAGTTCTGCAGCTCAATATGACAGTTGGTACTATGAAAGACAGTGAAAATGCATGTGTGCTTGTGGTTTGAAAAAAACTTGAATTTTGATTGGATGAAGGGAATATGCAGGTGAATAAAAGTAGGTTGCATTTGGAAATGATTAGTAAATAGATGTTTCATTGGCTCTGGTAAATTGAAAAAAAATGTAATGCAGAGTTGGATATGCTTTCTAGTATGTACAGTAAACCATATCTGTTGTAGTTCATTTTGTAACTAGTATGGCCCTTTTGGAATGTGTTGTGAACTTGTGACTTACTGGTTCTAGTGGGTCTCTATGGAGAATCTACAGAGGGTGTATTGGGGAAAGGGTGTTGAAGAAACAGGTATTCATTTTTAAAAAATAGAGAGGTTTAGGTTCATTGTTTTATAAGGTAGGTAAGATTCCCTAGTGAGGATGTTGCAAGAAAGTATATTATAATGATAGAAATATAAAAGTATTAAGGGAAGTAGGTTTTCGGACTCCCATTTTTTTGTGTGAATTCATGTGATTATTGCGATTACACTTGCGAGTGTTGACACAAAGGCATGCATTTTGAGCTACCTCCAAACAGGATTGAAAGGGTTAATAGACAGCAGCCATTCAAAAATGCAGTTACAAGACTAAAATATGAAAGCAATGATATTTGTTGACTTTTGCAGTATCAGCCAATGGAACGTTCAAAAGGTTGCCATTTATGGTTGCTTTTTTATGAGAGTGGTGTGCCATTCTTGTGTTAAGTTTTTACAAACCCTGAGAATATTGCATTTACCTAATAAGAGAAAAAGAGCGATTTTAACAACAACCTCAATCTTCTGGTATATGAATTAAAAAAAATTGTAAGTGAAAAAAGTATTAAGGTATATATTTATGTCATTTAGTAATAAAAAGATTTGAAGTATATATAGTTATTTTAAAAAAGCAAGGATGATATATAAATCAAACTAAAAGTGTTTTAATATATCAATTAATAGGTCAGTAAGACATAGTTTGTCTCATGTGCAGATCAGATGTCTGTAAAGTTAGTTTAGAATGTGTTTCCATTGAGGGTAATCTTGCACTTGAATTGCTTTACTGCATTCTGGAACTGGTAGCAGAAAAAACTGCACACTAATGGTTAAACCTATATGTTATGTTGTAGTATATCATGTCAAAGGTTTATATGTGTATATATGATGTGCTGCTTATAACTAATGTTTTTATTTGAATTCTGGGAGTAGTAGTCTTATTTGTTCCATTATAAAAGATGAATACAACAGTCAGTTTTGAAAGTGGAATTTATGCACTATAGTTGTATATGAATTATGAATCTGAATTGATCCATGCATGAAGGTTTATTGGTAGGGCTGCCTTATCACTTAATACTGATACACAAGGTATACATTTTTCTTAAACCATATATAACTGAAGAGTGAGGTAGGCTGTAGCACAGGGAGCTACTCGCTTAAAAATGTAAAGATGCAGTTTGATGTTTCAATGAGCTGTATGCTCTCAGAGAAACCTATGTGCCCAATTATGCATCCAGCCTACAACCAGACTCAAATCCGAGATAGCTAAGTAGAAAAGCAGACAGACACTGAAACACCTAGTGGGGTAGTTAGAGAAGCACACAAAGATTCACTCATATAGACAGGCACAACTGATATGTATTTTGGGGTAATAAAGGCAGTTTGTCACACACTTAAATAACCCAATGCTCACTGGTACATCCAGGAGGCAATCTATGCAGGCCTTTACAGACACATTCAGACAATCACATAGTACATGAAGAGAGTCAGTGATTTAGTAAAAGATTTATATACACGTGGAATCCCAGCCCCATATAGGAACTGAAACACTCATTAAGATGTCTGCTAAACAGCTGACATTTTCTAGTTTACTGTGCAGAGAAATAGCCCTTCCATTATGTCTCACGCCTGGTATACTTGAACTTGGGCATGCAGCTTTTCTGGTAGAGCTGTCTTATCGCTTAAAAGTGCTATACAATGCATAAACTGTTCTTGTACCCGATATAAGTGAACACTCAGCTAGGCTGTAGCTAGGCCATAGTGCAGGGAGCTACTTGCTTAAAGATGAAAAGATGCAGTTTGATGTTTCATTGAGCTATGTGCACTCATAGAAACCTATGTGCCCAATTATGCATCCAGCCTACACCCAGACTTAAATCTGAGATAGCTAATTTGAAAAACACACATAGACTGAAACACCTAGTGAAGTAGTTAGAGAAGCACGCAAAGATTCACTCATACAGACAGGCACAACTGATATGTATTTTGGGGAAATGAAAGCAGTTTATCACACACTTAACTAACCCTATGCTCAGTAGTACACCCACAAGGCAATCTATGCAGGCCCTTACAGACACATTCAGACAATCCCATATCACATACACAGAGGCAGTGATTTAGTAAAAAAGTTACATGCACATGGAATCACAGCCCTAGAAAGGAACTGAAACACTCATTCAGATATCTGCTAAACAACTGTCACCTTCAAGTTTACCATGTAGACAAGTAACGCTTGCATTCTGTGTCTTGACTGGTATACTTGAGCTTGGGCAAGTAGTTTTACTACTAGAGCAGCTTTATCACTTAAAAGTGGTACACAGGGTGAAGACTGTTCTTGTACCACATTTAAGTGAACATGAAGGTAGGCTGTAACTAGGACATAGCGCAGGGACCTATTCGCTCAAAAAGTAAAAGATGCCCTTGGATGTTTCAGTGAGCCATATGCATTCATACAAACCTATGTGTCTAAATATATATCCAGCCTACACCCAGACTTAAATCTGAGATACCTAAGTAGAAAAGCAGACAGACACTGAAGCACGTAGTGAGGTAGTTAGAGAAGCACACAAAGATTCACTCACACAGACAGGCACAGGTGATATGTATATTGTGCTAATAAAGGCAGTTCACACACTTAAATAATCCAATCTTTTACAGACACAATTAGAGGACCATAGATATCACAAAGACAGACAATCATTTACGTAACAAAGTTACACACTCATAGAATATCAGGTCCTGATAGGGCATCACACAGCTATTCAAATATAAGTGAAAAGACTGACACATTCAAGCCTAACATGTAATGCCCTTGTCAAGTTTTAAGCTACTCTTCTACAACATATACCTGTCCCCTGAGGTAGGTTGTAGTTAGTAAAGAGGGTATGCTCCTTTAAGTTAATGTCTGTGTAAGCTGGTATGCGGGTGAGGGAGAGGGTGTGTGAGTAACTCTATGGGTGAATAAGTGTGTCTGTGAGTAGCTGTATGAGCAACCTCTCAGTCACCCATACATATAACTGAGCAGTAAGGTAAGGTGTCGGTAGTTAATATGATGGGTGCTATGTACTTAAAAGTGAAGACATGTAGTCTGAAGATTATATATCCTTATGTAAACTAAATGTTTAAATAGTTAAAATATGTAATGTGACACTATATAATTAAGTGATGAATGTATTTTTCTATTTTTGTTTCCAGACATCAATATCTACTTATTTACATAGAATTACAATGTCAACAAAAAGTCAGAGAAGAAATAAGCAGCATCAAATAGAGCGTCTCCTGAGAACTAAGAAACAAAAGGGGCAAAATGCGGAAAAGATGGTGAAAAAGAAAAGGCTTGCTGGTAAGAGGACCAAGACATTTCTTAAAATTGTTTGTGCACAACTGGAAAAAGTACAAAAAGAAATAAAGAAAAAGAAAACTATAACACCGAGTACTAAAGCACAAAAAGTCTCTCATGTAAAAAGTAAGAAGTCATTGAAAAAAGGAAATACTTTAAGCAGAAGGCAGAGGCAGTTCAAGAAAATCAGAGGTAGGATGTTCTGAACTAGAGTAATTCACAACTTGTTAGCGTCTATGAAGAAGTATAAAAGAAGAACACAAACAATCAGACAAAAGCAATATGTTGAAGGTGTAGTTGTTAAGGCGTTTGCTCTGAAGACGAAACTATTTATCTTGGTTTTGAACCGAATGAAGGCACTGGACCAAATAGTGTTGTCTATGAGGAGACAGAGCCAAAAGAAAAGACTTGTTAATAGAAGTTACTTTTGCAAAGTTTTTAGTGGTGAATGGATATATACTTCAAATACTGAGCCTTTCTTTAATGAAGAAGGCTATCTCCAAGACAACACTTTAGTGCATGCAGTTGATGAATCTGGACGATGTTATGAGATCAAAAATGGTACTTGTGTTCCAAAGGAAGTAATGGTACCTCGAAATGTTGAGGAAGAAATTGCTGAAGAGATGCGAGGAAGGCGTAGACAGGCCCCTGTGTACAAATGGAATCGGAGTAGTTTTTGTAGTATTCATCAAAAATCAATTGATATATTGAGAAATGTCCTCCGTATGTTTGCTTCCAGAAGTTTAAAACAGAAAATACGTACTTTGCAAGGATTAGATCCATGCAAAGTAAGCAAGCATACTAATTTACAAAGACACTCACTAGCTTGTCTCTCAAAAAAGTTCGTCAAAGCAGCTTTCATCATTTTAGAATGTTAGGTGTACACCATTCAATAATGAGATCTTTTGTTAGAAGGCTTTATTATGTAAAAACTCCTGCTCTTTGTTTAGGAGAAATGAATAGAGCTCTTTTGCATGGTAGTGTAGTAGAAGTACAAAAGGTTTGTGATGATGTTGAATTTCGATTTTTGGACTGGAACAGCAGTGTAGTAAAAATGAAGAATTGGTAACAACAGGAGTTGTGGAGCAGAACAGATGTATTAGTGTTGGTAATTTTGGTAAAAGAGATTAGAACGTTTAATGCAGTTTCCTCAGAGCAACCAAAATGTGTTTGTATATGTTGTTGACGCACTCACTACAGAAATCAAACTCGTAATGTTGATTGATACATTAAAACTGAAAAGAAAAATAATATTAAGTGGCGAGAATTTGGTGTTTATTTAATTGTAGCGGGACGATTTGACTTGTCCACCCGACAAGTTATACGTAAGTACTGCTATAATAAGTTAGAGGAAAACAAAATGCTTGCTAGAGCAGTACACAACAACTTGGAAATAATACTTGTTCCAGAAGTACTTAAAGATTTGAATGTTTATGAATCCATATTAATACAGTCTATACATCCATTTCAAGCTATAGTTCACTTGGAGCCAAAGACAGGGAAATTACCTCCAACTGAGCTCCAGAAGGGTCTCAAAGGTAGAGTTGTACACTTGCCATTAGATTTTAAGGAAAATATTGAAGCTATAGGGGCACAGAGAAATTTAGAAGAGGGACTTGTAATTCTAGTAAATGGTGTCCCGACCAAGAGTAAAAAAATATGGTAAGAGTTAATAGATGTTGGCAAAGTTAAAAATGCAACTTCATATCTGGTACAAAATAACAGATATTATAAAAATGCTGAAATTCTTCAAGATATCACACATCTTGAGGACAACACATCATCATCAATCGGTCAGATAGAAAAAGTGGATTGAAGCAAAATAGAAGAAATTCATGAACATTTCAGCATCCATCCCCTACATTCAAAAGAGATTGTTGGTGATGCTATTGATCTATATCAACAAAAAGAAGCAAAAGGAACTTCCTTAAGTGTATGTGAAAAAAGTTGAAAAGCTCGCTGTTTACCTAATCTCTTTCCTACTGGAGTAGGTGGTGGGTATGATGATCGGCCTGTACAAATTCCTGCGGCTGAGTACAGATGTACTAGACTTTATTCAGAGGATCCTTGATTTCATCAATGTATCCCTTATATGTTTCATCTATTATTTGAAAGTGATTCGTCTTCATTGTCTTATTCTGCAACCACATTTTGGAAACAGGTGTAAATCTGCAAAATCTATCTGTAAGAGAATTTGTTGAGAAAATTCATGGAAAAAATTACCAATTGGGATACAACTTGATTAATCTTGACATGTCAACGCAGGACCAATGAATATTGGTATCGTCGTCACGGTGAACTAAAATGCATGTTGAGAATTTTAGGAGCGCCTACATGGTTTCTAACACTCAGTTGTGCTGAGTATGCATGGTATGACCTGCTTCAATTCTTGAAATAGGAAAATTCAAATACAGAAGACGTTGATCTAAAGACTGCAGGAGAACTCTGCTCATCGGACCCTGCAAATGTTTGCAGATATTTTAACCACAGATTTCAAGCCATGATGGCTTTTATCTGCAACAAGAGCAATCCACCTCTCGGTGAAGTGACTGATTTCTTTTGGCGCAAAGAATACCAAGCCAGAGGTGCTCCACAAATTCACATGCTACTATGGGTAAAAGATGCCCCAAAGTTTGGAACAGACACTGATGAGTCAGTGTTGTTTTTCATAGAGCAGTATGTCACTTGCATCTTCCCAAATTAGAGTGATGATAAAATATTAAGACAACAAGTTCTAAGATTCCAAAACCATAGGTGTGGAAAATACTGTCATACATAATATAGATCTAAAGGAAAACTTTATACAAGAAGTTGTTTTGGATTTTCACGACCTGTGATTTCAGAAGGAAGAGTTAATAGCTTTTTGTCTGCAGTCAAACACACTCTCACACAGAAATCACCAAAGAACACATACAACCTCAGAAATACAGAGGCCTCAAAATACATCAATGACTACAATCCTGTCATTTTGAAGATGTGGAATGCGAATATGGATCTACAGTTTGTTGCAAATAACTCAATGGCTGTTGTTCGGTACGTCACCTCTTATATAACAAAGTCAGAGAAAACCGAGTTGAAGGAGATGTGGGAGGAGATTTCATCAGAAAAGAGTCTGACAAAGAGATTGTACAGTTTTAGTTTGAAAATACTTTCTCACAGAGAGCTAAGATCTTCTGAATGTGCAGAACGGTTAAGCTCAGCTAGCTTGTTTTTTAAATCTAGATGAGTTCAATGGGTGAGTTTAGGGCTTGCTAATACTCGTAACAGAGTACTGAAGTCTTTTCCTGAAATCCAATATCTTGCGGAATTTGAACCACACAGTACAGATATTCTGAAGACGAACATGCTGGATACATACTATCCAAGAACGAGTCCTCGTCTAGAAATGATGTATCTGTATGAAATACTTCAACATCATACATACAGAAATAATGTCCGTGAAAACATAGAAGAAGGAAAATTTGCTGTCAATGGATGTGAAGGATGTTTAGGCAGACATGACAAAGGAAGTTTAATCAACGTTCGAAAGCTAAGTTGCCAACCACCAGACAAAAGAGAGTTTTTCTATTTAGCCTTGTTACAGTTGTTCAAGCCATGGCGAACTGAAATCAAGCTACTCGGAGAATTTGACTGTTATGAAGACTCATTCAACGCTGTGAAAGACAGCATTGAGTGCTCTGTGTTTCTAGTGTATCTTCAAGTTGAAAGATGAGATTGAACAAGAAGAAAGAGATAGCAAGGGAGAGTTTTCAGAGCAGTCAAAGTTCAGCAGCTGGAAGTCAAGATCCTCTTGGACAGCCAAACATTCAAAATGAAGCTCGAATAGCCATAAATGAAGTGGAAAATGCAATGCAGCAAGCAAGACAGGAAACTCTGGATGTAGAACAACTAATACAGCAATTGAATACCGATCAGAAAAACATTTTGGCTGAAGTAAAAGGTAAAATAAAACATGGATTTCTGAATGAGAAAAAAGAGTGTTCATGCTCTACATATAAACCAGTTCTATTGTACATAAGTGGTCAAGCTGGAACTGGAAAATGTTTGTTGATTAAAGTACCGACAAGTTATCTACAGAAGACAACAGATTCTAATTTGTTGTGTGTAAATACTGCAGCAACAGGCTTAGCTGCACAATATATTTAAAAGGAGTTATACTTCATTGATTATTAATGCTGCCTGTTGAACATGACAACAAATTAGAATACAACAAATTAACTGGTGATGCTTGTCATTAAGTGGCAAGAGTATTAAATAAAGTAAAGCTACTAATTATTGATGAAGTCAGCATGGTGTCTAGCCTAATGCTAGCTTTTATACATTTAAGAATGTAGCAAATATTAAAAACTGACTAGGGCATGCTTTTTGAAGGAAAACACTTAATAGTCTTTGCAGACCTGCTACAACTAACTCCAGTCAAAGGACAACCTGTCTTCAAGAAACTACTACATAATGAATTCACTAGGAAGTATTGGAAATGTAAACATTTGGGAAAACTTTCAATACAGAGAGTTAATTCAAAATATGCCACAAGCATCAGATATGTATTATTGAGATATACTAAAGGACATAAGAGTGGGAGTCCTCACAAAAGAAGGAAAGAGAGTATTAGAAACCCACCTCATTAAAAATCTATTTCCAAGTTCTGTTTCAGCTGCATAAGTAATGTATAATTTTGATAAGAAAGAGAAGTCTATTGTTTGTTTTATGCCAACTCTTGAGGAGTGTAGTAAATTCAATGAACAATTATTGCAACTGGAAAATGAACAGATCATCGAAATTACAGCAAATGATAAAATGGAACATCAAGGAGTTACAGTGCTACTAACAGAAAAACTGAAATCAAAATTGGATAGTTTTGAAAAGTCTGTGTCAAAAACTGCAGGATTAAAAAACAGTTACATGTCTGTAAAAATTGTCGTGTAATCTTACATCATAATTTAAATGTTGAAGAAGGGCTAGTGAATGACGCAATGGGTAAAGTTATTAAATTTAATAATTATCCAAACAGAAATGACGTGGAATACTTAGCCATAAAATTTGATGATGTTGGTGAAGTTAAGCAGATTGGTAGATGCATTGTATGTTTCCTACTCATGAAAGACTTGTTTGTGCAGCGAAAGCAGTTCCCAGTGTCTTTAGCGTGTGCAGTAACTATCCAAAAATCGCAAGGTTTAAGTATAGATACAGCTGTTGTTAATATTGGTAGTAGTGTATTCAAATGTCATATGTAGCTTTGTCGCAAATTAGAACATTGTCTGGTTATTTCTACTTGATTTTGATGAGAAGAAAGTAAGTGCTGATGTGAAAAGGTAGATAAAAGAATGTCTTCACAACTATGTAGTTTACTTGAAGAATTAAGAAGTGACAGAAGTATTGTACATTCTGCTACTGGAATAAGAAAACTTACAGATGACTGTACTGGATCAGTGGTGTTTTCTCAAAAACTTCAGCAGGATGCTCAAGAATTTTTAATGGCATTGCCAGGACTATTAGAGGAAGAAGATGTGAATATCAATGAATTATTTGGTCTAACTTATAACTGGAACTATAACTGTGAAGATTGTGAATTTATGTCTAGCACTGAAATCAATTCAGAACGATTTCCTCCACTTAACATTACCAGATTGTAAAGCTGTGCCCTTTGAAAATTTAACTAAAAACGCCCATCAAGATATGACCTGTCCAAACTGCAGGTTAGAACTTAGGGCAACGTTGTTTCGACAAAGGTATGGAAAATATGTCATAGTCATGCTACAATGATGCAGAGTGGTTGGTACTAAATTAGGAACTGAAATTACAAACTTTGTAGCTGGACAAATTTCCATTTCAAAAAGAACTTTCACAACGATAGCAATCATATTTCATGAAAGAGTTAATATAACCTCTGGGCACTACACAATATATTTAATATGTCAAACAGGATGCAAAGAGTGCAATGACATACAAGTGACATTCAAATCAAGACTAACTAAAAAGTAACCAAACTCATGTCTGCTATTTCTAGAACTGAAGTTCTAAGAATCAATCAATCAATCAATCAATCAATCAATCAGGGGTTTGTTAAAGCGTGACTACTCACCCGTAAGGGTCTCAAGGCGCTAGGGGGGTGCAATTTCCATTCCATCAAGGAGGGGGTCTGTCGAAGAGCCAGGTTTTGAGGTTTCTTGCGAAGATGGGGAGCGATGTTGTCTGTCTGAGGTGGAGCGGAAGGACGTTCCATGCTTTGGCCGCGAGGAAGGAGAAGGAGCGGCCTCCCGATCTGGTCTTTCTGGTGCGGGGGACCACGGCGTAGGAGAGCTGGGCTGATCGTAGGGTCCTTTGGGGTGCGTGGAATTTGAGTCGGCTGTTCAGGTATGCTGGTCCGGTGCCGTGGAGGGCCTTGTGTGCGTGGGTGAGCATTTTGAAGGTGATTCTTGCCTCGACGGGGAGCCAGTGGAGTGTGCGCAGGTGCAGGGAGATGTGGCAGTGTTTTGGCAGGTTGAGGACCAGTCTTGCGGCGGCGTTCTGGATGTTCTGTAGCTTGCGGGTGAGGTTTTTGTTTATTCCGGCGTAGAGTGCGTTGCCGTAGTCGAGTCTGCTGGTGACCAGGGCGTGAGTGATGGTCTTTCGGTGTTCGAGGGGATCCATTTGAAGGTCTTATGAAGGAGGCGGAGGGTGTGGAAGCAGGAAGATGAGACGGAGTTGATCTGGCGGTCCATTTTGAGCTCGGAGTCCAGGATGATTCCCAGGTTGCGTGCGTGGTCCGTGGGGATTGGTGGTTTTAAGAGGGCGGGGGGCCACCAGGTGTCGCTCCAGGCGTCTGGGTTTGGGCCCATGATGAGTACTTCTGTTTTGTTGGTGTTTAGTTGTAGGCAGCTGTTTTTCATCCATTTGGCGACGGCTTCCATGCCTTCTCGAAAGTTGCATCTGGCGGTGTTGGGCTTGTTGGATAGGGAGAGGATGAGTTGGGTGTCGTATGCGTATGACACAATGTTGAGTCTGTAAGTTCTGATGATGGGGGCGAGTGGAGCCATGTAGACGTTGAAGAGCGTCGGGCTGAGGGAGGAGCCCTGGGGCCATGTAGACGTTGAAGAGCGTCGGGCTGAGGGAGGAGCCCTGGGGGACTCCGCAGGTGGTAGGTGTGGGGTCCGAGAGGAAAGGGGGAGTCTGACCCGCTGCGTCCTGCCGGAGAGGAAGGAGCGGATCCAGTCGAGGGCCTTGTCCTGGATTCCTGCGTCGTAGAGTCTGCTTATTAGGGTGCGGTGGGAGACTGTGTTGAACGCCGCTGATAGGTCGAGGAGGATGAGGGCTACTGTTTCTCCTTTGTCCAGTAGGGTGTGGATGTCGTCTGTTGCGGCGAGGAGGGCGGTTTCCGTACTGTGGTTTTTTCTGAAGCCGGATTGGGAGGAGTCGAGGATGTTGTGTTCTTCAATGAATGTGGCGAGTTGGCTGTTGATGGCTTTCTCGATGACTTTCGCTGGGAACGGGAGCAGGGAGATGGGTCTGTAGTTTTTGAGGTCGGTGGGGTCCGCTGAGGGTTTCTTTAGGAGGGGGTTGACCTCAGCGTGTTTCCAGTCGTCGGGGAACGAGGCGGTCGCCAGGGAGCGGTTGATGGTGTGGCGGAGCATGGGTGCGATGGTGTCGGTTGCTCTGTTGAAGATGTGGTGGGGGCCCCTGAGTGGATTGACTTCATTGTCTTCAGTGTGTCTTCGGTGGTGAGGGTTGTCCAGTCGTTAATCGCTGGTTTCCGGGTGTCGGGGGTGGTTGGTGAGGGTTCAGTGTGTTGAATGAATGAATGAAATAATATTTATAAAGCGCATAGCTACCCGAAGGCATCCCAGCGCTGACGGACACCAAATTGATTACAGCAGGTTAGATGGGAAAAAGCCAGGTCTTCAGGTCCTTCCTAAAGGTATTGTGACTGGATTGCCCACGAAGCCGCAAAGGAAGGGCATTCCAGAGTTTGGCCGCACTGTATGAGAACAGTCGGCCACCACTTCTGGTCCTGCGGATTCTGGGGACTGAAGCTAAATAAAGATCATCAGAACGAAGACACCTATTGGCTCGATAAGGATGAGCTAAAGAAGAGATAATGGCTGGTCCCCTCCTTTCAACAACCTGTGAAAAATGCACAGGGCTTTGAAGTGGACCCTTTCCTTAATCGGAAGCCAATGGAGGGCTTTTAAAGCCGATCTGGCTGATTGACGGCCAGAGAGCCCTACCAAAGTTCTAGCAGCACAATTCTGTACGACTTGGAGCTTCGCCAGAACCGAGCTAGGAGCAGCCAAGTAAAGGGCATTTCCATAGTCCAATCGGGACAATACTAGAGCCTGAACCATCAGTTTTCTTGCTCGAAAGGGGAGCAGTGGTAGCACCTTGCGAAGCAGCCTCAAAATGCCAAAACAGATGGAGACCACTTTTCTGGCTTGAATTTTGAAGCTTAGCTCCTCATCGAGCCAGAAGCCTAAGCTCTTTATTTCCTTTTTGGGATGGGCTTAGGACCCATACAGGCTGGCCAGAAGGAATCTATTTCCTTGGGGGATTTATTGCCAAGGAGCATAAGCTCTGTTTTGTCGCCATTCAATTTAAGATGAGACGACGTCATCCATCTGGCCACTTCTTCGAGGCACGACAGCAGACAGGAGGAGGCTCCGTCTGCGTGGTTCAGTGAAATCACTAATTGCGTATCGTCAGCGTAAGTGACGAGTTGCACTCCAAAGGGAAGGACACTATCAGCTAAAGGGGCCATGTACACGTTGAAAAGGAGGGGCTCAGGGACGAGCCCTGGGGCACTCCACAGTGCAAAGGACGGGGGTCTGAGATGTCTTCTCCCTCAAAAATTTGGAAAGATCTTTCCTCTAAAAACGAGCTCAGCCATTTCAAGGCCACTCCGGATACCCCCATTTTGTAAAGTCGCTGGACCAAGATACGGTGATTCACCGTATCGAAGGCCGCACTGAGATCTAAAAGTATCACGGCCACCGATCCTCCTGCGTCAAGGATTTTCCTGGATTCTTCGACGACAGCTAATAATGCTGTCTCGGTTCCTTGATGAGGGCGGAAACCCGTCTGAGACGGGTGGAGGAGGTTGCCATCCTCCAAATGCCTAGATAACAATGAATTCACGCACTTATCTGTCACTTTACTGGCCCATGGAAGAAGAGAGATGGGTTGAAAGTTCTCAAGGCAGCTGGGGTCTAAACTCGGCTTTTTCAATAGAGTTTTCACCATCGCATTCTTCCATAAAGAGGGCACCACCCCGAGAGAAAGTGAGGAGTTAATCAGGTCCACCATCACAGGACCGACTGAATCCACCACTGATTGCAGCATTTTAGGGGGGGCCGGATCAGTGGGTGAACCACTCCTGACAAGTGCAGAAATGGTCCGAAAATGTTCCTCATTTAGAGGAGGAAATACTCCTAACACACATTCATGACTCTGAACGATGCAGTCCTTACAAAGCAGATCAGTTTCGGGATCAGTGCGTGGGAAATGTACTACTGATGGTTTGGACTTTATTGAAGAAAAATTCTGCCTGCTCGTTACAACGATGGGGTGTTCCTTCAGACAAATCAGGGGGGCAGGAATTTTTAGGAGTTTTTTTGCAATGCGAAACGTTTCGCGGGGGGAGTTTGCTGCCAATGTAATTTTCTCTTCAAAATAGTGGGCTTGAGCCTTTCTGACCTCACTCTTGTACACCTTAATAGTTTCCCTATGCTCCTTTTTCTTTGGGGAAGTTGTCTTCGTCGAAGTTGTCGTAGATGCTCTTGATTTTGTGGTGGAAAAAGGTGCTGAGTTTTGGATAATCAAATGTGGTATTGTGTTGACATATATATGGATTATGTGTTTCTGAGACAGTCAGCCTATTAAGGTTTTTTTTTACAGCAAGCAGTTGGAAATGAAAGACTCTTTTTAACTGCGGGAAAGGAACTTATAAAACATTTGAGGACTGCATTCTGTTACTACAGATAAACTAAATAGAGGTACTATAATACCAGTAGCCTTCAGTTGCATCTAAGAAGTCTCTTCACCACAAAAAAATGTCCCCTTTTGTTTCTTCTACAGCTACTTGCACTTAGTACTGTGTGTTATGTTTTACATACATAGACCAAGAACATTTTAGACATCATTTGGCCTAACAGAGATGATGTTTACAAAAGAATATCGAAAAATGAAGACTGCTTCATAATTGTTTGACATTTTGTACCAGATATAAAACATTTGAGAAACAGTTTTAATATATCGTTGCTTTCATTAAGGTAGTAACCTGTCAGCAAGCCAGTATTAACAAACTTGTACTGAGTGGAAAACACAGTATGACATATTTGTAATGATCTTCTGTGTACATTTGATTTTTTTTACAATCCATTGATTGTTTTTTCTCACTGTTTGATGATGATGCTTTATACAGACCACTGTTGAAAGTGGAGAAGCATGAAAGCTGAAAACAGTAAAAAAAACAGTAAAATATTTGACTATGTTGAACTCAAGTTTTGGAGAAAGATATTGTGTGTTGTTTTGGTCGCCTAATGTTCAAAATGAAATCCTAATACATTTTTCTCTGTTTATATTTTTTCACGGTGGTTGGAGAATGGGATATATTACGTGTGTCAAATGATTAATCTAGTGATGGATTTGTCGAGTCACTACTCATATACTCATCCCATCACCCAGAAACTACACTTGCATTCATGCGATGACCCCGCTAGTACCCATATAGTCAACCAGTCACCCAAACACTACCTATGCACTTATCCAATCACCAAGGCACTTCCCATGCACTAATCCAATCACGCAGGCACTACCCATGCACTCATCCAAACAACCAGACACTACTCAATTCAATTCAATTCAATGTTTACTTTATTCGATTTGAGACACAAATCATATAAGCATTTACATTAAAATACATCCCGAGATTATCCCACCCCAATATTTCATAATACAAAAAGGAAAGAATTGCTCCAACACCATCAATTATTACATATAAAATCTAAAAATACTAACAGATCATTTCTAAATATCATTAGCCACTCTCGTGGATCTTGATTTTAGGGCCGTTTTTAAAAAATTTACCACACAAGACAAGGTTAAAACATCAGCAGAAAGTTTTAAAAAGAGCAGTGCCACGCGTGCCTGTCTAATCCCGGTAGTCGGTAATAAAGACTTCAAAAACCTTTTTCTAGGAAGGGCATAAAAAGAACAATTAAAAAGGAAGTGGAGTGTATCCTGCGGAGACGCATTGTCGCAGCCGCAGGGCCCTCTTTCTCCTAGCTTTACGCTAAAACCTGCGGGGACCGCCAAAATATGGTGAATAAAATGAATTCTAAAACATGTAATTAAAAATCTATCATGGGCACTTGTCATAATGGTTAAATATGGTTCTATCCTCGAGGAAGTTTTAATTAAAACATATTCTCTCACTGTTGGTTTCACCAATTCATTGCCCTCACGTTGCGCCATACTAAACTGAAAAAACAACTCTTTAACAGCTGCCTTGTCCCTCTGTCTTATATTATCTGGCTCATCGAACAGTGCCTGCTGTCCCATTTTTTGTAGGCAATCCCGCACATATTTTAACCATGGGATCTTCATTGCGTTGGCCAAAGACAAGCAATCCTGAACAACAAGCCTTGTCAGGCCTATCTCTTCGTTTAACCAGACCTTCAACCAGTGAATTATAGGTCTGACGGCCACTGAATCTGAAATATAACTAGCTCCCAGTTCTTCATGGGCAATAAATGCCGGGGTGCTGTGGGGGACCCTTAACAGACGCCTCATATATTTGTTTTCTTCTGTTTGTAGGTTGTTAGTTTTCACAAAACCCCAGACCTCACTACCATACAGCACCTTGGCACAGCAGATTGAGTTGTACAATTTTAGAATCACATCCGGAGTCCACAACCCAAGTCTGCCTCCAAAATTCGCAATTGAACCTGTGGATCTAATTAAAGACAGAGATTTCTCTTCTAATAAGTGTTTAAAATTAAGCTTCCCATCAAATAATATGCCTAAATAAGCAAAAGCTGGGACTTTACCTAAAACATGCGATCCTATGGTATATTTGTATGATTTAACAGGCTTTTTTCCCAACTCCATTACATATGATTTGGTGAGATTGGGGGACATCTCGAGTTTTTCCATGAACTCTACAAAACCGTTAATTAAAAGTTGTAGGGCATGAGGGGTGCGGGCCAAAAGCACCGCATCATCTGCGTATAATAAAACCGGAACAGTTCTATCCCCTATTCGTGGTAAGTCTGTCCTAAGGTCCCGCAGTGCCGCATCCAGGCCATTGATATATAAAGTAAATAAAAAAGGTGCCAGGATGCATCCCTGCCTGACACCGCTTGAACATCTAAAATGATCTGTGACTTTTCCCTCCTGGGTATACCTTACTGCAGCCGTGGTATAGTTATGCAATAATTGAAGTATGTTTATTAGTTCTGGGTTAACCCCCTGGTTTGCCATTACTAGCCACAGCTTGTTCCGGTTCACACGGTCAAAGGCCGCTGATAGGTCCATAAAAGCCAGATAAAAAGGCCCCCCTTTTACCAGCGTGTATTTAGCAGGAATAAGATAGAGATTAAGACACTGGTCCACAGTTGATTTCCCTGGGCGGAATCCGTATTGAACATCAGTAATTATGTTGGCAGACTCGGCCCACTCCATTAGTCTATTCAAAATTACCCGCCCCAGGACCTTGGCTGAAACATCTATCAGAGATATTGGTTGGTAACAGTGCGGGCTATCCCTGTTACCCTTCTTGAAGATCGGTACTACAATTGCTGAGGACCAAGAAATAGGCATTGAGACACTTATTGCTGCATTTAGGACCCTTGTTAATAAGGGTGCCCAGACCTGTAGGTTGGATCTAAAGAGGATCTAAAGAGGTCGGGAGGGATCCCGTCTGGGCCTGGAGCCTTATTTCTCGTCAACCCTTCAATACCGATAGCAACTTCCTCCAACGAGAAAATAATAGAGGTAGATCTTCTAGATATAGGTAACAACTGCGCATCTGCCTGGCTGGACGAGTGATTATATAGACCCTGAAAGTACTGCTGCCATTGTTCAGGGAGTATATTACCACTTAGCCCAGGTTTGTTTGGGTCCGAGAAGCAGGGACTATTTATAACCCTCCAAAACCGTTCTGAATCCTTCTGCTCCGCTGCTTCAAGGAGCTCCTCCCAAGCTATCCGCTGTAGTTGACCTCTACTTTGTTTTAACACTAACTTATAGCTTGCGCGACACGCCACCACCCTCTCTCTATCCCTGGGAGACTGCTTAAGAGCATCCTTCAATTTCCTAAGGGAGAGCGAACATTGGTGATTGAACCATCTTGGGGAATCCCCCCTGTGCCCACGTGACTGTGTTTTCAGCAACTTGGTGACAATAGCGGCAATATTTATAAAAGCCTCAATAAGATCAGGCCCTTCAACCTCTAGATCCAGGCAATTCATAATATATTTAGCGCCTTTGCCAAATAAAGCCACATTGAACCCTGCTTCATCTATCTGGGCCCATCTTAATCGCCTGCCTTGGTCAACCGTGGATAATAGTTGATCCTTTGTCTGTCTGACCACCCCCTGGATGTATACATCAACTACTAAAATTAGCGGGTTGTGGTCACTAAATGCACTGTGTAAAATATTAAATTTGCTGACGGATCTTTTTATTGCCTGTGAAATCAGAATATAATCAATAACTGAATGGCAGCCTCTTCCCTTAAAAGTAGGGGCCAACAGGGAGCCTTCCGTGGTATCAGCCATGTCCAACGTATGTGATAACCCATGTGTATGTAAGAGACACGTCAACTCCCTTCCCATCCGGGTGTGTTCCATGTGCATACCATCACTTAATGCACAAGAAGACCAATCACCATAAGTCACCCTTAGGTCCGGACATAGATGACAATTAAAATCGCCTGCTACAATCGTGTGCATTGCACCCTGCCCACTCCTAGTGAGACGATCCAGCCAAGCATCCAATTCATATAAACTATTTGAGCCCTGTGGTGTGCATTGTATGGCGTTATAAAAGTTCAAAATGGTTACCCTGCATCCCTTAGCTATGAGTCTTACCCCTTGTACATTATGTGAGTCACAGGCCAGATCCTTCCACCTCCCTGGAGGTTCAGATCCACAAGCACGATCAGGCCCCCCTTTGCTCTTCCGGCTCGGAGTTTAATTGCCTGGCAAAAGAAGGTTTTATATCCCTCTATAAAACACGTATTCTCCGTCGCCCAAGTTTCTTGGAGACAGATTATATTATATTGCCTTACCAAGGAGAGCCAATGCGCATCCTCCAGTTTACTTGCTACACCAGCTATGTTCCAGGATATAATTTTTAAAGAGCCTTCATTCTTGCTCCTATCAGTGTTGGGCACCCCGCTAGTATCCCCAGAGTCAACTAAACTGCCCTCTCTGATCTGCCTTCTCTCCTCACTGATGGTTAATTCCCTACACTCCAATGATGGGACTGTCACCAACCCGCCGGCCTGCACAAGCTTCCTTTTCTGAGCGACCACGGGCTCCAACAAACTCACGGTCCCCCCGCCCCCAATACTACATTCAGGCAGTCAATCAATTTCATTCAAATCACCCAGCGGGGCAAAAACATTACTTAGATGAACTGGTCTGCCCCTACCCCCACTGGTGTTATATTGGTCCTGGTTCTCCCCAGCACTACTCATGCACTCTTCCAATCACTCAGACACTATCCACGCACTCATCCAATCACCCAGGCACTACAGATGCACTCATGTACTCACCCAGGCACTACACTTGCACTCATCCACTCACCTTATCACTGCTCTTGCACTCATCCATTCACTCAGGCACTAAACTTGCAGTCATCCAATCACCCAGGCAGTACCCTTGGAGTCATCCATTCACTCAGGCACTACCCTCGCAGTCATGCAATCACCCAAGCACTGCACTTGCACTCATTCATTCACCCAGGCACTGCACTTGCACTTGTCCATTCACTCAGGCACTACACTTGCACTCATCCATTCACCCAGGCACTGCACTTGCACTCATACAATCACTCAGACACTACCCATGCAGTCATGTAATCACCCAGGCACTGCACTTGTACTCATTCATTCACCCAGGCACTGCATTTGCATTCACCCAGGCACTACACTTGCACTTATCCATTCACCCAGGCACTACCCATGCGCTCATCCATTCACTCAGTCACTACCCATGCAGTCATGCAATTTTCCAGGTACTGCACTTGCACTCATACAATCACTCAGACACTACCCATGCAGTCATCCATTCACCCGGGCACTACACTTGCACTTATCCATTCACCTAGGCACTACACTTGCACTTATCCATTCACCCAGGCACTGCACTTGCACTCATTAAGTCACCCAGGCAATACTGAGGCACTCATCCAATCATCCTGGCACAACCCATGCACTCATCCAAATACCCAGACACTACTCATGCACTCATCCAATCACCCAGTCACTACTCATGCACTCATCCAATCACCCAGGCACTACAGTTGCACTCATACATTCACCCAGGCACTACACTTGCACTTATCCATTCACGCAGGCACTGCATTTGCACTCATCCAATTATCCAGGCACTGCACTTGCACCCATGCAATCATCCAGACAGTACACTTGCACTCTACACTCAGGCACTAACCATGCAGTCATGGAATCACCCAGGCACTGCACTTGTACTCATTCATTCACCCAGGCACTGCATTTGCACTCATTCATTCACCCAGGCACTACACTTGCACTCACCCCTTCACTCAGGCACTAAACTTGCACTTATCCATTCATCTAGGTACTACACATGCATGCACCCATCCATTCACTCAGGCACTACCCATGCAGTCATGCAATCATACAAGCACTGCACTTGCACTCAAACAATCACACAGGCACTACCCACACACTCAACCATTCACCCAGGCACTGTAGTTGTAGTCATCCAGTCACCCAGGCACTACACTTGCACTCATTATGTCACCCAGGCAATACTGAGGCACTCATCCAATCATCCTGGCACAACCCATGCACCCATCCAAATACCCAGACACTACTCATGCACTCATCCAATCACCCAGGCATTACCCATGCACTCATCCAATCACCCAGGAACTACAGTTGCACTCATGTATTCACCCAGGCAGTACCCTTGCACTCATCCATTCACTCATGCACTACCCGTGCACTCATCCATTCACGCAGGCACTATCCATGCACTCATCCAATCACCCAGGCACTACCCATGCCCTCATCCAATCACCCAGGCACTACCTATGCACTCATCCAATCACTCAGGCACTACCCATGCTCTTGTCCAATCACCCAGGCCCTACCCATGCACTAATCCAATCACCCAGGCACTCTCATTGCACTTATCCATTCACTGATGCACTACCCATGCACTCATACAATCACCCAGGCACTACCCATGCACTCATCCAATCACCCACGGATTACGCATAGACTTATTAAATCACCCAAGCACTACCCTTGCACTCATTCAGTCACCCAGGTACTACCCTTGCACCATTCCATTTACTCAGGCACTACCCATGCAATCAACCATTCATGCAGGCACTACCCATGCACTCATCCAATCACACAGGCACTACCCTTGCACTCATCCATTCACTTACACACTACCCATGCACTCATCCATTCACTCAGGCACTATCCATGCACTCATCCAGTCACCCAGGCACTCATCCAATCACCCATGCACCCATGCACTTATTCAATCACCCAGGCACTGCCCATGCACCCATCCAATCACCCAGGCAGTACCCATGCACTCATCCAATCACCTAGGCACTACCCTTACACTCATCCATTCACTCAGGCACTACCCATGCACTCATCCAATCACCCAGGCACTACCCTTGCACCATTCCATTTACTCAGGCACTACCCATGCAATCAATCATTCATGCAGGCACTACCCATGCACTCATCCAATCACACAGGCACTACCCTTGCACTCATCCATTCACTTACACACTCACCATGCACTCATCCATTCACTCAGGCACTATCCATGCACTCATCCAGTCACCCAGGCACTACCCAGGCACTCATCCAATCACCCATGCACCCATGCACTTATTCAATAACCCAGGCACTGCCCATGCACCCATCCAATCACCCAGGCAGTACCCATGCACTCATGCAATCACCCAGGCACTACCCTTACACTCATCCATTCACTCAGGCACTACCCATGCACTCATCCAATCACCCAGGCACTACCCTTGCACCATTCCATTTACTCAGGCACTACCAATGCAATCAACCATTCATGCAGGCACTACTCATGCATACATCCAGTCACCCAGGCACTACCCTTGCACTCATCCATTCACTCAGGAACTACCCATGCACTCATCCAATCACACAGACACTACCCTTGCACTCATCCATTCACTTACACATTACCCATGCACTCATCCATTCACTCAGGCACTATGCATGCACTCATCCAGTCACCCAGGCACTACCCTTGCACTCATCCATTCACTTACACACTACCCATGCACTCATCCATTCACTCAGGCACTATCCATGCACTCATCCAGTCACCCAGGCACTACCCAGGCACTTATCCAATCACCCATGCACTTATTCAATCACCCAGGCACTGCCCATGCACCCATCCAATCACCCAGGCACTATCCATGCACTCATCCAATCACCCAGGCACTACCCATGGACTCATCCAATTGCGCAGACCCTACCCTTGCACTCATCCATTCACTCAGGCACTACCCTTGACTCATCCAATTACTGTGGCACTACCCATGCACTCATCTATTCACTCAGGCACTACCCATGCACTCATCCAATAACCCAGGCACTACCCTTGCACTCATCCATTCACTCACGCACTACCCATGCACTTGTCCATTCACTCAGTCACTACTCATGCACTCATCCAATCACCCAGGCACTATCCATGCACTCATCCAATAACCCAGGCACTACCCTTGCACTCGTCCATCCACTCATGCACTGCCCATGCACTCATCCATTCACTCAGTCACTACTCATGCACTCATCCAATCACCCAGGCAGTATCTATACACTCACCCAATCACCCAATCACCCATGCACTATCCATGCACTCACCTAATAGCCCAGGCACTATCCTTGCACTCATCCATTCACTCAGGCACCACCCATGCACTCATCCAATCACCTTTCCACTACCCTTGCACTCATCTATTCACTCGGGCACTACCCATGCACTCATGCAATCAACCAGGAACTACCCATACACACATCCATCACCCAGGCACTAGCCATGTACTCATCTAATCACCCAGACCCTACCTATGCACTCATAGATTCACTCAGACACCACTGCTGCACTCATTGTAACATCCATGCCCCAGTTATACACTCATTTAATCATTCATGCACCAATTATACACTTTTTAACTGTAAGAGGTGGTTCCAACAGGAACTATTTTTTGGTTTTTGAATTCTTTTTTAGTGCTTTTGTAAAGTTTTAAAAATAAAAATCTTTTTTTTATGATTACCAAAATGGCAACTGGGACAGGAGGAATTCATAAAACGTGCACTAAAAAATGTACAAAAAACATAAAAGGGAAAAAAAATTAGCATGTATGATGTTTTGCAGCATTGCGAATAGCTGTAACACACTGCTCACCAGCACTTATAACAACACTATAGTCCATGCAGTATGTGGCCATTCTTGAAAACTCTGGAGCCATATCTGTTGTAGTAGTCTGCACCTCTGAAGGGACTTTCTGGCTGGGAATTGTTGCTGCTGCTACTGATGTAGATGGTCCTCCAGCTTCTCTCTGCTTGATCACCAGTTGGAGACGCTTTCTATGATAGGTTTTAAGATGATATAGCATGGATGTCGTCCCACATGTATATATTTTGTTCGTCCGTCTAGAGAGGGTCTTGTTGCAGATTGTGCATTGCACTAGTTTTGCAGCAGTTTTATATCCCCCGATGGGATTTTGAAAAAATCCTGTGCTACATTGCCTCTTTTTTGTGGAGGCTCCTCTTCTTCTAAATCTTCAGTCTCCACCTCCTCCACATCCTGGTCCTGTTTTTGTTGCTGCTAACCCCATCTCCTTCCTGTGTTGCTATTTTTAATGTAAAAAAAGGGCAAAAACTCTCCACTGCAAGCTCGATCCACCTGCTCAAAATAAAATTCTATGAAAGAAGATTCAAGAAGGAGGAGTGGGTGCGTACTTCCTATTGATTTTGCTGAAAAGTATATTATCTAATGATATTCCTTCCTTTCCCGGTCATGTGATATTCGTGGTGACTGACATATTCGCGGTTAACACGCAGAAGCGTAAGTTCAAAATACAAGTTTAAAGTAGTTTTCTTTAAAAATGTAAAGATGTCATGCGTGATGTCACTAATCATGTCATGAGGGATGTCATATGTGAGGAGATAAGCAGTCAATCAATCAATCAATCAATCAATCACTGCATTGCAGCTGCATGAGTTATAGTTAGTTCAGCTAACTAAAACTGCTGAATTTCTCTGGTTTTGTACGAGTGAAGTGTCAGCCTAGCTATAACGACCCTGTAACCGTTGCTTTTTACAGTGAATATATATATATACATATATATATATTCACTGAAAAAAACATAGGTTTTAGGGACAGTTATAGTTAGTTGGACATTTCACTCATACAAAACCCGTGAAATTCCCCCGTTATAGTTAGTTTGGCGAACTATAACTCGCGCCCCCGCAATGCACTGCTGATGACGTCACATATTACATCACTCATGACATGGTCAGTGACATCACTGATGACATCACTGTTGACATCTCAAATGACATCACTGATGACATCACTAATGACATCATCCAGTGACTGTGTGTTTCTATAAAGTTTAAATCTGTTTAATATATATAGGGAAAGGCGTATTGAAGAATGAGTGGGTGTATAAGTGTCTGAATGGATGATTTAGTAGGTGCGTGACTGACTCTATAAGTGAGTGATTAAACGTATCTTACTGAATGCATGGGTTAGTGACTAAACTGTGTGAATGTCTGTATCCGTCTGTATGTTGGTGTGTAAGCGGCTGCATAGGTTTGTGAATAGCTACATGAGTGTCTATATGGGTTATTGATTGGTTGTCTGAGTATCTGTATGGGTGCTTGAGTGTTTGTGTGGGTGGGGTGTGTGTGACTCTGTACATAGATGTGTGAGTGGGTGAATCACTGGGTGCATGATTTCAAGAGTGCATCTGTGATGGACTGCTTGGGTGGGTGAGTGTGTGTATGGGTGTGTTAGTGAGTGAATGTATATCTCAGTGGTACATGTGTGAGTAACTACATATGTGAAAGGCAGTATATATGTGTGTTGGAGTATTTAAATGGCTATAAGTGAGAGTGTGTGATTGTGAGAGTGGCTGTGTGGATCACTGTGTGCTTGTATCAGTGATTGTATAACAGCGTAAGAATGTGCTAGTATTTGTCTGAGTAAGTGAGCTGGTGTGTGTATAACTGTATAGGTGAGTAAATGGCAGTGTGATTAATTATTTGCATGACTGACTAGGTGTGTGAGTACCTCTATGGATGAGTGGCGGTGTGTGAGTGTCTATGTAGGTGTATGAGTGCATATGATAGTCCTGTACTGAGTGACCGTAACTATGAGTGACTGTACTGGTGAGTGAGTGAGTGAGTGGATGTGTGTGTAGAGCAAAGAATTAATGAGTGTGTATGTCGTTATTGGTGTTGGAGTGTCTATGGTTTTGAGAATGGCAGTCTGTAATTTACAGTGGGTGTATCAAAAGTTATATTAGGGTGCGAGAAGATGCATCAAATTATCACATGGATGATGTCATCAGTGATGTCATCAGTGATGTCATTTGAGATGTCATTTGAGATGTCATCAGTGATGTCATCAGTGATGTCACTGACCATGTCATGAGTGATGTAATATGTGACGTCATCAGCAGTGCATTGCGGGGCGTGAGTTATAGTTCACCGAACTAACTATAACGGGGGAATTTCACGGGTTTTGTACGAGTGAAATGTCCAACTAACTATAACTGTCCCTAAAACCTATGGTTTTTTCAGTGAATTTCAAAGGTTTTTTAAATGCTAATTTCTAACTATAACGTGACTGAAACATATGGTTTTTTAAGTGAATTTCAAAGGTTTTTTAAATGCTAGTTTGTAACTATGCCTACAGAGGTAGGACATGTGAAGAAAGAAGAAAAAACGCACAGAAAGAAGCAAAAGAAATGCAGAAAGAAGCAACAGAAGTCCACAAAGACAAAGAAAAGTGCAGGAAGAAGCAAAAGATGTGCAGAAAGAACCAACAGAGGAGCAGAAAGAGGCCTTGTTCCAAAATCTTCCTGTGCCCACAACTTTTTCCAATGTGTACTGGTGGTAACTGACTCTGACTAACCAGAGCCAGTGCTATGCTAAAACACACTTAGAATACAGTTAAAACACCTACATACACTAGGGAACACTATGCGTTGGGGTACCCCTGTGATTAGCATGACCTCCTCTGTAAGTCCCTAGTACATAATAAAGCAGGGGGATTAAAACTACCTCTTAAAACGCGCTACAGGGCGCGTTTGCACAGTGGTGTGGGACCCCCTGAGCAGACCTAGGGGGTCAGGGTGTTTCTACCCTGCCCCCTTTGTGCGTTTTGCGCACTTGTTTCTTTTGCCTCGGTTCTACCGAGGAACAAGATGGCTGCCAACACTTCCTGGTTTGGAGTGTTGACAGCCAATTAGCATGCAGCTCGTGGCCGGGAAGTGTGCGCGGATCCACCGCGGCCATAAATATTGAAACTTTTATTTTGGATTTTCTCAGCAACTACTGAACGGATTTACACCATTTTTAAAAAGGCTGCTTTCTGAACCAAGCACTACCTTTTTGCCAAATTTGGTGTAATTCCGTTCAGGAGTTTTTGCTGTAGCCTTGCATAAAGTTTCCTATGGGAAATAGATTTTTTCACTCTTATTTTTTGAATTTCTCCGCAACTACTGAACGGATTTACACCATTTAAAAAAAAGGTCGCTTTCTGAACCAAGCACTACCTTTTTGCAAAATTTGGTGTACTTCCGTTCTGCAGTTCGGGCTGTAGCCGTGTCTAAAATTTCCTGAGGGAATTAACATGGAGAAAACACGTTTTGGGACCCCCCTTTTTTCTCGGCCCCTGCTTGATGAATCACCCCGAAACTTTCAAGACAGGAGCAGACCGGAGCGCCCCACTAGCTTTGAAAATTTTGCGATGATTCGTCAAACGACGCCAAAGTTATTGGGAATAGAATGTTACGAATTTCCTATGGATAATAGGTCCTAACTATAACTATCTACTGGCGATCGCCAGTAGATAATATATATACATATATATATATGTATATATATTTTTTTATATATATACATATATACATATATATATATATATATATATATATATATATATATATTATCTACTGGCGGTCGCCAGTAGATAGTTATAGTTAGGACCTATTTTCCATAGGAAATCCGCGACATTCTATTTGAAATAACTCTCTTGCCGGTTGACGAATATTCGCGAAATTTTCAAACTTTATGGCCCGCTCCGGTCCGCTCCTACCCTGAAAGTCTCGGGGTGATTCATCAAGCGAGGGCCGAGAAAAAGGGGGGTCCCAAACGTGTTTTCCCCATTCATTTTCCCATAGGAAACTTTAGACACGGCTACAGCTCGAACTGCTGAACGGAATTACACCAAATTTGGCAAAGAGGTAGTTCTTGGTTCAGAAAGAACCCTTTTGTTAAATGGTGTAAATCCGTTCAGTAGTTGCGGAGAAATTAAAAAATAAGAGTCAAAAATCAATTTCCCATAGGAAACTTTATGCAAGGCTACAGTCTGAACTGCTGAACGGAATTACACCAAATTTGGCAAAGAGGTAGTTCTTGGTTCAGAAAGAACCCTTTTGTTAAATGGTGTAAATCCGTACAGTAGTTGCTGAGAAAATCAAAAGTAAAAACACATATATATCTGGGCGGAGCCTAACCACACATGTCATCGTGAGATCTGATTGGCTGTCAGCACTTCATCCTGGAATTGCTGGCAGCCATCTTGAGACCAATATACATGATAGTACCCCATTGAAATGCCTTGTAGTGAATCAAAGATTTTGAGGGTTACCAAAAGGAGAACTATTAAGGGTGATAACAGACTTTAGTTACATTAGAATTCATTTGTTGATGGTACCATACTAATTTCAGGAATTGTGGTGTGTTCTAAGGTGATTTTACCCTGTGAAAAACCTTCTGCTGAGATATCATGAATCATGTTTGAGAGAAAACTATTTTCACATGCTTGTCCCATACAGTTTTGGAAGGTGCTCCAGAAGCTAAAATGAGAGCATATTTTCTGTAAATTCACATTATCTTTCTCAGTCATGTGAGAATGAAGTCTGACATTCTCAGTAAAACATGTACATCCAACAAGGGCAGAGACTGTCAGTTGATTCCTTTGTGTTCTACTGCAGCTTCCCAGAGTGTTCTAAAGAACAACTAGAGTGCTAACAGCCTTACTTATGACAAAAGTATGGCACACCTGAAGCCATCTTGATTGGAATAAACTGGTAACACTTAAAACATTTAATTTAAAAAGGAACAAAATGATGGGGTTCATTTTGTCATAAAAATTATGGGTAGTGCTGTAGAAAGAAAAATTAGGACATGTTTCAAGTGTGATCTCAAATATCTTCCTGTTATATTTCAACAGGAGCAGCCTGCCAGTTGATGCCTTTGTGTTCTACTGCAGCTACCCAGAGTGTTCCTAAGAACAACTAGAGCGCTAACAGCCTTACTTATGACAAAAGTATGGCACACCGGAAGCCATCTTGATTGGAATAAACCGTTAATACTTAAAACATTTAATTTAAAAAGGAACAAAATGAGGGGGTTCTTTTTTAAATAGAGATTATGGTTAGTGCTGCAGAAAGAAAAATGAGGGCATGTTTTAAGTGAGATCTCAAATCCTCTTCTATTTCATTAGAAAATTCTGACATGCAGACTGAAATAATCACTTTCAATACCAGCAGCAGACTTCCAGTTAACTCCCTGGTGAGCAGTAGCTTTAGTACAGTGATCTAAAGAGCAACTAGAGTGCTAACATTCTGAATTTATGGCAAATGTGAGACACATCTGAATGCCTTCTTGATGGATTCAAAGTAAAAAACTGAAAGCATTTCCTACTGAGGAGACTGCAGTAAATGAGGAAATTAGGAAACTTCATAACAAAGAAGTCTTCCAAGATGGCCACCAGAGAAAAAAGAGCCCAAATGTAGCACAAATATTACCCAGATGTAGCCCACATATAGCCCAATGACAAAAGTGTGCAAAACACTTTTTATTTTTAGTTTTTTTGCAGTTTTATGTAGTGCAGACTGGTCAGGTATTGGAGCGTTGCATCTTAAAACATGACCCACTACACTACAAAAACACTACTGCACTACTCTAAACCCTAAAACACTACCCCAGCACGACTCCCTACACTACACAAGCACCACTGCACTATCCTAAACCCTAAAACAATACCCCAGCATGACCCCCTACACTACACAAACACCACTGCACTACCCTAAACCCTAAAACACTACCCCCAGCACGATCCCCTACACTACCCAATCACCACTGCACTAACCTAAATCCTAAAACAATACCCCCAGCACGACCCCCTAGACTACCCAAACACCACTGCACTACCCTAAAACATGACCCCCTACACTACACAAACACCACTGCACTACCCTAAACCCTAAAACACTACCCCCAGCCGACCCCCTACACTACACAAGCACCACTGCACTACCCCAAACCCTAAAACACTACCCCCAGAACGACCCCCTACACTGCCCGAACACCAATGCACTGCCCTAAACCTTGAAACACCAGCCCCTGCACGACCCCCTACACTGTTCGAACACCACTGCACTGCCCTAAACCCTGAAACACCACCCCCAGCACGACCCCCTACACTGCCCGAACACCACTGCACTGCCCTAAACCCTGAAACACCACCCCTTCACGACCCCCTACACTGCCCGAACACCACTGCACTGCCCTAAACCCTGAAACACCACCCCCAGCACGGCCCCCTACACTGCCCAAACACCACTGCACTGCCCTAAACCCTGAAACACTATCCCCAGCAAGACCCCCTACACTGCCCAAACACCATTCCACTGCCCTAAACCCTGAAACATCACCCCCAGCAAGACCCCCTACACTGCCCGAACACCACTGCCCTAAACCCTGAAACACAACCCCCAGCACGACCCCCTACACTGCCCGAACACCACTGCACTGCCCTAAACCCTGAAACACCACCCCCAGCACGACCCCCTACACTGCACGAACACCACTGCTCTGCCCAAAACACTGAAACACCAGCCCCAGCACTAACCCCTACACTGCCCGAACACCACTGCACTGCCCTAAACCCTGAAACACCAGCCCCAGCACGACCCCCTACACTGCCCGAACACCACTGCACTACCCTAAACCCAGAAACACCACCCCCAGCACGACCCCCTACACTGCCTGAGCACCACTGCACTGCCCTAAACCCTGAAACACCAGCCCCAGCATGACCCCCTACACTGCCCAAACACCACTGCACTGCCCTAAACCCTGAAACACCAGCCCCAGCACGACCACCTACACTGCACGAACACCACTGCACTGCCCTAAACCCTGAAACACCAGCCCCAGCATGACCCCCTACACTGCCCGAACACCACTGCACTGCCCTAAACCGTGAAACAGTAGCCCCAGCACGACCCCCTACACTGCCAGAACACCATTGCACTGCCCTAAACCCTGAAACACCAGCCCCAGCACAACCCCCTACACTGCCCGAACACTACTGCACTGCCCTAAACCCTGAAACACCACCCCGTGCACGACCCCCTACACTGCCCGAACACCACTGCACTGCCCTAAACCCTGAAACACCACCCCTCAGCACGACACCCTACACTGCCCGAACACCACTGCACTACCCTAAAACATGACCCCCTACACTACACAAACACCACTGCACTACCCTAAACCCTAAAACACTACCCCCAGCACGACCCCCTACACTACACAAGCACCACTGCACTACCCCAAACCCTAAAACACTACCCCCAGAACGACCCCCTACACTGCCCGAACACCAATGCACTGCACTAAACCTTGAAACACCAGCCCCTGCACGACCCCCTACACTGTTCGAACACCACTGCACTGCCCTAAACCCTGAAACACCACCCCCAGCACGACCCCCTACACTGCCCGAACACCACTGCACTGCCCTAAACCCTGAAACACCACCCCCTTCACGACCCCCTACACTGCCCGAACACCACTGCACTGCCCTAAACCCTGAAACACCACCCCCAGCACGGCCCCCTACACTGCCCAAACACCACTGCACTGCCCTAAACCCTGAAACACTATCCCCAGCAAGACCCCCTACACTGCCCAAACACCATTCCACTGCCCTAAACCCTGAAACATCACCCCCAGCAAGACCCCCTACACTGCCCGAACACCACTGCCCTAAACCCTGAAACACAACCCCCAGCACGACCCCCTACACTGCCCGAACACCACTGCACTGCCCTAAACCCTGAAACACCAGCCCCAGCACTAACCCCTACACTGCCCGAACACCACTGCACTGCCCTAAACCCTGAAACACCATACCCAGCATGACCCCCTACACTGCCCGAACACCACTGCACTACCCTAAACCCAGAAACACCACCCCCAGCACGACCCCCTACACTGCCTGAGCACCACTGCACTGCCCTAAACCCTGAAACACCAGCCCCAGCATGACCCCCTACACTGCCCAAACACCACTGCACTGCCCTAAACCCTGAAACACCAGCCCCAGCACGACCACCTACACTGCACGAACACCACTGCACTGCCCTAAACCCTGAAACACCAGCCCCAGCAAGACCCCCTACACTGCCCGAACACCACTGCACTGCCCTAAACCGTGAAACAGTAGCCCCAGCACGACCACCTACACTGCCAGAACACCATTGCACTGCCCTAAACCCTGAAACACCAGCCCCAGCACAACCCCCTACACTGCCCGAACACTACTGCACTGCCCTAAACCCTGAAACACCACCCCGTGCACGACCCCCTACACTGCCCGAACACCACTGCACTGCCCTAAACCCTGAAACACCACCCCCAGCACGACACCCTACACTGCCCGAACACCACTGCACTGCCCTAAACCCTGAAACACCATTCCCCCTGCACGACCCCCTACACTGCCCGAACACTACTGCACTGCCCTAAACCCTGAAACACCATCCCCAGCACGACCCCCTACACTGCACGAACACCCCTGCACTGCCCTAAACCCTGAAACACTACCCCCAGCAAGACCCCCTACACTGCCCGAACACCACTGCACTGCCCTAAACCCTGAAACACCAGCCCCAGCACGACCCCCTACACTGCCCGAACACCACTGCACTACCCTAAACCCAGAAACACCACCCCCAGCACGACCCCCTACACTGCCTGAGCACCACTGCACTGCCCTAAACCCTGAAACACCAGCCCCAGCATGACCCCCTACACTGCCCGAACACCACTGCACTGCCCTAAACCCTGAAACACCAGCCCCAGCACGACCACCTACACTGCACGAACACCACTGCACTGCCCTAAACCCTGAAACACCAGCCCCAGCATGACCCCCTACACTGCCCGAACACCACTGCACTGCCCTAAACCGTGAAACAGTAGCCCCAGCACGACCCCCTACACTGCCAGAACACCATTGCACTGCCCTAAACCCTGAAACACCAGCCCCAGCACAACCCCCTACACTGCCCGAACACTACTGCACTGCCCTAAACCCTGAAACACCACCCCGTGCACGACCCCCTACACTGCCCGAACACTACTGCACTGCCCTAAACCCTGAAACACCACCCCCAGCACGACACCCTACACTGCCCGAACACCACTGCACTGCCCTAAACCCTGAAACACCATTCCCCCTGCACGACCCCCTACACTGCCCGAACACTACTGCACTGCCCTAAACCCTGAAACACCATCCCCAGCACGACCCCCTACACTGCACGAACACCCCTGCACTGCCCTAAACCCTGAAACACTACCCCCAGCAAGACCCCCTACACTGCCCGAACACCACTGCACTGCCCTAAACCCTGAAACATCACCCCCAGCAAGACACCCTACACTGCCCGAACACCACTGCCCTAAACCCTGAAACACCACCCCCAGCAAGACCCCCTACACTGCCCGAACACCACTGCACTACCCTAAACCCTACAACACTACCCCCAGCACGACCCCCTACACTACACAAGCACCACTGCACTACCCTAAACCCTAAAACACTACCCCCAGAACGACCCCCTACACTGCCAGAACACCATTGCACTGCCCTAAACCCTGAAACACCAGCCCCAGCACAACCCACTACACTGCCCGAACACCACTGCACTGCCCTAAACCCTGAAACACCACCCCGTGCACGACCCCCTACACTGCCCGAACACCACTGCACTGCCCTAAACCCTGAAACACCACCCCCAGCACGACCCCCTACACTGCCCGAACACCACTGCACTGCCCTAAACCCTGAAACATCACCCCCAGCAAGACCCCCTACACTGCCCGAACACCACTGCCCTAAACCCTGAAACACCACCCCCAGCAAGTTCCCCTACACTGCCCGGACACCACTGCACTGCCCTAAACCCTGAAACACCAGCCCCAGCACGACCCCCTACATTGCCCGAACACCACTGCACTGCCCTAAACCCTGAAACACCACCCCCTGCATGACCCACTACACTGCCCGAACACCACTGCACTGCCCTAAACCCTGAAACACCATTCCCACTGCACGACCCCCTACTCTGCCCGAACACTACTGCACTGGCCTAAACCCTGAAACACCATCCCCAGCACGACCCCCTACACTGCACGAACACCCCTGCACTGCCCTAAACCCTGAAACACTACCCCCAGCAAGACCCCCTACACTGCCCGAACACCACTGCACTGCCCTAAACCCTGAAACATCACCCCCAGCAAGACCCCCTACACTGCCCGAACACCACTGCCCTAAACCCTGAAACACCACCCCCAGCAAGACCCCCTACACTGCCCGAACACCACTGCACTGCCCTAAACCCTGAAACACCAGCCCCAGCACGACCCCCTACATTTCCCGAACACCACTGCACTGCCCTAAACCCTGAAACACCACCCCCTGCATGACCCACTACACTGCCCGAACACCACTGCACTGCCCTAAACCCTGAAACACCACCCCCAGCACGACCCCCTACACTGCCCGAACACCATTGCACTGCCCTAAACCCTGAAACACCACCCCCTGCACGACCCCCTACACTGCCCGAACACTACTGCACTGCCCTAAACCCTGAAACACTGCCCCCAGCATGACCCCCTACACTGCACGAACACTACTGCACTGCCCTAAACCTTGAAACACCAGCCCCAGCAAGACCCCCTACACTGCCCGAACACCACTGCACTGCCCTAAACCCTGAAACATCACCCCCAGCAAGACCCCTACACTGCCCGAACACCACTGCCCTAAACCCTGAAACACCACCCCCAGCAAGACCCCCTACACTGCCCGAACAACACTGCAGTGCCCTAAACCCTAAACCACCACCCCCAGCATGACCCCCTACACTGCCCGAACACCACTGCTCTGCCCAAAACCCTGAAACACCAGCCCCAGCACGACCCCCTACACTGCCCGAACACCACTGCACTGCCCTAAACCCTGAAACACCACCCCCAGCACGACCCCCTACACTGCCCGAACACCACTGCACTGCCCTAAACCCTGGAACACCCCCCCCAGCACGACCGCCTACACTGCCTGAAAACCACTGCACTGCCCTAAACCCTGAAACACCAGCCCCAGCACGACCCCCTACACTGCCCAAACACCACTGCACTGCCCAAAACCCTCAAACACCAGCCCCAGCACGACCCCCTACACTGCCCGAACACCACTGCACTACCCTAAACCCTGAAACACCAGCCCCAGCAAGACCCCCTACACTGCCCGAACACCACTGCACTGCCCTAAACCCTGAAACACCAGCCCCAGCAAGACCCCCTACACTGCCCGAACACCACTGCACTGCCCTAAACCCTGAAACACCAGCCCCAGCAAGACCCCCTACACTGCCCGAACACCACTGCACTGCCCTAAACCCTGAAACACCACCCCCAGCAAGACCCCCTACACTGCCCGAACACCACTGCGCTGCCCTAATCGCTGAAACATCAGCCCCAGCAAGACCCCCTACATTGCGCGAACACCATTGCACTGCCCTAAACCCTGAAACACCACCCCCAGCAAGACCCCCTACACTGCCCGAACACCACTGCACTAAACCCGGAAACACCAGCCCCAGCAAGACCACCTACACTGCCCAAACACCACTGCACTGCCCAAAACCCTGAAACACCACCCCCAGCACGACACCCTACACTGCCCGAACACCACTGCACTGCCCTAAACCCTGAAACACCACCCCCAGCACGACCCCTACACTGCCCGAACACCACTGCACTGCCCTAAACCCTGAAACACCACCCCCTGCACGACCCCCTACACTGCCCGAACACCACTGCACTGCCCTAAACCCTAAAACTCTACCCCCAGCATGGCCCCCTACACTGCCCGAACACCACTGCACTGCCCTAAACCCTGACTCACCACCCCCTGCACGACCCCCTACACTGCCCGAACACCACTACACTGCCCTAAACCCAGAAACACCACCCCCAGCACGACCCCCTACACTGCCCAAACACCACTGCACTGCCCTAAACCCTGAAACACCACCCCCAGCACGACCCCCTACACTGCCCGAACACCACTGCACTGCCCTAAACCCTGAAACACCAGCCCCAGCACGACCCCCTACACTGCCCGAACACCACTGCACTGCCCTAAACCCTCAAACACCAGGCCCAGCACGACCCCCTACACTGCCCGAACACCACTGCACTACCCTAAACCCTGAAACACCAGCCCCAGCAAGACCCCCTACACTGCCCAAACACCACTGCACTGCCCTAAACCCTGAAACACCACCCCCAGCAAGACCCCCTACACTGCCCGAACACCACTGCGCTGCCCTAAACGCTGAAACATCAGCCCCAGCAAAACCCCCTACACTGCGCGAACACCATTGCACTGCCCTAAACACTGAAACACCACCCCCAGCAAGACCCCCTACACTGCCCGAACACCACTGCACTAAACCCGGAAACACCAGCCCCAGCAAGACCACCTACACTGCCCGAACACCACTGCACTGCCCAAAACCCTGAAACACCACCCCCAGCACGACACCCTACACTGCCCGAACACCACTGCACTGCCCTAAACCCTGAAACACCACCCCCAGCACGACCCCTACACTGCCCGAGCACCACTGCACTGCTCTAAACCCTGAAACACCACCCCCTGCACGACCCCCTATACTGCCCGAACACCACTGCACTGCCCTAAACTCTAAAATTCTACCCCCTTCATGACCCCCTACACTGCCCGAACACCACTGCACTGCCCTAAACCCTGACTCACCACCCCCTGCACGACCCCCTACACTGCCCGAACACCACTACACTGCCCTAAACCCAGAAACACCACCCCCAGCACGACCCCCTACACTGCCCAAACACCACTGCACTGCCCTAAACCCTGAAACACCACCCCCAGCACGACCCCCTACACTGCCCGAACACCACTGCACTGCCCTAAACCCTGAAACACCAGCCCCTGCACGACCCCCTACACTGCCCGAACACCATTGCACTGCCCTAAACCCTGAAACACCACCCCCAGCACAACCCCCTACACTGCCTGAACACCACTGCCCTAAACCCTGAAACACCACCCCCAGCAAGACCCCCTACACTGCCCGAATACCACTGCACTGCCCTAAAGCCTGAAACACCACCTCCAACACAACCCCCTACACTGCCTGAACACCATTGCTCTGCCCTAAACCCTGAAACACTGCCCCCAGCAAGACCCCCTACACTGCCCGAACACCACTGCACTGCCCTAAACCCTGAAACATCACCCCCAGCAAGACCCCCTACACTGCCCGAACACCAGTGCCCTAAACCCTGAAACACCACCCCCAGCACGACCCCCTACACTACTCGAACACCACTGCACTGCCCTAAACCCTGAAACACCACCCCCAGCACGACCCCCTACACTGCCCGAACACCACTGCTCTGCCCAAAACACTGAAACACCAGCCCCAGCATGACCCCCTACACTGCCCGAACACCACTGCACTGCCCTAAACCCTGAAACACCAGCCCCAGCACGAACCCCTACACTGCCCGAACACAACTGCACTACCCTAAACCCAGAAACACCAGCCCCAGCACGACCCCCTACACTGCCCGAGCACCACTGCCTGCACTGCCCTAAACCCTGAAACACCAGCCCCAGCACGACCCCCTACACTGCCTGAACACTACTGCACTGCCCTAAACCATGAAACACCATCCCCAGCACGACCCCCTACACTGCACGAACACCACTGCACTGCCCTAAACCCTGAAAAACTACCCCCAGCAAGACCCCCTACACTGCCCGAACACCACTGCACTGCCCTAAACCCTGAAACATCACCCCCAGCAAGACCCCCTACACTGCCCGAACACCACTGCCCTAAACCCTGAAACACCACCCCCAGCAAGACCCCCTACACTGCCCGAACACCACTGCACTGCCCTAAACCCTGAAACACCAGCCCCAGCACGACCCCCTACACTGCCCGAACACCACTGCACTGCCCTAAAACCTGAAACACCACCCCGTGCATGACCCCCTACACTGCCCGAACACCACTGCACTGCCCTAAACCCTGAAACACCAGCCCCAGCACGACCCCCTACACTGCCCGAACACCACTGCACTGCCCTAAACCCTGAAACACAACCCCCAGCACGACCCCCTACACTACCCGAACACCACTGCACTACCCTAAACCCTAAAATACTCCCCCCAGCACGACCCCCTACACTACCCGAACACAACTGCACTGCCCTAAACCCTCAAACACTCCCCCCAGCACGACCACCTACACTACCCGAACACCACTGCACTGCCCTAAACCCTAAAACACTCCCCACAGCACGACCCCCTACACTGCCCGAACACCACTGCACTGCCCTAAACCCTAAAACACTCCCCCCAGCATGACCCCCTACACTACCCAAACACCACTGCACTGCCCTAAACCCTAAAACACTCCCCCAGCATGACCCCCTGCACGACCCAAACACCACTGCACTGCCCCAAACCCTGAAACACCACCCCCAGCAAGACCCCCTACACTGCCCGAACACCACTGCAATGCCCTAAACCCTGAAACACCACCCCCAGCATGACCCCCTACACTGCCCGAACACCACTGCACTACCCTAAACCCTAAAACACGACCTCCTACACTACACAAAGACCACTGCACTACCCTAAACCATAAAACACTACCCCAAGCACGACCCCCTACACTACACAAACACCACTGCACTACCCTAAACCCTAAAACACTACCCCCTACACTACACAAACACCACTGCACTACCCTAAACCCTAAAACAATACCCCCAGCACGAACCCCTACACTACCCAAACACCACTGCACTACCCTAAACCCTAAAACACTACCCCCAGCAGTACCCCCTACACTACCCAAACACCATTGCACTACCCTAAACCCTAAAACACTACCCCCAGCAGTACCCCCTACACTACCCAAACACCACTGCACTACCCTAAACCCTAAACCACTACCCCCAGCACGAACCCCTACACTACCCAAACACCACTGCACTACCCTAAACCCTAAAACACTACCCCCCGCACAACCCCCTACACTACCCAAACACCACTGTAATACCCTAAACCCTAAAACACTCCCCCAGCACGACTCCCTACACTATCCAAACACCACTGCACTACCCTAAACCCTAAATCTACCCCCAGCATGACCCCCTACACTACACAAACACCACTGCACTACCCTAAACCCTAAAACACTACCCCCAGCACGACCCCCTTCACTACCTAAACACAACTACACAATTTGTTACAGGCGTTGCAACGCAGGCCTGTGGTGCTTACTGGAAGTACTTGGTGGGCTAGTTGGGCCCCAGGGACCCTCAGGATTCAAGGTGACCTAATCCCCCAACTTAAAACGCGCCACGGGGCGCGTTTGCACAGTGGTGAAGGGAGGGGGCGGGGCCTCAGGTGACATGTGCGCAAACACGCCCCTTGAATCCTGAGGGACCCTGGGGGCCAACTAGCCCACCAGGTACCTTCAGTAAGCACAACAGAGTTGCGTTGCAGAGAGGTGAAAAAGGTGCGTGGCCTCGGAACGCCTCTCTGCAACTCAGCTCTGTGGTCCTAACTGTAGGTACCTGGGGGGCTAGTTGGGCCCCAGGGACCCTCAGGATTCAAGGGGACTTAATCCCACAACTTAAAATGCGCCACGGGGCGCGTTTGCACACGTGTTTTAAGAGGTAGTTTTAATCCCCCTGCCCTATTATGTACTAGGGACTTACAGAGGAGGTCATGCTAATCACAGGGGTTCCCCAACGCATAGTGTTCCCTAGTGTATGTAGGTGTTTTCACTGTATTCTAAGTGTCTTTTAGCATAGCACTGACTCTGGTTAGTCAGAGTCAGTTACCACCAGTACCCGTCTGAAAAAGTTGTGGGCACAGGATGATTTTGCAACATGGCCTCTTTCTGCTCCTCTGTTGGTTCTTTCTGCACATCTTTTGCTTCTTCCTGCACTTTTCTTCGTCTTTGTGGACTTCTGTTGCTTCTTTCTGCATTTCTTTTGCTTCTTTCTGCGCATTTTTTCTTCTTTCTTCACATGTCCTACCTCTGTAGGCATAGTTAGAAACTAGCATTTAAAAACCTTTGAAATTCACTTAAAAAATCATAGGTTTCAGGCACGTTATAGTTAGAAATTAGCATTTAAAAAACCTTTGAAATTCACTGAAAAAACCATAGGTTTCAGACACGTTATAGTTAGAAATTAGCATTTAAAAAACCTTTGAAATTCACTGAAAAAACCATAGGTTTTAGGGACAGTTATAGTTAGTTGGACATTTCACTCGTACAAAACCATAGAAATTCCCCCGTTATAGTTAGTTCAGCTAACTATAAATCGCGCCCCCGCAATGCACTGCTGATGACGTCACATATTACATCACTCATGACATGGTCAATGACATCACTGATGACATCACTGATGACATCTCAAATGACATCACTGATGACATCATCCATGTGATAATTTCATGCATCTTCTCACATCCTAATATAGCTTTTGATACACCCACTCTAAATTACAGACTGCCATTCTCAAAACCATACACACTCCAATACCAATAACTACATACCCACTCACTGATTCTTAGGTCTACACACACACATCTACTCACTCACCCGTACAGTCACTCATACTTACAGTCACTCAGTACAGGACTATCATATGCACTCATACACCTATATAAACACTCACACACCGCCACTCATCCATAGAGGTACTCACACACCTAGTCAGTCATGCAAAAAATTAATCACACACCCATTTACTCACCTATACAGTTATACACACACCAGCTCATTTACTCATACAAATACTAGCACATTCTTACGCTCTTATACAATAACTGATACAAGCACACACACATCCATACAGCCACTCTCACAATCACACACTCTCACTTATAGCCATTTAAATACTCTAACACACATATATACTGCCTTTTACATATGTAGTTACTCGCACATGTACCACTGAGATATACATTCACTCACTAACACACCCATACACACACTCACCCACCCAAGCAGTCCATCACAGATGCACTCTTGAAATCATGCACCCAGTGAATCACCCACTCACACATCTATGTACAGAGTCACACACACCCCACCCACACAAACACTCAGGCAGCCATACAGATACTCAGAGAACCAATCAATAACCCATATAGACACTCATGTAGCTATTCGCAAATCCATGCATCCACTTACACACCAACAAACAGACGGATACAGACATTCACACAGTTTAGTCACTAACCCATGCATTCAGTAAGATACGTTTAATCACTCACTTGTAGAGTCAGTCACGCACGTACTAAATCATCCATTCAGACACTTAAACACCCACTCATTCTTCAATACGCCTTTCCCTATATATATTAAACATATTTAAACTTTACAGAAACACACAGTCACTGGATGATGTCATCAGTGATTTCATTTGAGATGTCATCAGTGATGTCATCAGTGATGTCACTGACCATGTCATGAGTGATGTAATATGTGACGTCATCAGCAGTGCATTGCGGGGGCGCGAGTTATAGTTAGCTGAACTAACTATAACGGGGGAATTTCTATGGTTTTGTACGAGTGAAATGTCCAACTAACTATAACTGTCCCTAAAACCTATGGTTTTTTCAGTGAATTTCAAAGGTTTTTTAAATGCTAATTTCTAACTATAACGTGTCTGAAACCTATGGTTTTTTCAGTGAATATATATATATATATTCACAACGACCTCCTAACGCTGTACACTCCAAGGGAATGGCTCAACATCAGGAAACAGACTCCGTAAGCAATGTGTCAAAGCAAAGTGATGGTTTATTCACACATCAATTGTCCAGATGACGCGTTTCGGCCGCCAGACATGCGGCCTTGTTCACTTGCCTGCACTGAAGAAGGAACTCACTTCCCGTCTGAACTACAACTCCAAGATCACTACGCGAAGCCTCATACAGAGCAGCCCATCAGGGGGCGCGCTATCGTTGTGGATTTAAGGGAGGCTGTGACCGAACTGTGCTTGGTTTCTCGTCACCACTGGCCTTTGAGAAAGAAGATACTGCTTCGAAACGCGTCAGGCGACCGTGGTTGACGGCTGCGAAGGTGATCAGCTGGCCAGCGTGTCTCATACCGTTTAAAGGGCTTGAAGCCGTATGTTGGCGTCAGAGTGCTGCTTGCCGATTGGACACAATTTTGAGCATGTAAGATATTGGCGGCCGTCCTGCCGCCGAGCGTGCACCACCCTGTTCATCCAGGGGGCCACAGGAGTTGGTATTTACCTGCCTCGCTATGTGGGGCACCAACATTGGATTTAGGGAGCGCCCGCCCGCTGAGGCTCATTTGTGGGCTTTGAAGTTTTACAGCAGTCCATTGCCTTCACTGAAGAAGGAACTCATTTCCCGTCGGAACTACAACTCCCAGATCACTACGCGAAGCCTCATACAGAGCAGCCCATCAGGGGGCGCACTATCGTTGTGGATTTAAGGGAGGCTGTGACCGAACTGTGCTTGGTTTCTCGTCACCACTGGCCTTTGAGAAAGAAGATACTGCTTCGAAACGCGTCAGGCGACCATGGTTGACGGCTGCGAAGGTGATCAGCTGGCCGGCGTGTCTCATACCGTTTAAAGGGCTTGAAGCCGTATGTTGGCGTCAGAGTGCTGCTTGCCGATTGAACACAATTTTGAGCATGAAAGATATTGGCGGCCGTCCTGCCGCCGAGCGTGCACCACCCCGTTCATCCAGGGGGCCACAGGGGTTGGTATTTACCTGCCTCGCTATGGCACCAACATTGGATTTAGGGAGCACCCGCCCGCTGAGGCTCATTTGTGGGCTTTGAAGTTTTTCAGCAGTCCATTGCCTGCACTGAAGAAGGAACTCATTTCCCGTCGGAACTACAACTCCCAGATCACTACGCGAAGCCTCATACCGAGCAGCCCATCAGGGGGCGCGCTACCGTTGTGGATTTAAGGGAGGCTGTGACCGAACTGTGCTTGGTTTCTCGTCACCACTGGCCTTTGAGGAAGAAGATACTGCTTCGAAACGCGTCAGGCGACCGTGGTTGACGGCTGCGAAGGTGATCAGCTGGCCGGCGTGTCTCATACCGTTTAAAGAGCTTGAAGCCGTATGTTGGCGTCAGAGTGCTGCTTGCCGATTGGACACAATTTTGAGCATGTAATATATATAGATATATATATTATCTACTGGCGGTCGCCAGTAGATAGTTATAGTTAGGACCTATTTTCCGTAGGAAATCCGCGACATTCTATTTGAAATAACTCTTGCGTCGGTTGACGAATCTTCGCGAAATTTTCAAACTTTATGGCCCGCTCCGGTCCGCTCCTACTCTGAAAGTTTCGGGGTGATTCGTCAAGCGGGGGCCGAGAAAAAAGGGGGGTCCAAAACGTGTTTTCCCCATTCATTTTCCCATAGGAAACTTTAGCCACGGCTACCGCCCGAACTGCTGAACGGAATTACACCAAATTTGGCAAAGAGGTAGTTCTTGGTTCAGAAAGAACCCTTTTGTTAAATGGTGTAAATCCGTTCAGTAGTTCCTGTGAAAATCAAAAGGAAAATCACATATATATCTATGGCCGCGTCGGATTCGCGCACCCTCCCGATCACGAGCTGCTTGCTAATTGGCTGTCAACACTCCAAATCAGGAAGTGTTGGCAGCCATTTTGTCCTCGGTAGAACCGAGGGACAGAAACAAGTGCGCAAAGCGCAAAAGGGGCAGGGTAGAAACACCCTGACCCCTAGGTCTGCTCAGAGGGTCCCACAAGGACCCCCTGGGCAGAAAAAGCATTTTTTTTTTAAATCAGCGGGATGCGCTTAGGGTGCGCGAATCCCGCCGAGAAAAAAGGAAACAAGTGCGCAAACGCACAAAGGGGGCAGGGTAGAAACACCATGACCCCTAGGTCTGCTCAGGGGTCCCACAAGGACCCCTGGGCACAAAAGCATTTTTTTTTTTAAATCGTCAGGATTCGCACAGGGTGCGCGGATCCTGCCCAAAAAAAAAAAAAATCGAAGCGCGGTCTCCCGCGCTTCGATGCAAATTTGCCCCCGGGTGGCCTAAGTCCCGGGGGCATGCGGGGGTGGGTTTATTGTTTATGGGGGGCCTCTAAGGCCTCCCAAGCCCCGGGGACCACCACCCCGGGGCTTTTAAAAAATGATGGCGGGAGGGCTGTGCGCCCCCGCTGCCCCGGGGACCGCCACCCCCGGGGCTGTTTTTTTTAAATTAAAAACCTGTGTGGGGGCTCCAGCACCCACACACACCCCGGGGACCGCCACCTCCCCGGGGCACTAAAGATTTAAATATGGGGGTCCGTTACGGACCCCCAGAGCCCTGGGGACCACCACCTCTCTGGGGCTTTGAACAAGTTGGGAGGAGGGCCGCGCGGCCCCCCCTCCTGGTGCCAGTGATGGCCCTGGGGACCACCACCCCCCAGGGCTGACTCCTGCAGTGTCCCGGGGTGCCTACCCCCGGGACACTGTAGTTTGCTATGACAGGACGGGAGCATCGCGGCTCCCGGCCTGTCATAGCAAACTTGGTTAGCATTTTGAAAGAGAGAGCAGGAAACCTGCTCTCTCTTTCAAAATGCAAAACCAATTGCTTTTCCACACGGGGAGCAGCATGTTAGCTGCTCCCCATGTGGAAAAGCAATGCCGGCTCGCGCAGGAGGCGGGGAGCTGGCTGGGACTGTGGGGGGACTGGGGACCCACCCACAGTCTCCAACGAGAGGCCAGGCCCCGGGGATGGGGTCCCCGGGGCCATAGTGGCCTGGGAGGGGGCCACGCAGCCCCCTCCCCAATTATAAAAAAGGGCAAGGCCGGCCCCGGGGATGGGGTCCCCGGGGCCTTAAATGGCCTGAGGAGGGGGCCACGCAGCCCCCTCCAAATATATATTTTTTTAAATAAATAAAAAGAGGGCATGCCCGGGGATGGGGTCCCTGGGGCCAATAGAGGCCCAGGAAGGGGGTCCACGCGGCCCCCTTCCCATTTTTTTTAATTTTTTTTTTTAAATAAAACAAAAAAAAAATACTCCGGCCCGGGGGTATGGGGTCCCGGGGGCCAAAAGTGGCTGAGGGAAGGGGGGCCACGCAGCCCCCCTCCCATAAAAAAAAAGGAAATGAAAAAAAAAAAAAAAAACGGCATCGTGCCGGAGGCCCCGCCCCCCTCCCTGCAGCAGTGTGCAAACGCGCCCCTGGTGCGTTTTAAGAAGGGAAGTAATTCCCCTTGAATACTGGGGGTCCCTGGGGGCCAACTAGCCCACCAGGAACCTCCAGTATGCGCCAGGGGCTGTCTTGCAGAGAGGTGTACAGAGGCCACGCCCTTTATACACCTCTCTGCAACGCAGCTCTGTGGCGCTTTTGGAGGTACATGGTGGGCTAGTTCGACTCCAGGGACCCTCAGGATTCAAGGGGACTTAATCCCCAACTTAAAATGCGCCACGGGGCGAGTTTGCACAGTGGTGAAGGGAGGGGCGAGGCTTCAGGTGACATGTGTGCAAACAGGCCCCGTGGCGCATTTTAAGATGGGGAATGAAATCCCTTCAATCCTGAGGGTCCCTGGGGGCCAACTAGCCCACCAGGTACGTCCAGAAAGCGCCACAGAGCTGCGTTGCAGAGAGGTGCAAAAGGGGCATGGCCTCTGAACACCTCTCTGCAACGCAGCTCTCCTGGCGCATACTGGAAGTACAGGGTGGGCTAGTTGGACCCCAGGGACCCTCATGATTCAAGGGGACTTAATCCCCCAACTTAAAACGCGCCATGGGGCGCGTTTGCACAGATGTCACCTGAGGCCCCGCCCCTCCCTTCACCATTGTGCAAATATTCCTCTAAAATCAGCCGAACTACGAATTCCGATTTACTCACCTGTTATCAGGAGAGACCTCAGTGCTGCATCTTTGAGCCCAGTACTGATCCTGAAAAGTAATTTTAACCGTACTTACCAGTAACTTGAATTTCCTTCCATAGGCTAACATTGACTGGTTTCACTTGGAAATTCTTCTAAGTGTGGAGTTTTGGAACTTTATAATATTCCTCTAAAATAAGCCAAAATACGAATTCCAATTTACTCACCTGTTATCAGGAGAGACCTCAGTGCTGCATCTTTCAGCCCAGTACTGATCCTGAAAAGTAATTCTAACCGTACTTACCAGTAACTTGTATTTCCTTCCATTGGAATCCATTGTCTGGTTTTCAGCAGAAAAGTTTCAAAGTGTCTATTTTCACAAACTACAAATATTCCTTTAAAATCGCCTGTATGACTTAAACGCATTCTTTCAACTGTTTACAGGAGCTGCACCAGTGCTGGATACAGGATCCACCACTGAGTAAGAAAAAGTAACGATAACACTACTTTCCTGCTAAGTGAATTTCCTCCCATAGGATAACATTGGTGATTCTATGTGAAAAAGTTTCTAAGTGTCAACTTTTAAAATACAATAATATTCCTTAAAAATCACTACTGTAACCAAAACACTTTTACTCAACTGTTTACAGGAGATGTCCCAGGACTGAATCTAGGATCCAGTCCTGTGGTTAGAAAAGTAATCCATAAAGTAACTAATTGCATTTAACTAGAAATTCACATTGAGCTCAATGTTGAATTGTGTTTGAAATTGTGTTGCCCATTGCAACAACTGTAACTACTGTACTTAAAAGTCTATTGCCTATTTGCAAAGTATTTAAACTAAAGTTATTCATTCTGAGAAAGTATATTTTGTAATGTAATGTATAATGTAATTACAATGTAATTTAAAAAATAAAATATGTAAAAATAAATAGTTTAAAAAAATGTAGTAAATCAGTATCAAAAAAATAAATATAAAAATTAATACATTTAAAAATTGTCATTTACAAAACCTTTGAAATTCACTGAAAAAACCATAGGTTTTAGGGGCGTTATAGTTAGAAATTAGCATTTAAAAAACCTTTGACATTCACTGAAAAAACCATAGGTTTCAGGCACGTTATAGTTAGAAATGAGCATTTAAAAAACCTTTGAAATTCACTGAAAAAACCATAGGTTTCAGACACGTTATAGTTAGAAATTAGCATTTAAAAAACCTTTGAAATTCACTGAAAAAACCATAGGTTTTAGAGACAGTTATAGTTAGTTGGACATTTCACTCGTACAAAACCATAGAAATTCCCCCGTTATAGTTAGTTCAGCTAACTATAACTCGCGCCCCCGCAATGCACTGCTGATGACGTCACATATTACATCACTCATGACATGGTCAGTGACATCACTGATGACATCACTGATGACATCTCAAATGACATCACTGATGACATCATCCAGTGACTGTGTGTTTCTGTAAAGTTTAAATATTTTTAATATATATAGGGAAAGGCATATTGAAGAATGAGTGGGTGTATAAGTGTCTGTATGGATGATTTAGTAGGTGCGTGACTAACTCTATAAGTGAGTGATTAAACGTATCTTACTGAATGCATGGGTTAGTGACTAAACTGGGTGAATGTCTGTATCCGTCTGTCTATTGCTGTGTAAGTGGCTGCATGGGTTTGTGAATAGCTACATGAGTGTCTATATGAGTTATTGATTGGTTGTCTGAGTATCTGTATGGGTGCCTGAGTGTTTGTGTGGATGGGGTGTGTGCGACTCTGTGCATAGATGTGTGAGTGGGTGATTCACTGGGTGGATGGTTTCAAGAGTGCATCTGTAATAGACTGTATGGGTGGGTAAGTGTGTGTAAGAGTGTGTTAGTGAGTGAATGTATGTCCCAGTGGTACATGTGTGAGTAACTACATATGTGAAAGGCAGTATATATGTGTGTTGGAGTATATAAATAGCTATAAGCGAGAGTGTGTGATTGTGAGAGTGACTGTATGGATGAGTGTGTGCTTGTATCAGTGATTGTATAAGAGCATATGAATGTGCTAGTATTTGTATGAGTAAGTGAGCTGGTGTGTGTATAACTGTATAGGTGAGTAAATGGCAGTGTGTTTAATTATTTGCATGACTGACTAGGTGTGTGAGTACCTCTATGGATGAGTGGCGGTGTTTGAGTGTCTATATAAGAGTATGAGTGCATATGATAGTCCTGTACTGAGTGACCGTAAGTATGAGTGACTGTACGGGTGAGTGAGTGGATGTGTGTGTAGACCTAAGAATCAGTGAGTGGGTAGGTAGTTATTGGTGTTGGAGTGTCTATGGTTTTGCGAATGGCAGTCTGTAATTTAGAGTGAGTGTATCAAAGGTTATATTAGGGTGTGAGGAGGTGCATCAGATTATCACGTGGATGATGTCATCAGTGATGTCATCAGTGATGTAATTTGAGATGTCTTCAGTGATGTCACTGACCATGTCATGAGTGATGTAATATGTGACGTCATCAGCAGTGCATTGCGGGGGCGCGAGTTATAGTTAGCTGAACTAACTATAACGGGGGAATTTCTATGGTTTTGTACGAGTGAAATGTCCAACTAACTATAACTGTCCCTAAAACCTATGGTTTTTTCAGTGAATTTCTATGGTTTTTTAAATGCTAATTTCTAACTATAACGTGTCTGAAACCTATGGTTTTTTCAGTGAATATATATATATATATATATTTAGTGTTCAAGCAGTGCATGGGAACATTTACATTGTGTTACATGGGGAATAGGAGAGAATACAGAGGGCCAAATATGAATAATGGGCTGCGGCGTGCAGTTGAGTGGATGTGCGAGATAGCTCAGGGGAAGCAAGAAGTGAGCCCCATTGGAGGCATGGCGAGAGTGAGGCATAAGAGTTTTCCCTGGGATCTGGTGCAGGCCTTGACCTTGGCTTAGTGGATAGCAGAGCGGGCCAGCTTTAGGTGGGTGGTTTTAGATTTTTGTTGAGGAGAAGGAGTTTCAATTTTGACTTGAAGTTGGGGAAGGATTGATTGTCGCATAAGTCTTGCAACAGAGTTTTCCAGATTCTGGGGGCATTTCCTGAGAAAGAGCAGGCTCAGGATTTTTCTTTCCTGAATTTTGGCAGGATCAGGAGAAGGCGGTTTGGACTTCAAAGTGGTCTTTAGATAGTTTATTTGAGAGGTAGAGTGTTTTATCTGTGTGTATGGCCTTGTGAGTTATGCAAGCAGTTTTGAATTTAGCTCTTGCCTCTATTGGAAGCCACTGATGTGGTCCTGGCACCTCTCTCCTGATAGTAGCCTGGCCGTCGCATGGAGTGTTGTTTTCAGAGGGGCTAGGTATGCTTTTTGGGGGTGCCTGTGAACATAGCGTTGCCATAGTCCAACTTGGGGTGGACGAGGGCTTGCACTACAGTCCTTAGGTCATCACTGGGTATGAAGGGTTTGACTTTTTTTAGGTGTTTCAGTGCATAGTGGGCACTTTTTGCAGAGGTGTTAATATGTTCCTTCATGGTTAGGTGTCTGTCGAGTGTGATTCCCGGGTATTTAACAAAGTCAGTGATGGACAGTTTGCAATTTAGTGCAGTGAGGTTGTTGAGCCAATTTGCAATGGGAAAGGGTTTTTCTTTGGATTGACCTTTGTGTAGAGTGTTGTTTAGGTGTGGGATGTCACTGACTGATGAGATTTTTATGTAGAGTTGGATGTCATCCGCAATGAGGTGGTAGGCAATTGTAGCTGGCTTCAGGATCATTGCAAGGGGTTCCATTTAGAGGTTAAATAGTGCAGGAGACAGGGTGGATCCTTATGGGACACCTAGTAAGACTGGCGATGCCTCATAGGTTTCATTATTGAATTTGATTAGCTGCGTGCGCATGCTTATGAAAGAGGTGAACCATTGGAGGACAGTTTCTTTGTGCGTGCTCTCTTCGAGACGGTGTTTAGGAGGACGTCATGGCTGACAGTGTTGAAAGCGGATGATAGGTCCAGGAGGACTAGGAGGCACGCCTGTCCATCGTCGAGTGCTCTGTGGAGACCAGATCCAGTAAGGGCTGTGGAACCAGACCCTTAAAGTTTTGGGTGGATGTCTAGTGTGGACTACAATATCTCCAATATTCTTACTGCGTTTTAAGGCAAATAAAGGCTTGGGTAGTGTCTTCTCTCCTGTGTTCAGAATTGGCCAATTCTTATTCACTACTCTTTTGACAATGTTAGTGAGATGACTGTATGCACTCACACAGACGAGTCTGTCTGTTTGCAGTTTAGGATGTGTCTCTAAGAGAGCTTCTCTATTATTGTTTGTAGTTCTCTTTGCTGCCCAGTGAATAAGGTCTTTGGGATATGACCTCTGGGACAAATGGTTGCTGAGTGTAGCTGCATGTTCCTAGAATTTAGTTATTTCAGTACAATTTCTCCTAATCCTTAGATATTGACCCACTGGCAAATTGCCTTTCAGAGCTTGACGGTGGAAACTAGTGGAGCAAAGAAGGGATTTCCGTGCCACTGTTTTTTTTTATATAGTTCAGAGCAGATACCTCCATTCTTTGGGTATATTTGACGGTCAAGGAAAGATAGGGATGCCTTACCAAATTCACAGGTAAATTTGAGATGGGGGTTTCTCGTATTAAGCCAGCTGGAAAAAGTTTGTAAAGACTCGAGATCACCCTCCCAAACAACCAAGATGTCATCTATGTACCTCCTCCTCTATACTTTCAGGTTCTCAGAGTGTGGATTATCTGGAGGGTAGATGTTTGTTGATTCAAAGTTGTGCATGTACAGATTAGCCATGCTAGGAGCAAAGGTATTCCCCATGGAAGTCCCGGTGACCTGCCAGTATAAATGATCTTGGAATTGGAAAAAATTATATTTCATTGAAATCGTAGCACATTCCATCACAAAGGCGGTAGGAGTCATATCTTCCAGTGTCCTCTGCTCAAGATATTCTTTGACAGTCTGTAGAGTGTCATCCTGTGGAACATTTGTATAAAGTGACTCCACATCATAGGAGACCAGGAAATGTTGCTCAGAGTCGAATGGGATGTCAGATAGACCAAACCATATCTCAAGAGGAAAAGACAGGTATTGTAGGTCAAAAAACGAACATGATGCAGGTACCCCCTTGGTCCTCTGATAACATCATTCATGAATAGTTAGGTGTGGGCTTTATAGAGGATCAGATCAAAACAGCGCCTCTTTTAATGTGGTGCTCTATATGGTCTAACCAGTTTGCAGCACTAAATCAGGATATTATTCTGGACTGGTTGTCCTTCACATATGGGTTAAAGTGTCCCTGGCTTTCCTATGTTAAGTCAAGTCCTGAGTCTCTTGGAAGTGGCAAATTATTTTCCAGACCAACAGAGACTGTGAGTTCAGATACATTGTGGGTGAAAGACAGATTCCTGGGGACAAATAGTGAAGAGCAGGAAATATTGGCATCTCAAAAATTGGCAAACAGAAATTATGTGGGAATTGAAACAACTCCTGGAACGGAGCCATAGGTAACCTTGGTCAGTAACTCATAGGAGCGCTCTATTTTAACAAGGTTTAGAACAGGTACCATCATGTGCTGACAATTGAGTTTTCCCATGTACCAGTTTGATTCGGGCTCGTTGGCCCCTTGTCCTTGCAATGATTTGTCACAGCAAACTCTGTTACATTTTAGGTTTTTTGTACATATTATTAAGGTCCTTAAAAAATGTAACCGTGCTTTAACTTTTGTCCAGACACTTCCATCTTATGTTGTTTGCTGTGCGGGGTTCTACCTTTTTAAAATCAGTTATTCGTTTAAAAATCATTAATGTTTTAATCTTTTTGTTATAGATTTTTCACCTGAGATTTTTTCTATGTATTGATGGAGTAAGTGATCAATTGGGATATTTTATGACTATTTGCTATTTTAATGTATTTTGTATGCACGTTTATGATTATTTTAAATAATCAAATAACTTTTTTGTTTATTTGAACATGATACACTGAAAAAATTTGAAATACCCACAATTCCAAAGTTAAAAGACAAAAGGGTGCTCATATGGACCTAATATTAAATTGGGAGGTAATACCCAAAAGTGTAAAAAAAAAAATTGTGCTTGATCTACCTCTCTTTCAAGGAATAAAAGTGAGAGAAGATACTGCGTACGTTCCTCAATTTCCCACAAGTTTACTTTGGAATTTGCCACAAGTGTTATTACATCGGTAATTGAGCAACGTATTTGCATGTAATGATACAGTTTTATCTTGTTACTAATGCGGTAACAATGCATCACAACTGGTTTTTTTACACTAAACTCATAATGCACTCAGACGGTAATGTGTGCAGAAATTGTTTTTCAGCAATCAGTTGCCATTTGAGACTCTATTTGAGTGCAAATATGCTGGACGAGAGAAACAGGGGAATTACATGCCATCCGTACTTGCCTTGCAAGCAGGTGCATTTATTTTGGGGTCTGCAATACTCTAAATTTTAGCTCAAAGTAGGATATTTTTTAAACAGAGAAGGGCTAAATCAAAGAGGCTTAAACCTTGTATTCAACATCCAAATTAAAACATTGTGGATCGGTTTATTTGCACATTGTTATCAACTTTGATCCAATCACACTTTAGAATAAAGGGAGCATCCGCTATTCTTTTCCTTGTGCAGCTGATGTATCATGAAAGAATTGTAATATTAATTTGTTGAGCAAGTAGATTTTTTACAGGTGTGCTAACACAAAAATCCTTGACATACAGTGGCCTTCCCCTTTGGCCATGACCTCACTTTTCAGTTAGAAAATGAAATATTGCCCCTATTTTCATGATTAAAGAATTAACAGTTTATCAGAATTTGCTTGACATTTACCAGGCTTTCTTTGAACACACAGTAAATGATGCAAAATACAAAAACACTTTAAAGGCCTCTTTGTTGGTCATTCTCAGTGTGAAGTACTCAAGATTATTAGGGCTGTTTCAGCAACCCCGCTCCCTTGTATGCTTTCTGCTTGCAGGGCCTATTTGTGGATGATGTGTTTCGCATTTACAAGTTTTGATTTAAAACTGCTTTTTGCTTCTTGATCTTTTATACTGTTTTCTGAAATTGTGTTATTGTGTGCTTTAGTTTCTACATCTGTACAGTGATTGTCTCTTGGATCTGGTGCACATTCTTAATAAATAATAAATAAATATATAGCATTTAAACTTTGAATAAAGTTTCTTTACATAATTGAGGGAGTCTACGAGAGTATTAAGGTCGCTTAGAGTACCTGTGGGCTTATTTATGAGAGGCTTGCGCCACTAGAGCGTCACTTTTTCTGACGCTGCAGTGGTGCAAACCTCTCAACCATATCTATGAGGCCACGCAAAGCCACCCTGCTTGGCTTTACATGGTCTCATAGATATTGAGTACAGCAAAGCAGCATAAGTCACTGCCTTGCCTTACTCTGCGCCAAGGAGGCGTTCCATGGGTGTTGCAGTGAGTTTTCCCACACAACACCCATGGATTTTGACGCTGCCCCAGATTTACTTAATCACATAAAGCTGGGGCAGCACCAAAACCTTACGCCTCCTCAGAGCAAGCGTAACAAGGAGAAATATTTGTATTTCTCCTCGCTTTTCTTCTTTCCATTTGTGCCGCATTCTGCAGCACATATAGAAAGAGGAAAATGCCTCTCAGGATTGTTTTTGTGCAGGAAGGTTCCCCTCCCTACACAAAAACAATCCTGCATGCAATGCAGACACTCCTGCACTATGGTGCAAGGGTGCTTGTTTTGGCGCTATGCAGCAAATTGTTCACCAGCGCAGGGGGAAAGGATGGTAATGCACTGTATTTCATAAATGTGGTGCTTTCCTACACTTTCACATTGGCGTAGGGCAGCACAGAAAGAAGACTTTCAGTGCTGCCCTACGCCAATTCCCCAATAAATGAGATCTCAAGTGTCAGCAGTAGAAAGGGAACATTGTATATTTTCATACCTGAGAGATGGTTTCAAGAAATTAAGGTTGTTTAGGGCCAGCACGAGATGGAATGTGATACCCATGATTGGAATCAGATTAGAACTAGAGGTGTGTGAAGTTATGAAATCAAGAACTTTGCAACTTTGAATGCTTTATTTTAAAACTACACCAGCTTTTTGAAGTTGGCAAAGTTTTTCTGAACGGTAATAATATGGGGACCTGTATGTGACAGCAGAAAATGATTTTTACTGCTACTCTGCACCTGCAAACGCCCACTTACTGTGAATTCCCCAAAAACTGGAATCCCACCTATTGTTGCAAGACTTCTCACTGGGGATAAACAACAGATGTAGCAAGTGAAAGAACATAATTCTTGAAAATATGCCTGTGGAAGAAATTGGGTTATTAATTGAGGTGAATGACTACCCACCTTAAGAAAAAAAACACAATCCTTTTCAGGGTGAATCCTCAAAGTCACTAAATTAACCTGAACTCATGCCCCTGGTCACTATGAAAGAGAGCAGACAGGTTTAACTTAGGGCAATGTGTAAAGTGTTTAGGCAATACCAAAACAGTAATAAAGTCAAAAAGCCAAACAATAAAAATGCCAAACTGGATTAGAAAACTAGAATAAACTATAACAAAATCATACCAAAATGTCAAATGTTTTAAAGTTTTCTGTAGAAATAGCTCCAAAAAGCAAAATAGCGCCAATAATAGTCAAGGGTCAAGGTAGACTGGGACCCAAGTGCACTTTGTGACTGACTGCGATGGAGAGCAGGTCGCAATCACCAACCAGGTTTATCCTTGTCAAAGATTTTACCTTCTTACGTAGTCCTTCAAGTCTCAATCCACCACAGGAGTACACTTCTAAAATCCCCCAGGATCTCAGGAGAGGCACTTAGAGATTCACAGAGTATCAGCCAGAGACCAACAGCAGGGTCCAATCCAGTAGCTTGAACAGATAGTCAGCTTTTTGAACCGTGGAGTCCATGTCTTTGTCCTGACACAAGATGGAGCAGATCCAGACTGTCAGGCTCCTCCCAGGTCACAGACAGCAGGTCTAGTCCTCTTATGTTCTTCTGCAGAGCAAGAAAGTGTTCTGAAGTGGTTGCCTGAAGGTGCCACATTTATGCCTAGTACTAGCTAGTCTCCTGGACACACCCTGAAAGAATGTGGTAAACGTTCTGAGGGCCAATTCTACCAACTTTTGGCAAGTTCAAGATGGAATAAGTCTTCTGCCACATTAAACTTGGGCTCTGAATGTTGGGGTATGTGTATGTGGGGAGTGCACTATGGAAATGCTAGTTTCCTCCTACATTTAATACTAAAATCCAATTTGTACCCACTAAAAAAGCAGACACAGAAGTCTAGTAGGACAACCGCTGAGTCCTTCAGCCACCAGACGTTGGATCCACAAGAATTGTCTTGGCATCCTGTTCTCTCCACGTTCATGTGTGCCCCAAGTGTTATTTGCAAGCCCAGCAGGACTATCAAGCAAAATTTGAAAATAAAGTATCAAAATGGATGGGCATAATCCACACCTTGCATATTCTGAGGAGTTCAGAAGAGTCCTCTCTGACCATTCAGGTCACCCTATTGTTTATTCCTGTTAGGCATTTCCCACCTACTCACACCGATTCATGGCTAATTACTGTCTGGGAGAAACTGGAGAGGCAATGCAAATTAGCCTCCAGGAACTTCAGGCAGGGAAAAGATAGCTTTCTAAAAAGTTATTTTTACTTATTATTTAATACAATATGACTTCACCATTGAATTTGATTTTCAATAACTATTAAAAATAGTTGTTCAATTATTTTTCTAGCTGGTTCCATTCTGGAGATACAGCATTAGCCTTTTAATCTGTTCTCTTGTTTTATACATAGGACAGCTAAGCCTTCCAATGTAAAAAAATAAAACGTTTTGGGTGCTAGCCACCGTAAGAACAAGTTCACATTGCATTTCCTAATGTTATACCTTTTAATACCATGATCCCTGCCTTGTGGGCTACAGGGCCTACATATGGGTCAAATATTAATATTTAAATGGGAGTCGTTTCACTGTCAAAGGGGTTTATTTAGACAGTTTGAATTCCAGTTTTTGCACTGCTACAGTCAGGCTACAATGGAAAGCATGAAGCCATGTTTGCACTGCCACTATAGTGGATAGAACAATAGATGCTGCTGTCCATTAGGGGTATATAACATCCAGGCCATAAGTACATTTTGTACAATATACTAGGGACTATATCAATTGGGAGTATGCCAATTTCACCATGTTAAAACACGACGCACAGGCACTTTACTACTGGATGGCAGGGGTTAAGAGCACAGAGTTCCAAAGCCAGCACAAATATAGGGGCAGATTTACAAGCCCCTTGCGCCACTTTTGCGTCACTTTTAACATGGGAAAAGTGACGCAAAAGTGGCGCAAGGAGCTAGTAAATCTGCCATATAGGGTGTAGCAAAAGACGAAAAAATCAGGGGTGACCAAGCAAAAAAGGTGGATTTTATACTGCTACTTTCCAGTTTGAAATCAATGATGAAATGGATTAGCTGAATAGTTATGGATTACACTAATTTTAATTCTGGTTAGTTCAATTTCATTAAAATATTTAAAAATGTGTTTGATTAAATGCACTGGAACTGAGTAATAGGGTCTGGGCAAATGTTAGCATGTAGCGTGGAATTGAATTTCTGACCCCTTATTTTACTACACCACAACGGTGTGCAAAATTTGCCCATGCTGTCAAGGCTAATTTTCTAATTAGATACTAGCAAAGTATAACTAAATTCCGCTATAAACAGCAAGTATGTTTTTAGTTTACAAAAGATGTATTTGATTTTTAACATGAGCAAATGTTGTGCACAGTTGTAATAAGGTGTAAAAATGGGTTGCAGATCACTTACATTGCTGAACTTAAACATTTGTACGCAAAATGTAATCTTGCCACTCATTTGCTAACAGCGATACTTCTCTGTGCAGTGCCTATGTGGGATGCCTGAGTAAAAATGTAGTGCATGGGAAACACAGGCAGTCATAAACTGTCTATTGTTGCACTCCTTCGGCTCACCCAGCCAATGTGTGAGGCAACCCTAAGTGAAGACATCCTGTTGCTATCTCATCAATAGGCCATCTGTTCTGTAGACCATTTATTTGGAGACAGTTATTCCTGCCAGTGGGAAGATTCCATGATTGCATGTTTATTTATTTTCTACTCTGGAGTGATGTGCAGAAATGTCAATGACTAGAGCATTTGAAAACAAGTTTGTGTTTATATATATTTATAAAGTGCTGTCACCCCTTATAGGAGGGATCCTGGTGCTGAAACCTTCATAAAAACGTTAAGAAAAGTGGTATGGTGGGACACAATTAAAGCAGAATATGGAACAACTGAGACAGACATCCTATTTATGTATTTATCATACCAATAGTTTTTTTTTCTGGATGATAAATTTAGATGTCCTCACTAATGTCACCAATGATGTAATTTAACATGTCATGCGTGATGTAATATATGAGGTCATACGCAGTGCATGATGGGGACACAAGTTATAGTTAACTCAGCAAACTATAACAGGTGAATTTCAGTATTTTTAAATGCTAGTTTTGATATTACTTCATTACCCAACTGTAACTTCACTTTAACTTTTGTCTTACCTCAGTGAATTTCTAGTGCTTTTTTATTAAGCTAAAATCTTATTAGCTTACCTAACTATAATGTCACTTTGAAGTTTCGTTTTTTTTGTGAAATTAAATTCTGTTAATTTAATGTAAAGTAAGATTTTATTACCATATCTAACTATAATGTTACTTTAACAATTTCTTTCCGTGAATTTCTGTTTTTTTTATCATATTCACCCAAGTCCCAGGCTAAGCACAGCTTTTAGTTGTGCACAGTAGTGGGCTGACCACAGGCTCTGACCTCTGGCCAGGCCATGCGCACAACCCCCATGGGCGCCCAAACTCCTGCAGGCACACAAACCCCACCATGCACAGCTTTCAGCTGTGCACGGTGAGGGGTTATGTGCAGGACACTGCACCCTAACCCATGGGAGTGACCATCACTCCTCCACGCACGGCCTTCGACTGTGCATGTTGGGGGTTGGGCGTGGGACATGACCACAGGTTGGTCAACCGCCCACAGGTGGCCTACTCGCCACCAACCCACACACCATATTTCATTCATTTTCTAAAGAAATTCTTCTTCATTACCACTGTACTTCTGTGGTACAGCGACCAAGTGTCAACCCTGTGGTACCGCATGACCGTGTAAGCTTCACTCTGTAAAGCTTGCACAGTTCAGCGGTACGAAATATGCCTAAATGCTTTCCACATTTCTCTAAGTTAAGGCTTTCTGCTCTGTGCCATAGCTACCAGGGGTTGAGCTCAGGTTTAAATTACTGAAACATTTGACTGGACCTAACAGGTTAGTGACTATATAACTTGTTGTGAACTACCATCCACCCGAACTAATAATTCACTTTCTCACAAGCATTTAGAAGTAGCAAAACAGCTAAAAAATGAAAAACACAAAAAAAATCTCACTCCAAATGAGAAAAAATGTATTAAACAAAATGACACCAAAATGATAAATATCCAATAAGCAGAGCTGAAGATATGATTTTTTTAAGATTGAAGGAAAAAAGCACCAAGAAAAAGTAAAGATTTAATCAGTAATCACTGTTCTTGGTTGACGGGGACCTAGGCGGGATTTCAGGTAGACTTTAATGGAGCCTGGGTCAGATACACCAAGCAGGTTAGTCCCAGTCAAAGATTTTACCTACTGATTCAGTCACTGAAATTGAAATAAAATCTTCCAGCTGGGCAAGGCTGCAGGCTGCATTCGGAAAAATGCCTTGTAAGTCAGCTAGGTAATGAGCATGGTATCAGTGAAGACATTGGTTTTGGTTGGAAAAGCTCCTAAAGGGTAAAGTCAAATTTCACGTCCAGAAAAGCTCCCTCGTCAGCCAGATTCTTTTGGCACCTACACCCGGTCAAGATTTCTACCTTCAGAACTAGTCTCTTTTTTGGAGCTCCAGCTCCTCAAGTGGAGCAAGGTAGAATGCTGGATCCTGGAATGTCACACTGGAGTCGGATTGGCTTGCCGTGAAGGCCAGGTGGAAAAAAGCACTGAGAGGGAGAAACTAAATTGTCTGTCCCAGTGAGGTCTCACTTTGGTCGGACTAACTTGGTTGAGTGGTCCTTGTCCTCCAGAAGTCTGGAAGTCCAACATTTTTCAAACTATTCAGAGATTTCAAAGTAAGTCCTTCTGAACTCAATAAGGCTTCCAGGACCTCAGGGACAGAACTTGGGGGTCAGGACTCACTCCAGCAGAGGCCACCTGCAGGGTCTAGTCCTCTTCCAATTGCAAATGCTTACGCCGGGAAAAAGCCTTCTTTCTGCTTTTAATGTCCCTGTTGCCATAAAGAAGGTTAGCCAACTAACCCTTAGAATATACTTCTTGTCCTGGGTACAAGTGGGAGCAGGCCCAGTCCTTCAGGCCTCCTTATAGGTGTCAGATAGCAGGTGCAGTTCTGTTCTGTAAATCCACTGGTCCAAAAAGTGTTCGGAGGATGTGATGGTGATGTCCATTTTTATATAGTTCCGTAGCCAATAAGGAGGGAGACTCCTGGACATTCCCTAATCAATGGGGAAAGAATTCAGCCAACCAAACTAACTTTTACACCACATTCTGTTTGCCTTAATATAAACAATCTTAAAGTGCACTGTTCTAAGGGAAACCCAAAATGGCACAGGCCTTCTGCCCTTGGAGGGAGCTTGAGTGCCAGTCAGTTTGGGGAAATGAGCAGTGCCCTCCTCCTAAACTGCACCATTGTGGTTCTGGAACCATCTCCCCAACCCCCTGGGTAGCTTTGGGCAGAGAAAAAATAACTTTCAGAAAGATACTTTTCCTAAATATGTAGTAAGTGCCTAACTTCCCCATTGAAATAGATTTTTAATAAATATTAAAAATAGTGATTGAACTAGTTCTGTAGCTTGTCCCAAACCTGGGTATTATAAATGGGGGTCTCTAGTTGGCAGTGCTTGCACCCTGTCCAAGTAGGGACCCTTATTCTAGCCAGGGTAAGGGAGTTACACATCCAAGATAACCCCTGCTCACCCCCTTGGTAGCTTGGCAAGAGCAGTCAGGCTTATCTCAGAGGCAATGTGTAAAGCATTTGCACATAAACACACAGTAACATAGTGAAACACTACAAATGGACACCACACCAGTTTAGAAAAAGAACCAATCTTTATCTGAATACTACAAGACCAAAATTTATTTATTTATTTATTTATTTATTTATAAAGCGCCAGAATTGACCCCCGAAGGGGTATCTCTGCGCTCGGGATGGGCCACCTGTGAAAAAGGCTATCTGCTAGAAATCAGAGGCGGAAGAGGAAGGTCTTGAGCTGTTTCCTGAAATGGGAATGTTCCGTGCACTGTCTGAGTGGCAAAAATCCAACATACACAAGCAAAGATATCACTTTTAAAAGATTCAAAATAGTTCAGTTCATAGAAAACTATGGATGAATCACTTTTTAGTGCAAAGTTCTTGGAATGCGTCAAAATCAAAAGACGAAAACAGGTGCAGGGGAGATGAGGTGCCGAAAACAAAGCGATGCATTGATTTCTTACTCTCAGGGGAAGTGATGCATTGATTCCTTACTGCCAGAGTGGGTGATGTGTTGATTCCTTGCTACAGTGCAGAGGAGGTGAAGCGTAGATTCATTGATGTCAGGGGAGGTGATGCATTGATTCTCTTCTGTGAGAGGAGGTGATACCTCCAATTTCGGACACACGGCCTCGGTTCCTTACTGCTTGGCAACGTCGATGAAGACTTGCGGCACAGGTGTGATGCATGGAAAATCCGGTCACGCTGGGTTGATGCAGCGGTTGCGAAACAGGTGCTGTGTCGATTTCCCAGCTGCGATGCAGGTGATGCGTCGAAACTTCAGCCGCACAGCAGGGCCTGCTTTGAAGTCAGAGTGGTTGCCTCAGACGTTGGAGACATGGTGCTCAGGATTCTGGTTGCAGTGTTTTTCGGACCGCACGATAGGCGCTGTGTCAATTCTTCTGCTGCACCACAGCGTTGCATTGGTTTTTCACTGCAGCGGGAGAAACAGGCACTGAAGGTCGGTACATGGATTTTCTTCTCCTCTTGCAACAGAAGCCACCTCCAAGGGCCCAGAACTGGAACTGGCAACACTTGGCAGGTCAGAACTCCCAGCACAGGAGTTCAAGGGCTGCAGATGAAATCTTTGATGGGCCTGAGACTTCTTAACAGGAGGCAAGCACACACAAGCCCTTGGAGAACCTCGGCAAGCAGGATGATGAAAACAAAGTCCAGTCCTTTCACTCTCCAAGACAGAAGCAGCAAGCAGTAGCCAGCACAACACAGCAACAAGCAGAGAGGCAGTTACCCTCCTACAGCTTCTCCAGCTCTTTTTCTTGGCAGAATCTCCTCTTAGTCTAGAAGTGATCTAAAAATGTGGGGCCACAGATCCAATAATTATACCCCTTTCCGACTTTGAAGTAGGCATACTTCAAAGTATAGTCTTTGTAGTGCACAAGATCCTGCCTTGCCCTGACCTGGGTCCATACACACTACAGGGGGCGGGGAGACAGCTTTGTGTGAGGACAGGCACAGCCCTATTCAGGTGTCAATGACAATTCCTCCCAACACTCTAGCTCAGGAAGGCCCATAAACTTGGACATGGGCGATCAGGTTATGCAGGGCACACCTCCGCTCCCTTTGTGTGACTGCCTGGAGTGAATGCACAAACAGCCCAACTGTCAGTCTAAACTAGAAGTGGATTCCACAGGCAGGCAGCGGCATGGAATGGTAAAGCAAGAAAATGCCCACTTTCTAAAAGTGGTATGAGAAGTTGGCCTGGTATATGCTGTCCACTTGTTAGAGTGGGCACCTTGCACCAGTACAAATCGACTTTTATGGTTGGTAGGTTTAAGACAACCTTTATAGAAAGCTATCCTAGTGGTAGCTGTGGAGAGCAGCCTTCAGGCTAAGTCTTGGAGGAATGTAAAGCAGCTTGTTTTACCACACAATCTCTTGAATCACTAAATGAACAGACACCACACAGGTATATATATCAAATATATATGTATTTATTAATAAACAACTCTCTACTAATCTCTTTATGAGATTAGAAGTCAGGAACATATGTACAATGCAAAGTTATCACAAATAAGTTAGCACAATCAAATATCACAATCCTAGCTTGGCTAGACCTGGGCCTAGAGCATATAGAATCGAGGGACCCCAAAGAACCACCCCAGGTAGTTGTAGGAGACCCACAGGGGACGGACGCGGTGTTCAGACACTGGTGCGAGTCCTGTACGAGTCTATGCGCATAGGCGCGATTGAGATTTCAATGTTAAAGGTCCCTTGCGTGTTCGAGGCGAACACACCGATCGGTCCTTGTACGAGTCAAAGGACGCGGTTACAGATAGAGTTGCAAGGGAGATGGACACGATGTGTTTAACACAGACGCGAACCCTGTACGAGTCAGCGCGATAGTCGCACTTAGAAAATAAGAGTTTTAGGGCACTTCTAGGGTAGCTACAAGCAAGCCACTTACAGGGTAAGTAGTTCTAGGGCCCACACCCACAGGGGCACCGTAGTGCTGAAGTTACCTCACCCAGGGGAGCCGGGTGCATAGGTGTCCTTTGGTGTCGGGTCGCGGCGTCGTTCTCAATGGGAGCCAGTGAGGACTTGCTGCTTGCGGCGACTGAAGAAGTGTCCGGTGGAATCCAAGCCTGGATTCAGAAGATGGAAGACCTGAAAGCAGAGGGGACAGTGTTCAAGGGCACTTGGCAGTGACCCGGGGCAAGGAAGTTGAATGCCCACCGTCGTCGACAGATTCAGGTCATTCACTGGTGTCTTGACTCTTCGACCACGAGGTCCAGGAGGCGTCGAGGACAGCCAGGAGCTGGATTCAGCGTGTCCCACAAAGTCTGCAGCTGACTGCGGTATCGGCGAACCGATTGGAGCCAACAAGCCTTGGTAGCAGCAAGTCTCGTGGTGAAAATAAAAAGTCAATGGTGCAAACCAGCAAGGTCTGAGGAACTTACCCAGCGAGGGTAGGTCAGGGCAGGCCTAGAGAAACCAGAGGAGCCCTTTGGTTTCTTTGGAAAGTCTTCGGGGGACCCACATGCCAGCTGGCAAGGGATTGCAAAGATGCCTCAGGAGGATTCCTTCAACAGGGGCCCACGGTCACTCGGGATGGTGTAGGCCTCTGAATTTGGGAGGGATCTCTGCTAGAGGCTGGGATCATACATGGTCTAAAGCACAAGTTCGTAGAACTTCGTGAAGGGGTTGCACTTGTCAATAGTGCACGGTACCCAGGGTCTGCGGTTCCTCGTCACTCGTGGGGTCCACTTGCCTCAGCTTCGCTGGGGACTCACGATGGCCTTGGAGAAGTCAGGAAATCCTCTTCCTGGGCTGCAGGGACTTCAGGCTCCGGCGGGAGCGGTGTAGTTTGCGACCGTCATTGTAGTTTTTGGTGCCTGCCAAGCAGGGGAGTCACTCCTTGACTCCAAGGGAGATTCTTCTGTCTTCCAAAGGTAGTGGAACGTCGAAGGTCCAGGATTCTTCTGTAGAGCGTCATCCAGGGGTATCTGGGGTGAAATGCACAGGTTCCCCCTCTTATACTAAAAGAAAGGGAGGGACTAGCTCTATGACCCCACCTATGGGAGGGTCAGGGGAGTGGGTGGCTACACCCACTTCCCTTTGTCCAGTTTCCCGCCAGAGCAGGGGCAGGTAGCCCCTGAGCTGGTTCGAACTGGCATATGCACAGAGGAGCCTTCTGCTCCCCCAGTGCAGGACTTCAAAGCACTCTAGGAGTGCACCCACCCAGCCCCAATACAGTAAACCCTGTCTGGGAGGTGGTCACACCCCCTTGGGACAGGATACCTATTGTTGGGCCTCCTCCACTGCGAGTGTCGGTCATCAGCAGGAGGGCAGCCCAGTGTCTGTGACTGGTGGCATCCATTTTGTGATGCCAGGGCTCTTCAGGATTCTACCGTGTTTCCACAGTAGCTACATGTCTATCCCTCTAGAAGGGTGGGATCATACTCCCACACCAGTTACTGGTGTGGGGGTATGATTCCAAAGTGTTTGACACCAAACACGACATGTTTTGATGCAGCCATTCCATAGTTAGCATTTACCGCGAGGATATAATGCACTTAAGAGAATATGGTTTGGCTGCATTCACAAACAGCCACAGAGAATGGACTCTGAGGGCTGCAGAGGGGCCCTGCTCAGGCAGAGGCACCCCTCACATGGAAACTAAGCACCCTGCCCTCAGGATTGATAGGGCCTGCTTTAGGGGTGTCTGATAAGTCTCAATGTGTGTGCAGGAGAGATATAGGGGACCTATATCTCAGTGAGGGGTGCTAGCACCTCCTCACCCAGGCTGCAGTAGCAGGCCTGTGGTGTCAGATTTAGTCTGCTTCCCAGTGGTGGCATAATACATGCTTCAGCCCCTGGTAGGCCTGTGAAGTACCTATGCCCTTGGTTCCTAAGGTACCATATACTAGGGACTCATAAGGCACCACAGTATCCAATCACTAGTGCACCTAGAGTGCACTCCAAGTCGTTTAGAGAGAACAGAGAGGCTGGGGCCCTGATTGGCAGGGTCCCAGCCAGACTATAGCCAGAAACCAGTGTAAACATCAGAAAAAAAGTGGGGGCAACATAAGAGGTAGATCCTACTCTCCTACACAACCCCCCCCAAACGTAGGGACACTAAACTAACCTTGACCAGTTGAGTCTTCGTGTTCAAAGTGGAAATACCTTGAGAGTCCATCTGCATTGGCATGTTGGGTCCCAGGTCTATGTTCCACTGTATAGTCCATCCCCTGTAGGGAAATGGACCACCTCAAAAGTTTTGGGTTTTCTCCTTTCATTTGTTTAAGCCATAAGAGGGGCTTGTGGTCAGTCTGAACTATGAAGTGAGTGCCAAACAAGTATGGCCTCAGCTTCTTCAGGGCCCACACCACAGCAAAGGTCTCTATAGCTGACCAACGTTTCTCTCTAGGGGTCAGCCTTCTGCTAATGAAAGCTACTGGCTGGTCTTGACCTTCATCATTCAGTTGAGACAGTACAGCTCCCACACCCAGCTCAGAAGCATCTGTTTGGACAATGAACTTTTTGGTGTAGTCTGGACTCTGTAAGATGGGGGCAGTGCACATGGCCTGCTTTAGGTCTTCAAATGCCTTCTGACAGCTAGCTGTCCACTGAACCTTTTTGGCATTTTCTTGGGGGTCAGATCATTCAAGGGGGTCACTATAGATCCATATCCCTTCACAAACCTCCTATAGTACCCAGTCAGGCCTAAGAAGGCTCTCACCTGTGTCTGGGTGATTGGAGCAACCCATTCCATTATGGTTTGGATTTTGCTCTGTAAAGGCTGAACCTGGCCTCCACCCACAAGGTGGCCCAGGTACACAACCTGACTCTGCCCTATCTGGCACTTAGTGGCCTTGATAGTGAGGCCTGATTTCTGCAGAGCCTCCAAAACATTCCTGAGGTGGACCAGGTGATCCTGCCAGGAGGAACTAAAGACAGCAATATCATCTAGATAAGCTGAGCAATAAGTTTCCATCCCTGCCAGAACTTTGTTCACCAACCTCTGAAAAGTGGCAGGTGCATTTTTCAAGCCAAAGGGCATCACCACAAAGTGGTAGTGCCCACCAGGGGTTGAAAATGCTGTTTTGGCTTTTGCATCATCAGCTAACCTGATCTGCCAGTAGCCAGCTGTCAGGTCAAATGTACTGAGATACTTGGCTGAGGCCAAAGTATCAATCAGCTCATCTGCCCTTGGTATGGGATAGGCATCAGTCCTAGTGACTGCATTGAGGCCTCTGTAGTCTACACAAAACCCCATTTATTTCTTACCACCCTGGGTATGAGGCTTGGGTACCAGGACTACTGGGCTAGCCCAAGGGCTATCTGAAGGCTCAATCACGCCTAACTCCAACATCTTCTGGACTTCAGTCCTGATACAGTCCCTGACATGGTCAGGTTGCCTGTAGATTTTACTCTTTACAGGCAGACTGTCTCCAGTGTCCACCTCATGGGTGCACCAGGAAGTCTGACTAGGGGTCAGGCTAAACATATGTCTATACTGCTGCAGAACTTGTCTGCACTCAGTTTGCTGATGGTCAGTGAGGCTGCTTGCCAAAGCAACACCATCTACTGATCCATCATCAGGGTTCTGTGAGAGCAGGTCAGGGAGAGGGTCACTCTCCTCCTCCTGTTCCTCATCAGTTGCCATGAGCAAGCCCATGTCAGCCCTGTCAACATATGGCTTCAGTCTGTTGACATGGAGCACCCTCAGGGGGCTCCTGGGAGTTCCAAGATTCACCAGATGGGTGACTTCTCCCTTCTGCTCAACTATTGTATGGGGGCCACTCCATTTGTCATGGAGGGCTTCTGGGGCCACAGGTTCCAACACCCACACTCTCTGTCCTGGCTGGTATACAGTCAGCACAGCCTTTTGGTCATGCCAAGCTTTTTGTAATTCTTGCTGGCCTCCAGGTTTTTGGTTGCCTTTTTCATGTAGTCAGCCATCCGGGAGCGGAGACCAAGTACATAGTCCATCACATCTTGTTTGGGGGGCTTGAGAGGTAACTCCCAGCCCTCTTTTACCAAACACAGTTGACCTCTTACAGGATGCCCAAACAGAAGCTCAAATGGGCTGTAACCAACCCCCTTCTGTGGAACTTCTCTGTATGCAAACAACAGGCAGGGAAGAAGAAGGTCCCATTTCCGCCTAAGCTTCTCTGGGAGTCCTTTAATCATTCTCTTAAGGGTTTTGTTGAAGCGTTCAACTAAACCATTGCATTGTGGGTGATAGGGGGTGGTGAACTTATAAGTTACACCACATTCCTTCCACATTGCCTTCAGATATCCTGACATGAAGTTGGTACCTCTGTCAGAGATGACCTCCTTTGGGAAACCCACTCTGGAGAAAACTCCAATGAGGGCTCTTGCCACCACAGGGGCTGTGGTGGTCCTCAGAGGAATTGCCTCTGGGTACCTGGTGGCATTATCCACTACCACCAGGATAAATCTGTGCCCAGATGCAATTTGAGGGTCAAGGGGACCAACAATGTCAATCCCTACCCTTTCAAAGGGTACCCCCACCACAGGTAGTGGTATCAGGGGGCCTTTGTTGTGCCACCTGCCTTGCCACTGGCTTGGCATGTGACACAGGAGCGACAAAACTCCTTTGTGTCTTCTGACATATGGGGCCAATGAAAATGTGGAACAAGCCTGTCCCAGGTCTTGGTTTGGCCCAAGTGACCTGCCAAAGGGATGTCATGTGCTAGGGTCAAGAGGAACCCCTAAACTTCTGAGGTATTACCAACCTCCTGGTGGCTCCAGGGGCTGGATCTCTACCCTCAGAATATAGGAGTCCCTCATCCCAATAAACTTTATGGGACCCACTAGCACTCCCAGCAGCCTAAGCAGCAGCCTGCTGTCTGAGGGGTTCAAGAGAGGGGCAGCACTGTTGCTCCCTCCTCAGATCTTCCCTAGAAGGGCCCCCTGCCCCCAAGAACTCAACCTGATCAGGTTCAAGTCCCTCTGGGGCAGTTCCTTCTTCAGGATCTGCTCCTCCTCCCTCAAGAGGGGAATCTGTGATCTGAGAGAGAGGGGAAGGCACTGCCTTAACCCTACTGCTCCTCTTCTTGGGAAGCATCTGGTGCATTGTTTCAGGATCCAGAGCTGGTTCAGTGTCATGCATTTTGGCTTGTGACCTGGTCACAGCAAATACCTCTGCAGGGATGCCCAACATCTCAGCATGAGTCCATAACTCTACTTCAGACCAGGCTGAAGTCTCTAGATCATTGCCCAATAGACATTCTACAGGGAGGTCTGCACTGACTACAACCTTCTTGAGGCCAGTTACCCCTCCCCAGGAGAAATTCACAACTGCCAGACTATGGTTGGTCTTGGCATTGCTTGCATTGGTCACCTGTACATTTCACCCAGGATGATCTGTCCAGGGTCCACAAGATCCTCTGCCACCATGGTGACACTAGCACCTGTGTCCCTAAATGCCAAAGCCTGTTTGCCATTTATTACAGGCTGCTGTTTGTATTTGCCCAGATTACTGGGGCTCACTAAGAAGGACATTTCAATGTCTCCATCACAAATCAGCATTGCCTGAGTGGGTTCTCTGACTAGGCCAGAGCCCACTTCAGAACCCAGGGTCAACCCTACTACACCTTTTTTCTGAGTACCACCTCCACCAGTAGCTGAACTAGGGGGAACAGTTGCCTTAGGGGCAGGAGTGGGGGTGGTTTGGTCTTTGGACTTGTTACAGTCAGAAGTCCAGTGCCCTTTCTATTTACAGAATTTGCACCAGGGCTTCTTTTGGCCTTTTCCTTGATTGGACTGTGCCTCCCCACCAGATTCAGATTTTTGGGGCCCTTGTGAAGACTTCTGGTCTTTTGCCTTATCCCCACTTTTCTCAGAGCCCTTCTGATCCTGCTTCTTAGTGTCACCCCCCTTGGTTCTGGGTTTTCTGCCTCACCCTGGTTCTGACCCACTTGTCTGCCTTCTTTCCAAATTCTTGGGGAGAGGTCAGATCAGAGTCTACCAGGTATTGATGCAACAACTGGTTCTGGCAATTATTAAGGATCTGTTCTCTCATCATTAGATTATACAATCCCTTGAAATCAGTAACCCTACTGCCAACCAGCCAACCCTCCAGAGCCTTGGTTGCACAATCTACAAAGTCAGTCCAGTCCTGAGTCTGTGCCTTCTGGGTGTCTCTGAACTTCAACCTGTACTGCTCAGTGGTTAAGCCAAACCCATCTATCAGTGCACTCTACAGGACTTCATAGTCATCAGCATCCTCTTCTCTAACAGTGAGGAGCTTGTCTCTACCTTTATCTGAAAAGGAGAGCCACAAGATTGCTGCCCACTGCTTCTGGGGGACCTGTTGTACTCTACAGGCCCTTTCCATAGCAGTTATCCACTTGTGGATATCATCCCCACTCTGGTAGGGAGGAACAACCTTGCTCAGGTTCCTATGGTCTGGAATATATTCTCTGCCTCTAGGGACACTGTTGCTGCCACCAGGGGGTTCTAACCCCTCTCTTCTAGAAGCTCTCTGGAACTCAAAGGCTTCTTTGTCTAATGCCAACTGCTTGGTTTTGAGGGCAAACCTTGCTTCCTCATACTGCAACAGTTTGCACAGTCTTTCAGAGGAACTCTCTCTTCTTAGGAAGTAGGAGTCTCTCTGGTGGACAGTTTCTCTGCCAGAGTGAAAGGAGTGCTCAGATTCCCTGGAAAGGGACCTGTGCCTGTCTTCCACTATGTCAGTTCTCTTAGGGAGAATTCCTCTGTCCTGTTCAGGCCCCTTGGGGCCTGGCCCTACAATCACAGAGTCTTGGTCATCATCTGACCCAGATACTATGACTGACCCACCCACTGATTCAGATCCATTAGCTCCTAGAGATAATCTAAGATCATCTGCTGTCAGCAGATCTATCAGGTGTGGTGTAGAGGGACTCTGTCCTACCTTCAGGTGCCTTTCAGCACACATGGCTTTCAGGTCAAAGAAAGTCATGTCCTTATACTGAAGCTGGGTGGATCCACTGGGTCCATCCCTTGAGGACATTCTAGTGTTGTGCAGTGTTATACTACCTACACTAGTTTGTGGCCTACTGATACTAGCTTGAGCTGTAGAAAGGGTGTGCTATCCCTTTTGCACACAGCTCTAAGTTCAGTAGAACTTATGGATACTAAGCTTGATTTTATATGTACCTTGAGTACCTATAGTGGTTTTCAGTTAGTAATTCAAATAGAGATTTTCTGGTAAAACAATAGCAAGCTGGAATCCCACACGCTGCCACCAATGTGAGAAGTTGGCCTGGTATATGCTGTCCACTTGTTAGAGTGGGCACCTTGCACCAGTACAAATCGACTTTTATGGTTGGTAGGTTTAAGACAACCTTTATAGAAAGCTATCCTAGTGGTAGCTGTGGAGAGCAGCCTTCAGGCTAAGTCTTGGAGGAATGTAAAGCAGCTTGTTTTACCACACAATCTCTTGAATCACTAAATGAACAGACACCACACAGGTATATATATCAAATATATATGTATTTATTAATAAACAACTCTCTACTAATCTCTTTATGAGATTAGAAGTCAGGAACATATGTACAATGCAAAGTTATCACAAATAAGTTTGCACAATCAAATATCACAATCCTAGCTTGGCTAGACCTGGGCCTAGAGCATATAGAATCGAGGGACCCCAAAGAACCACCCCAGGTAGTTGTAGGAGACCCACAGGGGACGGACGCGGTGTTCAGACACTGGTGCGTGTCCTGTACGAGTCTATGCGCATAGGCGCGATTGAGATTTCAATGTTAAAGGTCCCTTGCGTGTTCGAGGCGAACACACCGATCGGTCCTTGTACGAGTCAAAGGACGCGGTTACAGATAGAGTTGCAAGGGAGATGGACACGATGTGTTTAACACAGACGCGAACCCTGTACGAGTCAGCGCGATAGTCGCACTTAGAAAATAAGAGTTTTAGGGCACTTCTAGGGTAGCTACAAGTAAGCCACTTACAGGGTAAGTAGTTCTAGGGCCCACACCCACAGGGGCACCGTAGTGCTGAAGTTACCTCACCCAGGGGAGCCGGGTGCATAGGTGTCCTTTGGTGTCGGGTCGCGGCGTCGTTCTCAATGGGAGCCAGTGAGGACTTGCTGCTTGCGGCGACTGAAGAAGTGTCCGGTGGACTCCAAGCCTGGATTCAGAAGATGGAAGACCTGAAAGCAGAGGGGACAGTGTTCAAGGGCACTTGGCAGAGACCCGGGGCAAGGAAGATGAATGCCCACCGTCGTCGACAGATTCAGGTCGTTCACTGGTGTCTTGACTCTTCGACCACGAGGTCCAGGAGGCGCCGAGGACGGCCAGGAGCTGGATTCAGTGTATCCCACGAAGTCTGCAGATGACTGCGGTGTCGGCGACCCGATTGGAGCCAACAAGCCCTGGTAGCAGCAAGTCTCGTGGTGGAAATAAAAAGTCAATGGTGCAGACCAGCAAGGTCTGAGGAACTTACCCAGCGAGGGTAGGTCAGGGCAGGCCTGGAGCAGAGGGGAGCCCTTTGGTTTCTTTGGAAAGTCTTCGGGGGACCCACAAGCTGGCTGGCAAGGGATCGCGAAGATGCCTCAGGAGTATTCCTTCAACAGAGGCCCACGGTCACTCGGGACAGTGTAGGCCTCTGAATTTGGGAGGGGTCTCTGCTAGAGGCTGGGACCACACGTGGTCCAAAGCACAAGTTCGTAGAACTTCGTAAAGGGGTTGCACTTGTCAATAGTGCACGGTACCCAGGGTCTGTGGTTCCTCGTCACTCGTGGGGTCCACTTGCCTCAGCTTCACTGGGGACTCACGATGGCCTTGGAGAAGTCAGGAAATCCTCTTCCTGGGCTGCAGGGACTTCGGGCTCCGGCGGGAGCGGCGTAGTTTGCGACCGTCGTCATAGTTTTTGGTGCCTGCCAAGCAGCGGAGTCACTCTTTGACTCCAAGGGAGATTCTTCTGTCTTCCAAAGGTAGTGGAATGTCGAAGGTCCAGGATTCTTCTATAGAGCGTCGTCCAGGGGTATCTAGGGTGCAATGCACAGGTTCCCCCTCTTATACTAAAAGAAAGGGAGGGACTAGCTCTATGACCCCACCTATGGGAGGGTCAGGGGAGTGGGTGGCTACACCCACTTCCCTTTGTCCAGTTTCCCGCCAGAGCAGGGGCAGGTAGCCCCTGAGCTGGTTCGAACTGGCATATGCACAGAGGAGCCTTCTGCTCCCCCAGTGCAGGACTTCAAAGCACTCTAGGAGTGCACCCACCCAGCCCCAATACACTAAACCCTGTCTGGGAGGTGGTCACACCCCCTTGGGACAGGAAACCTATTGTTGGGCCTCCTCCACTGCGAGTGTCAGTCATCAGCAGGAGGGCAGCCCAGTGTCTGTGACTGGTGGCATCCATCTTGTGATGCCAGGGCTCTTCAGGATTCTACCGCGTTTCCACAGTAGCTACATGTCTATCCCTCTAGAAGGGTGGGATCATACTCCCACACCAGTTACTGGTGTGGGGGTATGATTCCAAAGTGTTTGACACCAAACACGACATGTTTTGATGCAGCCATTCCATAGTTAGCATTTACCGCGAGGATATAATGCACTTAAGAGTATATGGTTTGGCTGCATTCACAAACAGCCCCAGAGAATGGACTCTGAGGGCTGCAGAGGGGCCCTGCTCAGGCAGAGGCACCCCCTCACATGGAAACTAAGCACCCTGCCCTCAGGATTGATAGGGCCTGCTTTAGGGGTGTCTGATAAGTCTCAATGTGTGTGCAGGAGAGATATAGGGGACCTATATCTCAGTGAGGGGTGCTAGCACCTCCTCACCCAGGCTGCAGTAGCAGGCCTGTGGTGTCAGATTTAGTCTGCTTCCCAGGGGTGGCATAATACATGCTTCAGCCCCTGGTAAGCCTGTGAAGTACCTATGCCCTTGGTTCCTAAGGTACCATATACTAGGGACTCATAAGGCACCACAGTATCCAATTACTAGTGCACCTAGAGTGCACTCCAAGTCGTTTAGAGAGAACAGAGAGTCTGGGACCCTGATTGGCAGGGTCCCAGCCAGACTATAGCCAGAAACCAGTGTAACCATCAGAAAAAAAGTGGGGGCAACATAAGAGGCAGATCCTACTCTCCTACAAATGGCATTTTCAAATACAAAATTAAATAAAGAACTTCACAGAAAGATGTATTTTTAAATTCTGAGTTCAGGGAACCCGAACTCCAAATATCTATCTCTTCCCAATTGAAAGTTACACTTGTAAGATGTTACAAGGCAGCTCCAATGATAACCTATGGGAGAGATACTCCTTGCAATAGTAAAAAACGAAATTGGCAGTATTTCACTATCAGGACATGTTAAACGCACCTGTACATGTCCTACCTTTCACATACACTGCACCCTGCCCATGGGGCTACCTTGGTCCTACCTTAGGGGTGCCTTACATGCAATAAAAAGAAAGGTTTGGACCTGGCAAGTGGGTGCATTTGCCAGGTCGATATGGCAGTTTAAAACTGCACTCACAGACACTGCAGTCGCAGGCCTGAGACATGTTTGCATGGCTAATCATGTGGGTGGCTCAATCAGTGCTGCAGGCCCACTACTAGCATTTGAATTACAGGCCCTGGGCACACACAGTGAACTTTACTAGGGACTTGTCAGTATATCAAATATGCCTTTCATGGATAACCAATCATAATCACAATTTACCCAGGGAGCACTTGCACTTTAGCACTGATCAGCAGTGGTGAAGTGCCCAGAGTTCTAAAACCAGCAAAAAAGAAATGCAGCACACAGTCAAAAACAGGAGGTCAGAAGCAAAAATACATTGGAAAAACACACTAAAGATGCCAGGTCTAACACTGGAATAGCACAATTATTATTTTTTCATTCTAATTTTACTCATAGGACAGCCACAGCCTTCCTCAGTGAAAATAGCTTTTGGGGGTGTGTCACTCTAGGGACATGAAAAAAGTACATCTCTGCATGTCCCTCTTCTAAATACCATGCACCCTACTTTGTGGGCTACAAGGCTGACATTAAGAGTGGCTTATTATATTTAAAAGGAAGGTGTTCCCCGTAAAATGGTTATTTTGACAGGTTGGACTACAGAGTTAAACTGCAGCAGCCAGGATACATTAGTAAGGCTTAAGCCTTTTTTTCATGTGTCACACTAGTTTATAGCACAAAATATGTTGCAGTCCACAGGTGACATTTCACTTTCCATGCCATGGGTGCAGTTTCTACATCAAATACTGTGGGATGTGGGAGAATTTGATATGCCAAACAGGGACTAACCAAATGTTTACATGTTTTTGGGATCAGACCACACACATTGGGCACTATAAAGCAGTGTCCTTTTGTGCTGAGTCTAAAAACCAGTAATGAAACTCAGCAAAATAATGGGGGTGACCACACAAAAAAGGGCATTTTCTCACAGCATACATTATGTATTTTGTATAAGGCCAATCAAAACGATGCACTGATACACCGGCACCTGCACCCAATGGAGCCTATCTAAGACTAGTGTAGGTTGCTACATGGGAGGCTGCATTTTGTAAGAACTGAAGAATGCCTGGCCAGAACACCAGCAAGCTCAAATATAATTAATTGCAGTAGTCCGACTTTAACAAGATTAGGACTCCTGCCACAGCTTTTGGTCGTTGGTCGTTGGTTGAAATGCAAAGATAAGTTGCCAGATATAAAAACCTTACAACAACATGCCTTTGAGCTTGGAACAGAAGACAAACAGGATGTTGGGATTCTTCATCCTCAAAGATTGTGAAAGGCAAGGGCCTGGAGTGTCTCACACACACAAGCACACACACATGTACACACACACACACACACACTCATATACATAAACACAACTACTCATACACACAAACACACCTTATTCTCTATTGAGATTAGTTCTGTTCCTTGTAGGTTCCTTTTACACTAATAGAGTGCCCGCTGGGAGGCGCCTGGGGCTACACATGCACCATGATGGGAGGACAGTGACTGGTCTACTTTCTCATCCACGATGCTGACCCAAAGACCATCCCCTTTGTCTACACTCGCTACTAAACATCTATAAGTATATTCAGCCCATTTTCACCACAAAATGGGAGATCGTTGGAGCTAGAAAGTGGGGAGAGAACTTTGTTGGGTAAATTGGGCTATTCACCCTTTTGTGATGCTGGCAGATGATCAAGTTCCACTTTTAACATGGACACCTGTTTCTCGGAGAGCTTACCACTGTGTGCTGCTAGCTGACCATTGTGGCTAAGACTAGCTCGCCCTTCCAGTGCGGAAAAGGGTAGTGAGCCACTGCTGTGGTATTAGGCCCGCAGTTTATAACTTTCAATCAATCAATCATGTCACTTATAAAGCGCACTACATACCCGCGAGGGTCTCAAGGCGCTGGGGGAAGAGGGGGGTGGTGCTGCTACTGATCGAAGAGCCAGGTCTTGAGGAGTCTTCTGAAGGCCAGTAGGTCTTGGGTCTGTCGGAGGTTGGTGGGGAGGGTGTTCCAGGTCTTGGCGGCGAGGTGGGAGAAGGATCTGCCGCCGGCGGTCGTTTTCCCGGATGCGGGGGACTGTGGCGAGGGCGAGGCTGGTCGAGCGGAGCTGGCCGGTGGGGGTGTAGAAGCTGAGTCGTCTGTTGAGGTAGGCTGGTCCGGAGTTGTGGAGTGCTTTGTGTGCGTGGGTGAGGAGCTTGAAGGTTATCCTCTTGTTGACAGGGAGCAAGTGCAGGTCTCTCAGGTGGGGTGTGATGTGGCTGCGTCGGGGGATGTTGAGGATAAGACGTGCAGAGGCGTTCTGGATGCGTTGCAGCCGTCTCAGGAGCTTAGCCGTCGTTCCTGCGTAGAGGGCGTTTCCGTAGTCCAGCCTGCTGGTGACGAGGGCCTGGGTGACTGTTTTTCTTGTTTCGGTGGGGATCCACTTGAAGATCCTGTGGAGCATTCGGAGGATCTTGAAGCAGGATGAGGAAACGGCGTTGACCTGCTTAGTCATGGAGAGGGTGGGGTCGAGGATGACCCCTAGGTTGCGTACGTGGTCGGTGGGTGGCGGGGCTGTTCCCAGTGATGTTGGCCACCAGGAGTCGTCCCAGGCTGAAGGGTTGGAACCAAGGATGAGGACCTCCGTCTTGTCCGAGTTCAGCTTCAGGCGGCTGGTCCTCATCCATTCGGCGACAGCCTTCATTCCTTCGTGGAGGTGGGCTTTGGCGGTGTGAGGGTCTTTGGTGAGGGAGAGGATCAGCTGGGTGTCGTCGGCGTAGGAGATGATGTTGAGGTTGTGCTGTCGGGCGACGTGGGCGAGGGGTGCCATGTAGATGTTGAACAGCATTGGGCTGAGGGAGGAGCCTTGGGGTACGCCGCAGATGATCTTGGTGGCCTTGGATCGGAAGGGGGCGAGGCGGACGCTTTGTGTTCTGCCGGAAAGGAAGGATGTGGTCCAGTCCAGGGCCTTCTCTTGGATCCCGGCGTCGTGAAGGCGTGTTCGTAGTGTGTGGTGGCAGACCGTGTCGAAGGCGGCTGATAGGTCCAGGAGGATGAGGGCTGCTGTTTCTCCGTTGTCTAGCAGGGTCCTGATGTCATCGGTGGCGGCGATGAGGGCGGTTTCGGTGCTGTGGTTGCTGCGGAAGCCGGACTGGGAAGGGTCCAGGATGTTGTTCTCCTCGAGGTAGCGGGGCAGTTGTTTGTTGACGATTTTCTCGTGACCTTCGCGGGGAACGGGAGCAGAGAGATGGGTCGGAAGTTCTTGAGGTCCTTGGGGTCTGCCTTGGGTTTCTTGAGTAAGGCGGTGATCTCAGCGTGCTTCCAGCTTTCCGTGAAGGTTGCTGTCTCGAAGGAGATGTTGATTATTTTCCGGAGATGGGGCGCGATGGCTGTACTGGCTTTGTTGAAGATGTGGTGAGGGCACGGGTCTAGCGGTGAACCGGAGTGGATGGTGTTCATGATCTCGCTGGTGTCCTCGTCGTTGATGTTGGTCCAGGAGAGCAGGCGGTTGGTGGTTGTGGGGGCAGGGTTCTCGGTGGTTGCCGGGGCGGTCGTGGTGTTGAAGCTGTCGTGGATGTCGGCGATTTTGCGGTGGAAGGAGGTGGCCAGTGAGTCGCACAGGTCTTGCGACGGCTGGATGTTGTTGGTGTTGAAGCTGGGGTTGGAGAGTTCCTTCACGATGTTGAAGAGCTCTTTGCTGTTGTGTGCGTTGTTGTCTAGGCGGTCTTTGAGTGAGGCCCTTTTGGCGGATCTGATGAGGTGATGGTGATTGCGGGTGGCGCTCTTGTGGGCGGCGTAGCTGTCCGCTGTCCGTTCGTGGAGCCAGATCTTCTCCAGTTTTCGGCATGTTCGTTTGGAGGCCTGGAGGTCTTCGGTGAACCAGGTGGCTTTCTTGCTGGTGTGGCTGTTGGGCGGATTCTTGAGCGGGGCGAGGGTGTTGGCGCAGTCGTCGATCCACTGTCTGAGGTTGCGGGCGGCGGTGTCGGGGTCGGAGGGTTCGGCGGGTGGGCTCAGGGCGAGGGTTGTGGTTAGCTGGTCTTCCGTGACTCTGCTCCAGCAGCGGCGAGGCATTTGTTCGGTGCGGTGGTGCGTGGTGGGCTTCCTGTAGGTGAAGTGGATGCAGTGGTGGTCAGTCCAGTGGGGTTCGGAGGTGTGGTTGAAGGAGACGTGTGGGCTTGCGGAAAAGATGGAGTCTAGCGTGTGGCCGGCGGCATGGGTGGGTGTAGTCACGAGCTGTCTGAGTCCGAGGGTGGCGAGGTTGTCGATCAGGGTGGTGGAGTTGGTGTCCTTGTTGTTCTCGAGGTGGAAGTTCAGGTCCCCGAGGAGGATGTAGTCCGTGGAGGCGATGGCGTGTGTGCTGACGAAGTCAGCGATGGAATCGCTGAACTGTGGTCGGGGTCCGGGGGTCTGTAGATGAGGGTTCCTCTGAGGGTGGTGTTGGGATCGGTGTGGATCTGGAAGTGCATGTGTTCGGCGGTGCTGAGGGTGTCGTCGGTGTTGGTTGAGACTCTGAGGGTGTTCCTGTGGACGATGGCGATGCCTCCTCCGACTCCGTTGGTGCGGTCCCTGCGGGTGATCTTGTATCCGTCCGGGATGGCAATGGCGATGTCGGGGGCTGAAGCGGGATTCAGCCAGGTCTCCGTCAGGAATGCGACGTCTGGGGAGGTTGAGTCGAGAAGGTCCCAGAGTTCGATGGCGTGTTTGCGGGCGGAGCGGGTGTTGAGGAGGATGCATCTGAGGTAGTTGGGTTCTTTCCTGGGCGGTGGTTTGGCGGGGCGGGTGCTGGAGAAGCTGCAGTTCCGGCAGGTGAAGGGCCCTTGGGTGCGCTTCGGGGTGGCCTGGTACTTTAAGCACTTCTGTCATCTAGAAAGTGTGTCCACTTTCTGCAGCTCACTTCATATTATTATGCAGCCTGCCTGTCCCATACCTCGCTATCATTCAGAGGGTAAGCTCAATACTCATACGTTTTTTGTTCCTCAGGTCTTTTTCATCAGCTCAGAGGACATATGAGCACATATGTTTTCAACTTTTGACATCTGTTCTACTGCATGGTCCCTTGTCGTGCAGAAAGCACCAACCACCTTGCTATTGTGGAGTGCTATCCCACCTTACTACTGTGATGCACCTTCATCCTCCTTTTGTCTTTAGCAATGTTCCATGAATACAGCACCACAATGGTTCTATATCAAAGGTGCCAAAAAGCCTTAGAGTTTGTAATAGGAGATATTGACTGCATCCAGTACAGAGTAACAGTATGTACCTGCTGTGGTGCGTTAAATAGCCCACACTGTTCTGCCTTTCTTCTAGTGTAGCATAAGCAGTTCCATTCTGAGAAGTTGTTGGTCTTGGAAGCTCATCTCTTTAATTGGCTTTAAAAATCTATGGTTGCCACAGAATAATTGCATTACTTGCTCAAAAAGGGATCGTTTGTGCTTGTGTGATAATGGTGTAAGTGAACAAAATAAATAAATGAATTTTAAAACATATAAATATAGTAAGGGAGCTCACACATGGATCGAAAGCCCATTGAGGTGATACTCAGATGTTAGAAAGAGACAAAAATAGAAATCAGAACCTATTTTCTACGGTCATTTGTGGCTCTGCGTCTGGATCCTGAACTTGTCTAGCTGTGGCATGCCTTTTTGCAAATACCTGGAGACGTGTTACACATAGCACAATGGGTACCGCTATTTCAGCTCCAAGGCACTATGGTATTACAGATGGGCAGGGTCCTGCCCGTGCTCAGCACTGCCTGTTCTAAAAAGCAGGTGCTGAGACGGGTCCCTATCGGGCTCTCCATTTTTGCCCTCGCCATCAGGGAGAAAAAAAAATCTCAACCCTGCAGCAGCACCATCCTTCACTGTCTTTGAGGTAACTTCAAAGAGACTCGTTACAGTACTTTTTTTCACAGTCTCATCATTTCAGAACTGAAGCATTTTCAATATTATATACAACGAAGCCATAGTAGTTGCCTATTTATCTTATGCAGCTAACTCCTGGCTTGTTGTAGGTGTAATGTTTCTTCCTGTATTCTATATCTGGATGCAATGACATAAGCAGCAAAATTCCAGTCGGGTGGCACACTATGCTAAGCACAGATTTTCATCTATGTGTTTTTAAGCCACGCCCTTAATTACATTGGCCACGCCCCTTCGAGAGACCCCGAGTTTTTTCATCCCACTTAATGCCCTGCTGATGGGGCTGCAGAGGTTTGTGGGGTCCTTATGTAATATGGATCTTGCTGGTATGATCACAAGGAGTTTAGCCCCATTGCAACTGAGGAAACACTTTGGAGGAGGCTGCGCTGCGTTGCGCGACAGGGAGGGAGCAGGAGAGTGCCATATCTTCAGAGATATGGCTCTCTCCTCCCCTTTCCCTTGCGCCAGTGATGATTTCAGCGGCCGTGCGCCATGCACATACCTTAGCGCCATGTGTGCATGAGTCTAGCATAGGTTTAGTACAAGAAGGGTACCCTTCTTGTACAAAATACTATGCCTAAACATGATGGAAAGCTTTTCCCACTTTGTATGTGTGCTGCACAGTGCAGCGCGCATGCAAAGTCAGAAAAGCACGGAGAAATGAAAAAATTTCTCCTGGTAGCAATAACTTTTGGCTCAAAACCATGTCAACAAATCTTTGTAAATATGGTTTTGCGTCAAAAGATGTGGGTAGTTGCAGGGGAACGCCCATGTTCCACCCATGTAACGCCCCCTCTAAGTAATGCAAAGCAGTATTTCGCACTGCTTTGCGCTACTTTGAGGGTGCTTTCCAGCACAAAACAAGTTTTGCGCTGGAAAGTAAAGTGCAAATAAAACATTTCGCGCTGGTTAGTGTCACTTTTGTGATGCTAACCCAGCGCAAAATGTTTGTGAATCTCCCCCTTTGCCTCTGCATCTTCTCTTTATTGCAGAAGCTTTCACGAGGCACTGTATACACCATACAGAGTCAATATGACCATCAAGGGCACCCCTGGGGAGAGACACCTGACAATGGCCCCCCATATACCGACTTGCAGTTGGGGGCAGTAAACCTGAAGCGTGTTGCCCTAACACTATTTAAACAGAGCCGGTCCGCCTCCTGTCTTTCACTAATGTTCTTTCTTCAGGGCAGGTGTGAACTGTCAGAGTTGTCACCTGCACCGAGTGCAGCACTTTTTTTGTGAAATGTGGGGCATTGCCTCGTTCTGCATGAGCGGCACTGGGTTAAGGATGTGCCCTGTGCAAACAGGAACATTACACCTGGTATATATTTCGGGTCCTGATATGAAAACTCCACAATGTATAACCAGCCCCACTCTTCTTGAACAGCATACACAACGCCCTGCTTGGTTTTAGGCATCAGTGTTCTCAAATGTGTCAACAGTTTTAGGAATGAGCACCAATTTGCATATTTGATCACTTCCCATGCGGTGATTGCACACCATCCGCAACAGCAATGACACCACAGAAAGTGACATCAGCAATATAGTTTAAACTAGCATTGGAAAATGTACAATTAATAGAACAAAAGGAAAATCTTACTAAAATAAATATGTGAGCTAAAACTCCACCGAATAGATAGTATATAAAGCCATACAGATTTATTGAGGGAAACAATTCGTCCCCAAAACATACAGAGTCTTCTATTAGTCAACATGTGACACTAAAGTCCAAGTCCTCTCAAACAATTCACTCCTAAGAAGGAGGACCGTGTAGTGCATAAGCAAGGAGGCAGAGATCAGCTACGTGAGTGAATAACTCTCTCAAAGGGAGGGATATTAGGAGACCTTTTACGTGTCTAAAAGTTGTGAAACCTCTTCAAATTTAGAGAGCTGCTCTGAGAAAAGCTTCTCGCAGAGGCCTGGAACTGGCATTCCTTCGAAGATTGTAGAATTATTGGGATTAAAACTCAAAATGGCCACGCAATGAGTGACACTCACTCGGGACAAGCGACATTTGACGTTTTTTGAGCCCTACTTTTCTGGAGGAAGTGCCAAATCCAGACAATCCACTTTTGGAATTATTATTGTGTATTGTGGGGAATTCCCCTTTTCGATTCTCTGTATTTAGAATTCTCTCCCGAAATGGCACGGTTATCCTTTACCACTCTACTTTAAAATAAAACTTCTAGACTGTGGGCTTATAATGTGTAATCACCCTTTGTCAATGGCTATTCTGCTCTTTATTTAATTAAAAAAAAACACCAGCTGTGCAACGGTACACCTGTTGGTGTTCCCTCAGTAAAAGGAAATCGAACTGGGGTGAAAAGGGTTAAGGGGATGAAATAAGAAAAGAAGAGGAGCGTTTGAGTTTGATGACCTTGATACTGACAGAGGCCAATCCATGCTGTCGAATATGTCTCACAAACCACCACCACCACAAACGTGCATACTAAAAATCTTCGGCTTTTACTCTCCCCCCAGTCACTTCCTAGGCTCCTTTCAATGACTCACATTGCTTTTTGGCAAGAAGAGGTGGAAAGGAGACAACATGACCTCACGGGAGGAGGTTCTAAACTGATGGACTTGGGCTTGTACCATTATACGGTGGAGGGTACGTCATTCTTGGCTAAAGCTACTTCATGGTCTATATTTAACAAATCCTGTCATGCTCCGGGAACATCTTTTTTTAGCAGAACGTTCATTCATCTGTCTAGAATGACCTCATCGTGAGCATAAAAAGCTGGTCAGTAGCCCCAAGGGCAGTTTTGTAAATGGACGGACACAGGTCGGACAGTACGTTGTATGCCATGTCAAACATTCCGTACTTGGAAGCAGCTGTAGCAGGTGTCTGTTTCAGTATCTTTCTGTGTATAACAAGCGAAAATGTCTTTATGCCAGCATATTGTTGCATAACTAAATTGCTATGTGTAATGTCCGAGATTACACCATTATGCCAATTTGCGTAAAGAAGTTTCCATTTGGGTATAAATCCTGTTGCGTGTGCACAGAAACAACCAAACTACCCAAACACGAGCGGTTGATGTTCACATTACATATGACTTCTTACCAGCGGCGGCCGCAGCATAGAAAAAGTGGTGGGGTGAGTGGGCGCGGAGGGGGGAAGGGGGAGCGCGGCAGGTAGTTTAATAATAATAAAAAATAAAAAAAAGTTAAACTTACCTGCTGCCGGCCGCCTCCCGCGTCGCGCCTCGTTGTTGGTTTTTCCTTGTCTCAGCAGACACTAGGACTATGTCAAACTCCCTGTCCAATCCCCGTGTTGCTCGCATGCTATGAGAGCAGCACGGGGATTGGCCTGAGCAGGCTGAAAAGACGCTCACTCAGGGAAAGGGAGTTTGTGCTGTTTCTCAAACCCAGCTGTTCAATACAGCCGGGCTAGAGAAAGCTAAGGGCACATGTGTGTTTGGCCGACCGGAGACGGCCGGCCAAACATACATGAGCAAATAGATAGTGCACATAGCACTCCTCCTCCCCCCTTCCATGCCCCGGCCCTGCCCCTCCCTGCACACGCTGACTGAGCATGCTGCTTAAAAGTAAAATGATAATGACATATTGTTTTATTTTCTAGCTGCTGGCTCTGAGCCAGTGGGGCAACGCACCTCTGCCATTGCGGAGGAGCCGCCCCTGCTTCTTACTATTTTTTAGCGCAAAAAGCATCCTCATGTCCATTTTGAATGCAAGGGGATAAGCCGGAATTTGGTAAAATAATATTTTAATTTCTTGGCCTTTCCCGTCATTTCTGTAAAGGAAATTATGTGAGTTTCAGTCGAGCTTGATTATTTCTCGACGGATTCTGAAGCTGCTGGTGCATTTCTTTGATCTTGGCAACAGCTTTGTGCCTTGTGTCCATGTTCTGCAGTTCATGAAAATTTACACTAAATACTTTGATTCTACAGTCAAAAATACTTGTCCCTCCTCTAGGATCATCCCCCTATTGGTGTGAGTAGATGTGTGCATAAGTGTTTGAGGACTGCAGCATATTCCTGTCTTGCTGTGCACAAGGCAACCGTGTGTTCGCAGGCTTTGAAATGTGGCATACAAAGTGTCTGAACCAGAAAGGAAGGCTGTTGTTAGAATCTACAAGGTAATATTTTCTTACTGATTGGGAATTGTGATGTGATCTAATTGGCTGACATCACAAGCATGAACATAAGGTACGTAGTTAAAAATAATACAACTAGTGCAATTGCTTTGGGGCCGAAGGTATACTACTGCACCCCATTTATTGCTCTATTTTACTCTAGGATAGCGGCCCATTTTCCTTGTCTGCATAAGGGCTCATGGCACACTTGCTATGACGCTAATGAATATTTTAAATTAGGACATTTAAGGAGTTTTGTGCAGATTTGGAACTGGTGTCTGATGGGAGCAGAACTATTCTGATGGGTGCTACCCCAGAGCAGACACACGCTGCTTCTACACTGTGGATCCTGATATTGTTAGCAGGACCTGAAATTACCCTGAAAGCAGGCCTAAATGTGTCAGGTTAGGGCTCACCACCCAAAAGGAAGACGTTGACCCTTTGGGGGCTCAAGAGCTGGAAGAGTAGGCACCAGGCCTCAATGAGCCATTAGCTGACGGATAACCCAGTTGCATTACCTCGTCTTGCAGTTCCTTTGTGGACTTTACCTGGGAAACACACTACCAACCAGTTGACAAGTGTTTGGGCAATAGGATGGTTTGCTTATGTCATTAAGGTGGTTTCCTTCCCACTCTCTTATTGGTCCACAGGCTTGATTCACACTTTACCATTCTCAGATGGCATTTTCTGGAACCAGTACAACACATAGGTGAAGGGACGTAAGAGAAAACTGATTCCCCACTGGCTTTCATGACAAGTTGTGTTACACTGCTTAAGTTCACTACCCAGCGTAGGTGTGGGTCATCCCTCAAAGTGACCACCATTCAAGGAGAATTTAGGTGAGCATACCTAGATTTGGATGGGAGGAAGAGTGTTTGTCTGCAATTGTGCATGCAAGGAAACCACTAGGGCAAATGAGAGTGAGGATTGTCACATGACAAGGTATATGTTTCTTGTGTAAGTGTGATACCTGCTTTCTATCCTTACATAATAGGGGAAACTGAGAAAAAAAACTGTGAGCAATGCAGGGAATGTGGGGATCGTTAGACCTGTCAACCTTAGAGTGGGCTTCCCCCAAACATATTGCCTTACTCTTCATGTTTTTTCTGAATTTGTTTTTGTTGGCCTTAGGACTCTGCACACTTTACCACTACTAACCAGTGCTAATGTTCTTGTGTTTACACCAAAATGGCACATTTAATTTACTTGTAAGTCCCTAATAAAGATGTAGTAGCTGTACTTAGGTCCTATAGATTAAATGCTACTAGTGGGCCTGCAGCACCTATTGTGCCACACACTTAAGTAGCCCTTTAAACATTTCTCAGGTCTTCCACTGCAGGCTGTGTGTGCAGTTTTGCACTGCATTTCGACATGGCAAGATAAAAGTTTTACCAGGCCTAAATCACCCTTTTTTATACATATAGGTAACCTCCCTCCCCCAGGGTATTCTCTAAACAGTCCATAGGGCAGGGTGCAGTGTATTTAAAAGGTTGTACATTTACTTTTAAGTTTTACATGTCCTGGTGATAAAAAACTCCTAAATACTTGTTTTACTACCGTGAGTCCTACTTCTCCCATGGGATAACATTGAGTTACCTTATTACAGTTAATAAGTGATAACTTTCAATTGAGAGTAGATAAGAAAGTCTGGTTTGGTCTCTAAAGAATTGCAATTTAAAACCACCTTTAATAGTAAAATTGGATTTTAAGTCACAATTCTGAAAATGCCACTTTTAGAAAGTTGGCATTTTCTTGTCGTAACCATTTGGTGCCTGCAATCTGTATCCTGTGTCACATGGCTAGATGTACCTGGCAGTTGGTCTTTGTGTATTGCTCCCAGACAGTGATACAAAGGGGAATAGGTGTTGGCAGGATGGGACAACTCCTTCTTGATAAGAGTGGGGAGCTGTCACCTACCTCACTTACACATAACAAAGACTCTGTCACAAGCGCTTGAGAACTATGATTTGGAGGCTGTTTTTTTTACTTTCATCAGCCCCTGTATGTAAGATATATGCATGCACTGTAAGAATGGCTGATTTATCTATATGAGTGATTACACCAATATTTAATGATCTCATCCCAGTGTAGGATGTCACAGTGATTTATATCACATATACACATCATAGAAAGACAAAACTAAGCACATGTCTAAATCAAGCTACAGGAAATGTTACATAATGAGGGTAACAAGGTGGAAGAGTCACATATCTCTAATATCAGTATTCATCATATGTTGAGAGAAACCCAAAGTCAGGATTTAAAATGCAACATAGTGGTTGAGGTTATCTGTAAAAATAGGATGTTACTACTGCCCAAAAGGAACCCTTTTTACCAACCTTAGAATAACAATAGATTGTAGGGAAAAAAAACAATAAGGTTCTAAAACCATGCCCTGGAGTTTGCATGCCGCTTCTTGATGCCGGTTCATAACTCACTCTGCTATATTAGAAGGATTGCAACTTATGGACTGCAAGTAAAAAAAAAGATGTCTGTGTCAAAAGCAGTAACCCAACTACCTATCTAGATATAATACAAATCTATGATCTGCATGTTACACAATGTTCTTTTCAGCAGACAGACAGGCAGACTGGATAAAGAGGAGTATGTTTTAAGAAAGTATTGTCACCCCCAAAATGGGGCAAGAACAATAAAGATTTTGTCTATCTTTTCAGCAAGCATGTTAACCCTCTATGCTACTTTATGTGTCAAAATTGTGACTAGTCAAAACACAGATCTCTCCAGAAAATGTATGAACCACGACAGTCATTTTACCCTTATTATAATCCTCTGTAAATTGCTGGGCACACATTAATCCTGATATTTTAAAATGCATCCTCATTGTGACCAATTTAGAACAGATTTAGTATCGTACTTATCCCTTTTGTCAATTTCTTTGCAGCAGGGATTTTAATAAATTAATGGTAAGTTGACTATCAGACTCTGCTTATCATGACACTGCCCCTCGTGACCCCACCCCCTTTACACTGCCGCACCTTGAACACCAATTTATGGGTTTCCTGAGTAATTTCTTTTTTTCATATTCAGCACTTACTACGATTTGGCACCCAGCCTTTGTGAATATGTTAGTTTGTTAAACTCACAAATGTGATTTGAAGACAAACATACTAACTAGATGGTCCCTAACCTGTAGATATTTAAAGAAGAGGCACTGGGGGAAATTCGGAGGGTTGCCGGGTCAGACATGTGGGAGTGTATATATATCCAGAACCAGCAGGCAACTATTAGTAAGGCGTACCGAATCTTTTGTAAAAACAGGACAGAGGGATGTGAGAAATTGGCGCTTAAGTGGAGTGAGACCCTGGGGGAAAATATTACTATCGAAACTATGAGGATAGCTCTAGATACTATTGCCCGATCTGTACATTCGGTTAGCTTACGGTTGCAGCAATTTCGGACACTTTGCTTGCTTTATTATACACCAGAAAGGATTGCCAGATGGTCTCAAGGTGGGACTGTATGGGGAGGGACTCAGGGAAGGATGCGTCAGAACTGCCCTAAATGTGGGCTATATGCTGCAGATATCGTGCATATGTTTGTCCTATGTCCTTCGCTGAAGATGTTTTGGGATAAGATATTAGGGGCAATTCAAAGTAAATTAGGTAGAGACCTCACCCTTTCAGTAACTGAAAAGATGCTAGGATATAAAGATGAAGGTGAGCGGAACGTCCCTATACTGACAATTATGCTGGTTGTCGCTCGGTTAGCGATAGCTAGAGTCTGGATTTCCCCTAAATCTCCTACGGAGACAGAATGGTGGCTAATTCTTAAAGAAACTAGAGAAAGGGAAAGGGCACTGGCTAAAGCTAGGGAGTCCAAGCACTGCAGAAGTATAGGTCTATTTGGGGGTTTTGGAAGAGCTTTAAGACATTTGCTTGAATGTTAATTAATCTATATAATGGCTATATCAATCTATACTTTGGAAATGGCTTAGAAGAAATGTAACTACTGTCGGCTTTTGGACATTTGGTTATGGTCCTTTTTTTCTCTGTACATTCCCTCTTTGGTCTTTACTTTTATATTTATTACTTTCTGCGGTTTTCTTCTAATGATGTTTTGTATCTGCATATTTTGATTGATTGCATGATTATACTACTAATACTTCTTTTTGACAATAAAAATATTTTTAAAAAAAGAAGACAAACATACTAGAATGAAGATACTTGCATTTACATAAAGTACTACATGTTCTTATAATATGTAAACATATTGACCTGGTAGTGCGCCCGTCTCTCTATGAGTAGCACCAAAGACTGATCAAACCAACAAAGGGTAAACTGATCATGGAGGGGAGATATTGTGCACCTTGTGGGAAAAACTGGTTCTATTCCAAAGCACTTCTGCCAAACAATCAAGGTCTCATGTCAAATAATAGCATGGCAGGCAGCATGTAAAGGGGATGTAAAAACAGAAAGCTGCTCAGGGAGTTGTGCCAACCAGAAGAACATCAGTTCTGCTACCACTGGTAGTAGTTGCCTTAGTGTAAGGGCTATATTTGCACTACCTAAATCAGGTACATTTGAAATTCTTTTAATAAATGTCTATATAAACACATATTTCTACAGTCGCCCACACACAGGTGCTAACGTTCCAAGCACAGAACATTACCTAGTGTGCCCTCCAACTATCTCCTGACAGAACATGTCCTCTCACTGACTGAGCATTCTCACATCTATCACCTGGAAGCTCACACCTACAAAGCATGCTCAGCACATCATAATACCACACACCTTCCTTCACACCAAAAGGATGCACACACATACACAAAAAACAAACGTAGATGCCACACACAACCCTTCTCACCAAATTATAGCCACTTTACATTAAAATGTCATTATTCACCAACACGCACAAAGGCATCCAACTGCTCAACTTACTCCATACAAAATGCAATAGACGCACACTCCACCATATGCCACCACTCACATTCAAATATACATCACACTACACATAGCAACACAATGAAAATGTACGGCTGCAGATTGCTCACTCATGCAACTCACACCTTGGCGGGCACACTCAAAACGTATACTAGGTAAATTTGGGTTCAGGATACAATTGCTTCCTCTCTCACTGTCCAGTGCACTCTCGTCTTACAATAGACAAGATTGGCAGTGACATCACTCCACCAACAGGAGTTCCAACACTGCAAAGCCTTTTGGCAAAAGCTCAATATCCGGGAGTTATTGAAAATCTAACAAAATTCTCCCAGAGGCATGGATTCCTGGGAGACTGAGGGCAAATTTCAGAAGATTAATTATAAGGCTGTTGTTGCAGCAGCTGCACTCCTGGCAGCCCCTAGAACTCCTATGGATACATTGGTGGTGCCTCTGGCATCTCCTGAGTACCACAAGCAAACTGTTCACATTTTTAAATGCCCCTGCAAAGGCTTATGGAGCATGCCTTAACACCAGGCTATCATATTTTATTAGTGACCTCGCACCACAATCGGCACTCAATTTATGGCATGTAGTCTCATGCTGTGTCTTTTTATCTATTTATGACAGGCACCCCTGCCACTTCTATAGGGCACGCGTCCGTTCTTTTTTTAGGAGCTTCAGAATCCTCCACATGCCTTCCAATTATCTGGGTGGGAGGCTCTGTGCCAGGTGCTCCTATTCCACCCCCCAGACATGGGTGAGGGGCTGGGCAGCACCAGACACATTGCTGGTCAGTCCTGGGTCGCCAGGGAGATGGTTAAGAACACAGCTCAGTCATCGGATTTTGTTTTTTCCTTGTCATTGGTGGATGCTCTTGTGGCGATGGAAGCCCCTGAGGGTGAATTCACTTGTGAGGAGGGAGCCCCATGCATGCACCGCCTGGCCCCAATAACTGCTCTTCTGTACCCATGGAGATGGGGCCTCCTGGGGATAATTCTAGAGAAAAGAAGTTGGATGTCACTCACACCCAGCCTGGATGGACCCTCTGGAGGACCAAGCTTTTATTTTTACTTTTCTTGTCCCTGGTAGATCAATTTAGACTGGAAGGTCTTGTTTTGCTCTTGGCAGGTAGCTCTTGCCACCAGGATTTTTGATTCATGCCCTCCTGGATTCAAAAATGTTTCAATCCGTGGAGAGCTTCATTTGTGCTATGCTTCCACTTTGCACAGGACCTGTCTTATGTCTAGGTGCCTGGCACCTCTCATGGGGTCTTCCTCATCAGCACCCCTAAGATAGAGTGCCTTCCAGACCTGCACCCTCCAGGTCCCACAGCCTCCAAGTTGTCCAGTTGCAGAGCACTAGGGGCAGCAGAATTCAGAGTGCCCTTCCTTCTGGAGGGCACACTTCTTCAGGACCAGTTCACAGGAGATCCGGTGGAGTTGTCCCCTACCAGGTTCAACCTTCTACTGTCCCCCACAGGGTGTATGGAGCTAGCACCAATGGCCATGGTGAAATAAGTCTTAGTCCCCGAGTGCCAACTGAAATCAGAAGCCCCTTAGTCCATCTTTTCAGTAGGGTACAGGTGTCTTCTCTTTCCAGCTGGGCATTCCTCCAACTTTGCTTACCACAGGTCCAGAATGTTCCCAAAAGTCTTTCCCCTGTGCAAGAGTTTTTAAGTGGGGTGGAAAGTTCTAGAACCAAGGTACCTCTGCCCATTCCTAGAGTGCCACATCATCACTCCACCCCATTCAATCCCTCCAGCAAGTGGTCTGTTAAAAGACCTTTACCAACCCTAAGTCCTCTCCCTGTCAAAGCCGCCTGGTCCTTTCCCTCCACAATGTCAAAGGGCTGTGCCTCCTTTGACTGGCTCCAGAGTTCCTGTTACCCTCCTTTGTTTTTGGGTGGTTGAGCCTTCCCAGGCCAGGTCCAGTGTGAAAAGTATGTAGTACATACAGATTTCATCCCCACTTTCTCCATGCACAGAAAAGGCCTAATTACCGACTAATATCCCTATTGTTTTGGGAGGCCTTTAATCCTCCAGCTTGCCTGCAGAGTTGTTACTCAGCCCAGTAGGGTGAGTCAAAGGCCTAAATATCATTATGTCGGAGAAAATGAAGAATCTTGAAGTGCCACAAGGAGTGAAGATATGTGGAAATTAATGGCAGATCTGTGTTTGGTGCCCTGAATTACCATAATATTGGTGCATAAGCTGAGTGTCTTGACCTAACTATAGAAAAACTGTAGTTATGAGCAGATTTCACACACATTGTATAATACAGTGAAGAACGCACACTTTTCAGTAATCCCTACAGATGCACATACTCACACTATTAAAGCCAGTGACATTATAAGGCCTACACCAGGTCAGCATTAATTCATGAAGGGTCTGTTCTGTAACAGGCTACCTGTGCATAGATACCGGGTTGAGTTAGACAGTAATCTGACATGCCCAGACTGTACATGTGTGCACATGCAATGTGTGCATGTGTTCAGGTGCAACAAATCCGGTGCCTCTTATCCCATCTGCGTGACAGTGGACCTTATCCTAAAAGGCAGACACCAGCGGTTAGCATTCCTAATCCATTCGAACAGGGCTTACAGTGAGTGAGACTCAGGTAGTGAGAAACACTCACAGCAAAAATCCAAAAGCTAGGTTGTCTAAAAAGCATAAAATCCAGGGGGATTAAGAGGATGGATCACATTTATCATACACGTCTCCACCAGATAGGAGAAAAGTCAAGCCATTTGCTGAGGGGGGTTCAGTTCTAGTAAGTGGTCAAAAGTTAGAATTGGTTTCCTACTGTACCTACTTAGCACCAGTTTCTGTCATCACAGATATCTTAGCTGGCCTCCTGATACCAAGGACCACCTATTAAACCCAACAATAAGGACCCTTCTTCTCCCCAGAAGGAATCTGGATTGTACTAAGAACCCTCCTGGTTCGCTGTCAGATGCATCCAGAACACTAAGCACCTATGTGGACTGAGCAGGTCTAGGATTACCCTTTCCATGGGTCACACAACTCTGCATCACCTACACTGTTCCTGGGAAGGGTTCAGTGCCTAAGCACTGATGCTGTGAACCTTGACAGGTATCCAGGCCGCACCATTTTTTATTTACCAAACCGAGAAGAATTGCTTAATATGAAAATGGAAAATAACGAATGTGCTTTCTTTTTTTTAACTGGAAGGGCTAGCAGCAATTTGGTCCCCAGCCCTCAAACAAAATTAAATGAAAAAAATGATAGGACTAGGAATTGGGAAAGGAGGGGGCATCTTGGAAAGCTGACAATAGGTCTTTTGCAATCAGACAGCTTTGCTGTCTGGTAAGCTTGACAAAAAAACATTTAAACAGGGCATCAGGCCTGAATCTCTACATCAGGGTTCACATCACCCCAAAGGCCAAACTTCCATGCATCAAAATTGGAAAACAAATTAAGGAAAAACACTAAGATGAGAAGTTGCCTAAAGATTTCCAAAGCAGAATTACAATTTAGATATATCTAATAAAGTAATAATTTGAATAACTGAACATCATGCTTTAGAATTTATGTTTCTTGCTATGCATTCTAGGAGGTTCTGCCTAGCAAGGTCACTGGCAGGGACTCCAAGCTCACTGCTCTCCCTTCAGATTTGTATATTGTGAATAATCCTGGAGCCACCATGCAGTCATAAAATGGTGCCTGATGTTACCACGCCTCTTTTAGCAATGAGTACCTCTGTGAGTCAATATGATCCATTAAATTATCAGGGAACATCACATTAAGTAAAGAAAGCCATGTGAGCTTTATATGTCACTTGTAAATATTTAATGAAACCTGGAACAGCACTTCCCAACTTTTTAATTCCCCGGGAGAGTTTATAAATGCTAAAGCATCCCCGTGTTGCCTCCTGTAGCAAATAATGCTTCTAGTAGGAACCTGAGCCTTGAAAATAAGCATTATCATATACGTGACGTTGATTTGCATTATCGTCTTTCTTGGGAAAATGCTGCAGGCGCTCACAGGCCGAAGCAAACCTTCTCACAGATGTTGTCATCGGCACAAAAGGAAAACGTCTGACAATTACCAATTAAAGAAAACAGGAAACCGCTGTCTCTCATTTGCTGAGAGAGAAATTATCATATTATGCAATGTCATGATTTCATAATTGCCCTGTGGTCAGAGGAGATGATGAAATGGAAAAAAACTGCTTTTCTCTCCAAAGTGGACGAAGAAAAAAAGCAAATAACCAAAACAATTTACAAAAAGCAAACTCTTTCTTTGCACAGGAACCAATGTTTACTAAAAACATCGGAGTGTGGTTTCTAGGGACAGAGTTCGATTTAACGCCTTAACTGCTGGGCTTCCCCCATGCCCCCCACCCCTTGCTGACCGTTTGTTTGGCTATTTGGGGCAGTTACTGCTTAGGGCTCCATAACGTTTTTTCTACATAAGGTATCCATGCCAAATTTGAGTCCTTTTTTCCAACATCCTGGGGATTCTAAAGGTACCCAGGGCTTGTGCATTCCCCTGGAGGAGACCGAGAACACAGATAAAATCTAGCTACATTTTGAGTTTTTGGAAAAAAGTAGGAAACAAGTACACCAACTAAAAGTGTCTGGTTTCTTCTCCTAAACATGGCACCAATGAAGGCTTTGCTTTGCTAAAGTCACCATCTTTCCACCTTTCAGTAACATGCAGAGCTGAATAAAAAAACAAATTTCTTAACCACAGTTTTGCCATTTTTCTAAGGTAGCCCATTTTCCTATTTTGTGTGCTGTCAACCTACTTCCAGTTTGTGGTGGAAACCAGTGAGAACCCCATAGGTAATTCAGGAAAACTATAGGTTTCTGAAAAGTATACACTATTCCCTATTCAGCAAGAGTTTATATGTGAATATTCCTCAAGGTTTTCCCAAAGAAACTAAGTTTTGAAATAAAGAAACATTGAAAATTAGAAGGACAAAATGGCCATTTGTTTTCATCTGTAACTTTTTGTCACAATGTCCGATTTAACAAAAGCAATATACCATTATGTCCGCAAGACCCTTCTGGTTGCGGGGATATATAGAGTTTGTAGGTTCTCTAAGAACCCAAGGTACCCAGAGCCAACAACTGAGTTGCACCATACAATGTTTTTTCATTGTTTACCAAGTGTAGACCAATTTATATGATGAATATGTAAACTGAGAAATGGGTATCCAGGAAACCTATGTATTTCTCAAATGGGCACAAGATAAGGAATTTACGAGCAGTGGTTAATTATACATCTCTGAATGTGTGTGTGCCCATAATAGCATATGATTTAGAGGGAATTTTTCAAAATGTCTTCTTTCTTACACACTGGCTTACATTTGGAAAGCGATCATGCAGTGAAATCCAATTGGTAATAACAAATGTTCTACTTTTCAATGCTCCCACATGTCTTCTAATAAAATAGCACCTCACATGTGTGGTTTGGCCTTGTGCCTGTGCCAGGAAATGGGCCAAAACACAACATGGACGCATGATGTTTTTCCACTGAAAACTGACCCTTTTTTCTAATGTTGGTAGCTGTGGATTGGGCCCTAGCTCAGCCGACACCTAGGGAAACCTTGCTAATTTGCACATTTTGAAAACTAGACACCTGATGGAATCCTGGGTGGGGTGACTTGCATGGCTCTCACCAGATTGTATCACCCAGAATTCATTACAAACCTCAAACATTGACTAAAAAAAGCACATAATACTCACATTTCTGGGATAGAAAGTTCTGGAATCTATGGGAACCCACAAACTTCCTCCACCCAGCATTTCCCCAAGTCTTCCGATAAAAATGATACCTCACTTGTGTGGGTAAGCCTAGTTCCTGCAATAGGAAACAGCCCAAAACGCAACATGTACGCATCACATTTTTCCACTAAAAACTGACTTTCTTTTTGCAAAGTGGGTCACTCTGGATTTTGGGCCCTAGCTCAGTCGGCACCTACGGTAACCTAGCAAACCTGTACTTTTTTAAAACTATACACCTGGGGGAATCCCAAGCGGGGTTTCTTGAATGGTTCTTACCACAAACTTCCTTCTAACCAGCATTCCCCAAATCTCCCGATAAAAATGGTACTTCACTTGTGTGTGTAGGGCAAGTGCTCACAACAGGAAATTGCCAAATAGCAACATTGACACATCACATATTTCCACTCAAAACTGACCCTTTTTTTGCAAATTGGGCAGCTGTGGAGTTTGGGCCCTAGCTCACCTAGGGAAACCTATCAAACCTGTATAGTTTAAAAAAAATAGATACCTGGGGAAACCCAGGGTGGAGTGACTTTCGTGGCTCTTACCCGATTTTATTTTACACAGAATCCCTTTGCAATCCTCAAACGTTGACAAAAAAAACACACTTCTTCACATTTCTCACAATTTCTGGAATGTGCGAGGAGTTACAAACGTCCTCTCACCGAGCATTCCCCCAAACCTCCCAATAAAAATAGCACCTCACTTGTGTGAGTAATCCCAGTGCCTGCAACATGAAATGTCCCAAAACACAACATGGACACATCACATTTTTTAACTCAAAACTGTCCCTTTTTTGCAAAGTGTGTAGCTGTGGATTTTGGGCCCTAGTGCAGCCAACATCTAGGGAAACTTAGCAAACCAGTACATTTTCAAAAATTGGACACTTTGGGTAATCTAGAATGGGGTGACTTGTGTGGCTCTCTGCAAGTTTTGTTTACCCAGAACCCCTTGCAATCATCAAACTTTGACTAAAAAAACACATTTTCCTCACATTTCTGTGATGAGAAGTTCTGGAATCTGTGGAGAGCCACAAACATCCTTCCACCCAGCATTCCCCAAGTCTCATGATAAAAATGGTACCTCACTTGTGTGGTTAGCCCTAGTGCCCGTGACAGGAAACGGCCCAAAATGCAACATGGACACATCCCATTTTTCCACTCAAAACTGACCCTGTTTTTTGCTAAGTGGACGGCTGTGGATTTTGGGCCCAGGCTCGGCTGGCACCTAGGGAAGGCTAGCAAACCTGCACAGTTTTGAAAAGTAGACACCTGGGGAAATCAAGGGTGGAGTGACTTGTGTGGCTCTCACCAGTTTTATTTTTATTCAGAATCCCTTGCAATCCTCAAACTTTGACAAAAAAAAACAAATTTTCCTCACATTTCTGTGAAGTAAAGTTCTGGATTGTGCGGGTAGCTACAAACGTCCTCCCACCCAGCATTCCCCCAAGACTCCTAATAAAAATAGCACCTCACTTGTGTGGGTAGGTCTAGTGCCCGCAACAGGAAATGTCCCAAAACACAACATGGACACATCACATTTTTTCATTCAAAACTGACCCTTTTTTGCAAAGTGGGTAGCTGTGGATTTTGGACCCTAGCTCAGCGGGCACCTATGGAAACCTAGCAAACCTGTACATTTTTTAAAACTAGACAGCTGGGGAAATTTAGGGTGTGGTGACTTGCATGACTCTCATCAGGTTTTATACCCAGAATCCCTTGCAAACCTCAAACTTTGACTAAAAAAACAAATTTTCTCTACATTTCTGTGACAGAAAGTTCTGGAATCTGTGGGGAGCGACAAACTTTCTTCCACCCTAAGTTCTCCCATGTTCCCCACTAAGAACAGTACCCTACATGTGTGGATAGGGCAAAAGGCCATGACAAAAAAGTCTCTAAAGCACTAAGTTTATAGATAAGCAACAAGGGTAGCTGCGCTATTTGGGACTGTGCTGTGGTGCCACCCCTGCAAACTTATGAACCACAGCCATTTTTGAAAACTAGACAACCAGGGGTTTCCTGGGTGGTGGATCTTTCATAGATCCCTCAAGGTTTTCCTACCCACAATGTCGTGAAATCCTCAAACTTTGCCTGAAATCACACATTTTCCTTACATTTCTGTGATAGAAACTTCCCGAATCTGCAGGAATATCCAAAATTCCTCCCATTTAGCGTTACACCACTTCTGCTGATAAAAACGCTGCCCCACTTGTGTGGCTGGGCCTAGTGCCTCTGATAGGAACAGTGTAACAATAAAGCTCCAACCCTTAGCTGGTTGTCAAAGATTTAAGTTTATTAGGAAAGTGCCGGAAGAAAAGAGGCACTCCCTCCGCTCCCTCTTACAGTGGCCAACTGTTGTTCTGCAAACTCCCCATACCCACCATTCCAAATTCTATGCTGGCACATGCCAGACCAATGTTTTACATTCTTTTGTGGCAATGCCACACATTTTTCTCATTTTATAACAACAACATTTTTACAATTACCGTTAACAGTCCTACTCATTGAATATACTAACATTAAATTAGGCAAGGTACATTTTCCACATCCTACCCTTAATAATACATTAACATTTATATACCAACATTTACTGCCTCAAATACTGAACATTTATGTACTAACATTTCTACCTTTGCTATGCCATTCTAAATTCATTACATAGACTGCTAAAACTACATTCTAATATGGTCTACCCCACAACATAACACTCCAAATAGTCTGGGGCCCTTTCCTCCTTTCACTTCGTCTCAGCACATTGCTTTGCTGCACCTGGAGGGTGTCATTTTCTTCTCCTCTACACTTGATAAGATCCTGTCGGATTCCTTCCATTTCCACACTACCATCTCTTCCCATCATGTAACCTCCACATCCCTCCTCACATTCCTCAACAACCCTGACAGAATTAATTCTCTCATTTTTGCACACCGCCACACGACATAGTTTCCATGTTTTTCCATTCTCTAATTGGACAGTATTTACCAATACTTTACTAATCTTCAATGGTTCTGTCCAACAAGGTTTCCCCTTCTCATCAAACCCTGGTCTTTTGATATGGACATACTGACCTCCCACTACCTTAGGGACATCATTACCTGGTATTCCCTTGTGCACAATTGATGCTGTTCCACTCTTTCCCTCATTTCACTGTCCCCTGCATTACCAAATTTCTTACAGTTCTTCTCCATGAACCACCAAGGTACTAAACTGGTGGTCGGTTTCATTCCTCTCAAAAGGGAGTTTTCCTGTAACCGAATGTGGTGTTATCATATACAACAGAAGCATACTCTGCAAGGATTTTTCCACAGAATCCCAGATTTCAATGACAGTTGAATTGCTTCTTTAATGACCCTGTTGAATCTTTCAACTTGACCATTCACAGCAGGATGATACAATGCTACCCTGGAGTGTTTAATACCATGGTTACTCAAAAACAATGTAATCTTCTCAGATGTTAGTTGCACCCCTTTGTCCGATACCAACACTTCAGGCACTCCTTCCCTCACAAACACGTCCTCCAAAAGTTCTAGTACAAGATCGTAGTAATCTTCCCAACTATCCCAACCGCTGGCCATTTAATCAAATAATCAATTAGTACAATAGCATAACACTCCCTGGTTGGCAACGTGGAAAAGGGTCCCATGAAATCTATGGCTAATTTCCTCCAAGGTCTATCAGGCAACTCCACTATGATGAAAGGTACCTTGCATGGTTCAGCACTCTTGTAACTTTGTGTGCATATGGTACAATTCCTTACCCATCGATCCTCCATTGCATCAATCCCCGGCTACCAAAAGTTCTCCTTAATATTCCTTTTTGTACTGGACAAACCACCATGACCTTTATTCAGTAACATTTCACGTACACCTGTAGAAGGAACAATTTCCTCACCTCTTAATACCACATCATTGCATAAAAACAACTCTTCCTTTAGTTTCCAAAATGTGAAATTGCCCCCTCTCATCACTCGTTATCTTGGCCACCCATGGGTAATATATGTCATAATCAATTGTCATTCAGCATCCTTCTTCATTCCATGTCCCCAAACTTCCTCTGATAACAGTACCTCATTGTCCATAATTCCACCCATACCACACAACACATCTTCATATGTGAATGCTACATCACATTCCACTTGCTTACTCTCCTGTTCCCTGGTCTCACATCCTACAGGAAGTCGTGACAATCCATCCGCTATCACAATATCCCTGCCTGGAACAAATTCAATTTCAAAATTGTACATTTGCTGCTTAGAAGACAACCTTGCTACCCTGGCAGATAAATTTCTTCCACCCCCTGGCCTAAGTATGTTCACTAAAGGTTTATGGGCTGTACATATTTTAAACTTCCTTTCCCAAATGTATAACCTAAACCGATGCACAGCCCAAGATGCTGCTAATAGTTCTTTTTCAAATAGAGAATAGTTCCTTTCCACCTGATTTAGTGTATGCGAAGCTTATGCCACAATCAACTTGTCCTTCCCCTTCTTCTGAGACAAAGCACACCAATGCTGATAGTCTGTCCAGATTTTTCCGCCTTATTGATGAGAACTCCCAAGAGGGTGGGTAGTTCTCCCCAGTTTTCAGCTGAAGGGGACACGTCTTAGACCTGGCATCTTTGGCGTGGTTTCCCCTGACTTTTTGCTTCCACCTCCTGTATTTTTGATGTTGTGCTGGATTTCGCTTTTGCTGGTTTAGATGCATTGGGCACTTTGCCACTGCTGATCAGTGTCAAAGTGCAAGTGCTCCCCGTGTAAATTGTTATTACAAATGGTTCTCACTGATTGGCATATTTGATTTACTGGTAAGTCCCTAGTAAAGTGCACTGAGTGTGCCAGGGCCTGTAAGTCAAATGCTACTAGTGGGCATGCAGCACTGATTGTGTCACCCACATGAGTAGCCCTGAAAAGGTATCACAGACCTGCCAGTGCAGTGTCTGCGCCCAGTTTTAAACTGCCATGTCGACCTGGCAAGTGCTCCCACTTGCCAGGCCCTAACCTTCCCTTTTCTTACATATAAGTCACCCCTATGGTAGGCCCAAGGTGCCCCCATGGGCAGGGTGCAGTGTATGTGAAAGGTAGGACATGTACTGGTGTGTGTGTGTGACATGTCCTGATAGTGAAATACAGTGTATTTCGTTTTTTCACTATTGAAAGGCTATCTGCCCCATAGGATAACATAGGAGATACTTTGTAACATCTTACAAGTATAATTTCCCATTGGGACAAGAGAGAGAAATAAAGTTTAGTCTCTCTGAACTCAGAATGTAATAACACATCTTTTAGTAAAGATGGTTTTTAAATTGTGTGTTGGAAAATGCCACTTTTAGAAAGTAGGCATTTTCTTGTTTAACCATTCTGTGTGCCTCTGCCTGTTTGTGGATTGACTGTCTGGTTTTGGAGTGACAGGGGCTGGGGATATGAATTCACTGTAGACAGCCACTGGGGGGTTGAGGTGTGCCTGACCCTTCCTGGATGACTCAGAGCTGAGCTGAATGGGGCTTAGCTGCATTTAGAGTAGTAGGAGGAGTGCTCCTTGCACATGAATGGGCCTGCCTCCCTTGCACAATGCTGTCTCCACCCCCTGTGGTCATATGAACCAGTGAGGACAGAACTGGTTTGGACTGGACTCAGAGACCCTTGCACAAAGAAGAACATAGACACAATAGGGTATAAGTAGTGGACCTTAATCCCCAGAACTTTAGATCAATTCTGGACTCAAGAGGAACCTTTGCCAAGGAGAAGAGCTGGAGAGCTGTGAGGAGGAATACTGCCCCTTTGATGTGTGCTGTGTGGGGTTGGTCTTCAGTTGCTGCTTCTGCCAAGGAAAGGAAAAAGACTGGACTTTGCTAAGGAACCTACTTGAAGAAGCATCTCCAAGGGCTTGTGTGTGCTGGCCTCCTGTTCTGAAGTCTCAGGGACACAAAGACTTCAGCCCCAGCTCCCCTGAACTCTACTACTGAGATTTCTGACCTGCCAGGAGGTCCCTTTTCCAGTTTTGGGCCTCTGGTGGTTGTTCCTGCTGTTGAGAGCTGGAAGCAACTTGAAAGAAGCAAGAAAACCTGTCTCTAACGCCGTCAGCGATGTCGCTGTGATGCCGCGACCTGCACCAAGGCCAGAGGCACTGCTTGTGAAATGCACGACGAACCGCAGCTCCAACACCCTTCAACGCCTGAAGTTATAGGCATTTCCCGACGCCAGCGCTCGCACAGACTCCGTCATTACCAGCGCCCGCATCCTGTTATTGCAGCACCGATAACCACCAAAGGTGACTCCACGAACTTGCCGACTTCGCATCGCCACACCAGAACCGACGCCTTATCGCTGATGCAACCGACTTCCCCTGTCCTGGATTCACCACGTCTCCTCCTCGCGGACACGGCGCCTCGGTTCTCCTGTGGCACCCAGGGAGCAGGCCTCGACCTCGGCACTGACGCCTCACCTACACGACGCCGTGCATTGTCATAGACTTTGTTTCCAGGGTACTGTTTGTTTGAGGGTCCATGTGATTCCGAGCCCGACGCCGCGCACCTCGGGTGGCGCCATACTTTGGATTCAGTGCTGTCATGACGTTGGAATAGCCTCTGGTGGAGCTATTTGTTTTCTACAAGCTTTATTTTGGAAATAAGTGTTTTGAAGTGCTATTTTACTACATGTATGTTGGATTTTGTTTGTTTTGGTCTTGTTGAGTTCAGATAAAGATACATTATTTTCCTAAACTGGTGTGGTGTCCATTTGTGGTGTTATCACTGTATTACTGTGTGTTTTGAGTACAAATTCTTTGCAGGTTGCCTTTGGGCTAAGCCTGCCTGCTCGAGCCAAGCTACCAAGGGGGTGAGCAGGGGTTATCTAAAGTGTGTATCCCCCTACCCTGACTAGAAGCAAGGGTCCCTACTTTGACAAAGGTGCATACCTTTGCCAATTAGAGACCCCCATTTCTCACACTATCTGACTATGCCGAGTAAGGAGAAGTTGGCCAGCAACCAAGGATTGGAGGACAGATGAAGGAATTTTTCTCCTTCTGGTAGAAGATAACATCAGACAGTTGGTTTCTGAATGTGGCGAAGAGGGGTTACCAGCTAGAGTTTCTATCCCTTCCAGAGGACTTGAGGACCATTCTTATGTCATTACCCAGAAACCCTCTCAAGAAGAAGGCTCTGCTTGAGGGGATCACAGCACTGGTTTGCAAGAAAGCAATTTGGCCAGTCGCACTCTCAGAGAGGGGTTTCGACATTTACTCCATTGAGTTTCTGGTCAAGTAAGCCACAGGAGGTGTTCGCTTGGTGATAGATCTGAAACACTTGAATGCCTTCATTTGAGAAATCAAATTCAGGATGGAAACCTTGCAGAGGATTATCCCTTTGATCTCATCCGGTCATTCCATGAGTAACTTAGATCTGATAAATGCTTGCCTGCATATTCCAATAGGCAAGGATCAGTGGAGATTTCTGAGGTTTGCGGTAGGCAACCAATACTGGCAGTTTATGGTCCTTCCAAGGCCTGAAATCTGCTCCGAGAGTTTTCACAGAAATGATGGCACCAGTGGTTGCTCATCTGCATCTTCAAGGCATCCCTATTGTCCCCTATCTAGAAGATTGGTTGTCGCATGCTCCCTCCGAACAAACCACTCTTCGATTTCTAAAGCAGACAAAGTCAGTGCTCAACAGCCAGGCCTGTTATTGAAGTTTTCCAAATGCTAGCTTCTCCCTTTGAGGGATATAGTTTTCATCGGCGCACGATTTCAGATGGATCTGAGAAGGGTATTCTTGCAGGAGAACAGGAGAGTCTGGTTACAGAACCTGATCAGACCTTTGTTCAACTAACAGGCAGTTCCTGTCTGGCTTTGCATGGAGATTCAAGGCCTCATGGTGACTTGTGTTTTTACCGTTCAGTGGGCCCGTCTGCATTTACAGCCAATGCTATTGAATCTTCAAATATTTTTCTCTCCACAATTCCCGTTCTTGAATTCCTTAATTCCTCTGTCAATGGAACTAAATAAGGAATTAGAGTGGTGGATGAGCTCGCAGAATCTGGAGAAGAACAAGTAAATGCATCCCCCACCTCTTCTAGTCCCCACAACAGATGCCAGTCTGATGGGTTGCGGTGCAACCATCAGTCATCATTCTTGTGGGTTCAAGTGGTCCATGTTGGGGAGGAGGAGATCCTTAAATTAGCAGGAACTTTCAGCAATCCACAGAGCCCTGCTGCATTTCAAGAAATTGATCTTTCAGAAAGATGTATTGGTGCTAACAAACAATACAGTTTCTTTGGCTTATGTCAATCACCAGGGGAGTACTCACTCCAGATTTCTTAATCAGGTGGCACCAGCATGGAGATCTTGGGCAGAGATGAATCTTCGGAGCTTGTTGGCTGTCCACATCAGGGGGATGGGCATTACACAGGCAGATTTGTTGAGCAGGAGCTTTCCAGCATCCAAGAGACTTCCCCTATCTCAGTCCACCTTTAGGAAGATCTGCAGGTGGTTTGGGACACCATTCCTCAATCTGTTTGCATCCAAACACAATGTCCTGGTCCAAAGATACTGTTCTCCGTCTCAGGAGAAGGGTACTTGGGGAGCAGATGCTCTTTTGGTAGAGTGGCCAAGGAAGCTGTCTAGGCCTTCCCTCTGTTTCGTGTGATTCCAGAGGTCCTGGACAGAATTCAGTGAGAGAAGGCCAAAGTAATTCTGGTGGTTCCCTTTTGTACTCTCCATTCTTGGTTCCAGATGCTTAAATCCAGGTCCAGGGGTCCTCCTTGGATTCTTCCTCTATTTCCTTCACTTCTCTTCTTCTCCCTGTAAACCTAAATCTGTCGGTATGGAAGTTGAAAGGTTGAGTCTGGTTAGGAGGGTTTTTTCAGACACTTTGATTAATATGCTTCAAAGTTCTAGAGAACCTTCTACTATCAGAGCTTACTCTAAACACTGGGCTTCTTTTGATAACTGGTGTTCTAAGCAGAATCTTTCAGCACCCTCTTGCCCTATTGCCTCAGTGTTACAGTTCTTAGTGGAGGGTTTTCAGCTTAACATTGCTATATCTACTTTGAAGGTGCCATGGTTTGCAATTAAGGCTTTTAGGGAATTTTTTGAATCCCAGCAGGAGATCGAGACTCTGGTCTTCAGGTTATTCAGAAGGTTTTCTATTTCTAGACCTCTCCTTTCTACTCGTGCTCCACCTTGGGATCTTACTTTGGTTCTTAAGGCTTTACAGTGCCCTCCATTTGAGCCTTTCAGAATAGGTAGATTTGAAATGTCTTCCTTTCAAACTGTACTTTCTGGTGGCCATCATGTCTGCCCATAGAATTGGTGAACTATCAGCCTTGCTTTTTTCGATCTCCTTTTCTCAGATTTTGTGATGATGTAGTTATTTGAGACTTGGCCATTCTTTCATTACTAAAGTTAATTCGCCTTTCCACACTTCACAAGAGGTGATTCTTCCTGCTTTCTTACTATTACCCGCATCTGAAGAGAAAATTGCTTTGAATACTCTGGATGGTAGCAATTTCTAATCATAACAGATCAGATGAATTCAGATGCTTTGATCATCTCTTTGTGACTTTTGGTACGGCTGGAAGGGGGAAGAAAACCACCAAGATGACTCTGAGCAGATGGATCAAAACACAATCATTCACGTGGATGAATTGATCCTAGCTCAGAGCTCAGTAGAGCTCAGGCAGATCTACAAGAAGTGTGGCAGCTTCTTGGGCAGCACTTGAGGGAGTCTTGATCCAGGAGATATGCAGAGCTGCCACTTGGGCATTGGACAATACTTTTGTCAGACATTATAGATTGAATAAAGTGGTTGGTAATCAATTTTGCTATTGAGGTTCTGAAATAAGCTACTAAGTAGATCACTCTGTGATATTTGTTTATTCCCGTTAAGTGTGTGTCACAGGGCCGGTGACGACATGGGGAATGAGGCATCGTACTCTCCTGTGACCCACCTGAACCAGGTCCTCTTCCTTCACACACAGGCTCCGTATCAGGAATATCCCTTTAAGAGCATGGAGATCAGCTTCCAGGAAGAGGGTGGTTCCAACGTTCCGACAACGCCTCAAGAGAGGAGCCAATCACGAGAAGAGGGAGAGACGTCGAAAGCGGAAGAACAAGGGAGCGAGGACGCCGAGGAGAGGAGACGAAGCCAAGGAGGAATCGAGAAAGCGCCAACAACGCCAGACGTGGACGAATTCCCCAACGAGAAGCAGAAGGCAGGAGGCCAACGACAACACGCTCTGCCCTGCCACGCCCCTGGAGGAACGTGGCTGAACCAGGTACGGTTCCGACTGCGGGGGATCACGGGTCACTGGGTGGGAAGAGAAAAGAAGTAAAAGGGAGGGCACCTAGAACCGGAACTGATCATAGAGCCGGAGAGCACGGTGGTGGTCACAATTGCACAGTTTTCTTTTGACTAAAAGGTGTCACCTCCTACATGGGCCCCTTCCCTATCCTTCATTTCCAAGTCCCAACCGGTCAACCGTGTTTTCTTTGTGTTTGTTTCCCGAGGGGATCCCAACGCAAGGAATGAAGTAGTTCCTGTAGAAGAAGGGCAGAAGAAGACGTATTCCAACCCGAACACTACGAACAAAAAGGGACAGACATAAAACGGCTTTGAAGCCTAAAGACCGTGGACCTGAATATATGAAACCTAAACATATGAATAAAGGAATATAAACCTGTAGACTAAGAGAAAGACCTGTCATTGTCGTCCAAGTGCGACCCCCCCCCTCCTTATGAGAAGCTGACAAGTGGTGGAGAATGCGGGCAGCACTCATCTGATACAAGATGGAAAGTGTGGTGCATCAGCTCAAGGAGGGACAGAGCAAGCTGGAATGGGCCCTCGAAACGCATATAAACCAGGCGGAAATAGATTGTGCTGTGTTCTCCTCCGCCATACAGACCCAGAGTGAGAACGTACCCATGTTAGCAGAAGGACATGCTCAAGTACTGCCCGGATTAGGGCAAGTAAAGGGTCCTGTTGTCCCAGGAGCTATGGTTCCTTTACAGAAGTATGTGCCTGGCGAGGACCCTGTGTCTTTCTTTCTTAACTTTGAGAGGGCCGCCAGGGCTAGTTCCTGGCCCCCTGAACGGTGGCCTTTTTACCTGGCCCCTCTGTTAACCGGAGAAGCCCAGGCGGCCTATCAGATTGTCAATAGGGACGGTACTACTGCCTATGCTCATGTGAAACAGTACGTGATGGATCGCCTAGGGGTAGACGATGAAACCCACCTCCTAAAGTTCAGAAAAGCAAGAGGAGCCCCCGGAGATACCCCAAAAACCCTCTTTTATAAATTGAAGGACGGTGTAGATCGCTGGCTCAAATCCCTAGAGTCCAGCCGAGAGGAAATAATGGTAGAAGATATATCTGGAGCAATACCTAGAGGCGTTGCCCTATGGGACCCAGAAGTGGCTACGACAGCATGCAGGCCTAACGCTAGAACATGCAGTAGAAATGGCCACGACGTATGCCCGAGCTCAGGGTCATAGTTTTCAAACGGAACCAGAGAAATCGCAGAAGGCCTCACAATCATGGAGACTCAAAAAGAAGCCGAATAAGCCACCCTAGGAACCTATACGCGTCAGAAGTGGGCAACCAGACGTTCCCCCTAGCTCAGGACCCCAATGTTTTGAATGTGGGGAGTGGGGGTACATCGCTAAGTTCTGTCGACGGAGGAAAGAGAAAACGGAAGAAGAACCAATGGATGTCAATTATTTGCCTCGGTCGGTTCTCTATGCTCAAGAGATGGGTCCCCTTTTTTACATAAGTCTTATGCTAAACAATACAATCATACCGGCTCTGTTGGACTCAGGCTGTAAACAGTCCGTAGTCAGAAGTGAGCTGGTATATCCCTCTCAAATCTTACCTCATAAACGGGTGGGGATTCGCTGTGTACATGGCGACATAAAAGACTATCCTATGGCACGCATAACACTTAGTATAGAAGGCTGTCAGGACATCGTGGTAGAAGTTGGAGTCATGCCCTCGCTCCCAGAGCAGCTTATCCTATGTCTCGACAACCCCTCATTCTCTGATCTCCTGGTTGGGAACCTTGACATGCACAAAACACATAACACGCTTCTCACGGCAGAACCCTGGGCTATAGACGTAAACTTTAGGGCAGCCCAATTAAACAATATGTCCCTTAGACACACTTGGCAGAGCGCCAAAGACACACAAAACGATCCTCGAACGTCCTACCCTTGTTTCAGAGAGAAAAACGGTCTGCTCTATAAAATACCGAAAGATGGGGAAGAACCCCAGTTGCTCGTCCCTTTTGATTTTCGAGACCAAATCATGTTTTTCGCGCATTCCCACTTGTTAGCAGGTCATTGTGGGGCCGAAAAAACGAGTCAATCCATTTTACGAAACTTCTTTTGGCCGGGCATCTATGCCCAAATAAAGAGATATTGTAGCGAATGTAGCGTCTGTCAGAATAAGAACCCTTATTTACCACCTAGAGTGCCCTTACAACGCTTGCCAATTATAGGCAAACCCTTTGACAGAATAGGCATGGACCTCATAGGCCCTCTACCGAAGTCATCAAAGGGCTATCAATATGTCCTGGTTATCATGGACTATGCCACCCGGTACCCAGAAGCCCTCCCTTTGAGAGCTGCAACTACTACTGTGATAGCACAACACTTGATATAGGTGTTCTTGCGAATGGGATTTCCCGAGAGATCCTAACTGATCAAGTAACCCCATTCGTGTCCAAACTCATGTAACAGGTTTGCAAGCTGTTGAACATCAAACACATAACCACCTCAGTCTACCATCCACAGACAGACGGCCGAGTTGAACGGTACAACGGAAACCTGAAACTCACATTAAAGAAGCTGTTAGCTGGGGACGGAAGGTAATGGGATCAGCTTCTTCCATTGGCCCTCTTCGTAATACGGAGTCAGGTCCAAAGCAGTCTGGGTGTTTCTCCGTTTGAGCTCCTTTTCGGACGTAAACCCTGAACTCTTTTAGAAATCACTAAAGAGAGTTGGGAAAAGGAAGGGACAGCTGAGGCCAGAGCACTATTAGACTATGCAAATCAGGTGAAGGTACGTCTGGGCAAGTTAACCCCTTTACCGCGGCGAACATTCCACCGCGGTGCGGCGGTTTAAAGGAGTGGGCGGGGCCGCGTCGGCCAACGGACGTGCGCAGCACTACCGAGGTAGTGCTCGCGACGGCCGTTGGCCGACGAACGCAGCGAAGGGGTTAAGAGCCCTTGCTCATGACAACCTGGAGAAAAACCAAGAGAAACAACAACACTTTTACAATAGAGGCAAGCGCTGGAGAGAGCTACAGACAGGAGATTGGGCTCTTATGCTATTGCCCTCTTCTGCCCACAAGTTAAAAAAAGAGTGGCAAGGACCATATGCAATCCAAAAGCGAATAGGGAAAACCACCTCCCTACTCCGTCTTTCCCCCTCTAAAACCCAAAAATATCACATCAACCTTCTAAAAAAATGGTTGGGGGCCCCTCCTAGCACTGTTCAGACAGTCAGGGTGGACAAAGATCCCTCTCATACTGTCAATGACACCGTCATCAACCCACATCTAGTTAAGGAAAAAAGACAAGAGACCTATGCCCTACTTCACTCTTTCTCTGACATTTTCTCGGACCAACCCGGTAGAACACAGTAAGCTGTACACTCCATACCCACCCAAGAAGGAGTTGTGGTTAGACAAAGGCCCTATCGAGTACCTGAAGCCCACAGGGTTACCTTACAAAATGAGATTACCCAAATGTTAAAAACCGGTGTTATTATTCCGTCAAAAAGCAATTGGTGTTCGCCTATTGTCCTCGTCCCCAAACCGGATGGAAGTATCCAATTCTGCATAGATTTTCGTGCAGTGAACCAAGTCTCTAAACAAGACGGATATCCCCTTCCAAGGGTGGACGAACTTATTGAACGACTAGGTGAAGCCCAATACATTATTACCATAGACCTTACAAAAGGCTTTTGGCAAATACCATTAAACCCAGAAGACCAAGAAAAACGGCCTTCTCTACTCCAGACGAATTATATCAATTTACAGTCTTGCCATTCGGATTACACGGCGCCCCAGCCACTTTTCAGAGGCTCATGGATACCCTCCTGGGGCAGCATCGTGGGTTCTCAGCAGCATATCTGGATGATATTATAGTCTATAGCAAGACCTAGTCCGAACACCTACACCATTTACAAATCATATTGTCCGAGCTCAGGCGTGCCCATCTACACATAAATGCAAAAAAATCTAAGTTCGCCTATCAAGAAGTCAATTTCTTGGGATATCTTCTAGGGGAGGGCTTGATAGCACCCCAAGCGGAAAAGGTTAGAGCAGTGCAGGACACACCTTTCCCTAAAACCAAGAAGGAATTAAGGGCCTTCTTGGGTCTTGTGGGTTACTACAGACGCTTCTTACCCCAATTCTCCAACATAGCAGCCCCTCTTACAAATCTCCTCAAAAAGAGCGCCACCCCATCTCTACTCAAGAGCCCTTCTGTCATAGAGGTCAAGGCTTTTCAGACTCTGAAGACCTCTCTTACAACTGCTCCTGTGTTGGTGTTTCCTGATTTTCAGAAGCCTTTTATCCTTCAGACCGACGCCTCTGGGGTAGGGATCAGGGCCGTCCTTTCCCAACTGGACCAGGATGGACAAGAGAGACCTGTACTTTATATAAGTAGAAAGCTCTTTCCAAGAGAGCGTGTGTACCCCACAATCGAAAAGGAATGTCTTGCCCTGAAGTGGAGTGTGGAAAAACTCAGTTATTATTTGGAAGGCAGGGCTTTTGTTTTGTACACTGACCATGCCCCTCTCACTTTGCTCCTGAGGAACAAAGGGAACAATGACATAATCCTCAGGTGGTTTTTGGCCCTGCAGCCCTACCAGTTCGAGGTCTGTCTTAGGAAGGGCAAGGATCAGGGCAATGCCGACTTCCTCTCTCGCTTCCCAATTTCCCCCGATCAGGAAAATCTTAGGGGTGGGATGTGTCACGGGGCCGGTGATGACATGGGGAACGAGGCATCATACTCCACTGCGACCCACCTGAACCAGGTCCTCTTCCTTCACACACAGGCTCCGCATCAGGAATATCCCTTTAAGAGCACGGAGATCAGCTTCCAGGAAGAGGGCGGTTCCAACGTTCCGACGACGCCTCAAGAGAGGAACCAATCACGAGAAGAGGGAGAGACGACGAAAGCGGAAGAACAAGGGAGCGAGGACGCAGAGAAGAGGAGACGAAGCCGAGGGGGAATCGAGAAAGCACCAACAACGCCAGACGTGGACGAAGTCCCCGACGAGAAGCAGAAGCCAGGAGGCCAACGACAACACGCTCCGCCCTGCCACGCTCCTGGAGGAACGTGGCTGAACCAGGTACGGTTCCGACTGCGGAGGATCACGGGTCACTGGGTGGGAAGAGAAAAGAAGTAAAAGGGAGGGCACCTAGAACCGGAACCGATTATAGAGCCGGAGAGCACGGTGGCGGTCACAATTGCAGTTTTCTTTTGACTAAAAGGTGTCACCTCCTACACGGGCCCCTTCCCTATTCTTCATTTCCAAGTCCCAACCGGTCATCCATGTTTTCTTTGTGTTTGTTCCCCGAGGGGATCCCAACGCAAGGAGTGCAGTAGTCCCTATAGAAGAAGGGGAGAGGAAGACGTATTCCAACCCGAACACTACGAACAAAAAGGGACAGACATAAAACGGCACTGAAGCCTAAAGACCGTGGACCTGAATATATGAAACCTAAACATATGAATAAAGGAATATAAACCTGTAGAAAAAGAGAAAGACCTGTCATTGTCTTCCAAGTATGACCCCCCCCCCCTTCCTTATGAGAAGCTGACAGTGTACATTGCATTTCGAGTGTGTACTCTAATGGTTGATATGTCCTTTTTTGCTCCAATCAAAGTCTCTTTTCTTTGGAATGCCGCAAATGTAATGACTAGACGAGGACAAGGGGTATACAGGTAATGCCCTATTAAATACTGTAATCATCATTACTCTTAGTCCTCCTACCCGTCCTCATCACAGTCATTACAAACCCACTCTCCCTCCTTAGCTTTGGCTCAGCTTGGTTATTACAGAAGGATTCTGGGAATGCTGCCCTAATTATAGCACCCAGAGGGGTGGGTTTACATTTCGGAATTCTCCTGTGCCTTTTTCCTGTCGGAGAGGTGGGATCACCTGGAATGTAATGACTGAGAGGAGGACGAGTAGGACTAAGCGTAATGAAGGTTACCAGGCATTCTATTAAGCATCAGTTAACTCCTTTTCAAAACAAGTTACAAAATCTAAAATCTAGCATCCTTTAATCTCCTGCCTTTCTACTCACTGGTTTCCTTATCTGACTGACAAACTTTAACAATACATTAATTCCCATTGTAAATGCCAAAAATATTGTTTCTCGGTAAATGCAGCTTGGTTTGTTTTGTATCTTGAAGAATATAGTAATTATCTTGTAAGTTTTCTGTCAGACCATCATCACACGCCTTCTCTCAGTTGCTTCTTCTCAAACGACAGATAGGCTGCGTGAGGCGTTCTGCGCAGTTAAATATATGAAAAGACAACCTCCTCGAAACCCATTTTTGTCAAACACTTTCAAACGCCTCGAGGTATTTCAATCACATAATTTAAATCATCCTTTTCTGACATTTGCAACTAACGGCGTTAGCTTTGTTTGTGATCTTTTGAAGGTCTGTTTCCTAAGAGACGAAATACATGTTTTTACATAACAGTAAAACCCATTGGATGACTGACAGAAAGTTCACCTTTATGGAGGCAAGTGCTGGCAACGACAACAAACACAAACAGATCTACATGCGTCTACCGCGGATTACCTAACCCGTTTTCCAATACGTCATCAGACATGAAGTAACGTTGTAAACAGGCAGGCTTGGTTGGCTTTCACCAAATGGAAAGGCGGGGCTGCAGTCAACATAAATACCTTAAGACTAGCATAAATGACCTGCAATACATAAAAACCTTAACAAAAACATGCTAAAAATGCAAAACGACGTTGTCGTGCGCAGCAGAGTAGGAAAGGGCTTCAGAGAGGTAACACGTGTGACAGTGTTAATGTCACGTTCTTCGGCCTAGGGTGCTATATTTTAAGTGAGTACAGAAGTTTGTAAGCAGTGGTGTCTCCTATGGAACTGAGTTGACGTTAGTAGGTATAGTTTATTCCTTACAGTGCTTCAAATTCAAAATCAATTACGTATTAGGCACTTGAGCTGTTAGCACGCACCTAGAACTCTGGTAAGACTCAACGGACCGGCAGCGTTTTTATGATTATTCGACGTGTTTGAAAAGTCCCGAATTTTTCAGATGATTTTATTCCTAAAATGATACTTCATTAACATAAAAACACCAATTTGAGGTATTTTTCTTTTCAATACAAATAAAGATTTTAAAAAATCCTTTCGCAAATGAGGATTTAAAGTTTCAACATTGCTTGCTCCCCAATCCCCATGCAATCACAAATATAAATCCAACTACCCCTTGAATGAGAATTCTCACCAGTCAAAATATTATGGTGCACACAAGTATCTAGTATTATTTTCATAATTACGCTGAAGTTCGATGGGAGTGATTTCAAAGTGTAAATACAGTAGCGAAATAGTGATACTGTAGAATACGTTTAATTTTTATCATCAATAATTCACAGCAAGCAATTGTTTTCTAAACAGTTATCCTGGTAACTGCAGCTAGCCTTTATGTTTTGCAATTGAAAACCCTACCAGTTCAGATAACTCAATAGCAGCCACATCACTTAGTTGCAATGAGGCTTATGACCGCGTTACATTGTGTCAAACTTTACGAGTTGGGGACTTGGGTTGACCCTTAACTTCATTTTCAAATGAAATTGAGAACTAAAAAGTTAAATACTTTTTCTTATTTATTCATAAGCTTAAGGTTATTCAGACACATAGGTCCATATGAACAATTATAGAACAAATATTTTAAAATAATGCATATCAGTTTTGGTCATCAAAGTGTATAAATGGAACATACATCAGTTAAAAACTCACTTAATGAAATAAAACTACAATAACACTTTTCATATCAAGTTAAAACATTTTCGTTTTCAACAATTTGCCTAAGAACTAATTGACCACTGTTGCCACTTTGTCTGCATTTAAGGCAAATAAATAGTCAAAATCCGCAGGCATGGGGATACTTTACCAACATTTTTGTGCAAATATGTTTCATTTTTTGGAATGCTCCTGGACACAACACTAAACTATCCACAATGTTATTATAGCCCTAGAGCCCAACGTAGCCGGCTCGACTGGCCATTAAGGGCCCGCTCCAGCGTTAAAGGGTCGAGCCAAAGGGTGTCACTTACAGAATAACCACTAACCTGAGCCTTGCACGAATCCACAGGAACGAAGAGGAGTCCCCCACTCTCACAGAAGTTAGCTCTAAGAAGAGGTAAAGACACCACTCAATCATAGGCCACTCCCCTCTGAGAGACGGGGAAGAATTCTTGGAAAGACCACACCGCTTCCACACAGCAAGACAAGTCAGATCAAGGCAGGAAGTAGAACATAAGAAATTTGTAACTTCAAAGGAAAGAACCAGACAACCTATTAGTACAGCCTAACTCCCATAATCACTATTTCTGTTTATCTAGTTCCAGTACATGTCATGTTTGAGTGAAGATCCACTTACCAAAAAATATGTCTCACACTCTATCCTTAAAGTGAAGAATTCAGGAGTTGCAATCACTCCTAGCATGTGCGCATTCGGTCCTTGATAGTATTGTCTCACGAGGCTGAAAACAGCTATGAATGTCCTGGAAGTCCGAGAATAAATCACAAAATAATAGATGAGAAGTGTCAGAACACTGATGGCACTGTTAGCGATCCTGCGCTTAGACGACTCGTTTTCAGATAGGAATTGTCAGAACGCTGACGACACAGTTAGCGCTCCTGCGCTTCGACTACTCTTTTCCAGAGAGTAGAAGGTATTCAGGAAGCCGGTCTGGCGCCGGCACAATAGAGGAATTCCAAGGCCTTCCACGGCGGGGGCCGGTTGCGGGAGAACACAATGTGCAGGTAAAGACGAGTGAGACAGCGGCTCACTCGCGGACCTAGAAGCAGGATTCAAAAGCGCCAGACTCTGGCGTGGGTCAGGAAGCAAGGTTCCACGGAAACAGCGGATGCGGGGAGGCGTGGTCACGATCCAGGAATAGTAAGCCAAGCAATGGCTTGCTCCAGCGAAGTGCCATTTAAACTCTTCGCAAGGGAGTGAGGACACATGTTGAGCCCTGGCAGAAAACATAAAACAGTGTTCTGTAGGGCACTTTATATAAGGAATGCGCAATTAGGGATCATGTCAAAAGCGACCATAATACTCAAACAGGAAATGCACTCAATTGGTTACATCCTACCCCAGGCTATAGCGCAGAACGCCTGAGGTCTGACAAAGGAGCAGGCCTTTAACAAGGGAACGGGCTTTTAATGTCCGGTAGAGCTCGCTACGGAGGGCTCTACGGCTATTCAAACATTTCGCCCCTAGAGGGCAGAATGTTCTAATTTGTGAAAACAAAGGCCTCACGGAGCCCGAGGGGGTTGAAATCCCCTCGGGCTCCGTGAGGCCTTTGTTCACAGTTGTTGCGGTGAACAAGCATTGGAATGTTGATGCTCCGGGCTTCCATCGGCCATTGGAAACCCGGAGAACTCCATTTTTTCAATGGAGCGCTCAACATTCCAACATTCTAATATGTGTTCACATAGCCTAAGCAGATTATTGTTACATTTCTACAAAAGATAAGACTTGGGGTACTCACTAAAACATTGTGATTTACGCAAGCATAAATTTATCTGTGAGGCAGTGTGCAGCACCAGATTTAATATCTTGTGAGAAATTTAATGCGAAGTGAGTTAACTTTCAAGTTTTAATGATTGCAATAAGTTGGATGTGTAAAGTCTCAATCCCAGTTGTTGAATGACTCTCTTCAAATCATTAAAATTTAATGGATCTTACATTGCTAAACCTTCAGACCATATGTAAAAAAGGAATGGCTTTTGAGAAGTAAGCTTTCAATAGCAGTTTCGCCCAGAACCTCCCTATATTGCTGATTAAAGTGGGAAAGACCTTGAATAGCTATAATTTACTAGAGACCAATTGCTCCTGTCTTTATAGGAATGTTTTTCAATAAAAACTTCCCCTAAATAAATATACCCTCTGTAACTTGGCCCCCACTAAAATGCCAAGCAAAATTATATTTCCTATTATCAAAGCATGACGCCTACATTTTACTGTATTAATAGTCAAATTATTTCACTTGTATCTTAATTTTTAATATATTTATATCTTTTTTTATTTATTTTGTTTTTTAAATATTTTTTGTTGTTGATATTTTGTTTGTTTTTAATTTTGAACTGACTGGAGTGGGAATAGTAATTTTTACCCTCTGCTATCCAACACTTTCCCTGCTGTTGCACTGACTGTAGTGGGAATAGTACATTTTATCCCTCCACAATCCAACATTTTACCCACTGTTGCACTCACTGGAGTGGGAATAGTAATCTTTACCCCTCCGCTATTCAACATGTTCCCTACTGTTGCACTCATTGGAGTGGGAATAGTGATTTTTACCCCTCCGCTATCCAACACTTTCCCTACTGTTGCATTGACTGGAGTGGAAATAGTAATTTTTACCCCTTCACTATCCAACACTTTCCTTACTGTTGCATTGACTGGAGTGGGAATAGTAAATTTTATCCCTCTGCTATCCAACACTTTCCCTACTGTTGCATTGACTGGAGTGGGAATAGTAAATTTTATCCCTCTGCTATCCAACACTTTCCCTACTGTTGCACTCACTGGAGTGGGAATAGTAATTTTTTCCACTCCACTATCCAACACTTTCCCTACTGTTGCACTGACTGGAGTGGGAATAGTAATTTTTACCATTCCGCTATCCAACACTTTCCCTACTGTTGCAGTGACTGGAGTGGGAAATTTAAGTTTAAAGATTTTTAAATAGTTTAATGTTTTAATTTATAATAGAATGTTTTTTTAATAGATTTTATGTTATTGGTATATGTATATATATATTTCTTTGTTATATTTTTATATAATTTTAAAATTATAAAATACATTAAAATGAATAGTTTATTAATTGTTTTAAAGTAAATATATATATTAATTATTATATATGTGTGTTCAACTTTTTTAATTAAGTTTATTTGCTATATTTGTTAAAATGTATATTAGATTTAATTTATTTTTTTACAATTAATTTTATTATTTAATATATTTAATATTTATTATATATATATTATCTACTGGCGGTCGCCAGTAGATAGTTATAGTTAGGACCTATTTTCCATAGGAAATTCACAACATTCTATTTGAAATAACTTTGGCGCCGGTTGACGAATCTTCGCGAAATTCTCAAAACTCGTGGGGCGCTCCGGTCCGCTCCTATCCTGAAAGTTTCGGGGTGATTCGGCAAGCGGGGGCCGAGAAAAAAGGGGGTCCCAAAACGTGTTTTCTCCATGTTAATTCCCATAGGAAATTTTAGACACGGCTACAGCCCGAACTGCTGAACGGAATTACACCAAATTTGGCAAAAAGGTAGCGCTTGGTTCAGAAAGCGACCTTTTTTCTAAATGGTGTAAATCCATTCAGTAGTTGCGGAGAAATTCAAAAAATAAGAGTCAAAAAATCAATTTCCCATAGGAAACTTTAGACACGGCTACAGCCCGAACTGCTGAACGGAATTACACCAAATTTGGCAAAGAGGTAGTTCTTGGTTCAGAAAGAACCCTTTTTGTTAAACGGTGTAAATCCGTTCAGTAGTTGCTGAGAAAATCAAAAGTAAAACCACATATATATCTATGGCCGCGGAGGGTCCGCGCACCCTGAGCGCACCTTCCCGATCACGAGCTGTATGCTAATTGGCTGTCAACACTCCAAACCAGGAAGTGTTGGCAGCCATCTTGTTCCTTGGTAGAACCGAGGCACAAGAAACAAGTGCGCAAAACACAAAAAGGGGGCAGGGTAGAAACACCCTGACCCCCTAGGCCTGCTTAGGGGGTCCCACAAGGACCCCCAGGGCCAAAAAAACAATTTAAAAAAAAAAAAAAAAAATCGGCGGGATGCGTGCAGGGTGCGCGGATCCCGCCGTAAAAAACAAAAACGAAGCGCGGACTCCCGCGCTTCATTGTTATTTGGCCCCCGGGTGGGCCAAGTCCCGGGGGCATGTGGGGGTTAATAAAAATGTGTGGGGGGAGGCCCCCCTAAGCCCCGGGGACCACCACCCCCCGGGGCTTTGAAATAAAAATGGTGCGGGAGGGCACTCGGCCCTCCTGCAGCCCCGGGGACCGCCACCCCTGGGGCTTCTTTAAAAAAAAAAAATTACCTGTGTGGGGGGCTCGAGCCCCCCCACACGCCCCGGGGACCGCCACCTCCCCGGGGCACTAAGAATTGGAATGTGGGGGTCCGTTTCAGACCCCCGAGCCCCGGGGACCACCACCTCCCCGGGGCTGTGCACGTGTTGGGAGGGGGGCCGCGCATCCCTCCTCCTGGAGCCTGTGATGGCCCTGGGGACCGCCACCCCCCAGGGCCGGCTCCTGCAGTGTCCCGGGGTGCCCACCCCCAGGACACTGCTGTGTGCAATGACAGGGCGGGAGCCTCGTGGCTCCCGCCCTGTCATTGCAAACTGCTTTGGTTTTTGGAAGAGAGAGCAGGAAACCTGCTCTCTCTTCCTAAAACCAAAGACGATTGCTTTTCCACACGGGGAGCTGCATGTCAGCAGCTCCCCATGTGGAAAAGCAATGCCGGCTCCTGCAGGACGCGGGGAGCCGGCTGGACCGTGGGGGGATTGGGGACCCCCCACGGTCCCCAACGGAGAGGGCCAGCCCCGGGGGATGGGGTCCCCGGGGCTACAAGTGGCCTGGGAGGGGGGACACGCGGCCCCCTTCCGGAATTTTTTTAAAAAAAAGGCCGGCCCCCCTCCAAAACATTTTTTTTTTAAAAAGAAGGCCATGCCCCGGGGGATGGGGTCCCCGGGGCCGATTAAGGCCTCGGGAGGGGGGCCACGCGGCCCCCTTCCAATTTATTTTTATTTTTTTTAAATATTAGGGGTTAGGCCCTGGGGGATGGGGTCCCCAGGGCCAATAAATTAGAAAAAGAAGGGGGGCCACACAGCCCCACTTCAAGGAAAAAAAAAAAAAAAAAAAACGGCATCGCGCCGGAGGCCACGCCCCCTCCTTGGCAGCACTCTGCAAACGCGCCCCCTGGCGCATTTGCAGATGGGGAACGAATTCCCCTTGAATACTGGGGGTCCCTGGGGGCCAACTAGCCCACCAGGAACCTCCAGTATGCACCAGGGGGCTGCGTTGCAGAGAGGTGTTCTGAGGCCACGCCCCTTTTTACACCTCTCTGCAACGCAGGCCTGTGGCGCTTAATGGAGGTAGCTGGTGGGCTAGTTGCACCCCAGGGACCCTCAGGATTCAAGGGGACTTAATTCCCCAACTTAAAACGCGCCACGGGGCGCGTTTGCACAGTGGTGAAGGGAGGGGGCGGGGCCTGAGGTGACACGTGTGCACACACGCCCTGTGGCGCGTTTTAAGTTGGGGTATTAACTCCCCTTGAATCCTGTGGGTCCCTGGGGTGCAACTAGCCCACCAGCTACCTCCATTAAGCGCCACAGAGCTGCGTTGCAGAGTGGTGTAAAAAGGGGCGTGGCCTCTGACCACCTCTCTCCAACGCAGGCCTGTGGCGCTACTGGAAGTACCTGGTGGGCTAGTTGGACCCAGGGAACCTCAGGATTCAAGGTGACCTAATACCCCAACTTAAATCGCGCCACAGGGCGCGTTTGCACAAGTGGTGAAGGGAGGGTGGGGCCTCAGGTGACATGTGTGCAAACACACCCTGTGGCGTGTTTTAAGTTGGGGAATTAATTCCCCTTGAATCCTGAGGGACCCTGGGTGCCAACTAGCCCACCAGGTACCTCCAGTGCGCGCCACAGGGTTGCGTTGCAGAGAGGTGGTCCAGGCCACGCCCCTTTTTACACCTCTGTGCAACGCAGCTCTGTGGCGCTTACTGGAGGTACCTGGTGGGCTAGTTGGACCCCAGGGACCCTTAGGATTCAAGGGGACTTTATCCCCCAACTTAAAACGGCCAGACGGTGTGTTTGCACACATGTCACCTGAGGCCCCGCCCCCTCCCTTCACCACTGTGCAAACGCGCCCTGTGGCGCGATTTAAGTTGGGGTATTAGGTCACCTTGAATCCTGAGGTTCCCTGGGGCCCAACTAGCCCACCAGGTACTTCCAGTAAGCGCCACAGGCGTGTTTGCACACATGTAACCTCAGGCCCCCCACCTCCCTACACCAGTGTGCAAACGATTCCTTTATCCTCCGGGTCACGATGTCGTCCCTTGCGCGTCAGAAGGGCGCCTCCCTCCTCAGGCTGCTGGGAAACGTGGTTCTGCTCCCGGCAGCTTCCCAACATGAGGACGTTGTTCGGAGACGCCGATTCCGCACGGCATGGAAGTCACCGACAGCATACACAGCTATGCGGCCCTTCCGATATTCAGGTGAGTGTAACATGAAAGGAGTTGAACTAACATGGATTGGTGAAAGAGGTTTGAAATGGAATCAGTTACTCCCTCTACGCCTCTCTGTTAGTAATTGTGACCATCCATACTTTATGGTTATCCACTGTGGTTGCAATGATATAGGACACTTAACTGGAATGACATTGAAAATTGAGATAAAGGAGACATTTCCCATTCTAATATCTATGTTTCCGAACACAAAATATGTGTTCTCAAATATTTGTCAGAGACAAATGTGGAAATGTCGAACCGAAAATACTGCAAACTTGCAAAGACTTGAAGACATGTCAACAAGGAAGTGTCAGCATTCCTTCAAGATCATCAAATGTCTTCCAAATTTCATTTGAATATAAAATATTCCAATTCAGCACTGTAACGTCCTGATGGTGTACATTTTACAACCTATGGTTTTCATTTAATTTCAAACCTAACAACTTTGCTACACAAACATATTTAAATATGTTTAATTAAAAAACAACAAAGGCTCTTTTAAGAGCCAACCTATATTTTGTGTGAATGTGTTTTTTCATTTATGAATTCTTTTTTCACATTTCAAAAAGTAATGCGATACTTTCTAGATACTTTTGTGAAAGTACTGCGGAACTCCGTAAACTTTTTAACAAATATATAAATCAATAAAACTACTTTTTTCTGCCTCCACGGAGTTATCTAAAGTGCCTCCTTTCTCCTTGTACATTAAAACAACAGTAATACCCTATATTGTACCTTAAACCATACAACTAAGGCACAGTGTGGGGAGAGGATGTGGCCTAACGGCTAGGATGGTCGACCTCGAAGCTGGGGAACTGGGGTTGAGTCTCAGCAGGAATGCGCAACAACCTGTGATTCTGGGCAAATCACTTAATCTCCCCGTGCCTAACAAAAAATGAAGGTGTCCGTCTGTAATACAACTGGTGCATATGTAAAGCGCTCTGATACCTTTGGGTCTATTTCGCGCTATATAAAACTCCCCCCCCCAAAAACCCAATATGGCTGCCTTTTTAATTTGAATGGGCTTTCATTTACCAATAGGATTGTCTGTTATCATCCCTATGTCCTTGGGTATACCTCGAAGGTACCGCGGTATACCGTGGCCCAATATATTACTAAGTTTTTGTCCCCTAAAAATTAAAAACTACTAAAGCAATTTGCAACTAATAACAAAAAGAATCCTTTCCAAACCATAATTTACATTCCTGCCAAATTTAATGTACTTCCCTTCAACAATTTTGTCGCTATGTTTGTGTAAAAAGGCTATGGAAAAAACCTAGGTTAAAGTAACGTTACAGTTAGGTGAACATGTCAGTGACAACATTAACGTTTTGAACTAAAAAAAAAACAGAGAAATTTAACAATGATAGTTAGCAAAGCTAACTATAACTTGTGCCCCCACCATGCACTGCTTATGACCTCACATATCACATCACTCATGATATCTCAAATGACATCACTGATTACATCATCCAAGGAGTATGTGAGTTTGTTTTATAGTTCACATAGTGGCAGGTAGCTACCATATTACCCTCATGGCACCAGCCAGCTCGCCACATGCTGTAGGAGCCGGCATTGCTCCCGCCCGGAGAGAGCAGCTATTTGTGCTGCTTCCTTTGGGTGTGAGCAGTCTCTTGATCTGTTTCCCTGCCTGCATCAGTGTGGGCAGGGAAACAGATTAAAAGTCTGCAGCCAGCCTGGGGGAACATTTTTGAAGCTCCCGCCCGCCGGGAGCAGACTTTGTGTTTGCTCCCGTTTGGCGAGAGTTTTGAAAATTCTCCCTCCACTTGGGAGCAAACACAAGTTTCCCTGCCCGCGCTGGTGCGGATAGGGAAACTGCTGTGTCCATGGGTGGGCTCTCCGGGACACAACAAGTGAGACGGCCCTGAGGGATGGGGTCCCTGGGGGCCTTTATAGGCTCGGGGTGGGGAGCTGCATGGCCTCCTCCCCTTGCTGGGATATTTCAGCCGCATGGGTGGGCTCCCTGGGCCTATAATGGCTAGGGGAGGGGTGCTCGTGGTCCCCCTCACTTAATTTATCAGATTGGCCAGGGTCAAAAGCAGCCTTGAGAGGGGGGCCGTGAACTCCACTTACATAAAAAAAATACTTAGGGTCCCGGAGCACAGGCCATAAAGGGCCTGGAGATGGGGGCTGTGTGCCCCCCTCCCCTTATGTAATGAAGCCCTGGAGTGGGTACCCCAGGGCAAAAATGGCTCGGGAGAGGGGCTGCATGCCCTCGTCCCCTTAAAGAAACAATGCGGCCCGGGATGGGCTCCCAGAAGCCTATAATAGAATGAGGCCCAAGCCACAATTTTGTTGCTTTTTTCGATCCCATGGGAGTACTGCAGGATGGCTGTAAAAATTGCTGATTTTGTTTGTATTTTAGCTCAGGGGGGTCCCTCTGGGTCCCCCCCATGGGGCTTAGCCCCCTAATATTATTTTTTTTTAACTTCAGGACAGAGGAGTAAGTACCCAAGTCCTGTAATTGCTGCCAGCAATATTTTTTTAATGTTGTTGGCAGCGAATCAGAGTGCTCATTCCCGTTGTTATCTGACTTGCGTGGAAGCGTGATGGCCCAATGAAAATAAAGGTCCCTGGGCCAATCAGAACACTGTATTTTTAAATTGCTTCTCCTGTGAGAGTCTCTTGAAACTCCCACAGACCCAACCATCCAGATTTACAATTATTCTTGTCCCTTAATTTCTCAAAAACCACTATACGGATTTACACCAAGTCACAAAAAACACATTCTGCAGTTCAAGATCCAGCTGCCTGACAAATTTGGTGTAATTCCCTTCCGGAGTTTTTGTGGTAGCCTTGTCTAAAGAAGTCTATGTAAAATTTGTGAGGATTTTGCGTTTTGGGAACCCTCTTTTTTCTTGGCCCCCGCTTGACGAATCATCCCAAAACTTTCTAGAAAGGCGCTGAAGTAGATAAACATTTATTATGGAAAGTTTTGGAAAGATTTGTCAAACAAGGCCAAAGTTATTAGCAAACCAAAAAATGCTCTTCTATGAAAAAGCAGGGCTAACTGTAATAGTGGCAAACACCACTAAGTTTTATATGTATATATATATATATTCACTGAAAAAACCATAGGTTTCAGGGGCGTTATAGTTAGTTGGACATTTCACTCGTACAAAACCATAGAAATTCCCCCGTTATAGTTAGTTCAGCTAACTATAACTCGCGCGCCCGCAATGCACTGCTGATGACGTCACATATTACATCACTCATGACATGGTCAGTGACATCACTCATGACATCACTGATGACATCTCAAATGACATCACTGATGACATCACTGATTACATCATCCTTGTGATAGAGTGGCAGACCTCCTCTCACCCTAATATAACCTTTGATACACACACTCAAAAATACAAACTAACATTTTCAAAACAATGGACATACCAATACCAGTTACAACACACCTATTCAGTAATTCCAAGATCTACACACACATCCACTCATTCACCAACAGTCCCTATACAGTCACTCATACATGTACTCACTCATCATATGTACTCATACACCTATACATCCTGTTACACACCGCCACTCATCCATAGAGTTACTCACACACATAGTCACACATGCAAACAAAGTATCAAACATCCATTTACTTGCATATACAGTTATACACACACTACCACACTTACTTCTACAGAAACTTACACATACTTACTCTCTTAAACAATCACTTATAGAAACACCTACTTATTTGTACAGGAACTCTTCCAATCTCTCACTCTCACATATACTCACTTATATACACCAATACTCACATATACTAGTTTAAAACATATGTAGTTACTCATAAAGACACTATTGAGACAGTCATTCACTCACTAACACACCCATACACATACTCATCCACCTATACAGTCCTGCACACATGCTGTCTTCAACACATACAAACAGTGAGTCACTCATTCATGCATCTATGCACTAAGTAATACCCCCCACCGAACCATACAGACACTCAGACACTCATACTGATACTCAAAAAACCAACTAATAACCCATATAGACACTCATGTAGCTACTCACCAACCCATGCAGCCACTTATACACAAAGTGAGAGACTGATACAGATATTTTCATATTTAAACATTACTCACTAACCCATGTATTCACTAAGATACACTTAGTCAGTTATACAATCAATTTTACAAAAAAAATCATCCATTTAGACACTTATATACCCATTTATTCTTCCATCGACCTTGAGATATACATATATAAAACATATTTAATTTTCAGAAAAACACACATTCACTGGATGATGTCATCAGTGATGTCATCAGTGATGTCATTTGAGATGTCATCAGTGATGTCATGAGTGATGTCACTGACCATGTCATGAGTGATGTAATATGTGACGTCATCAGCAGTGCATTGCGGGCGCGCGAGTTATAGTTAGCTGAACTAACTATAACGGGGGAATTTCTATGGTTTTGTACGAGTGAAATGTCCAACTACCTATAACGACCCTGAAACCTATGGTTTTTTCAGTGAATTTCTAAGGTTTTTTAAATGCTAATAACTAACTATAACGTGCCTGAAACCTATGGTTTTTTCAGTGAATTTCTAAGGTTTTTTAAATGCTAATTTCTAACTATAACGTGCCTGAAACCTATGGTTTTTTCAGTGAATATATATATATTTATTATACTATGTATACATGTGAAAATGTCTCGGTCCCCTGTTTGCCTCGGTGGCACGGAAAAAATGGGTGGAACTGACGTCAGCACGCCGACGAGGTCCTCTTATGGCTCCGATGACGTCATACGGTGTCGCGAGCGGAGCCGTGCTCGTTGACGTGGGAGAGCTAGGAAAGAATTTCCGTGGAATGCTGGTGCAGGGGATATTCACCTAAGTGTTCAGGCTAGTCCTTTGGGAGCAACTGTTTATGTTGCCACTCCAGAAACCGAAACCAGTGATCCGAGGGCAGAGGCCCTGCAGATGGCACACGAGGTGGGGTGCCCAGTCGTGTGCACCGGCGGGGCAGCGAAGTGACAAGCACCACAACCCACAAAAAAGGTAACGAGGGCACTGAATAACACAGGATCTTCTCTTTGTATCTGGCAGGAACAACGAAGTTAAAATGCCCTAGTACCAAAATGTAGAATTAGTGCTACAACGGTCTTCAAGAGGACCTGCGATGCCGCTTCTGCCTCCCGTACCCTGGAGGCGGCACATGGGTCACGCGGTACGGTCATACTGCGGTGGGACGCACACTCGTTGACCTCTCATGGCACTGCTCCACACTTCAGGGAGGACGCTTTCCATTAGCTATGTTTTCTGATGACATGTCGCGCCGGCCCCGTCCAACAACAGAACTCCTTTAGATCCAAACAGACTCTTCCACTCTCTCACCGGAAGTGAAACCAGGCCACGCGGACACTTTCACAATACAACAGCCGGGAATGCACTTTTCGGTAAAAAAACCACATTCCTTCCTCCTAATTAATCAAATAAACGTCTCACTGAAGAACAGGGGCCAGCTTCGATCGGTAAACAGCCGTTACAACGACTTTTTTACTTTGCGATACCATTACAACGCATGCATTACCACGCATGCGTTGTACATCACGAAGTCATTACTACGCATTTTTTAGAACGCATGGTCATTTACCACGCATGCCTTTACAACGAATTTTGTTGTAAAGGTATGTATGGTAAATGACCATGCGTTCTAAAAAACATGTAGACGATCCATGTCGTTGTAAGGAAACAGAGGCTGTTCCGTTTCCTCACAACGACGTGCACCGCCCCTCAGAGATGACGTGAAGCAGGAACCACGAGGAGAGAGGAACCATGAGGAGTGAGAGGTAAGGGGGATTGGGCATGGGGTGGGGGTTTCTTTTCTAGGGTTTAGGGTAGTGCAGTGGTGTTTGGGTGGTGTAGGGGGTCGTGCTGGGGGTAGTGTTTTAGGGTTTAGGGTAGTGCAGTGGTGTTTGGGTAGTGTAGGGGGTCGTGCTGGGGGTAGTGTTTTAGGGTTTAGGGTAGTGCAGTAGTGTAGGGGGTCGTGCTGGGGGTAGTGTTTTAGGGTTTAGGGTAGTGCAGTGGTGTATGTGTAGTGTAGGGGGTCATGCTGGGGTAGTGTTTTAGGGTTTAGGGTAGTGCAGTGGTGTTTGAGTAGTGTAGGGGGTCATGCTGGTGGTAGTGTTTTAGGGTTTAGGGTAGTGCAGTGGTGTTTGGGTAGTGTAGGGGGTCATGCTGGGGGTAGTGTTTTAGGGTTTAGGGTAGTGCAGTGGTGTTTGGGTAGTGTAGGGAGTCGTGCTGGGGGTAGTGTTTTAGGGTTTAGGTTAGTGCAGTGGTGTTTGGGTAGTGTAGGGGGTAGTGCTGGGGTAGTGTTTTAGGGTTTAGGGCAGTGCAGTGGTGTTTGTGTAGTGAAGGGGGTCATGCTGTGGGTAGTGTTTTAGGGTTTAGGGTAGTGCAGTCGTGTTTGTGTAGTGTAGGGGGTCGTGTTTTAGGGTATAGGGTAGTGCAGTGGTGTTTGGGTAGTGTAGGGGGTCATGCTGGGGTTAGTGTTTTAGGGTTTAGGGTAGTGCAGTGGTGTTTGGGTAGTGTAGGGGGTCGTGCTGGGGGTAGTGTTTTAGGGTTTAGGGTAGTGCAGTGGTGTTTGTGTAGTGTGGGAGGTCATGCTGGGGGTATATTTAGGGTTTAGTGTAGTGCAGTGGTGTTTGGGTAGTGTAGGGAGTCGTGCTGGGGGTAGTGTTTTAGGGTTTAGGGTAGTGCAGTGGTGTTTGGGTAGTGTAGGGAGTCGTGCTGGTGGTAGTGTTTTAGGGTTTAGGGTAGTGCAGTTATGTTTGGGTAGTGTAGGGTGTCGTGCTGGGGGTAGTGTTTTAGGGTTTAGGGTAGTGCAGTGGTGTTTGGGTAGTGGAGGGGGTAGTGTTTTAGGGTTTAGGGTAGTGCGCCCAACCAGCCACAATATCCGTGGACAAAGGGGATCCTGACTCTTTGGAACGCTCCGTCAATTGAATAATTTGGGTCAAGGGCCCTACCACGTCCAAGACCTATCAATTCCTTTCTTGGGATCCCTCATATACTTGGAGAAAAAGGTACATAGTTTCTCATCAATTTCAGGCGTGTGTGCCACCTTCCCCTTCAGTGAGGGCCTGGGGCATTCTCCCTCATCCTATTCCTGACCTCCCTTTCAAGGGGTTGATGGATTTTCCCCACCACATACTCTGCCACTTTGGCGTCAGGTGTCCACTCTGCCGACCTAGGATGGTAAATTTGGGTAGGCTCGAACATGTCCGAGTGGACCCCGTCCCCAACCGGGGACTGAGAGGAGTGGGACTCTGGACGCCAGGGACGCCCCGAGTCCTTATCCTCATCGGAGGAGAAATCGTCCTCCGATACACCCTCTCCCTCTAAGGGAAACCCGCCGTCGGGGTCTACAATAGTGGTGACAGTGTCGCAATTTTCTCCGGGCCCCTCCTCCTCCCGGCAGGGTGCATGTTTTAGCGTTCGCGCACTCTTGAGGAAGGTCTCCGTAAGTTTATCAAATCCTTCCAAGTGCCCCGCGTTATGCTTAACGGCCCTTTTATTCCCCATCTGGGAGCTACTTGGACCCGCCACCACCAGATCTGGGTCACTGAACACCCCAGGGATGCTTTTCGCCAGCTTATCAACCTGATCCCTAAGAGGAGCCAGCGCCCTAGAAATAGCCAGAGAGAGGGCTTGGTCCACTGCTGGAGGGAGAAGTTGGGGGCCATTCCTCCTCCACTTCCTGGTAGGAGGAGTAAAAATGGTCTTCTGGAGAAGACATGATAGCAGAGGGTGTGAGCACAGAACAAATGCCCTTAAAATCCTTAAGACAGCCCCCTCGCCGGTGCTCCAACAGCTGGGCTTTCCCCGAAGCTGTTATAAGAATAGACTGAGGCGCAATACCAATTACCACCACCAGGTGGCGCTGGTCACTAACGTGGCCGTGTGGGGAAATCACCGCGTAGCGGTGTCAAAATTAGGCGAGGGTTGGTCGGGAATCAAGCGGACACTAAAGGAGTGACCGGATTCCCAAACGCGCGTAAAGACCAGCGGGAGCGCTCGACGGAGCTGCCTCGCTCGGACCAGACGCGCCTGACAGGATCTCACCGCGCGCAGAGCACACAGCGGGAGAAACTGCGAGGGGGAGAACGCGCTCGGGCAAGAGCCTGCTGCGCAGGGAATATGAAACAATACCAAGGCAATAATGCTAATAACGTGCACAAGAAACCGCTATACAAACAGCAACAACGTCAGATTAAGCCAAGAATGTAAGGAATGCACTTAACTGACGAGCAGTGAAGAAAGAGGAAGCGGAAGGGACGTCACGATATTATATACGATGGACTGTGATATGATTGGACTATAGTTGCCTTGGAGACTACCCCCTAATGGTTCATGGGTTGTGTAGTCTTTTGTTTAATGATTGTTGTGTTACGTTTTCTTTGAACTGCTATGCAAATAAAGTGAGGAAAGATATGCATAATCCTCGCCTCCGTCCTGCCATAGAATTCATTAAACTTTATTTGATCTGATTTAGAAACATAGATCATAAAAGTGTACATAAAAACAGTAAATCCTCTTTCCTAATACAATACAGTGAGAATTAATTAAAACCAGTAGGTAAAAACGGGTGTTACAAAGCCCGGTTCAGAGCAACTTCAGGTTAACAGAATCGTAAAGTTCAATGTTTCGCAAGATCAATCTCATGTACTTCGTGCAAAATACGCAATAAGGGGTCCAAGTAAGATGTAACGCTCCAATACCTGACCAGTTTGCACTATATAAAACTGCAGAAAAACTAAAAATAAAAAGTGTTTTGCACACTTCTGTCATTGGGCTATATGTGGGCTACATCTGGGTGATATTTGTGCTACATTTGGGCTCTTTTTTCTCTGGTGGCCATCTTGGGAGACTTATTTGTTATGAAGTTTCCTAATTTCGTCATTTACTGCAGTCTCCTCAGTAGGAAATGCTTTCAGTTTTTTACTTTGATTCCATCAAGAAGGCATTCAGATGTGTCACACATTTGCCATAAATTCAGAATGTTAGCACTCTAGTTGTTCATTAGATCACTGTAGTAAAGCTACTGCTCACCAGGGAGTTAACTGGAAGTCTACTGCTGGTATTGAAAGTGATTGTTTCAGTCTGCATGTCAGAATTTTCTAATGAAATAGAAGAGGATTTGAGATCTCACTTAAAACATGCCCTAAATTTTCTTTCTGCAGCACTAACCATAATTTCTATGGCAAAATGAACCCCTCATTTTGTTCCTTTTTAAATTAAATGTTTTAAGTGTTACCAGTTTATTCCAATCAAGATGGCTTCAGGTGTGCCATACTTTTGTCATAAGTAAGACTGTTAGCGCTCTAGTTGTTCTTTAGAACACTCTGGGAAGCTGCAGTAGAACACAAAGGCATCAACTGACAGGCTGCTCCTGTTGAAATATAACAGGAAGATATTTGAGATCTCACTTAAAACATGTCCTAATTTTTCTTTCTACAGCACTAACCATAATTTCTATGACAAAATGAACCCCATCATTTTGTTCCTTTTTAAATTAAATGTTTTAAGTGTTACCAGTTTATTCCAATCAAGATGGCTTCAGGTGTGCCATACTTTTGTCATAAGTAAGACTGTTAGCGCTCTAGTTGTTCTTTAGAACACTCTGGGAAGCTGCAGTAGAACACAAAGGCATCAACTGACAGGCTGCTCCTGTTGAAATATAACAGGAAGATATTTGAGATCTCACTTAAAACATGTCCTAATTTTTCTTTCTACAGCACTAACCATAATTTCTATGGCAAAATGAACCCCCTCATTTTGTTCCTTTTTAAATTAAATGTTTTAAGTGTTACCAGTTTATTCCAATCAAGATGGCTTCAGGTGTGCCATACTTTTGTCATAAGTAAGACTGTTAGCTCTCTAGTTGTTCTTTAGAACACTCTGGGAAGCTGCAGTAGAACACAAAGGCATCAACTGACAGGCTGCTCCTGTTGAAATATAACAGGAAGATATTTGAGATCTCACTTAAAACATGTCCTAATTTTTCTTTCTACAGCACTAACCATAATTTCTATGACAAAATGAACCCCCTCATTTTGTTCCTTTTTAAATTAAATGTTTTAAGTGTTACCAGTTTATTCCAATCAAGATGGCTTCAGGTGTGCCATACTTTTGTCATAAGTAAGGCTGTTAGCACTCTAGTTGTTCTTTAGAACACTCTGGGAAGCTGCAGTAGAACACAAAGGAATCAACTGACAGTCTCTGCCCTTGTTGGATGTACATGTTTTACTGAGAATGTCAGACTTCATTCTCACATGACTGAGAAAGATAATGTGAATTTACAGAAAATATGCTCTCATTTTAGCTTCTGGAGCACCTTCCAAAACTGTATGGGACAAGCATGTGAAAATAGTTTTCTCTCAAACATGATTCATGATATCCCAGCAGAAGGTTTTTCACAGGGTAAAATCACCTTAGAACACACCACAATTCCTGAAATTAGTATGGTACCATCAACAAATGAATTCTAATGTAACTAAAGTCTGTTATCACCCTTTATAGTTCTCCTTTTGGTAACCCTCAAAATCTTCGATTCACTACAATGCATTTCAATGGGGTACTATCATTTATATTGGTCCCAAGATGGCTGCCAGCAATTCCAGGATGAAGTGCTGACAGCCAATCAGATCTCACGATGACATGTGTGGTTAGGCTCCGCCCAGATATATATGTGTTTTCTTTTTCAAATTTCTCAGGAACTACTGAACGGATTTACACCATTTAACCAAAAGGCACGACTCTGAACCAAGGGCTACCTTTTGCCAAATTTGGTGTAATTCCGTTCAGCAGTTCGGGCTGTAGCTGCGACTAAAGGTTCCTATGGAAAATTGCATGGGGAAAACATGTTTTGGGACCCCCCTTTTTTCTCGGCCCCCACTTGACGAATCACCCCGAAACTTTCAGGATAGGAGCGGACCGGAGCGGGCCATAGAGTTTTGAAAATTTCGCGAAGATTCATCAACCGGCGCCAAAGTTATTTCAAATAGAATGTTGTGGATTTCCTATGGAAAATAGGTCCTAACTATAACTATCTACTGGCGACCGCCAGTAGATAATATATATATATATATATATATATATATATATATATATATATATATATATATATATATATATATATATATATATATATATATATATATATAATTCACTGAAAAACCATAGGTTTCAGACATGTTATAGTTAGAAATTAGCATTTAAAAAACCTTAGAAATTCATTGAAAAAACCATAGGTTTCAGGGCTGTTATAGTTAGCTGGACATTTCACTCGTACAAAACCATTGAAATTCCTCCGTTATAGTTAGTTCAGCTAACTATAACTCGCGCCCAATAATGCACTGCAGACCTAGGAATCACTGAGTGGGTATGTAGTAACTGGTATTAGTGTGTCAATGGTATCGAAAATGGTAGTCTGTATTTTACAGTAAGTGTATCAAAGGTTATATTAGTGTGTGAGGAGGTGCATCAGATTGTCACATGGATGATGTCATCAGTGATGTCATCAGTGATGTCATTTGAGATGTCATCAGTGATGTCATCAGTGATGTCACTGACCGTGTCATGAGTGATGTAATATGTGACGTCATCAGCAGTGCATTGTGGGGGCGTGAGTTATAGTTAGCTGAACTAACTATAACGGAGGAATTTCAATGGTTTTGTACGAGTGAAATGTCCAGCTAACTATAACAGCCCTGAAACCTATGGTTTTTTCAATGATATATATATATATATATATATATATATATATATATATATATATATATATATTATCTACTAACGGTCGCCAGTAGATAGTTATAGTTACAACCTATTATCCATAGGAAATCCAGCGACATTCTATTTGAAATAACGTTGGCGCCGGTTGACGAATCTTCGTGAAAGTTTCCAACTTGTTGGGCGCTCCGCTCCGCTCCTACCCTGAAAGTCTCG